>OZ005737.1:35218423-36418423 GCA_963930755.1 Eudasyphora cyanicolor | reverse complement strand
TTATAGGAACCTGAATTTTCAGATCGCAGGGGTATTTCTTCAGCATTGTCCATCCAAAGAATCTAATTCCTATGAGATCTGAAAATTCGGTAATGTATGTATACCTTAACAGCTGGAGTATACAATCGATAATATACCAATTTAAAAATCTCCGATGCGATCGTTAAAGATATAGAATATGATAAAGTAAAAGAAAATGATAGAAATAGTCTTTCGATACCAGCGTATGATTTCAGACACTCATTCCAAAATCAAAATTCGCTTAAAAACAGCACCAAAAAGATTCATTTTAAATTACCTACCATTCTAAATATCAAAATGATTGGATGTAAACTACAGCTTCTATAGGACTAAGGGGCCAAATCGGACGAAACATATATATGGGAGCTATAGCTAAATCTTAACCGATTTTCTTCAAATTCGACAATGTTGGTTCATGGATCAAGAAACTCTACCATTCTAAATTTCAAAACGATTGGATGTAAAATACAGGTTCTATAGGACTAAAGGTCCAAATCGGACGAAAGATATATATGGGAGCTATATCTAAATCTGAACCGATTTCAACCAAATTCAATAGCGATCTTAACAGCTGCGAAATACTCTAAACTGCAAAATTTCAGAACGATCAGAGTGAAATTGCGACCTGTAGTCGACGACATCTTTACATGGACAGACAGACGGACGGACGGACGGACAGACATGCTTAAATCGACTCAGCTAGTGATTCTGAGTCGATCGGTATACTTTAAGGTGGGTCTAGCTGTGTTATTTTCAGGTGTTACAAACATCTGCCGTGAAACAAACTTATAATACCCTGTACCACAGTGTGGTGTAGGGTATAATTAGACCCAATATCATTAATATAACTTTGTATTCCATTCATTTGTAATATTTTACTCGCAAAATGTTCTAACAGAAATATTTATACTTCTCTAATATGTTTTCCTCCCAAATTTCCCAAATGATGTTTACTAACAAAATTCCAATTTAAATGTTGTGTCCATGTAAATTAAATCATAATACTCATTCCGTCCGGTACCTAATGAAGTCATAAAATTCCATTGCATTTCAATTTAATCGGATATTAAGGCTACACTATAATTTCGAATATATTTTATGTTATTAGTTTTTGTAAATATTTACACAGTATTTACAATCAATATACGAGTATATATATATAAAGTTGCAAATGTATTTTGCCGTTACAGCAATTCTCGAATTTGTTGTGTAACAATACAAGTGTAACACTTTCAACTAAACTCAGCTAAATGAGTAAATATAAATGTAATTGAAAATAAAATTTAATGAATTTGTTAGAGATGTGTGCGATTGCAACAAATGCCAGGGGCAAAGTAGTTAATGGGATGAGTTGAGAAATCTTTGCTGTGAAAAGGCCAGATTTGTGAAGGCCTTTCTCCTTTCTAAAAATATATGTACTCAATATACTAAAAAATTTAACCGGGAAAGAGTGATCTAACACAATTTATTTATTTTGAAAGAAATCCCTTTCAGGATATTTGAAATCATTTTATCTATGTCCGTCCATCTGTCTGGTTGGAGTGCATGATAACTCTCTGAAGGAGAGACCGATCGGCCATACACTTTCCATTGGATAATACTTTTTTATTTTCTCAAGATATGTTCAAAATTGCTATTGTTCAGTCAGGCCTTTCGTCTCATAAATTAGGCCTCATCCCAAGGAATCCCTAGTACCGCATTCATCCTTTGAAAAGCAATAGTATTTGAATAACACGTTGTGTGTATTTAATTTCATTCATATAAATGTGTTGTTTTTTTGAGTTCTAATGTACATATAATTATATTTGTTTAATATGCAAATAATTCAAGGATGGTTGAATATTTGAGTGATTCATTTAGAAATTCCTATTAAAAATGCTAACTTTATAATGGCCGTGCTAGCTGGTTACAAATGTAAAATCTCTGCAATAATTGCAGATTATTATTGTTTATTATTGAAAAATATTGACGATTAATACATGACTAATATGGACAATTTTGAAGACCCCACATGGGGTCAAGGGTAGACCTTTGATCCTTGATCCCACAAAGGTCTATCAGGAACTTTTCTCACAGATCTGTTAGCATAAACAGTAAGGCAAGGCAGAAACTTGGGCGGGGCCGACTTTATAATGTCCAACTTTATTATGTGCACTGCGATAATACTTTGGAATAATTGGTTTCGTTTCAGTTAACAAAGTACCTAAAGGGTGGTTAAATTTTTAGGGCCAATGTTGATTTGAATAAAACACAAATTATTTAGGAAATTATTGTCATTTATTTTTATTATGATAATATTGGTATGGTTCAATTATGTATGGAACAAAATATCGGCCAAATGGCCGCCGCGACCTCGTCGGCAAACCGATGGTCCAAATTTTCGATGACGCTGAGGCATATTTGAGGTTCTATGCCGTTAATGTGCCGAATTATTTCATCCTTAAGCTCTTGAATTATTGCTGCCTTATCGACGTACATCTTTTCTTTCAAATAACCTCAAAGAAAGAAGTCCAACGGTGTCACATCATATGATCTTGGCGGCCAATTGACATCGCCACGACGTGAGAAAACACGGCCATTGAATTTGTTGCGCAAACGAGCCATTGTTTCGTTAGCTGTGTGGCAAGTGGCACCGTACTGTTGAAACCACATATTGTCCACATCCATATCTTCCAATTCGGGCCACAAAAAGTTCGTTATCATTTCACGATAGTGAACACACAGTAACTGCCTGACCGGCCTCATTTCGAAGAAGTATGGCCCGATGACGTCGCCAGCCCATAAGCCGCACCAAACGAACTGGGTGAGCATGCACAGGTGTTTTCACATCTCCTATAGACCCGGTTTGCTGAAATTTGCGCACAATTATCCCGACGTCACGAAGTGCACGAAATGCATTTTGATTTTAACGCCCATTTTCGTAAAAGGCTTAAAAAGCTTTAACGCGTTGCTCGATTGTGTATCTTTCCATGGTTCAAATTGAGTTAGTCTGAAATTGAGAAATGTGAAATGGAATGCAGAAAAAAAATTGACGTTTAGGTGTGGTTCACATTCAACATCGACCCTTACAATTTAACCACCCTTTACAAACAAATTTAAAACTAATGAAGCATTGAAATTCGATATTGTCACCCATTCTATATGTATTATTAATCGTCGTAAAATTCTAGGACGATTTAGCCATGTCCGTCCGTCCCTCTGTTGTAATCACGCTACAATATACAATACTTGAGCTAGGTGGCTGAAATTTGGTACAAATACTTCTTATATCTGCAGGTAAATGGGCAATATCGGTCCAATTTTGGATATAGAACCAATATATGGCATCTCCCCGATTTGACGTTAAGACGTCAAATCGGGGAGAGACCGCAAATGTCAACTGGTTGGGCTGAAAGTTGGGAACTGGGGTTTATTTATACTCGGTATCCTTCACACGAGCAACGGTAGTCATAGGTCCATATTTTGATGTAGCCCCCATACAAAAGTCCCTCTGGATTTGACTTCCTAACGCCACAAAAACCTCAAATTTCAACGAATTGGGCTGAAATTTGGTATAATGAATTTATTAGGTGGATGGTATATAAGATTCGGCATGGCTGAACTTAACGCTTTTACTTGTTTAACTTTAAGCAGCTAGTAAATTGTTTATTCTTTATGACAGGTCGGCAAACTTTTATTTATACCCTACAATACTGTGGTGCCAGATACTATGAGTTTGTGCATTTGCCTATATTGTCCAAAAGGTAAAAATATTAACTCACAATGACTTTCTGAGACAATTTACCGATGTCCCTCCGACCTAGGTTTTCATATATATCTCTGTGATCAATGTCCGCCTCTCAATTATAATCAGGTCTTAACGAAATTTTGCGACGAATCGTTTATTGGACAATGAAAATACCTATTGGTGACGTCCACCTTGACTTCTGCCTGTTCTATAAGCCATATTATATCTACTACCGATCCGTCTAAAATTGGGCTTGAGGCTACATTATTGAAAAAATCTGGCTGGAATTTTAAAATGTACATTTCATTTTAACTTCTAACAATCTTAGCAAAAATTGCCTATATTGATCCATGTTTTGATATAGCCCTTATGTAAAAGTTCCATTATTGTGACAGACGGACGAACAGTGTCCGTCCGTCTGTCTGTCTGCTGGCTGGTGCGCACTATAACTCTCGAAAGGAGTAACCGATTGACTTAAAATTTGGTATGTGGTAATATTTTCTTCTATCTTCGGCTAAGTTCGAAGAAGGGCCATATTGGTCAACTCCTTCTAGTACCTCACCCACAAAGGGTTAATATTTAGTGAATTATTGATTATTTAATAACTTTTATACTACCTATTTGAATCCTCTGAAATTCTACACATAGTATTAGTTTATTAGTCGCTGTTTCCTCGAGAAAAATGGGCGAAGTTGCCACGCCTCTTTTGGTAGCTCCCGCACAAATGGACAATTTTGAACCAAAAGTTAACAGCTTATAACTTTAATACCAGTGCATACAAATAATTGCAATTTTGTACAGTGTAATGCTTTTATAGTACCTAGAGTTCAGAGAAAAGTGACCGTTATTGGTTCGCCCCTTTTGGTACCTCTCACACAAATGGACCATTATTTTGTACCAAAAGTCAACAGCTTTTAAATTTAATACTAGTACATACCTTAAAGTTATTAAATGCAATTAAAAGTGATAATAATATAAATAAAACAAAAAAATAATTAAATTTACTAATATTTTTTGAGACTCTCGGTGAGGGGATTCATTTGTCGGTTTACCCGACTGAACTTTCTTACTTATTTTGTCACTCCGTTTGTAACACCTCTAAATATTTATCTGAGACCCCATAAAGTATATATATTCTTAATCGTTGTAAAATTCTAAGACGATTTACCCATGTCCTTCTGTTGTAATCACGCTACAGTCCGTAATAATAGAGCTAGGCTGATCAAATTTGGTAGAAATATTTTTTATAGTCGCAAGTTGTTTGGGATTGCAAATGGGCCATATCGGCCATTGTTTTGATATAGCGCCACTATAGTGGTAGCTCCGAAATACGTTTTTTGACCCATAGATACCACACGTTTAAAGCAATTTAACAGAAACTTTACAGTTTGTATTCTATTTTGTCAAGAATTCATCACAGCAAGAATTTTAGAAAGCGGTTCATATTTTGTTATAGTCACCCTATAGAGGTCGCTTCAAAATATACGTATTTAAGCCATAAATATCAAATTTCCTAAGCAGATTAACTGAATCTTTGCAGTTTGTATTTAATGAAGAAAAGAATTCATCGCAGTGAAAATTTTTTAAATCAGTTCATATTTTGTTATAGACCACCTATATATGTCGCTCCCAAAAAAGGCTTATTTAAGCCATATACAGTTTGTATTCTATTTTGGCAAGGATTTATCTCAATAAAATGTATACAAATAAAATTTTATTTTTTTGTAGTCCCCGTGTAGAGCTCTCAAAAATGCTATTTAAAGCCATAAATACCAAATTTTTGGTTGTGGAATTTGGCTAAAGAATTTGCGGCCTAAAATTTGGCTAAAAATTTCAGCATTCGTTTTTTGAATAATTTAGTTAAACGAAAAGGTACGTTTTATGATTTGCTACATATCCAAAGATTTTTTACGTAGTACAATTGAATGCAATCCCTGGTGGAGGGAATTTATGATTCGTCATGGCCGAACTTAAAGCTTCTACTTGTTTTAGTTGGAAATCTTCGTTTGTGTGTCAAAAAACTCCCCTCTGCGAAATCCTATAATGATGGAATGTTAAAATGGTTAAATCGACTCCGGAAGTGATTCGAAGACGATTGGTATAATAAACGGTGGGTCTATCTCTTCTCCTTTTGGGAGTTACAAACAAATGCACGAACTCTTAATACTATGGACCACAGTGTGATGTAGGGTATAATAATATGTCCTAACAGCTCCCACATTGATATTACTAAAGCTGAAGTCTTAAAAAATCTAGGTCAAAACAAAATATTTAAATAACTCTCGTAGAAAAAAAGTTATGAGCAATCGAATGCAAGCACTTTTCCATATTTTTTGCCTAATTTCTAATGTTTAAATGTGAATATCTCTCATAGTGTTATAGATGTTTCAACAAAATGTTATCCCCGCTATTAGAACATCACAATTGACAGTTCCACCAAAGTTTTATCAACATGGGAGACCATAAGCAATTTTCCACATCAGTTAACGCGATTCTCGTCAAAACCATAGTAAAAGCTTTATCGACTGAGAAAGAAAACTGTTAAATGAACGAAATATCTGAAATATTTATTATATCATTAACAAAATTAGTACATCATTAACAAATCTTGTCATTGCAGGAATAAAATTCGAAAGCTGAATGACCTTTAATTTTTCTATTCGGTCAAATTTTATATTATTTTTTCCACCTCTAACAGGTACACTCTGCGTCTCAAGCAATATAAATGGAGATTTTTAGTTAAATTTTTATTTAAAAATATATGCTTTTACATTAGATACTTGTTTTGTCAAAGTATTTGGAAGGATAATACAAAAACCTGGAATATTTATCACTTTTGCGATCCTAAACTATTCATTTTATGCCTTTCAACAAACCAGCTACGGTTATTATCTCTGTAGTAAAACCCCGTTTATCATGTTCACCTTTCACTATAGCAAATAACTGTTATTAGCTAAGTAAAATTGTTTAATGGCCTGTTAATGCATATCAACAATTTTGTTTAGTCTTCATGAAATATATGGTCAAGGCAATACCAAACAGCACATACTACCAACAACTACATATAAGAACGAGTATATTTCAAGGAGTTTATTTGCGGAGAAACACATTGGGGGAAGAAGGATTTCAAAGGCCTTGTTATGACATTTTTGTGGGAGGCCTTTACCATCTATAAAACCATCTTGTGGGGCAGTGTTTACAAATCCACCACTGTTGCTATGACCCCACCCGCCCCCATCCGCTTTTCGAAGACCTGTGTGTTCTTTTACACATTAAGATGCTTGTTTGAAGAATTGAGAATTTACCGGGTTCACATAGCTGTACACTGAACTACATGTGTCCATGTGGTTAAACACATAACCAATTCACACACATAGTTGTATATACAAACATATACAGCGACACTCACATGCAAATGAACATTACACTACATAAAATATGTATGTACTTTGGGCCAATAGAGTGTACATTACACACTTAGAGTGTGTCTTGTTTGTATGTAAATGTAAGAAACGAAAGGACGAACGATCGTCCTAATAATTGCTGTACTCAAAGTAGCAACAGTAATACTCGTAGTAGCAGGAACGATGAAGGTTGTTCTTGTTGCTGGCACCGCTGCTGCTGTTGTTGTAGTCAGTCAGGGTCCGTTGAGGCTGCATGTAAATGTTGTCGGTGCTGTTAGGAGCCATGGCTCTTGCTCCTGAAACTCCTTTTGTAGCTTTGCTACTGTTCCGCAGCTCCTGCTGCCGAAACTGCTGGTGGCTCTTTGGTTGTAGGTATCAATGAACATGTACATTATTCAATTTTGGTCTTGGCTTTTCCTGTCTTGCGTATATCATGGCATCTTGTAGTTCATGTTGTAAAACTATCCTTCCTCTACGTCTAGGGGTCCTTCGACTCCTATCATGCCCAAGTACCAGTAGCAGCATTTCTGCCTAAGCCCACATCCCATATTCCCACACACATGCACATATATACAATGTCAGTCGATTTTTTTTACCAATATACTCATACACACATACATATGTAAAATTTTGAAGATATGTTTTTCAACTTTGGTGTGTGCGTGTTAGTGTGTGAACTTTTCATGGACCACATATGTATAAAAAAGAGAACTTTAACTATCGTTGTATATCATATTCAAACATATGTGCAACATTTTTGTGTTTCAGAGAACCCAACACAACCCTTGGAACCCGAAGAAGAACCTCTACAAAAATAAAGACAAGATGAGTGGATATAAATAAAAAAACAATACTCGTACTAAACATTGAAGTTTACATAATTTGAAAAGTACCATGAATAAGGTGAGGAATAAGTTTGGACGGGACGCGGTGTGCTGTGGAAGTTTTGGGGACAGGATATGTTGAGATTCCTGTCGAAACTATTGAATTTTCTATGTGGATCACTGTTCCAGAGATTGATTTGCTCAATTTCTTGTCTTCAGGTCTTCGGGTCATATAAAGTGACAAGAAACTTAAATAAAAACGTACTTTTTGTTCACCCAAAAATTATTTAAAGATTTTCCAGTATAAAAATATTTCAACATTCCCTAACACCAGTAACTCCATACTTTCGCAGCGACCTTCTTAGTCCAATATGAGCGATGTTCCTGAGAATTCGTAAAGTTTTCTCCTGCTCCCCTCAACCGCCGCATATGTACGATTGCGGTTGTTCTTCTGGTAACGAACACCTGAGTCAAGAATAATAGTTCTTTTTAAAACAATAACTACACTTTCAACTCAGCGCAGCAGAATAATGGCTTGTTAGCAAAATTTTTGTTAAATATATTTACGACGAGTATACAAAATTTAAAAATTTATGTTTTATCGAAGAAGAAATGTTATGGAAAAGTATTCAACAAAAATTTTGCAAAATTTTTTAAAAAATTACAACAATTAGTCCATGAATATGTATTGGCCAACACATAAATTGGTTTAAAAATATCAAAAAAAATGTTCAGTATTATTAAATGAGAAATTACCAAAATTAATGCACTTAGTGAAACAAAAATAAAAACATTTCTCAAAAAATTAGCCACATCTAAAACGGCCATCTGATATATAATATTTGAATCGAAAGAAAATACATTTGGAACACAAATTTTCTCGTTTACACTCGTACATATTTGAGCAAATAAATTTAATTTGAAAATCAATAACATTATTTGGAACGCATACATACACAGCCTACCTAAGGGGTTACAAAGTTTGATGCCAAAACTGTTAATGAGGTTTTGTTCACGATCATCCTGTCTACTCAACTGTGAAGAGATCAAAATCGGAGCTGCTTCGCTTTGAAAACACGATTACAGTTAAAATGAACTATGGGTCAGAATATTTAATATCGACCAATGTAGTTTATTTTTGGCTATAATGTCTATAAGCAATTACAAATAGGTAAAATTAGATCTCGCTATATTTATACCCTACACCACACTGTGGTACAGGGTATTATAAGTTTGTTTCACGGCAGATGTTTGTAACACCTGAAAATAACACAGATAGACCTTGAAGTATACCGATCGACTCAGAATCACTAGCGGAGTCGATTTAACCATGTCTGTCCGTCAGTCTGTCCAAGTAAAGTTGTTCGTCGACTACAGGTCGCACTTTCACTCCGATCGTTCTGAAATTTTGCAGTTTAGAGTATTTCGCAGCTGTAAGGATCCCTATTGAATTTGGTTGAAATCGGTTCAGATTTAGATATAGCTTCCATATATATCTTTCGTCCGATTTGGCCCTTTAGTCATATAGAAGCTGTATTTTACATCCAATCGTTTTGAAATTTTGAATGGTAGAGTTTCTTGACCCATGAACCAACCTTGCCGAATTTTAAGAAAATCGGTTAAGGTTTAGCTATAGCTCCCATATATATGTTTCGTCCGATTTTGCTCTTTAGTCCTGTAGATGCTGTATTTTACATCCAATCATTTTGAAATTTAGAATGGTAGAGTTTCTTGATCCATGAACCAACACTACCGAATTTGAAGAAAACCGGTTAAGATTTAGCTATAGCTCCCATATATATGTTTCGTCCGATTTGGCCCTTTAGTTCTATAGAAGCTGTATTTTACATCCAATCATTTTGAAATTTAGAATGGTAGAGTTTCTTGATCCATGAACCAACATTGCAGAATTTGAAGAAAATCGGTTAATATTTAGATATAGTTCCCATACATATCTTTCGTCCGATTTGACCCTTTAGTCCTATAGATGCTATAGTTTACATCCAATCGTTTTGATATTTAGAATGGTAGAGTTTCTTGATCAATGGACTAACATTGCCGAATTTGAAGAAAACCGGTTAAGATTTAGCTATAGCTCCCATATATATGTTTCATCCGATTTTGCTCTTTAGTCCTGTAGAAGCTGTATTTTACATTCAATCGTTTTTATACCCTACACCACACTGTGGTAAAGGGTATTATTTAAGTATAAAATGTTCCAAAAGTAAATTTATGTAAACAATTTATACATGAACTACAAAATTTATATTTCAGAGTTATTCAAGATTACGAGAGTGGTGTAGGGTATTATATAGTCGTCTTTAGCCTTTCCTTACTGTTTTTTTTTAATTGTTTTTGAAAACATAATTTTTGAAAAAATTAAAAAAAATGAGTTTTGTGTTTTACGAAATTTATGATTGCTCTCGATCGTCTAAACCGATTTTTGCAGAGTTAACATGTTTAAAAGAGTTAACTGTTTTAAAGAGGACACAATGCGCAATTGTTTGTATTAAACTGTTTTTGAAAAATTTTTAAAATTTTTTTTACGAAAGTTTTTTTTGATAAAACCTTTGTAGAAAAAGTTGCTCCCCCTAGATTTTCTTAAAATTGCACTCTCTCAAATCCAGAACAGTAAACAGAAAAGTTTTTATGAGGCTCAATATTTATAAAAGTTATGGACAAAAAACCAAGACTAGTCTGACAATTTTCGTATGTTTTTGCAAAACACTGCACATTGGTACGAATTAAAAAAGGATAAATAATTCGACCGTTTCTTAACCAAACAACCGATTGCGACAGAACTTGGCATGTCAGATAAAGAGGTGTTATAGAAGTTATGTTTTATATTTGGGCCCCCTATGTCAGACAGGGGCGGAGCTAAAGGGCCTCAAAGTTGGCCACATCGGGTGAAGAAAATGTTTGAGCGCGTGTAACTCGTGTTTCTCTTCCGATTTGTAAAATTTATTTTTGTGTGTGTTCTACTAACCGGGGTCTACAAATAAACTGAGAGGAAAAAAATAAACACCTAAGAACTATCTCGTATAGTTACCGAGATATCAGAAATTAAAAATTTAATTTTTCATTTTTTCCCTCACCGTATGCACCGATTTCATCCTTATCAACATGTCTGGATGGGCAATAAAAATTCCTATATGACGAAAAAAATGGTTCGATATACCCAATAGTACAAAAGTTATGATCACTTTTTACTGTTCTGGATTTGTGAGAGTGCGACGATTATTCTGTGAAAATTTTAAGAAAATCAAGGGGGAGCAATTTTTTCACAAAGGCGTTTTCAAAAAAAATTTTTAAAAAATATAAAAAAAAATACAAAAATGTGTTTATTGTGTTTAAAACAAAGTAAACTTTGCAAAAATCGGTTGATTGTTTTTGATTATTTTTTTAATTTTGCAAAAATTAAATTGGCCACAAAATTTTTTAAAAAAAATTTTTTTAAAAGAAAAATGATAGCGAGATTTTATTTTTCCTATTTGTAACTGCTTATAAACATTTTAGCCAAAAATAAACTAAATATGTCGATGTTAAATATTCTTACCCCTATACAAAAACCAGTAAGGAAAGACAGAACGTCAGGCGGGGCCGAATATATAATACACCTTACACCTACACCTTCCTGACAATGCGAAAATGGGCATTGCGATAAAAATTTGGCTGTGTTGACCTCTCTCTGCCGAATTTCTTACAGAACGGATGTAAAATACGGTTTCTACAGAGCTTACATGTTAAATAGTGTGAAACATATATATGGGGGCTATATCTAAATCTGAAAAGATTTTCTCCGAATTTGGTAGTGTTCATTCATGTAATTAGAAAATCCTCTCTGCCGAATTTCGTACTGATCTGATATAAAATACAGTTTCTACAGCGCTTACATGTCAAATCGGGGTAATATATATATGGTGGATATATCTAAATTTAAACCGATTTTGACCCATTTCAATAGGGATCGTCCGTGGGCCAAAAAAGAGAAGAGTGCTAAATTTTATCACAATCGGACATTAATTACGACCTGCACTTTGATTACAAGAATACATGGACAGTCAGACGGACTTGGCTAAATCGTTACAAACAAATGCACAATGTCATAATATAACCAGTAAGGAAAGGCAGAAAGTCGGGCGGGGCCGACTATATAATACCCTACACCTCCCTAACAATGCGATAAAGGTCATTGCGATAATAATTTGCAATAATTGATAAGTCGGCAGCAACATATTATCTAATTCTGAGCCGATAATCGCTAAATTAAGCTATTTGTTCCTAAATTGAGAAACATCTTTCCGGAAAATATTAATGATCGGAAGTAAAGTACAACTTCTATAGCGCTTTGATACCAAATCAGGAGGAACATATATATGGAGGTTATATATAAATCTGAACCGATTTTCCCTGAATACTCATTCATGTAAAAAGACCTATTTCTGTAGAATTTCGTACTGATCGGCTATAAAATACAGTCTCTACAACGCTTACATGCCAAATCGGTTGTAACATATATATGGGGCTATATCTAAAGCTGAACCGATTTTCTCCGAATTTGGCAGTATTCCTTCGAGTAATAAGAAACCTCTTTCTGCCGAATTTCGCACTGATCGTATATAAAATACAGTTTCTATAGCACATGTCAAATCGGGGGTAACATATATATGGGGGCTATATCTAAATCTGAACCGATTTTCTCCGAATTTGGCAGTATTCCTTCGAGTAATAAGAAACCTCTTTCTGCCGAATTTCGCACTGATCGGATATATAATACAGTTTCTACAGCATTTACACGTCAAATCGGGAGCAACATATATATGGGGGCTATATCTAAATCTGAACCGATTTCCCTCAAATTTGGCAGTGTTAATTCACGTAATGAGAAACCTCTTTCTGCCAATTTTTTTACTGATCGGATATAAAATCCAGTTTCTACAGCGCTTACATGTCAAATCGGGGGTAACATATATATGTGGGCTATATCTAAATCTCAACCGATTTCCCTCAAATTTGGTAGTATTAATTCATGTAATAAGAAACCTCTTTCTGCCGAATTTCGTACTGATCGGATTAAAAATACACTTTTTACAGCGCTTACATGTAAAATCGGGGGTAACATATATATGGGGGCTATATCTAAATCTGAACCGATTTCCCTCAAATTTGGCAGACTTAATTCACGTAATAAGAAACCTCTTTCTGCCGAATTTCGTACCGATCGGATTAAAAATACAGTTTTTACAGCGCTTACATGTAAAATCGGGGGTAACATATATATGGGGACTATATCTAAATCTGAACCGATTTTCTCCGAATTTGGCAGTATTACATGAAGTAATAAGAAACCTCTTTCTGCCGAATTTCACACTGATCGGTTATAAAAAAAGTTTTTTATGGCGCTTAAATGTGAAATCTGTGGTAACGTAAATATGGGGGCTATATCTAAATCTGAACCGATTTCTTCCAAATTTAACAGTGTTCATTCATCTGATAAGAGACCTCTTTCTGCTGAATTTCATACTGATCGGATATAAAATAAAGTTTTTACAGCGCTTACATGTCAAATCGGGGCTAACATAAATATGGGGGCTATATCCAAATCTGAACCGATTTGAACCAAATTAAATAGGCATCGTCCTTGGCCAAAAAAAAGATATGTGTAAAGTTTCGTCAAGATCGGACCATATTTGCGACCTGTACTTTGATTACAAGAATACATCTACAGACAGACGGACAGACAGACAGACAGACAGACAGACGGACAGACAGACGGACATAGCTAAATCGACTCAGAAAGTGATTACAAGTCGATCGGTATAATAAACAATGGATCTATCTCTTCTTCTTTGGGTGTTACAAACAAATGCACAAAGTCATAATACCCTGTACCACAGTGTGGTGTAGGGTATACAAATAATAATATTTAATAATTATAAAATGGAACAAAGAAGAATAACATCTTCGAACTCTAAGGTGTTTGAAATGTGGATAGCCGCTTCTAAAAGGGAACTTTTTTATCAATTATGTTTGACAATATTTGATTAAATAAATATTTCTGACGCTGATGATGAAGAAAAGAAAAAGGTTAGAAACAACATTTCTGCAGTGGTTTTCGTACAGTGGCAAACATAATTCAAAGTGTTTCCGAGAACCCAGAAAATACGTTTTTTTAAGTTTTGTTTATTTGGTTCGATTTTACTTATATGGGTAATCTAAGTAGATATACTTTCTTCAATAGTCTTTTTTTGACAGATCACGTGTGAGTCGTCTCATGCTGTATGTTATTTCTGTTAAGTATTGTTTGCAATTTCATCATGGAAAGACTTACGCCTGAACAACGTTTACAAATTATTCAGTTTTTTTATCAAAATAATCGTTCGCCAATTGCGCTAAGTCCATTTTTTTTTTTTATAAAAAAAAACACTTTCCAGTCGACCCACGACCTTGACACCCATGAGCAATATATTAGCTCTCGTTAAGAGCTATCTTTTTGCCGCTGACCGATTCCCGCTCCGACGTACCGGAATCATCGGTCCATATTTCTTCAAAAATGATGCTGAGTTCATTTAGCTATGTCCGTCTGTCTGTGCATGTATTCTTGTAATCAAAGTACAGGTCGCAGTTATGGTCAGATCTCGACGAAACATCACACATATCTTTTTTTGGCCCAATGACGATCCCTATCGAATTTAGTTAAAATCGGTTCAGATTTAGATATAGCCCCCATATATATTATAGCCCCGATTTGATATGTAAGCGCTGTAAAAATGTTATTTTATACCCAATCAGTATGAAATTCGGCAGAAAGAGGTTTCTTATTTTATGAATGAACACTGTTAAATTTGGAAGAAATCGGTTCAGATTTAGATATAGCCCCCATATATATGTTACCCCCGATTTGACATGTAGGCGCTGTAAAAACTGTATTTTATATCCGATCAGTATGAAATTCGGCAGAAAGAGGTTTCCTATTATATGAATGAACACTTTTAAATTTGTAAGAAATCGGTTCAGATTTAGATATAACCCCCATATATGAGTCATTCCATGCCAAACGGGACGATTTTTGACATCACTATTTTTGATTGCTTCGAAATTTTGTTTATGTATTATATACCTAAAAATATCTTAAAAGCAGTTCAAGAAAAAATTTTTAAAAAATTTCTTTAAGTGTTATGGGCAATTTAAAGTTGGCGAAATTACGTTATTTTCTAAAAGGTGTGTTCATTCTTTAGCGTGTATCTCCTGAAATACGTGACCGATTTTAATGTGCTATACCTTGTTTTGAAGATAATTTCAACTACTACAACTAACTTAAAGTAAGCACTGCAACAAATATACGATTTTTTATGTTTTTGCCCTTTTATACTTACTATTGCGATTTTTAAAATGATTACACCCTTCGATTTTTTTGAAATTTTAATGTCGTGTTCTTAGATGTCTTTGTTAGCTACTGTATGAATTTGGAAGTGGTGAATTGATGGGAACTATTTTTTTACTTTTTTTTTAGATTTATATATAACCTTCATATATATGTTCCTCCTGATTTGGTATGAAAGCGCTATACTCGTAGAAGTTGTACTTTACTTCCGATCATTAAAATTTTCCAGAAAGATGTTTCTCAATTTATGAACGAATATTGCTTAATTTAGCGATTATCGGTTCAGAATTAGATAATATGTTCCTACCCATTTACCATTTATTCCAAATTATTATCGCAGAGACCCTTATCGCATTGTTAGGGAGGTATAGGGTATTATATAGTCGGCCCCGCCCGACTTTCTGCCTTTCCTTACTGTTTTTTTCTTTAAAAAAGTAGGGAACCACGAAATGGATCACCCTATATATATATATAATTATATAACAAATGACCAAATAGTATAAGTACCTTGACAAATTTTTATATTTCAGACAGTAGAATCTGAGGGACTAGCAGCTGGGCGTGCAAGGCGTGAAATAAAAACCTTTGCCTTAAATAACTCACATTTTAACATGTTTGTTGTGGCCCAATGTTCCGTTTAGGAAAATTGGAGTTCCGAATGGCGCCATGTATGAGCCTGCCATGACGGCCACAGTGTCAAAATCATATTTAATATACAAATATTTTTTATTTTTTAATTAAAGTTCTGTAACACTAAAAAACAACCGATAAAAATTATAGGAAATTATACTTTCTTTTAAGGCAGATATTTGTAACTCCTCAAAATTAATACTGCAGCTAGACCCATCTTGAAGTACACAGATTGATTCCGAATCACCCGCTGGAGGAACATATAGGCGGATGTTATATATAAATCTGAACCGATTTTCCCTGAATACTCATTCATGTAAAAAGACATCTTTCTGTCGAATTTCGTACTGATCGGATATAAAATACAGTCTCTACAGCGCTTAGATGTCAAATCGGGGCTAACATATATATGGGCGCTATATCTAAATCTGAACCGATTTTCTCCGAATTTGGCAGTATTCCTTCATATAATAAGAAACATTTTTCTGCCGAATTTCGCTGTGATCGGATATGAAATACAGTTTCTACAGCGCTTGAATTTCAAATCGGGGGTAACATAAATATGGGGGCTATATCTAAATCTGAACCGATTTTCTCCGAATTTGGTAGTATTCCTTCATGTAATAAGAAACCTCTTTCTTCCGAATTTCGTTCTGATCCGATATAAAATACTGTTTCTACAGCGCTTACATGTTAAATCGGGGGTAACATACTCGTATATATGAACCGATTTTCCCCAAATTTGGTATTGTCTCTAAGTGTATCACGAGACTACTCTCTGTCAATTTTTGTACAATTCGGTTCAAAAATGTTGCTTATACAGTGGAGGTACATATATATGGGAGCTATATGTAAATCTGAACCAATTTTAACCAAATTCAATAGGGATCGTCCTTGGGCCTAAAGAAAGATATGTGCAAAGTTTCGTTGAGATCGGACCATAATTGCGATCTGTACTTTGATTACAAGAATACACCAACAGACAGACGGACAGACAGACGGACATAGCTAAATCGACTCAGAAAGTGATTACAAGTCGATCGGTATAATAAACAATTGGTCTATCTCTTCAAATGCACAAAGTCATAATACCCTGTACGACAGTGTGGTGTAGGGTATAAAAAATCCTGAATTACAGACTTATTTAGCTATGAAAATATAAATCATTTGTTCCTAAGCCATTTTGATTTCCTTGAAAGACAGTAAAATGCAAACAATTTTAAGAATATTATAAGTATAATGTTACATGTTACATGCACTGGACCATTATCTATAAATAATCGTATTTTAATTTTTCTGTTTCTCTGGCTCTTTCGCATTTCTCATTATAATATTTCCCTTTTTTGACTTTATACAAACTAAATTTCATTTTCTTACTTCAAACCCAGATATGTCTTAACCTTTTATCAATTTAACTTTTAACCTAAGTTTTGACATCGGTTTAACCTTTACTATGCAAAGTATATTTGTCCTTTCTTCCATTGTGTGCGCGTGTGTTTTCAATATTGGTATGTGGTTTTGTGGTATTGAATGCCCGCATTTTCTTCATTCACATTTACTGTAAGCAACAACTCTTGGTCAATGCAATACCGACAAAAGATTTCAATGTAAAAACCGCCCCCATTAATTGCTAGAATAACTAACTTTTCGACAAAATGACTTCAGCTCATTGTAATTGTAAAACGACAGACGGAAACATAGTAGATCTCATATAACATTCGATTTAAACAATGTGAAATGTGCATACAAATGCAAAATTGCATTTAAATTGAATTTGAGGTAGTGCAAAACTAAATAAATTATTATGTAAAATTGCCCAAAATTAGTTATGGCAATAACTAATAATCGAAATAGTTTATTACTTTAATAGTTAGTTTTGTGAAGTAAATCAATTTATGCCAAAATGGAATGAATGGAATAGTGCTGGGCCAACAAAAATGAAAAAAGGGTGGCTTAAAGAGGCTATGATTGATTTTACATTATTGAACAGTAATCAAATTAAGATGTGGAAAAGTATTACAAAGGACATTTGAATGAAATACAATAGGTCGGAATGCAAAATGTTACGAGTATTGTAAATAAATGTACTAGCATCGGCAGGAGTAGTGATAAGTATCTGTCAATCTGTCAATTTGTGTGGGGTTTCCAGAAGAGGCTTGACAAATATGCCTATTTGCACTGAACAGAAGATATTCAAAAGACATTGCAATACTCCAAATTATCTGTGTTTATATATACTGATACTAACGCCATGATCCATATATACTGATACTAACGCCATGATCCATTCAATTTTGGTATGACTTGGCCAGAAGCGGCGTGGCAATTACATAAGTATATTTTTACTGGACTATTTGTACAATAAAAGCATTGTACTGCACAACATTTCAAGTATTTATATGCAAAATGGTTGGAGTAATCAAAGGAGAAGGCCACTTTGCCCATTTTTCTTAAAGTAAAAGCAAAATATAACTTACACCAAGCAACAAAAACAATTTTTTTTTCGAGACCTAAACACTTTTTTTGGTATAGATTGAGGAGGTATATTATTTTATGAAACCATAACAAAAAAATTTGTATGGTCAAGTTTTTCTTTTACTTTTTTTTTCCAAAATTCCAATTTCCTTGAAGACCTTTAGTATTTGGACCATATTTATTGAAAAATAATCTAGATAATGCCGGGATACCAATTAAATTAAATTAATTAAAGGAAATTATGTGGGCACTTTCTTATAGAAATCGAAGTTTAGTAACTACTTAACTACAATTAGAAAAACTTGATTTTTTTTTTTCAAAAAAAATAATTTTTTGCTGTCAGGAAAAAACAGAAAAAATATAGCAAAAAATTAGTTTGTTCCATTTTTTGAGAGCTAGCATACTAACGAAGAAAACGATGCCCATTTGCAAAAAATCTATGAATAATCTACGAATAATGAACACATTGTTCTAATAGGGAAATTGAAAAAAATAGTTTTCATACACGCTGAAAAAATCGCTTCTGTAGTATATTGTCCCAAACATATTCACGTTGTAATTACGCTAGAGTTCGTATCAATAGAGCTAAGTTGATCAAATTTGATAGAAATAATTCTTATAGGTGCAGGTTGTTTGGGATTACAAATGGGCCATATTGGTCAATGTTTTGAGGTCGCTCCAAAATACGAATAATAAGCCATAGTACAAAATTTTTAAAGCAATTCAGCAGAAACTGTGCAGTTTGTATTCTATTTGGACAAGAATTCATCGCAAAAGATTATAAAGCGGTTCATAGTTTGTTATAGTCACCCTATAGATTTAGCTCCAGAATATACGTATTTAAGCCATAAATACCACATTTTCTAAAAATTTCAGCGTTCGTTATTTAATAATTACTTAAACAAAAAGGATCGTTTCATGATTTGCGACATATCCTAAGATCCAGTAATAAAATTTAATGCAAACCATGGTGAATAACATATATGGGGGCTATATCTAAATCTGAACCCAATTTAGCAATGTTTATTCATGTAATTAGAAACTTTTTTTTTTGCATCGGTTATCATAAATCGGGTGTATCATATAAATGGGGTTATATCTAAATCTGATCCGATTTTCCCCGAATTTGTCAGTGTTAATTAATGTAATAAGAAAACTTTTTCAGCCCAATTTCGTACTGATTGGATATAAAATACAGCTTCTTCAGCGGTGTAACTTATATGTATATGAAGGCTATCAGCAATTCTGAACCGATTTCTCCCAAATTTGGCAGTTTTCGTTAGTTGTATTATTATTTCGTACTGTTTGGATATAAAATACAGTTTCTACAGTACTTACATTACAAATCGATGGTAACATATATATGGGGACTATATCTAAATCAGAACGGAGTTTCCTTAAATCTAGTATTGTCTCTAAGTGTATCAAGAGACTTCTGTCTGTCAATTTTTAAACAGATCGGTAACAAAATGTTGCTTATGCAGTACATAAGGTACGTATATACAGGGTGGCTGATATGTAATGCAACAAAGTAAAGCGCTATATTTTTTAATTTTTTTTTTTAAATTTTATTGTTCAAAAGCAAAAACTGTCGGAAATAACATACAATTTTAGAAACAGTTTAGATTTGTTCGAATTGGCCAGCTTTGGCACGAATTATGGCCTTCAAACGGCCGACAAAGACATCACACGCTGCACGAAAGTGGCTCTGCGGTATTTTGGCCCATTCCCGGTGAAGCGCCATCTTGAGATGATCGATACTTTGGTATTTTTTAGTGCGAACCTTACTCTCTAAAATGCCCCAGGCGGAAAAGTCCAACGGATTGAGATCCGGAGATCTTGGTGGCCATTGTGCGGTAGAAATGAAGCGAGGAACCTCCTTTTTAAGCCATTCTTGGTTGACGCGTGCTGAGTGCGATGGTGCTGAGTCCTGTTGGAATGTCCAAGGTCTGCGGCCACTATCACTTGAATTCCATCACGAATAACTTTTTTCTGAATGCAATAGATCAAAATGCTTTTATAAGCTTGTAAACAATAAAATGAACTGTCACTGAAATAAATCTGTCAGCTATCAGACTAGCGGTTTAGAAACGATAGCAACCTGAAGTTGGTTGCAATGCATATCAGCCACCCTGTATATAAAGGAGCTATAGGGAGGCGTAGGGATCGTCCTTGGGCCAAAAGATAGATATGTGTAAAGTTTCGTTGAGATCGAGTAATAATTGCGGCCTGTACTTTGATTACAAGAATACATGCAGAGACTGATGGACAGCCGGACATAGCTAAATCAACTCAAAAGGTGATTCTAAGTCGATCGGTATAATATAAGAAGGGTCTATTTATTCTCCTTTTGGGTGTTACAAAAAATCATAAAATTGTAATACCCTGTACCACAGTGTGGTGTAGGGTATAAACAGACCAGATTTGAAGACATCCTCATCCTATGAAATACAAATTTAACCTATAATGGTTGGAATATAGAACCCACTGATTTATAATCCTTTTACATTTCTCTTAACATCACATTTCTACTCAATACACACAAAATTGTCAATAACGTCCTGCTAAGGACAAGACGAGCACCATTCAACTACGAAGAGGCTGCTTCAAGCAATACATTTAGCAGTTTTATATTTGTTGCTCAAAATTTGACTTCAATTGTATCTTATCTCAATGCTGAATGAATCATTTTAATAAACTCCTAAATTTTCCGACCACATTTGACTTTCAATCCAATCCAAAAAATATCAAAGCTTCCGTTCAAATGCAAACTCAATTCAATATCTTTGAAATGTAATAACTTAAACATCAAATTATGCTGACGTTATGATTTTTGCAATGTCATCCATTCACTCGGTCACTCATTCATGCATCGGTCCTGAACACATCATAATATCTCGAACGTCAAGCAAACCAAACGAGTGTCTATAGACTGAAGTAACCGATTATGTTGTCTTTGACTATATATGAGCGAATGTATGTGTGCTGCAGGTCCTGAGTGCTGATGATATGCTTCTGAACGTGAAGAGTGCTCTTCTGATGATATTGAGGCTTTGGTCACTGGTTTTTGTTGTTGTTGCTGTTGTTATTGCTTTGGCTGTGGCTGCTGTTTCGTTATTAGTGAACTGGTAAAATTGTTTTGCCGTATGTGGTTATTGCTTCTTGGTGTTGATAAAACAACAACAGCAACAGCAATAAGACTTTCTCAAACACTCACGTGCCTTTTAGAAAAACTAAACATCAGAGAAAGTCGATAGCAGCAGCAACAACAACGATACTAACAGCACCAACACTGCAACTACTACAACTAAAACTATATCATCGACGTCAGTTGTCAGCCTCAGCAATAGCCTTTCGTAGTAGAGGTCGTTGTTGTGTACCGACTCTCTCATAGCAAAAATCTTTGCCTTCGGTTATGAACTTGTATGAAACACAAAGAGCAGCACATGAACACACATATTGCACACATTTACACCCACCTAAACGCACATATCTTTACTACATTTCATGTTTATAATGCACGTGTTTAATATCTTTGCCTCTCCGAGTCATCCACTCAAAGTTTATACGGCTTAGTATGTGTACCTCTGAACAGTGGGGAAATATCGGATTTTGAATCTATATTAG
Source organism: Eudasyphora cyanicolor (assembly GCA_963930755.1). Lineage (NCBI taxonomy): Eukaryota > Metazoa > Arthropoda > Insecta > Diptera > Muscidae > Eudasyphora > Eudasyphora cyanicolor. Next base: position 36,396,331 of record OZ005737.1, on the reverse strand, counting down.
CACCACGTTCGATTACTCAAACACGCCTTGCCCAAACGACTGAAGCTAATAGGTGATTTTTGGCAACATTATTTTTGTCAACACTGTTTCTAGCAGCTCAGCTGTTTTCGTATAACATGTTACTGTCAAACATGTTCAGTTTGGTCTATATTTTAACCATGAATCGAATCAATTGGCCGCCTAGAACGTGCGATTTAACGCCTTTAGATTATTTATTATTTGTGGGGCTATGTTAAGGCTCATGTCTATTGAAGAACTTTTTCGTGAGATACCGGCCAATATGTTGTAGTTAGTATGCCAAAATTGGACTCAGTGTATGAAGCTGCGGTCAACATTTACATACAATCATCTTTAAATATTGAATTATATAGACCGTTCTATCGACTTAAATAATGATTTTACACATTTCTCGATATTATATATTTTTTTAAATGAAATCCGAAAGCTCTTACAAAATCACTCCTTAGAATCATTAAATCTGATGAGAGGAATGTTTTTGGGACGTAGATGAATATATTCGAACTTTTAGTCGCATAGTGGGGTAAGAGGGTATAAATAAGGTACATCCGAAATTTGTGTAATGATAGGCCAATGAACTTAGACTCGACACAAGGAGCATATATTCTAAAATGTTAGGGGACAGAAAGGAATAAATGTGGTACCGGCAAAAATAATCGGCTACAGTTATAATTCCGAAAGTCCATGCGAGTGTCGCTTCTAGGATGCAGGATCGGGATAGGAATCAATTTTTCGAAACTTTTAGGGGCAAAACTCGTTGGTCAGGAAATGGATATGGACACATTGTCATTCTAGACATAATGCCTGACCTTCCGAACACTGTTGATTACACTATTATTGAACCATTCTTTGACAAGAAGTATCTCACTTGTATACCTGATAGATCAGAATGGAATGGTCGTATCCCAGGACAGAAGAGATTTATTAACTTCAATACGGACGGTTCCAAACTCGATAACCAAGTGGGCTTTGGTATCTTGTCTGAGGAACTGAGGAACTAGCTATTAAAGAGGTAGCGGAATGGCTGAAAATTAATGTGCTGACCAAAGTCGGTATAATATTTTCTGTGATAGTCAAGCTGCTATTAAGTTCCTGGAAACTATATTCCAGAATTCAAAAACTGTCCTCGACTGTCGCAGATCTCTGTAACGAGATGGCTGAACAGTTCAATATTCACCTGATATGGGTGCCGCGCCACAGGCATATACAAGGCAACTGCAAGGCAGATGAACTTGCGAGACTAGGAACTACATTACACGCTCCAGGAGACCTGGAACATGTGGGCATGCCTCTAGCTACCTGGCAGCTACTCTTGAGCGATAGTGCACTTACGTCAACAAATTACAGGTGGTCACTAGTTTGGAACTGCATATATTCCAGGCTGATGTGGCCCAGATTAGGCTCAAAACGCACCAAAGCACTGTTGTCGATGTCGGGAATGGAATGCAGCTGTTGTTGGAATCCGCCAACTTTTGAGCATTTGAATCTAATAAAATTGATTCAACGGGAGGGGCTAGGGATAACTTATGTTTTCCCTTACGCCCCTGTGGTAAAACAATGGACAGGATAATATGAGTTAATTTGTACCGGAAAAAATCACATACGATCCATGGTGGAGGGAATATAATATTCATCATCGTCCCTGCATTTCAAGGAATTCACCGTGGTGGCATTTCTTGACATAGAAACGACATTTAACAACATTCACTCAAATGCGGTAATTGCGGCACTGTAACATCTTAAGGTAAACTCTAGCTTGATTAGACTTATACTCAGCATGCTCAACAGAAGACGCATAACAGCGTGTCTTGGGTCCACAACTCTAACAAGGTTTGTAAACAGAGGGACCCCTCAAGGAGGAGTGCTGTCTCCACTTATTTGGAACATAGCGGCGAATGAAATTCAACTAGAACTAGAACGTTGTGGCTGCAAGGTCGTGGCATATGCCGACGACGTGTCAAACGCAGGGAGTGGCAAATTCGAAAACGTCCTCAGTGACATCCAATAGGTGGCTCTAAACAAGTTGGCTGGATGGCGGTTTGGGCGTTAACCCAAACAAAACAGAATTAGTTATCTTTACTAGGATGAATAATGTCCAACATGATCTAGCCTTTTTTTAAAGTACAGCATTTTTAGGAATAATTCTAGATAGGAAACTGTTATTTAGACTTAACGTATTGGAACATATAAGGAAGGCCGCCGTCGCCTTATATTCTTGCCGCGGTGGGCCTCTCTCCTAAAGTCGACCATTGGATATACTTATAGATAGCATTAGTTCGTCCAATAGTGGTACTGTTATGCGGTAGCGACTGAGTCTCTACAAGCCCTACTCCATACACTGCCGATTAATATTGTGGCGGGAGAAGTTGCAACCAGAGCGGCACAAAGACTAAACTGCCTTTCAATGTGGAGGTACAAGAACTACGGTCACATGAGGATATCAAAGTGTAGTGCTATGGTAACCGACCAAATGGACTTTATACCAACTGTGTACATCATTGAGAGGAACTACAGCACTATGATTCCAGCCAGAGATGAATGGGTTAGCTTAATACCAGTTAATATATATCTATACGGATGGTTCGAAACTTGATGAAAAGGTTGGTGTCGGAGCACACAGTGAAGAACTTAGTTCTGCTATAGCTTACAGTCATCCAGATACCTGCAGTGTCTAGCAGGCCGAAATAATGGTAATGGGAAGTCGCTAAGTGGCTGAATCGTAACATAGTAACCAAGACTGGTGTTGTCATTTAGTCGGTCAGTCAGGCTGCCATCAATTTCTGTGGCCTCATCCCTAAATTCACAAACAGCCCTCTACTGCCGCAGATCTCTTAACGAGATGGCTGAGCAGTTTAATATACACTTCATATGGGTGCCTGGGCATAGGGATTTCCCGGGAACTGCAAATCTGATGAACTTGCTACGAAAGGGACGACATAACAAATTCTCGAAGAATTTGCATATATTGTTGCGCCAAGAGGCAATCAGGCAGTCCAACGAAAGATGGACAGAAATCGGCACCTGCAGAGGGTAGCTAGACAAATCTGGTCAAGGTATGACCTGAGAAGGTCAAAAAATCTCCTCGCACTAGAGACGAAAAGATTGTCAACGTTAGTATCACTTCTGACGGGACACTGATTGATCGGCGAACACGCCAACAAATTGGGTGACTTCTGCAGAAGCTGTGGAAATAAGGAAGAAGTGTCCCGCTTTAAGTAAACGATGATTGGACATACTGGGGTCGGCCTTTCTAGGCAGTAGAACAGACCTTCCCGGTACTGATATTCCCACTATATATAACTTTGTATATCAAACAGGTTGGTTTCGATGAGGGGCATCTCAGCCCGTGGTAACACGAGGGAACTAAACTGGGCTTTATCTGCCTTTACTTGTTTTAAGTATAAGCAGTGATACCTTTGAACTTAAAGGTGGGCTACAAATGTTTCTGGAATATTGCTTTCACATAGAGACTGTGATTTCGTGACTGTCGTTAAAACAATTAGCAAACATTTGATTTTTCAAAAGAAACCAGTAAGGAAAAGCAGAAAGTCGGGCGGGGCCGACTATATAATAGTCTACACCTCCCTAACAATGCGACAAGGCTCATTGCGATAATTTGGAAAAATTAGTAAATGGGTAGGAACATATTATCCAATTCTGAACCGATAATCGCTAAATTAAGCAATATTCGTTCCTAAATTGAGAAACATCTTTCTGGAAAGTTTTAATGTAAAGCACAACTTCTATAGCGCTTTGATACCAAATCAGGAGCAACATATATATGGAGGTTATATATAAATCTGAACCGATTTTCCCTGAATACTCATTCATGTAAAAACACATCTTTCTCTCGAATTTCGCACTGATCGGATATAAAATATAGTCTCTACAGGGCTTACATGTCAAATCGGGAGTAAAATATATATGGGGGCTTTATCTAAATCTGATCCGATTTTCTCCGAATTTGGCAGTATTCCTTCATGTAGAAAGAAACCTCTTTCTGCCGAATTTCGCTCTGATCGGATATAAAATACAGTTTCTACAGCGCTTACATGTCAAATCGGGGGTAACGTATATATGGGGGCTATACATAAAACTGAAGCGATTTCTTCCAAATTTAACAGTGTTCCTTCATGTAATAAGAAACCTCTTTCTGCCAAATTTCATACTGATCGGATATAAAATAAAGTTTTTACAGCGCTTACATGTCAAATCGGGGCTAACATATATATATGGGGGCTATATCTAAATCTGAACCGATTTTCTCCGAATTTTGCAGTACTTCTTAATGTAATAAGAAACCTCATTTTTCCGAATTTCGCACTGATGGGATATAAAATAAAGTTTTTACAGCGCTTACATGTCAAATCGGGGCTAACATATATATCGGGGCTATATCTAAATCTGAACCGATTTTCTCCGAATTTGGCAGTATTTCTTTGTGTAATAAGAAACCTCTTTCTGCCGAATTTCGCACTGATCGGATATAAAAAACAGTTTCTACAGCGCTTACATGTCAAATCGGGGGTAACGTATATGTATATGGGGGCTATATATAAATCTGAACCGATTTCTTCCAAATTTAACATTTAACAGGTCTGAACCGATTTTCTCCGAATTTGGCAGTATTTCTTAATGTAATAAGAAACCTCATTTTGCCGAATTTCGCACTGATCGGATATAAAATAAAGTGTTTACAGCGCTTACATGTCAAATCGGGGGTAACATATATATGGAAGTTATATCTAAATCTTAACCGATTTTCTCCGATTTTGGCAGTATTCTTTCGAGTAATAAGAAACCTCTTTCTGCCGAATTTTGCACTGATCGGATATAAAATAAATTTTTTACAGCGCTAACATGTCAAATCGGGGGTAACGTATATATGGGGGCTATATCTAAATCTGAACCGATTTCTTCTTCTAAATTTAACAGTGTTCATTCATATATTAAGAAACCTTTTTCTGCCGAATTTCATACTGATCAGATAAAAAATAAAGTTTTCACAGCGCTTACATGTCAAATCGGGGGTAACATATATATGGGGCTATATCTAAATCTGAACCGATTTTAACCAAATTCAATAGGGATCGTCCTTGGGCCAAAGAAAAGATATGTGTAAAGTTTCGTCGAGATCGGACCATAATTGCTGTACTTTGATTACACGAATACATGCACAGACAGACGGACATAGCTAAATCAACTCAGAAAGTGATTCTAAGTCGATCGGTATAATAAACGATGGATCTATTTCTTCTCTTTTTGGGTGCTACAAACAAATGCACAAAGTTATAATACCCTGTACCACAGTGTGGTGTAGGGTATAAAAATAATTTATTAATTATTTATTGTTTAAAAGTGCAAACAAATATGAAAGACGAATATTTGATTTCATTGATGCAGTCGCACGAGTATTTATACAATAAATATAATCCAGCATATAGGATATCTGAGAAAAAGCGAGAAGCTTGGAAGCAAATTGGCAAGGAGCTGGCCGTTACAGGCAGGGCTGTGGAGTCGAGCCAAAACTACTCGACACCGACTCCCAGAGTCGAATTTTAAAATCATTCGACTCCGACTCCGGCAGTATAATAACATACATTTCTGAAATTATATTTCTACTAAGACGTGAGTTCATGTTATTGAAAATAAGATATAACTTTGTTAAAAAAACACAAAAAAGTAGGTATTCTACTGGTATTGAATTAAATAAAATTTTATTATTTATTAATCGAGGCTTGACCTGCAAGTTGCAACTAATATGACAATTCTTTCAACATGGAATCATGATAAAATTTTCATCAATCACTGTATCTGTTTTAATATATATGTATATGTATAGGGAGAAATCTTATTGGAATTGGTTTAAAATGGTTTCAGGTCGATATTGCCCCCAGATATAAATGTTTCTTTAGATTTGGCCTTGTAACGCTATGGAAGCTGATTTCACATTCAATAATTTGTTATACCCTCCACTATGGGCTGGGGGGTATATTCATTTTGTCACTCCGTTTGTAACACCTCGTAAAATTCTAAGACGATGTCATGTCCGTCTGTTCATCCGTCCGTCCGTCTGTTGTAATCACGCTACAGTCCGTAATAATGGATCTAGGTTGATCAAATTTGATAGAAATATTTCTTGATAGAAATATTTCTTTATAGTTGCAGGCTGTTTGGTATTGCAAATGGGCCATATCGGTCAATGTTTTGATATAGCTCCCATATATAGGTCGCTCCGAAATACGGATTTTGAGCCATAGCTACCACATTTTTAGAGCAATTTAACAGAAATAATTTTAACTGAATTTATTTTGTTGTAGTCCCCGTGTAGATGTAGCTTTCAAAAATTTAATTTAAGCCATAAATGCCACATTTTTCAGGTAAAGAGTTTGGCTAAAGAATTTGCGGCCTAAAATTGCAGCGTTCGTTTTTTTAATAATTTACTTACACAAAAAGGATCGTTTCATGATTTGCTCTATATCCAAAGATTTTTCCCGTAATAAAATTGAATGCCATCCATGTTGGAGGACATATGATTCGGAATGGTCGAACTTAATGCTTTTACTTGTTTTAATTGAGTAAAAAAGAATTTATTTTTCCAAGAACTTAGGAATAGTGTATAGTTTCGCAAAATTACTTATTTTCTTGGCTAAATACATATATTCAGAGCTTTCCTAAAACTGTTTTACATAAAAACTCGATAGTTTGGTTAACTTTATATATTTTTGGCATACTTAATTATTTGATTAAGTGCATCGAAAATTTTATCTTTCTTTTTTTACCAATTTGTTTTCCCAAAATTTTTTGAGTGCAAAAGTTTTATCACATAATTGGTAAATTATGCACAACAAATATCAGAGTCGGAGTCGACCATAATTTTTCGACTCCGAACTCCGACTCCGGGCAAATTTCCCAGACTCCGATTCCACAGCCCTGGTTACAGGTGAGTTTTATGAAGATCGTAGCTGACTCCATTAAAAATTAAATTTATAATCTGCTTCAGGATACTTTTGACGACAGTACAAGACAATCATTGCGCCAATCTTCTTCATTGTGGGTTAATTTGACAGCAATATAAGCGTCTCTACAAACGTGGACTTATTTATAGATAGAGATTGGATTGGATTTGGCTGAGTCCCTCTTCAGTGGAAATAGACATAAGTAAAGGGGTTTCCATTAAGGACATAAGAATTTTATATTTTAATAAAATACAGAATATTTAAGATATAGAGTTCGAATTCCAGGTAGTGCAAATGTTACATTTTAAGAATGATATTTAATTTCGGTCATATGATCACCACGAGCCCGTCAACAGCGATCTATTCTTTGGACCCAATTTTCCACCACTCCTGGACACATTTCGACCGGAACGTTGGCAATTTCGCATTGGATGTTGTCTCTGAGCTCGTCTAAAGTTGTTGACTTAGACCAAGGATATTCTTCAGGGGAAACGCCGCATCGCCAATAAAAAAATGAGGAAAGGCTTCAGAGGATTCTGACGATAATGGTTTACTAGGAGGTACAGGTACTGTACCTAAAATAACTGATTGGCCAAACGGAGAGTACTGGAATATAGCTGTATTTAATTTAAATTAAGAAATGGAAATTGTTTGTATTAAAATAGATTATAAATAAATTGAAGTTTAATGGACATACCCCCATCATGTAGGCTGCCATAACTTCCAACATTAACTGATATGAATGTATAGTTAGCATCGCAGATTCCCAAACAATTCGGCATATACCACATTCGTTGAAAATCATTGGCAATGTGTTTGTACTGCTGTGTAGTTTGTTCACTTAAATAAATCGGCGAAAGCAAGCGCCACAAAACTTCACTGCATTCTAAAATAATATTTCGAATTGTTGATTTCCCCAGCTTGTGACTCCATGCAATCGATTGTATGGAACAACCGTGACCCAAATATCTACAATTTTAAAGAATAGAATGTTAATATTTCCCAACTTGGAATCATAGGATAAAGCAATATTTGACATACAGTGGTGTTATTGCTAGTCTCTCTGCCGGTCTAATCCGTTGCTTTGGCGTAGTTAACTCATATTTTATTAATGTTAATAACAAATTAAAAACTGCCATAGGCATTCTAGTGTCCGGCTTTCGCCCAGTCATTGTTTATAGGACGTCCACCCCATTTTCTTATCCGACTATATTTTCTTGATTACTTTTATTGTAAATTCTGCACAGATTTTAAAAAACACAAATTTATAAACATTCTTTTTAACTTCATTTTTAATAAACCTAAACAAAAAGAAATCGCGGCTTTTTTGTTTACTTATGTGTTGTTGTTGTCAGAACATATGACTCGTTTTCTCAACGTTGGCTAATCGCTCAAACGGGCAACGTTACGGCAACGGTAAAGATAAATTACGGTTACGTATGCCTAACCCGGCCTATACTCGTATACCGTCGTTCACAATAGTCAGAGTATAAAAAATGATTTTGTTAAAATGCTCTAACTTTTACCAAAAGGGTTATAAGTTTGCTACTACAACTTATTAAAAAAGCACAATTTCCACATTTTTTCCAAAATTCTCCCTATGTTGTAGTTAACTTGGCCTGTTTGTTCGATGTATTTGTGTTTGCAGTAAATGTTTTAACATCATTGGGATGAGCCTTGATGATACTTCATTGAGCTAAGTATTTTATTATCTGAAACTAAACCAATTCTTCCAAACTATTATCACAATGCCTCTTTTCGCATTGTTATGGAGGTGTAGGTCTTTCCTTACTGGTTTTTTTAATAATGAACACATGTCACTTAATACATGCTTTAGTCGTCTTTATAATTAAAAAATTACATAATTCATTATAAATGCCCAATTACTACATTTACTATAAGAATTTTTAAATTAGTTTCTAATAGAACAACTTATTAAAAAGGCAAAATTTCAAAATTTTTGAATTCAGTCCCACCGTGTTCTGTGTTATAGTTAACTTGGCCTGTTTGTTCGATGTATTTGTGTTTGCAGTAAATGTTTTAACATCATCATGTCACATGGACAGTTTGCTGAGTCAATCGTTTGAAAAATTTATAATGCCTTCGGTTTTTGCAGAATATCTTCTGCACCCCTTACCTTACCCCCACTTCACCCTGTAAAGTTCATATAAATGTTCACATGTACATATATTGCCGTAAGAGCGTACATGCCTGACTTTGACTGATAAACTGTGTAAGAGAGTGTACGTATGATGCCGGTCGTCTTCATTCTCTATAGAGAGTGCGATATGTACGGTTTGCAGTAAAACTGTCAAATGGGTTGTTAAACTTCGGGCCGGAGGAGGTCATACAAACAAGTCTAAAAGTGTTCATTTGGCAAATTACTGATACCGTTTTACAATAAAGTAACCAAACTAAAGTTTTAGATGCTGATTGAATTTTTCACTTTTCCGATCGTTTGTGTCTTTTGTTGACCAAGAACATTTAACGTTCTAACGGTAGATTTAATTAAATATTCCTTTGATAGGACTGGGAATTAGCAGGTAAACAAATGGAAATGGCGACCAAGAAACTTATACTAAGTGTAGAGTTTCAGGAAATTCGAATAAGTAGTATAGAAGTTGTAAAAGAATCAATATTTCCCTAAATGTTAACCCTTTGTGGGGGAGGTACCAGAAGGAGTGGGCCAATATGGTTCATCTCAGAACTTAGCCTGAGATGGAGAAAAATATTACAGCCGGACATTGCCCAAATGACTTAAAATGACCCAAATCGAATTTGCAATAAACATTCTTGGGGTCTTAGGTCACTCCTTCGACGTGTTATACTTTTGGCTCGTATCAAATGATATGTACCCTACTATCAGTAAGGTGAGGGGATAAAAAACCAATGTGATTGCCTTCAAAGGCTATAATTTGGTCACAAGTGACACCCACTACAGGTCAGTGACCAAAACAATTTTCAATATTTCACTGATTTTCAAAGTTTCTTAAGAACTAACTATATAAAAACGTATATGTACATACTGAACTCAAAGGAGACCCGAAAATAACTATTCTATATCCAGCCTAAGGGCAGCTCTGTGATAAAACCGTGTTTTAAAATTTGTAAAGCCTCTTCAACATATATCGCTCACAACTTACTGTGGAAACATATCTACTGTGGTCAATTTGAATTCACAGACTTTGGCCAGTGCAGCAGTGAACGTGGCCATTTCTATCCCTTCACCTTACAGGAAGGAGGGTATATAAAAGGTGGGCCATTTAACATTTTAAACTTGAATCGGCTATAAAAATGTACTAATATTTTTTAAAAATTTCCGTTTTTTTTATTGGAAAGTTTGAACTTTGTCATTTATTAACGGAACACAATATCATTCATTGGACCACCACGACTGGCTTGGCAGTAACTCATCCGATCAACCCAATTTGTCAGTACATTTTCGATTGTTTCGGGTCGAATCTCTTCAATCGAAACTTCGATTTCATGTTTCATCGCTTCAATTGTCTCAGCATGCTTTGCGTAATATCTATCCTTTATGGCTCCCCACAGAAATAATCTAAAAGTCTGAAATCATAAGTCAAAGTAATCGGTTGTTTAAATTCAAAATTTTAAATGGCCCACCCTTTATAATGGAAAGGCGAACGGACAGGCAGACGGGCGGGCCGACTATAGAATACCCTACACCAAGGAGGAGTTGAAAATGTTGATCAGGGTAATCTATATCAGAAGCGACAACCTTAAAATGCGCAGTATTATTTCATAGAACAAGAATCGAAAGGAACAAATAGATTGGACTATACATAACACTGTGCGACACGACTTCCCTCCCAAGAACGAGACTATATAGGAATGAAACTATAGCCCAACAGTAGATAAGCTGCATACTCAGTTTTTTATTTCGTGATCGTTTGTCCTTTTTACAGGACTTCGAAAATTTCAAGGATAACAATTTTAAAATTTTTTATTTGCACTTACAACAATGCGAATTGATAAATATGGGTATCAAATGAAAGGGGAGAATCCCCGCTATTTATTAAAATTTTTGGAAAAAAATTCCTAGGACGAAGGCTACAAAAAATTTTTCCTTTTAAACTTTAATCCTTTAATATCCTTCAAAGTTATGCAATTAAAAATCGTAAAAAAATACATGTTACAGAACTCTAACTGACACAACACATATTACAATTTCAGCTTTCTACCTTTAACGGTTAAGGAATAACAAATATTTGAATTTCACAGCATATACTCGTATAGCATATTTAGGACACCAATACCTTTTGTGTCTCACCTGTTGAGAAAAGGGCGTTGGTATGTTTCCAGAGCGTAGTAGAGAATTTCCTAGGGAACAAAATAGATGAAAATTATGAAGACATTGTTCGCAACGTGCTGGAAAGTTTCCGAGATATGGGTGTTAAGAGTTCATTTCAACCAACTGAAAGAATATTATTTAACATAAACATTTAAAATATATAAAATACATACAATATATGTAAACATGAAAAATATTAATATATTGAATAAACGCACGTAGCATATTGTCTTTGTACGGTGCGCGTGTATTTATACCCTACACCACACTGTGGTACAGGGTATTATAACTTTGTGCATTTGTTTGTAACACCCAAAAGGAGAAGAAATAGACCCATCGTTTATTATACCGATCGACTTAGAATCACTTTCTGAGTTGATTTAGCTATGTCCGTCTGTCCGTCTGTCCGTCTGTCCGTCTGTCTGTCTGTCCGTCTGTCCGTCTGTCCGTCTGTGCATGTATTCTTGTAATCAAAGTACAGGTCGCAATTATGGTCCGATCTCGACGAAGCTTTACACATATCTTTTCTTTGGCCCAAGGACGATCCCTATTGAATTTGGTTAAAATCGGTTCAGATTTAGATATAGCCCCCATATATATGTTACCCCCGATTTCACATGTAAGCGCTGTAAAAACTGTATTTTATATCCGATCAGTATAAAATTCGGCAGAAAGAGGTCTCTTATTATATAAATGAACACTGTTAAATTTGATAGAAATCGGTTCAGATTTAGATATAGCCCCCATATATACGCTACCCCCGATTTGACGCGTAAGCGCTGTAAAAATGTTATTTTATATCCGATCAGTATGAAATTCGGCAGAAAGAGGTTTCTTATTATATGAATGAACACTGTTAAATTTGGAAGAAATCGGTTCAGATTTAGATATAGCTCCCTTATATATGTTACCCCCGATTTGACATGTAAGCGCTGTAAAAACTGTATTTTATATCCGATCAGTGCAAAATTTGGCAGAAAGAGGTTTCTTATTACATGAAGGAATACTGCCAAATTCGGAGAAAATCGGTTCGGATTTAGATATAGCACCCATATATATGTTACCCCCGATTTCACATGTAAGCGCTGTAGAGACTGTATTTTATATCCGATCAGTACGAAATTCGACCGAAGGAGGTCTTTTTACATGAATGAGTATTCAGGGAAGATCGGTTCAGATTTATATTAAAGCTCCATATATATGTTCCTCCTGATTTGGTATCAAACCACTATAGAAGTTGTATTTTACTTCCGATCATTTAAATTTTCCAGAAAGATGTTTCTCAATTTAGGAACGAATATTGCTTAATTTAGCGATTATCGTTTCAGAATTACATAATATGTTTCTACCCATTTACCAATTATTCCAAAATATTATGGCAATGAACCTTATCGCATTGTTAGGGAGGTGTAGGGTAAATTTGGAAGAAATCGGTTCAGATTTAGATATAGCCCCCATATATACATTACACCCGATTTGACATATAAGCGCTGTAAAAATGTTATTTTATATCCGATCAGTGCGAAATTCGGCAAAGAGTGGTTTCTTATTACATGAAGGAATACTGCTAAATTCGGAGAAAATCGGTTCAGATTCAGATATAGCCCACATATATATGTTACCCCCGATTTGACATGTAAGCGCTGTAAAAACTGTATTTTATATCCGATCAGTGCAAAATTTGGCAGAAAGAGGTTTCTTATTACATGAATGAATACTGCTAAATTCGGAGAAAATCGGTTCAGATTTAGATATAGCCCCCATATATACGTTACCCCCGATTTGACTTGTAAGCGCTGTAAAAATGTTATTTTATATCCGATCAGTATGAAATTCGGCAGAAAGAGGTTTCTTATTATATGAATGAACACTGTTAAATTTGGAAGAAATCGGTTCAGATTTAGATATAGCCCCCATATATACGTTACCCCCGATTTGACATGTAGGCGCTGTAGAGACTGTATTGTATATGCGATCAGTACGAAATTCGACAGAAGGAGGTATTTTTACATGAATGAGTATTCAGGGAAGATCGCTTCAGATTTATATTGATTGTTCCTCCTGATTTGGTATCAAACCGCTATAGAAGTTGTATTTTACTTCCGATCATTAAAATTTTCCAGAAAGATGTTTCTCAATTTAGGAACGAATATTGCTTAATTTAGCGATTATCGTTTCAGAATTAGATAATATGTTTCTACCCATTTACCAATTATTCCAAATTATTATGGCAATGACCCTTATCGCATTGTTAGGGAGGTGTAGGGTATTATATAGTCGGCCCCGCCCGACTTTCTGCCTTTCCTTACTGGTTTCCTTTCTGTTTGCGTTTCTTTACGATATTTTTATACCCTCACTTTAGTGTGACGAGGGTATATATCATTTGCTACGGAAAAAAGTGTAACACATCGAAGGAGTGATCTAAGACCCTAAGTATGTTCGGAGGAAATCCGTTTTGGGTCATTTTAAGTCGAATGAGCAATGTCCGTCCGTCTGTCTGTCTGTCTGTCTGTCTGTCTGTCTGTCTGTCTGTCTGCTGGCTGGTGCGCACGATAACTCTCGAAAGGATTAACCGATTGACTTCAAATTTGGTATGTGGTAATATTTTGATCTATCTCCGGATGAGTTCGAAGATGGGCCATATTGGTCTACTCCTTCTGGTACCTCCCACACAAAGGGTTAAAATTTAGTGAAATATTGATTCTTTAATAACTTCTATACTACTTATTCGAATCTTTTGAAATTCTGCGCATAATATTAGTATATTAGTAGCTATTAACTCGAGAAAAATAAGTGAAGTTGGCATGCCCCTTTTGGTACCTCCCACACAAATGGACCATTTTGCATCAAAATTTAACTGCTTATAACGTTAATACAAGTGCATAAAAATGCTTGAAATTTTCTACAGTATAATGTTTTTGTAGCGCCTATAGTCCGGTAAAAAATGGGCATTATTGTACAGCCCCTTTTGGTACCTCCCACACAAATGGACCGTTTCGTACCAAAAGTAAACGGCTTGTAACTTTAATACCAGTGCATACAAATACTTGAAATTTTGTACAGTGTAATGATGTTATAGTTCCTATAGTCCTGTAAAAGGTGGGCGTTATCACCCCGCCCCTTTTTGTACCTCCCACACAAAATGACCAAATCATACCAAAATTACATAGCTCGTAACTTTAATATACCAGTGCACATAAACGCTTATAGTTCAGCACAATGCAATGTATTTAAGAATGTACTGTTTACCGAAAAATATGTGTATTTGGAAAACCCCTTCTGGTACCTCCCACACAAATTGACAGATTTATTGGTGTAATGTTATATATTACATTACTCACAAAGTGAGGGTATACCTTAGTCGGTTTACCCGACTGAAACTTTCTTACTTGTTTTTTGATATTTGACTTAAGATTGCAAATTTAAAATAATTGCCATTCCTTAACTCACACTGATAAAAGGCTGATTTTGTTTGATGAAATTGTTCTACTCACAACTTTAAAAGATATTAATGGATAACAGTTAAAAGGACATTTTTAAATATTACTCGTCCTTGGAAAATTTTTCCTAAAATTTTAGTGAATAGCAGGAATTTTCCCCTTTCATTTGATATGCCTATTGATGTTATTCACATTTTAAAATGTGTAAATAAGTTATATCAAAATTGTTAACCTTGTAATTTTAAAAGTCCTGTGAAAAGGACAAACGATCACGAAATAAGGAAGTGAGTACGTTATTTTCCTACTAGCGCCCTATATTTTAAATTTTATATAGTGCCTTTCGTGGGAGGGAATAAAATATTTTGTTTTGTATCGGTGTCCTAAATATGCTGTATAGGCTGTGAAATTCAAATAATTGTTATTCCTTAACCGTTAAAGATAGAAGGCTGAAATTGTACTATGTGTTGTGTCAGTTAGAGTTCCGTAACATGTATTTTTATACCCTCACTTTAGTGTGACGAGGGTATATATCATTTGCTACGGAAAAAAGTGTAACACATCGAAGGAGTGACCTAAGACCCCAAGTATGTTCGGTGGAAATCCGTTTTGGGTCATTTTAAGTCGAATGAGCAATGTCCCTCCGTCTGTCTGTCTGCTGGCTGGTGCGCACGATAACTCTCAAAAGGAGTAACCGATTGACTTCAAATTTGGTATGTGGTAATATTTGTTTCTATCTCCGGCTAAGTTCGAAGATGGGTAATATTGGTCCACTCCTTCTAGTACCTCCCTCACAAAGGATTAAAATGTTGTGAAATATTGATGCTTTAATAACTGATATACTACTTATTCGAATCTTCTGAAATTCCACACTTTATATTAGTTTATTAGTCGCTATCAACTCCAGAAAAATGGGCGAAATTGCCACGCCCCTTTTGGTACCTCCCACAGAAATGCACCATTTTGCACTAAAAGTTAAAAGCTTATAACAATAATACCAGTGTTTAGAAATACTTGAAATTTTGTACAGTGTAATGCTTTTATAGTGCCTACAGTCCAGTGAAAAATGGGCGTTATTGCCGCGCCCCTTTTGGTACCTCCCACACAAATGCATCATTTTGCACCAAAAGTGAACAGCTTATAACATTAATACCAGTGTATAAAAATACTTGAAATTTTGTACAGCGTAATGTTTTTATAGTGCCTACAGTCCATTGAAAAATGGGCGTTATTGTCACGCCCCTTTTGGTACCTCTCCCACAAAGGTACCATTTTGCACCAAAAGTTAACAGTTTATAACATTAATATCAGTGTATACAATTATTTGAAATTTTGTACAGTGTAATGCTTTTATAATGCCTATAGTCCAGTGAAAAATGAGCGTTATAACCACGCCCCTTTTTGTACCTCCCACACAAAATGGCCAAATTATACCACAATTTAATATCTCAACGTCCATATAAACGGTTACAATTCGGCACAGTGCAATGTATTTAAAGTATCTACTGTTCAGCGAAATATAGGTGTATTTCTTAAACCCCTTCTGGTACCTACCACAAAAATTGACAGAATAATTTGTGTAATATTCAATATTACATTACTCACAAAGTGAGGGTATACCTTAGTCGGTTTACCCGACTGAAACTTTCTTACTTGTTTTAAGATTTTTAATTGCACAACTTTGAAGGATATTAAAGGATTAAAGTATAAAAGGACATTTTTTGTAGCCTTCGTCCTTGGAATTTTTTCCAAAAATTTTATTAAATAACAGGGAATTCTCCCCTTTTATTGGATACCCATATTTATCAATTCGCATTGTTGTAAGTGCAAATAAAAATATTTTAAAATTG
The DNA here is from genome assembly GCA_963930755.1 of Eudasyphora cyanicolor. Classification (NCBI taxonomy): domain Eukaryota; kingdom Metazoa; phylum Arthropoda; class Insecta; order Diptera; family Muscidae; genus Eudasyphora; species Eudasyphora cyanicolor. The sequence continues at coordinate 36,379,755 of OZ005737.1, read as the reverse complement.
TTATCCTTGAAATTTTCAAAATCCTGTAAAAAGGACAAACGATCACGAAAAAAAAACTGAGTATGCAGTTTATCTACTGTTGGCCTATAGTTTTATTTCTATACAGTCCCGTTCTTGGGAGGGAAAAAAAGTTCGAATTTGTCGCACGGTGTAATCTAAGCAGATTTGCATCAACTTCGATGAAAAAATTAATTTCTTCTTATATATAGATCGGACGTACAATACAGTTTTAATCGCGCTTAAAAATAAAAAGGCAGGAACAACTTAAGCAGTATTTGTTCCTAAATTACGAAACTTCATTCTGTCAAATTTTGTTATAATCGGAAGTATGTAATGTACAACTTCTGTAGAGCTCTGACCACAAATCCGTAGTAACATATTTATGGAGGCTATATCTAAATCTAAACCGATTTCCCCAAATTTGTCAATGTTCATTTATGTAATAAACCTCCTTCTGCCGAAATTTGTACTTATCGGACATAAAATACAGTTTCTATAACATATATATGGGGGCTATATCTAAATCTGAACCGATTTTCCCCAAATTTAATATTGTCTATAAGTGTATCAAGAGATTTTCTTCTGTACATTTTTTTATGGATTGGTTGAAAAATGTTGCCTATACAGTGCATATATGCCAAATCGGAGGTTCATATATATGGGAGATATATGCAAATCTTAACCGATTTTAACCAAATTCAATAGCGATCCTCCCTGGGCCACAAAAAAGATATGTGCTAAGTCTCGTTGAGATCGAGATAACACCTTTTGGGTGTTACAAACAAATGCACAATGTTATAATACAATGTACCACAGTGTGGTGTAGGGTATAATCAGCTAAAACATATGAACCATAGTACCCTGTACCACAGAGTGGTATTTATTGTAAGAGGTCAAAACATAACAACAAAACCGAGTTTTAATTTTGTAAAGTCTTATCAAAACATTTTCGAGGTCAACGAAAGTTGTCTTCGTTTTGATTTCAGTTTCAGAAAGTGCCTATCGAAAGTAACAAAATATCACTTGGGTTTTTCTGGTTTAGCTCCAATTAGGATTTTATGTTATTGAGAATTTTTTGACTAAAACTTGATTTTTGGTTTTTTTCTGAGAAAAAACAGTACTACTGAATCGAATGAATATAAATTAATGTTATACTTAATCTTACACATTCTACATGGGTAGCATTGCAGAACGAACAGGCAAAAGATTGGTTTGACTGTTTTTATACCCTACACCACAGAGTATTATAACTTTGTGCATTTGTTTGTAACACCCCAAAAGGAGAAGAAATAGACACATCGTTTATAATACCGATCGACTCAGAATCAATTTGTAAATTAATTTGGCTATGTCCGTCCGTCTGTGCATGTATTTTTGTAATCAAAGTACAAGCACATATCTTTCTTTTGGCCAAAGAACGATCCCTACTGAATTTGGTCAAAATCGGTTCAGATTTACATATAGTTCCAAAATAAATGTACCTCCAATCATCACGAAATTTATCAGAAAAGGGTTTCTTATGACACGAACGAACACTGTCATATAGCCCCCATATATATGTTACTCCCGATTTGACATGTAAGCGCTGTAGAAACTGTATTTTATATCCGATCTCTATATTAATTGGCAGAATTTTTTTTTTCTGATTCAAGTTGATGTAAATCTGTTTAGATTATGTATATACCTATCTATTTGTGCCTTCCGATTCTTGGCCTATGAAAGAATACTGCCCATTTCGAGGTTATCGTTTCAGATCTAGTTTATTATGATCAACATTTTCAACTCCTCCTTGGGATGAGCCTTGATGATACTTCATTGAGCTAAGTACTTTATTATCTGAAACGAAAGCAATTCTTCCAAACTATTATCACAATGCCTCTTTTCGCATTGTTATGGAGGTGTAGTTCTTTCCTTACTGTTTTTTTTTAATAATGAACACATGTCACTTAATGTTTGTCACACATGTTTTAGGAGTCTTTTTAATTTTTATCTTTGAAGAATTTTTTAATTAACAAATAGTTCAAAGAATTCCTGTAATTGTTTGTTTTTTATTATTTCTAACATATGTATCCATTCAACTGCAAATCAATCATTTCACAAGTAAGAAAATTTCATAATGTAATGCATTTAATTAAAGACCTACGATATTTCTGTTCTTTATTCGTCGTCAATTTCAAGAATTTTCAATAAAAAACCACAAACATTTCAAATCAAATAGTACAACTTATAAAAGTTCCCAAGAAAATAATAAACTTGGAAAATTGAGAAAATCTTAGGAATTTTAATTTATTTGTCACTTTATTTTCTGCTCCCCAAAGTTCTTGTGAATCTAATGCCTGTGTGCATGTAGCACGCGCCCAAGCCCACATTTTTCACTCTCTCACACACACACTCTCACTGTGTGACACAATTACAGTGGCAAACAAACTATCTGACACAAAGCACTCACACACGTATGCCTGATTTCATTTATGCACAAACACGCATTCGCATTTGTGAGCAAAACATTTGTAACTTTTCTGCTTTTCGGATAGTTTTTGCAATGCAGGAAAAACGAATTTTGTCGTAATTTCTTGTTTCCACACCCAGGCAAACTTATCGCAGATTGTTGACAATCAACATCTGCATACATACATACATCCATCCATTCACTTACACATTAACATCTATATCAGAAGCGTCAACGTTATCAAACATCACTAGTAACAGTTGCCTTTGTAGTAGTAGTAGTGGTGATAGTTGCAGCAACCAATACCACCGACACATACAAATACAAACACCAACACCGTCATCATCGTCATCGCCATTTGCCATTTCTATCAGCATTACCATCACCACCAGAACGCAAAGTGAAATCAAAGGGGAACCGGATGAAGATAAATGCAAACATGCATACGCAAAAGTTTGTCATCGCTCGTTCGTTCCTAAACGTGCATTCATGTGAACCAACGAACGAACGAACGAAGGAACGAATACATCGAGGGAAAAACCTTTCGCTTTTCCCCGTTTGAACATTGGAAAATTGACGATGCAAACCAAGAAAACGCATAATGAGGCCACACGCAATGCAGCGCCGCGCCGAGCCGAGAGTGAAAGACAGAAAGCGGTCTGGGAATTGTATTGAAAGTTCTAACGATGTCTCAAATGCATGTCGCAATTTGCTTTAATCTTCGAAGTGTTCTAATGAAGCAGGAATTCTTTAAAATGTATATAAAATTTATCTAAAATTTGATAATGGATATTAAACAAATCAATATAAATTTAATCCAGTAAGGAAAATCTAAAGTAAGGAAAAACTAAAAAAAAACATTATTTACTAACCAATATGCAGGGGTTATAAATTACCATTATTACTACGAATTATTGCAAGTTAAATAGGGCATATTTCTAAATTCCAGGCATACAACGTAGGATCTGCACAACCAAAATTCAAATTAGCATGTCACCTTCATTTGATGACTATATCAAAACAAGGACTGATATGCTCCACATTTTTTAACAGAACTCTATAAAATTTAGCAGATAAAAGTTTCTTGAATCTTGAAAGATACTTGGTAATGTTAAAGACGGATCTACGCCGCCAATAAGTCAAATACGTATGTGACCTTCATATGGCGATTATATCAAAACATGGACTGATATGCTCCCTTTTCGTTAGGGGCGATTAAATGCAATATAAGGTACAACCATTTCAGTATGATCGGTGCATTACTTTGAGCTTCAAGGAGTGCAATTGAAAGCGACCTTTATATTAAGGCTATACCATAACATTGAAAGATTTCCATTAGGTTCAATTGGACGCAGTGTAAATTAGACTTCAAGGCTTAAAAAGTTTTTTCTGTGTAAATTGAAGAAAACGAATATATATATATACAGGAAGGAAAGACTATAAGTCGGCGCGGTCGACTATGTAATACCCTACACCTCCCTAACAATGCGAAAAAGGGCATTGCGATACTAATTTAGAATAATTGGTTTCGTTTCACATAACAAAGTGCTTGGCTCCACCTCCTCATCAAGGCTTATTAGAAGGAGGAGTTAAAGATGTTGATCATAATAAACGAGATTTGAAACTAAAACCTTAAAATACAGTATTCTTTCAAAGATCAAGAGGCGAAAGGAACAAATAGATGAGACTGTACATAATCTAAACATATTTTCATCAAATTCAATCAAAAACTTAATTTCTGCCTATTTAAATATAGATCGGAGGTAAAATACAGTTTGAATAGCACTTAAATACTACATAGGCTGGAATCTAATTCTGAACCGATTATCCCCAAATTAAGCAGTATTCGTTCCTAAATTAAGAAACTTCTTTCTGTCAAATTTTGCAATGATCGGAATTAAAGTACAGCTTATATAGAGCTTTGATACAAAATCGGTAGTAACATACCTATATATGGGGGCTATGTCTAAATCTGAACCGATTTTCCGCAAATTTGGCTGTATTAATTTACGTAATAAGAAGCCTCTTTCTGCCGAATTTCGAACTTATCGCACATAAAATACAGTTTCTGCGGCGCTGTATATATAGGGCTATACGTATATCTGAACCGATTTCCCCCAAGTTACACATATATAGGGCTATACGTATATCTGAACCGATTTCCCCCAAATTTGGCCAAAATAAGAAACCTCTGTCTGGCGAATTTCGTACTTACCGGATATAAAATACAGTTTCTACTGAGCTTACATGTCTAATCGGGGGTAATATATATATATATATATATATATGGGGGCTATATCTAAAGCGATTTTCCCCAAATTTGGCAGTGTTAATTCCTGTAATAAGGACGTGTTAATTCATGTAATAAGGAACTTCCTTTAGTCGAATTTCATACTGATCGGGTATAAAATACTGTTTATACAGCTCTTACATATCAAAACGAGGGTAACATATACATATATGGGGACTATACCTAAATCTGAACCGATTTTCCTCAAAATAAGTATTGTCTCTAAATGTATCAAGAGACTTCTCGCTGTCAATTTGTTTAAATATAGGTTAAAAGATGTTGCTTATACAGTGCATACTCGTATATGCCAAATCGGAGGTACATATATATGGGAGCTATGCGTAATCTCAACCGATTTAAATCAAATTCAGTACAGATCGTCCTTGGGCCAAAATAAAGATATGTGCTATGTGTCGTTGAAATCGGACTATAATTGCGACCTGTACTTTGATTACAAGAATACATGCACAGACGGACGGACATAGCTAAATCAACTCAGAAAGTGATTCTAAGTCGATCGGTATAATAAAGGATGAGTCTATTTCCCTCTACCACAGTGTGGTGTAGTGTGTAAGCCCATTTGGAGTTATAATTTTTTGAATGATTCCTACTGTCCTTGTCTGATAATTGGGACTGGACCGTGATCCCAGATGGGCCACCAATCCTAGGCTTTCTGGAGTCCAACTGGAAGTAGCTGGGAGTCTATGTGATTAGTTCAAAAATGGACGGGATTGCACTAATGGGCGAGCCCCACACATACAATTAACAACATTTTGCATATACAACAAATTTTGAAATTAAGATATCTTGAACGAGTTGTTAGAAAGAGTGTTGTAATTTTGTATATATATGGATATGGTGACAGTCTAGGTGACTACACCAAAAATGGACGGGATCGGAAATCTCAAATCTGGGGTAACGAAGTGGACTGGGTCGGCTAGTAATTCAAAAAATTAAAAAAATGTTTATATTAAAGTTATTTATATATGGGCGGCTCTCATGGCAAATTAATATTTTCTAAAATTCGATGTCATCTGATCTGGGATGAAACATGCACCAAGTTTAGTCCTATTGGATTTTAGTTATTACACAAAATTTCAAGCAGATCGTTTAAAGGCTGTCCAAGTTGGAGGGTGTTGAATTTTTACACTGTGGCCAAATGCCTCTTCTTACCATTCATATAACTAATTCCCTATTGTATTTAAACATTTTTGACCAATATGTTTCGAAAACTTTTTCTTCAATATTTAAAAAAAAAAATCGAAGAATTAAAAATTGTGTTTACATTTTCGGAAAAAACTAAATTTTTATTTTAATGCAGTTTATGGGATTCAACCTGCTTTTATATCAAAACCAAGATAACGTTTAAAAAAAATGGTGATTTTAGCTTAACTCGAGAACCATCTAATCTAGATCTAAATGTCAATGTAAACGAAATTAATTCAAAAAACTAAATAAAATAAATAATTACTCAAGCTGCACGCATGTTGCTAATATTAAAATTTTGTCTTTTAACATAAATGGAATCGAAAATAAACTATTATTCCCATCATTCTTCAGCTACGTGAATAATACACATATCTTTGTACTAATTGAACCTCATCTGTCCCTGGAGAAATTCAAAACAATTAAGAAATATTTCCCTGGTTTTGACATTTATAATGAACCAGCTACGAGGAACCAACGATTTGGACGGAGAAGCGGAGGAATGCTGGTTGGGTTCAATAAGAGTATCACCAAATATGGCATTTCTTACCAAATTAAAACAGAAAATATGATGAACTATTTCGAGATTAAATGCTTAGATACTAGCTTCGTTATTGTTCCACTTTATTTAAGGCCATCAACATGGGAACAAGATTTCAATGAAATGACATATCTTCATGAAAATACTGAATTTAAGAACCACATTATAATGGGAGACTTGAATGTGAGGATAGGCAAGTGTAACCAGGAAGTAAATGAGATCATTAGTGAGATATTTCAAGTAGGATGTGAGAGTCGAAAATCAGAAGATAAAACAATTAATAGGAAAGGTCGGAAATTAATTGAATTATGCATAAACCATAACCTAATCATTCTAAACGGCAGAACCAAGGGTGAAGAGGAAGGAGAGTTTACCTGTAAAACACCTAATGGAAGTTCGGTTAATGACATTTGTGCAGTTTCGCAAGACTTCGTACAATATGTGTCAGAATTTCAAGTCGATACCAATACATGGTCTGATCATCTTCCAATCATACTAAAACTGAAACTCAAAAAAGATACTGAAGAAAACAAATTTAATCTTTTACCTAAACTGAGATGGAAATAATCTATAAAAGATAAATACAAACAAAATTTGGATCATAATCTAAACAAAGTCATTTCCACTAACGTGGCCTTGAATTTAGAATCCCTTAGCAAAGTTATAAAACAATCCACAGTCACCGTCATATCAGCTAGTCCCAGATTGAAAGCAAAACAGGCTTGGTATAATATAAACTGTAAAAAGGCCAGAGAAAGAAGCTTTGAAATGCTAAGAATATTTAGAAAATCGAATAACCAACATGATAAAGACAAATATATAGATGCTCTAAGGAACTACAAAAGTATATGTAATAATAGCAAAATATCTTACTACAATTATCTTATGGTAAAAGTTAACGATGTGCATAGCTCTAAGGATTGGTGGAAGTTAGCCCGAGAAATTCGGGGACATAACTACAATGTCGGGAATGGAATTTCAGCAACTGATTTTAAAAATTATTTCAATACTCTGTTAAATCCACCTACACCCGAAGTAAGTATACAATATGCCCCAATGAAATATAGTGACCCGGATCTGGATAACCCTATTACCGTACGTGAACTACAAAATACACTGAAAAAGGTGAAATTGAACAAAGCACCGGGCGAAGATCGCATCCCTTACGAGCATATTGTTAATTCCACAGATGGTTTCCACAGCTCATTGGTAAATGTTTACAATAAAATCCTCGACACTGGCATTATAGAAGAAACATTTAAAAAACTATAATATTTCCCATATTTAAGAAAGTAGATTCAACTCAGCCAGCAAACTATAGAGGCATATCGTTTATGAATTTTTTGGTTAAGGTAATGATGGGTATATTAAATGAGCGATTATATAACTGGGTAGAAAAACATCAGATACTGTTAGAGTATCAAGCCGGTTTCCGTAGAAAATACTCTACTGCAGACAACATATACAATCTTGCAGCAATAGTCAAGCTAAAAGTAAAAGAAGGGAAAAAGGTTTACGCCTTTTTTGTGGACTTCAAAGCAGCATTTGACAAGATATCCAGAAGTGCCCTCATATATAAACTTTGCAATATGGGATTATCAACAAAATTCGTAAAACTAATAAATATATATAAGAATACGAGATCTGCCGTTCGGTCAGGAGAGGAGATATCAGAGTACTTTGAGACTAAGTCGGGAGTTAAGCCGGGATGCCTTCGGTCACCATTATTGTTTGCATTGTATGTAAATGATCTGCACGAAAGTTTAGAAGGAGGTTTAATCATTGCAAATCAAAATATAAGAATATTACTTTACGCAGATGATATTGTAATTTTGGCAGATGAGATTGATACCATGCGTACAATGATAACAAATCTAGAATGCTACTGTGACTTGTGGAACCTTGAGGTTAACATTAATAAATCAGAATTGGTGGTTTTTTAGAAATGGTGGAGCATTGAGAAAGGACGAAAAATGGCTTTACAAAGGCGTAGAAATAAAGATAGCCAAACAATTTAAATATCTAGGTGTAATACTAACACCTAGAATGAAATTCAAAGGGCATGTGGAAGATAGAACATTGCAATCGAAGGGTGCTATAAATACAACATGGAATATTACTCTGGAAATGAAGTGGAAAATTTATTTAGCAGTATGCCGAGCAATTCAGTGCAGCACAGGTGTGGGGATACGAACACTACGAATAAGTCGATTCCCTACAACGATACTTCCTTAAAAGGATTCTAAAATTACCTAACGATACGCCAAATTACGTTCTTATGTTGGAAATAAATGTTGAAGCGGCACATCTTTACACTTTAAGTCTGCATCTTAAATATATAGATAAAGTACTTTTTAAATACAATGTAAATAGATTGCCAACACAGCTTACAAAAATCTTATTACAGCGTGAAATATTCTGGGTAAAGGAACTCAAAACTAAGGCAATAAACATGAATATAAACTGGCCAGGTTTAAATGTATATCAGGAAGAATGGAGCCGTTTCAGTTCCGAATTGTTATACAAGGAAAACATACACATCTTAACTACTAATCTCCAAAGAAAAGAAGCCAGTCAGACGAGAATTTATAGACAGCTTGATTACACAAGAGCACAGTATTATTTAACATATACTTTTCCTACAGAAATTATATCTGTTATACTGAAAGCACGAGCCGGATTAATACGCTTAAATGGTAATCGATTTGGGGCTGCAGAAGGCGACAGAACATGTAAACTGTGCAACATGAATGAAAACGAGACTCTAGAACATTTTCTTGGACGCTGCGCAGTATTTAATGAGAATAGATTATCTATTTTCCAAAAAACAACACTCACCGGAGATGAAATTGTGGATATCCTGGATGGTCGAGAAATAAACTACTGGTACAAATTAGTAAAATACCTTAAATATTGTATAAGATACAGAAACTTTTTAATATTAGAATTCAATTAAAGATTCATATGAAGCTTTTCAGACGGACGTTACATAGTAACAATGTCATAACATTAATGTATTATGTTCTTTATAAAATTAATTTAATACTTCTTATTGTAAAGCATGAATTTAAACAATAAAGAACTACTACTACTACCATCTAATCTAGTTGGTTAGAGAAAGCTTTATAGAATCCTAAATTCAACAGCCTTCATCTTCTTCTAACATAATTTGTTCATCACACCAGCGATTTGAAAGATGTATTACAAGATATTGCAAAAAAATCAATTTTTTTCAGAAAATGTTAATAATGCTTTACAGAAGACCTCCTAAAACATTGAAAAATTCACAATTAATATACTCTTATTATTTTGTCGTAAAGTCTGATCGTAAATAACAAATCTATAATAATTGTGAGTTTTTCTATGTTTTTAAGTTTTTAAGTTTTTAGTATTTTAACAAATGTTAATCCACTTATAGGAGAGTAACAGAAAGAGTGCATTTTCGAACATATCCTTAAATAGGAGAAACTAGTACTACATATGAAATCTGCATTCAATCGGTCACTCCCTTCGAGAGGTATGGTTAAAATGATAAACTTTTACAATATTTGTCTTTATTCTGCTCTAATTGCTTGACGTCTAATATGCCCAATATGTTGTTCAACTCCATTCCATATATTTATATAAATTGCCACTACACCAGACTTATCATTCCACCATCAGTTTTTAATGACAAACAATGCTTTCGAAAGTAAAGAAGACATACAAATACGACGTTTAAATGCAACATTTAACGTGATTATTTTCCCTTTACGTGATGACATTTCTACAGAAGTGACATAAAAGGAATTGGAATAAAAAGTAAAGCTAAAAAACAAAAAAAATCATCAAGAATTTTAATGAAAATAATTTAACCTAATTTTTCCTTAGGAAGCCTCAAAAAACTACATACTCAATGAAACCCAAAATTAAATGTCCCACCCATCAGTACTTCAACTATGCAACTGGAATGAAGACCCTCCTCTTTGACTAGTTTTATTTTAATTTTCAAAATGCATTTAATTACCATCAATTTTGCTGTCCAACATTAAATGCCTATTTTTTTCTTCAGTTGCCTAGGCAAACAAACTATTCAAACCCCAGAACGAAATTGAGGAGAAAAAAAACTCATCCAACTCTTGAAAATGTATGCAAGGATCTGTTTCAACATTGTGTTCTGTTCTGCCATTCATTGCATTCACTAAATGTTTGTTCTTTGGCTGTTTCTTTTTCTATCTACTAGTATCTCGTCCTCCCTCCCGTCCTCAATTCATTTTATTTTTTTGCTGCTCCTGTTTGTTCTCAAGCGACACTTGATGACCCTTCAACTTCAAAACTGCCTCAATGTTAGTGGCAACATTTTACAACCAATGTGGCTGATGCTGAGGCTATGGTAGTGGCACTGAGTCCATTTGCATACACTCTTTTCCAGTTTCTTTCCGCATTCTTGGTTGTTGTTGCTGCTGCTGCCTCAAATAGGATCTTTGCAAAAACAAACATTACAGTTTTAAATGTTTCTAAAGTAGGCGCATAGATGTTCTTTTTTCTTTTGCTCTAGCGATACACTATGGGCCAAGATGGACTAAAAATTGGGATGAATGATAATATTGAAGTAAAACAAGTAAAAGCGTTAAGTTCTGCAATGCCGAATCTTATATACTCTCCACCATGCATTGCATTCAATTTTATTACTGGAAAAATCTTTAGATATGGAGCAAATCATGTTTTTGTTTAAGTAAATTATTAAAAAAAGGAACGCTGCAATGTTTAGCCCAATTTTAGGCCCCATGTTGAGAGCTACATCTACACAGGGACTACTACAAAATAAAATTTGATTTGTATAAATATTATTGAGATAAACTCTGGCCAAAATACAATACAAACTGCAAAGTTTCAGCTAAACTTCTTAGAAAATGTTGTGTTTATGGATTAAATAAGCATTTTTGGGAGCGACATCTATAGGTGGACTATAACAAAATATGGACTGATTTAAAAACTTTTTACTGTGATGAATTCTTGTCTTAATTAAATTCAAAGATCCAGTTAAAATGCATAGAAAATGTGGTATTTATGGCTTAAATACGTATATTTTGGAGCGACCTCTATAGGGTGACTATAACAATATATGAAGCGATTTTCAAAATTTTTGCTGTGACGAATTCTTTATACCCTACACCACACTGTGGTACAGGGTATTATAACTTTTTGCATTTGTTTGTAACACCCAAAAGGAGAAGAAATAGACCCATCGTTTATTATACCGATCGACTTAGAATCACTTTCTGAGTCGATTTAGCTATGTCCGTCTGTCCGTCTGTCTGTCTGTCTGTCTGTCTGTCCGTCTGTCTGTCTGTCCGTCTGTGCATGTATTCTTGTAATCAAAGTACAGGTCGCAATTATGGTCCGATCTCGACGAAACTTTACACATATCTTTTTTTTGGCCCAAGGACGATCCCTATTGAATTTGGTTAAAATCGGTTCAGATTTAGATATAGCCCCCATATATATGTTAGCCCCGATTTGACATGTAAGCACTGTAAAAACTTTATTTTATATCCGATCAGTATGAAATTCGGCAGGAAAAGGTTTCTTATTACACGAATGAACTCTGTTTAATTTGGAAGAAATCGGTTCAGATTTAGATATAGCCCCCATATATACATTACCCCCGATTTGACATATAAGCGCTGTAAAAATGTTATTTTATATCGAAATTCGGCAAAGAGAGGTTTCTTATTACATGAAGGAATACTGCTAAATTCGGAGAAAATCGGTTCAGATTCAGATATAGCCCCCATATATATGTTACCCCCGATTTGACATGAAAGCGCTGTAAAAACTGTATTTTATATCCGATCAGTGCAAAATTTGGCAGAAAGAGGTTTCTTATTACATGAAGGAATACTGCTTAATTCGGAGAAAATAGGTTCAGATTCAGATATAGCCCCCATATATATGTTACCCCCGATTTGACATGAAAGCGCTGTAAAAACTGTATTTTATATCCGATCAGTGCAAAATTTGGCAGAAAGAGGTTTCTTATTACATGAAGGAATACTGCTAAATTCGGAGAAAATCGGCTCAGATTTAGATATAGCCCCCATATATACGTTACCCCCGATTTGACTTGTAAGCGCTGTAAAAATGTTATTTTATATCCGATCAGTATGAAATTCGGCAGAAAGAGGTTTCTTATTATATGAATGAACACTGTTAAATTTGGAAGAAATCGGTTCAGATTTAGATATAGTCCCCATATATACGTTACCCCCGATTTGACATGTAGGCGCTGTAGAGACTGTATTTTATATGCGATCAGTACGAAATTCGACAGAAGGAGGTCTTTTTACATGAATGAGTATTCAGGGAAGATCGGTTCAGATTTATATTGATTGTTCCTCCTGATTTGGTATCAAACCGCTATAGAAGTTGTATTTTACTTCCGATCATTAAAATTTTCCAGAAAGATGTTTCTCAATTTAGGAACGAATATTGCTTAATTTAGCGATTATCGTTTCAGAATTAGATAATATGTTTCTACCCATTTACCAATTATTCCAAATTATTATGGCAATGACCCTTATCGCATTGTTAGGGAGGTGTAGGGTATTATATAGTCGGCCCCGCCCGACTTTCTGCCTTTCCTTACTGGTTTCAAAATAGAATACAGACTGCAAAGTTTCTGCAAAATCCTTTAAAAAAGTGTTATCTATGGCTCAAAAAGCGTATTTTGGAGCGACCTCTGTAGGGGAGCTATATCAAAACATTTACCGGTATGGCCCATTTGCAATACCGAACAACCTGCAACTATAAGAAATATTTCTGCCAAATTTGATCAATCTAGCTCTATTATTACGGACTGTAGCGTGATTGCAACAGACGGACGGACAGGGCTAAATCGTCTTAGAATTTTACGACGATTAAGAAAATATATACTTTATGGGGTCCCGGATCAATATTTAGAGGTGTAAGAATATATATGTAGAGTAAACATTTACTGCAACCCCACATTGTGAGAAGTGTAATATGTAATGGCGATCAAATTATGTGCGGAATATTGTCTTAACTACAGAATATGGAAATATTTAGATTTTTGCTGCAAAAGCTATGCGCATATAATTTCATTTTAATTTAAAAATTTGTGTGGTGGGTACCTAGCCTAGGCTGACCAGTAGGTACTTCAAAGTGAAGTTAAGTTATGAAGTATTCGATTTTGGTGCGACTGTGACCCTTTGTGTGAGAAATAACAAAAGAGGCGTACGTCCATTTTCCACTGGCCTTTTGGAATTGTAAAAACAATTAAATAAAATTGTTATGCGCTATTCAATTTTGGTACACTTTGTACGGGAAGTTTCGTAATTAACCTAGATGATAGCGGCGGAAAACTATCAATAATGCGACGAAAAACTATTACAGCCGTATTCATAAAAAATTCCTTATTATGATTTAAAGTGCACATTAGTTAACAAACACTTTTGGCCTAATAAACAATTTTTAAAAAACGGTATTCATAAACATCATTTAAACTAATAAACATTTTAATGAATTCGTCAATGTAAGGCTGGCAACACCATTTATTTCACACACCATTTTATCTCTTAGTGATGCATTAATACGATTATCAATTGTAATATCAGTTGAATATATAAATTATTTTATTGTTTATTTTAAAAACAAATGTATTAATCAACAAAAATGTTTGCTCACTTGTCCAATAAATAAAAAAACAACAACAAAATATCAAATAAATGACGAATTCAGATATTTTTTATTACATACAACTAGGTATTCACATATCACTAGTGAAATCTGTACAATTTGCATTTCCTGGATGTGGTTTTGCAACAACAAAAGTTGTTGGTCTTTTATGAAACAATATAGGAAACAAGTAAGAAAGTTTCAGTCGGGTAAACCGACTAAGGTATACCCTCACTTTGTGAGTAATGTAATATTGAATATTACACAAATTATTCTGTCAATTTTTGTGGAAGGTACCAGAAGGGGTTCAAGAAATACACCTATATTTCGCTGAACAGTAGATACTTTAAATACATTGCACTGTGCCGAATTGTAACCGTTTATATGGACTGGTATATTAACGTTGAGATATTAAATTGTGGTATAATTTGGCCATTTTGTGTGGGATGTACAAAAAGGGGCGTGGTGATAACGCTCATTTTTCACTGGACTATAGGCATTATAAAAGCATTACACTGTACAAAATTTCAAGTAATTGTATACACTGATATTAATGTTATAAACTGTTAACTTTTGGTGCAAAATGGTGCCTTTGTGGGAGAGATAACAAAATGGGCGTGACAATAACGCCCATTTTTCAATGGACCGTAGGCACTATAAAAACATTACGCTGTACAAAATTTCAAGTATTTTTATACACTGGTAATAATGTTATAAGCTGTTAACTTTTGGTGCAAAATGGTGCATTTGTGTGGGAGGTACCAAAAGGAGAGCGGCAATAACCTCCATTTTTCACTGGACTGTAGGCACTATAAAAGCATTACACTGTACAAAATTTTAAGTATTTCTAAACACTGGTATTAATGTTATAAGCTTTTAACTTTTATTGCAAAATGGTGCATTTGTGTGGGAGATACCAAAACGGGCGTGGCAATTTCGCCCATTTTCCTCGAGTTGATAGCGACTAACATACTAATACTACGTGTGGAACTTCAGAGGATTCGAATACGTATAATAGCAGTTATTAAAGAATCAATATTTCACAACATTTTAACCCTTTGTGGGGGAGGTACCAGAAGGAGTGGACCAATATGGCCCATCTTCGAACTTAGCTGGAGATAGAAAAAAACCAGTAAGGAAAGGCAGAAAGTCGGGCGGGACGACTATATAATACCCTACACCTCCCTAACAATGCGATAAGAGTCATTGCCATAATAATTTGGAATAATTGGTAAATGGGTAGAAACATATTATCTAATTCTGAAACGATAATCGCTAAATTAAGCAATATTCGTTCCTAAATTGAGAAACATCTTTCTGGAAAATTTTAATGATCGGAAGTAAAATACAACTTCTATAGCGGTTTGATACCAAATCAGGAGGAACAATCAATATAAATCTGCACTGATCTTCCCTGAACACTCATTCATGTAAAAAGACCTCCTTCTGTCGAATTTCGTACTGATCGCATATAAAATACAGTCTCTACAGCGCCTACATGTCAAATCGGGGGTAATGTATATATGGGGGATATATCTAAATCTGAACCGATTTCTTCCAAATTTAACAGTGTTCATTCATATAATAAGAAACCCCTTTCTGCCGAATTTCATACTGATCGGATATAAAATAAAATTTTTACAGCGCTTACAAGTCAAATCGGGGGTAACGTATATATGGGGGATATATCTGAATCTGAACCGATTTTCTCCGAATTTAGCAGTATTCCTTCATGTAATAAGAAACCTCTCTTTGCCGAATTTCGCACTGATCGGATATAAAATAAATTTTTTACAGCGCTTATATGTCAAATCGGGGGTAATGTATATATGGGGACTATATCTAAATCTGAACCGATTTCTTCCAAATATAACAGAGTTCATTCATGTAATAAGAAACCTTTTCCTGCCGAATTTCAGACAGATCGGATATAAAATAAAGTTTTTACAGCGCTTACATGTCAAATCTGGAGTAACATATATATGGGGGCTATATCTAAATCTTAACCGATTTTAACCAAATTCAATAGGGATCGTCCTTGGGCCAAATAAAACATATGTGTAAAGTTTCGTCGAGATCGGACCATAATTGCGACCTGTACTTCGATTACAAGAATACATGCACAGACGGACAGACAGACAGACAGACAGACAGACAGACAGACAGACGGACAGACGGACATAGCTCAATCGACTCAGAAAGTGATTCTAAGTCGATCGGTATAATAAACGATGGGTCTATTTCTTCTCCTTTTGGGTGTTACAAACAAATGCACAAAGTTATAATACCCTGTACAACAGTGTGGTGTAGGGTATAATATTACCACATACCAAATTTGAAGTCAATCGGTTACTCCTTTCGAGAGTTATCGTGCGCACCAGCCAGCAGACACACAGACAGACAGACAGACGGACGGACATTACTCATTCGACTTAAAATGACCCAAAACGGATTTCCGCCGAACATACTTGGGGTCTTAGGTCACTCCTTCGATGTGTTACACTTTTTTCCGTAGCAAATGATATATACCCTCGTCACACTAAAGTGAGGGTATAAAAAACGGATACGAAAATTCATTTATTATACCAATTTACAATATGGGAAAAAGAAGAATGCAAAATTCATTTTATATACCGATGGACACAGAATCATGTCCAAAGTCGATTAAGCCATGTCCGTCCGTCTGTGCAATCAAAGTACTGCTCGAAAAAAGAAACCAATCCTTACGAATTTTTTAGGATTAGGAGCAGCTTATGTTGTACAATGCCTTTACTCTTCCTGGAAAAATGTGACAAATCGATCCACGTTTTGATATACATACATACCTCCAATTTAATGGTACATTCCGTTTTGGCATAAACACGTTCTAGAAGGCTCAGTTACGTATTTTATTCTTTTTATACCCTACACCACACTGTGGTACAGGGTATTATAACTTTGTGCATTTGTTTGTAACACCCAAAAGGAGAAGAAATAGACCCATCGTTTATTATACCGATCGACTTAGAATTACTTTCTGAGTTGATTTAGGTATGTCCGTCTGTCCGTCTGTCTGTGCATGTATTCTTGTAATCAAAGTACAGGTCGCAATTATGGTCCGATCTCGACGAAACTTTACACATATGTTTTATTTGGCCCAAGGACGATCCCTATTGAATTTGGTTAAAATCGGTTAAGATTTAGATATAGCCCCCATATATATGTTACTCCAGATTTGACATGTAAGCGCTGTAAAAACTTTATTTTATATCCGATCTGTCTGAAATTCGGCAGAAAGAGGTTTCTTATCATATGAATGAACACTGTTAAATTTGGAATAAATCGGTTCAGATTTAGATATAGCCCCCATATATACGTTACCCCCGATTTGAAGTGTAAGCACTGTAAAAATGTTATTTTATATCCGATCAGTATGAAATTCGGCAGAAAGAGGTTTTTTATTATATGAATGAACACTGCTAAATTTGGAAGAAATCGCTTCAGATTTAGATATAGCCCCCATATAAACGTTACCCCCGATTCGACATTTAACCGCTGTAGAAATTGTATTTTATATCCGATCAGTACGAAATTCGACAGAAAGATGTCGTTTTACATGAATGAGTATTCAGGGAAAATCGGTGCAGATTTATATATAACATCCGTATATATGTTCCTCCTGATTTGGTATCAAAGCGCTATAGAAGTTGTACTTTACTTCCGATCATTACAATTTTCCAGAAATATGTTTCTCAATTTAGGAACGAATATTGCTTAATTTAGCGTTTATCGGTTCAGAATTAGATAAAATGTTCCTACCCATTTACCAATTATTCCAAATTATTATCGCAGTGACCCTTATCGCATTATTAGGCAGGTGTAGGGTATTATATAGTCGGTCCCGACCGACTTTCTGCCTTTCCTTACTGGTTTTTTTATATTTTAACCTAAACCATTTCTAGAAAATAAGTTCAAAATTTGTCTTATAATATTTTTTTCTTTTAATTAAAAAATTCCATAAAAATGTTTTGCAAATGCACACGCAGAAAAAGCAAATGTCACTTTAACAAACGCTTAATGTAGGTCGAACCAATATTAAAATTCACGCATTTAACAATGGTTTAAAAAAGGTGCTTTAGGCTAATAATCGTTTATGAATACAGTTTTAACAAATTTTACCTAACAAAGGTTTGTAAAGTTGTTTTAAGTTTTGATACCCTACACCACACTGTGGTACAGGGTATTATAACTTTGTGCATTTGTTTGTAACACCCAAAAGGAGAAGAAATAGACCCATCGTTTATTATACCGATCGACTTAGAATCACTTTCTGAGTCGATTTAGCTATGTCCGTCTGTCTGTCTGTCCGTCTGTCTGTCTGTCTGTCCGGCTTTGTATGTATTCTTGTAATCAAAGTACAGGTCGCAATTATGGTCCGATCTGGACGAAACTTTACACATTTATTTTTTTTGGCCCAATTGAATTTCGTTAAAATCGGTTCAGATTTAGATATAGCCCCCATATATATGTTAGCCCCGATTTGACATGTAAGCGCTGTAAAAACTTTATTTTATATCCGATCAGTATGAAATTCGGCAGGAAAAAGTTTCTTATTACATGAATGAACTCTGTTAAATTTGGAAGAAATCGGATTTCAGATTTAGATATAGCCCCCATATATACATTACCCCCGATTTGACATATAAGCGCTGTAAAAATTTTATTTTATATCCGATCAGTGCGAAATTCGGCAAAGAGAGGTTTCTTATTACATGAAGGAATACTGCTAAATTCGGAGAAAATCGGTTCAGATTCAGATATAGCCCCCATATATACATTACCCCCGATTTGACATATAAGCGCTGTAAAAATTTTATTTTATATCCGATCAGTGCGAAATTCGGCAGAAAGAGGTTTCTTATTACATGAAGGAATACTGCTAAATTCGGAGAAAATCGGTTCAGATTTAGATATAGCCCCCATATATACGTTACCCCCGATTTGACTTGTAAGCGCTGTAAAAATGTTATTTTATATCCGATGAGTATGAAATTCGGCAGAAAGAGGTTTCTTGTTATATGAATGAACACTGTTAAATTTGGAAGAAATCGGTTCAGATTTAGATATAGCCCCCATATATACGTTACCCCCGATTTGACATGTAGGCGCTGTAGAGACTGTATTTTATATGCGATCAGTACGAAATTCGACAGAAGGAGGTCTTTTTACATGAATGAGTATTCAGAGAAGATCGGTTCAGATTTATATTGATTGTTCCTCCTGATTTGGTATCAAACAGCTATAGAAGTTGTATTTTACTTCCGATCATTAAAATTTTCCAGAAAGATGTTTCTCAATTTAGGAACGAATATTGCTTAATTTAGCGATTATCGTTTCAGAATTAGATAATATGTTTCTACCGATTTACAAATTATTCCAAATTATTATGGCAATGACCCTTATCGCATTGTTAGAGAGGTGTAGGGTATTATATAGTCGGCCCCGCCCGACTTTCTGCCTTTTCTTACTGGTTATGAATACGACTGTTAATATGTAACTATAACCAGTAAGAAAAGACAAAAGTCGAACCGAGCCGACTATATTATACCCTACACCACCACAGAATAAGAACGCATATGTATACTTGATTTAAAATTGGAGAGAATACCTTGAAACTCGTACTAAGATATCAGTTAATGAAATCAAATCAAGAAATCAAATTTTTTTAATTTCATAAAAGTCGTTTAAAAAATTTAGCTTTGTCAATTCTTACATGTATAACTTACATGATTATATCTAAACCTGAACCGATTTCGTTCAAATTTGGCTACGTTTATTCGAAAAGCTGTTGACTCCCTTCTACCAATTTAAGTAAGTGGTCTGTAAAATAAAGCTTATACAGGCCTTGGAAACCAAATCGGAAGGAACATATATATGGGGACTATATCAGAATCTAAACCGATTTTCACTAAATTTCGTAGTCCTTGTTAATGGGAAAAGAGACTTGTCCCTGCCATTTCACTCAATTTATTTATTTTATTTATTTATTAACAATTATACTTATAACTAAATTACAAATATAATGCAAGCTCTGACTACTGAGGTCTTAAGCTGGTTTCACTCAATTTAGTAGTCTTTATTAATGAGTAAAGAGACTTGTCTCTGCCAATTTTTACCTCGACCTGGTGTAAAATACAACTTCTATGGGCCCTTAGTTGAACCGATTTCAACTAAATTGAGTACTGTTAATAATGGCTGAAGAGACTGAAGAGTCTGTCAATTTTTACCTATGGTGTAAAATACATCTTATATATCCCTTAGAAGCCTAGTAGGAAGGAATATATATATGAGGTCTATACCAAAATCTGAACCGATTTACACTAACTTTATTAGTCTTTATTAATGTGTATCGAGACTTGTCTTTTTAGCTTGTTCTGCTGTAAAATACACCTTCTATAGCCACTAGAACCCTAATCGGAGAAAAAAAATATGTATTGGCGCAATATATAAATCAGAACCGATTTCCATCAATTTCAATAGGGATCGTCCCTGGGCTTAAAAAGTAGGCTGCGTTATATTTTTTTTATTTTACCTATAGATGTCGCTCCCAATAAAGGCTTATGGAAACCATAAACACCACATTTTCTAAGATATTTAGCTGAAACTTTGCAGATTGTATTCTATTTTGGCAAGAATTTATCTCCATAAAATTTATACAAATCAAATTTTATTTTGCTGTAGTCGCCGTGTGTGTAGCTCCCAAATATGCCATTTTAAGCCATAAATACCACATTTTTCAGGTGAAGAGTTTGGCTAAAGAATTTGTGGCCTATAATTTGGCTAAAAATTGCAGTGTTCGTTTTTTCAAAATGTGCCTAAACAAAAAAGATCACTACATGTTTGCTCCATATCCAAAGATTTTTCCTGTAATAAAATTGAATGCAATCTATGGTGTAGAATATATAATATTCGACATGGCCTAACTTAACGCTTTAACTGGTTTATAGGTTGAGACATACTATTTTATGAAAATTTTTTATGGTAAAGTTTTTTCTAAGATTTCAATTTTCAAGGAATTTATTTTTAGTATTTGGTCCGCATTTTTTTACGGATAAGCTCGAAAAAGTCGAGATATTTTTTAAGTTAAAGGATATTATGTGGGCTAGAGAACATTACTTTTACGTAAAAATGGAAGATTAGTCACTGTCCATAAAAAATTGGTTCCTTTTCAAAAAAATTGTTTTTTTCCTTCACGAAAAAAGCCATTAAAAATAAAAAAAATTTTGTTTCATTTTTTGAAAACTATCATCCTAACGAAGAAAACAATGCCTATTTGCAGTATGTTTTTGGGAAAATGTATAAATTATGACCCATATTGTAAAAATAGGGAAATTCCAAACGAATGTGGCAATAACTCCAATTTTTATACCCTACACCATAAGGTATATATATTCTTAATCGTAGTACAATTCTAAGACGATTTAGCCATGTCTGTCTGTCCGTCCGTCCGTTGTAATGACGCTACAGTCCGTAATAATAGAGCTATGTTGATCAAATTTGGTAGAAATATTTCTTATAATTGCGGGTTCTATTTTATTTTGACAAGAATTCATCACAAAAATTTTGCAAATCGGTTCATATTTTGTTATAGTGACCCTATAGAGGTCGCTCCTAAATATACATAAATACCACATTTTCTAAGCATTTTAACTGAATCTTTTCAGTTTGAATTTAATTAAGACAAGAATTTATCGCAGTAAAAAGTTTTTAAATCAGTTCATATTTTGTTATAGTCCACATATAGATGTCGCTCCCATAAAGGCTTATATAGGCCGTAAACACCACATTTTCTATGAAATGTAGCTGAAACTTTGCAGTTTGTATTCTCTTTTAGATTTGGATTTGAATTTATCTCCATAAAATGTATACAAATCAAAGTTTATTTTGCTTAGTCCCCGTGTATATGTAGCTCCAAAATATACTATTTTACCACATTTTTCATGTGAAGAGTTTGGCTAAAGAATTTGTGGCCTAAAATGTTGCATTTAATGTATGAACTGGTTTTAAAGTTATAAGCTTTTGATGCAAAATCCTCCATTTGTGTGGGAGGTACCAAAAGGGGCATGTCAAAACCATTACACTGTACAAAATTTCAGGTATTTGTATACACTATTATTAAAATTATAAGCTGTTAACGTTTGGTGCAAAATGGTCCATTTATGTGGGAGGTACCGAAAGGGGGGACAACCTTACCCATTTTTCTCGAGGTGATTGTTGCTAATGAACTAATAATAACGGGTTTTCCAACAAGAGGTGTATTTTGAATCACCCGGTATTTCGGTGGCTGTCACTTTTGAAGTTTTTATTCTTTGACATTTCACAAGTAGAAACTACGCCATTACTAACCAGTAAGGAAAGGTTAAAGTCGAGCGGGGCCGACTATATAATACCCTACACCACCTCGGAAATGTACATTAAGAATTTCTTTTTGAATAGTTGGAATAATTAGTTTCCTTTCTTTTACGAAAGTACATACTTAGCTCCCCTGCCACGTCAAGGCTTATTCCAAAGAGGAGTTTAATATAATGTGTGGAATTAAAAATTTAACTAATAATAATATTCCACATATTTGCATTTACTGTGGTTATTATTAGCCTTAACAAAACAATAAATAGTCCGATTTTTGGTCGTACACAATATAAGTAATATATATGCAGGGTATATTAGGTAGGTACTACCTTGGAATAATTGGTACTATCTTGGAATAATTGGTTTAAGTAATGCTTTAATTTTCATTTCCGCTGAAGCCTTTCAGGTCTCTAAAATAGCGCTTATATAAAAAAATTAGGAACATCTTTCTGGAAAATTTTGATCGGACGTAAAGTACAACTTATATAGCGCTTTGGTACCAAACCAGGAGGAGGTTATATATAAATCTGAACGGATTTTCCTTGAATACTCATTCATTGAAAAAAAAACTTCTTTCTGTCAAATTTCGTACTGACCGAATATCAAATACAGTCTCTACAGCACTTACATGTCAAATCGGGGGTAACATATATATGGGGGCTATATCTAAATCTGAACCGATTTTCTCTGAATTTGGAAGTATCCCTTCATATAATAAGAAACCTCTTTGTGTAGATTTGTTTACTGATCGGATATAAAATAATGTTAAATCGGGGGTAACATATATATGGGGGCTATATCTAAATCTGAACGGATTTCCCTCAAATTTGGCAGTGTTAATTCATGTAATGAGAAACCTCTTCTGACAATTTTTTTACTGATCTGATTTAAAATACAGTTCTACAGCGCTTACATGTCAAATCGGGGGTAACATATACATATATGGGGGCTATATCTAAATCTGAACCGATTTCCCTCAAATTTGGCAGTATTAATTCATACAATAAGAAACCTCTTTCTGCCGAATTTCGTACTGATCGGATTAAAATTACACTTTTTACAGCGCTTACATGTAAAATCGGGGGTAACATATATATATATTTTTTTTTTTATTGTACTCTTTATTTGCAATCTATTTTTTAATAAAACAATAAGCAAATCTTATAACTATTGATAAATGACGGAATGTCAAGTTCCAGCAAACTCAACTATAAAGTATTTTAAATATTTGATAAACTACAAAATTTATTTCAAAATATTAAGTTTAGTGATTAAATGGTAAATCGAGTATATGTGGCCTTTTCAATCTTCGTACTTCTTCACTGTCATCTAGAAGGGATATGGCCAGTACATTACAATGGTTACTGAGTCGGTTTAAATATCTAGAACTGAATCGAGAAATTTCGTCTTTGACTAAGGCAATACCAAGGTCCTTGTGAATGTTGTTGTTGTTTACGAACCATGGAGCATTGACTAGTAATCTTAAGGTTTTTGATTGATATCTCTGAAGAATCTTGATGTCTGAATTACTAGTTGTTCCCCAAATTTGGATCCCATACGTCCATACTGGTTTCAAAACTGTTTTATACAAAATAATCTTATTTTCCAATGAAAGTTGAGATTTTGGTCCCAATAGCCAGTACATCTTTTTTAACTTTAGATCCAAATGCTTTCGCTTAGCTATTACATGATTTTTCCATGTTAACCTTCTGTCAAGTTGAATTCCTAAATATTTCACAGTATTTGATTTCGGAATATTATTTCCATGTAGAAACACATCCGGGCAGTCTTCCTTTCTTAACGTGAAAGTAACATGAGCCGATTTATCAGTATTCACTTTTATGTTCCACCTGTTACACCAATTCTGTATTAAATTAAGCTCACTTTGAACAAGAGAGGAGGCCATTGTGTGCGATTCATTGCAGGCTAGAATTGCGGTATCATCGGCATAAGTAGCAATTGTTACGTCATTATTAGATGGCATATCAGATGTGAAAATGGTATACAAGATCGGTCCCAAAACGCTTCCTTGTGGAACTCCAGATTTCATTGAGCCAAACTCTGAGTTGACATCTTCTATATTTATAAAAAACTGTCTTTCATTAAGGTATGATTTAAAAAGTAGATAAAAAGGAGTTGGCAATAACTTTTTCAACTTAAAAAGTAGCCCCATGTGCCAGACTCTATCAAATGCTTGTTTCACATCTAAAAACACGGCTGAACAATAAAGTTTCTTCTCAAGGGAATCTCTTATGACATTTACAATGCGATGACATTGTTCTGGAGTACCATGTTGATTTCGGAAGCCAAACTGGTGATCCGGAATAATTTTGAGACTATCAAGAATTGGTGTTAATTTATTTTTTAAAAGTTTCTCAAATTATTTTGAGAAAATTTGCAGCAAACTTATTGGTCTGTATGACGTGACAATATTTTCTGGTTTGTTTGGTTTTGGTATCATTATAATCTTTGCAAATTTCCATTGCGACGGATAATGGCTTATTCGTAAAACAGAATTGAATATTGTTGTTAAAAATACGATCCCTTTTTTTTGGAAGAAATTTAATTACACCAGAGTCAATATTGTCGTATCCTGGAGCTTTAGTATTTTTAAGTTTCGAAATTTCTTGTTTTACTTCTCGAAAATTGAAAGCTTTTACGGGACGATACATTTGACATGGTACGTCAAGAAAGTCTGCTATTTCCGCATTTTCAACTCCATTAGAGAAGGAAAAGGGAGTAAAGGTCTCTTCCAAATAATCTTTAAATGCTGCCACTTTGGCTTCAGCTGATCTACACCACGCTCCGTTCGTGTCTTTAATGGGTACGTTTCTCTTCTTTGGTCGCGAAATATACTTGGTAGCTTTCCAGAGACTGTGTTCATCATTTTTTGTGGGACTTAAACTATTCAAGAATATTCCAGTGGAATCTGCTTTCTTTTCTTGCATGTTTTTTTTAAGAATATTGGAAACTCGATTAAAATTGGTTCTGTCAGTAGGGGATCTAGTTCTCTTCCAAATTTTTCGCAATTTTCTCTTTTCTTTAATAAGTTCCCTTATTTCTGTAGACATCTGAACAAAAGAGTTATTTCCTTCATCATGTTGAGGTGTAGCGCTTTATGGCGCTTACATGTGAAATCGGGGGTAACGTATATATGGGGGCTATATCTAAATCTGAACCGATTTCTTCCAAATTTAACAGTGTTCATTCATGTAATAAGAGACCTCTTTCTGCTGATTTTCATACTGATCGGATATAAAATAAAGTTTTTACAGCGCTTACATGTCAAATCGGGGCTAACATATATATGGGGGCTATATCCAAATCTGAACCGAATTTAACCAAATTAAATAGGCATCGTCCTTGGGCCAAAAAAAGATATATGTAAAGTTTCGTCAAGATCGGGCCATATTTGCGACCTGTACTTTGCTTACAAGAATGCATCTACAGACAGACGGACATAGCTAAATCGACTCAGAAAGTGATTACAAGTCGATCGGTATAATAAACAATGGATCTATCTCTTCTCCTTTTGGGTGTTACAAACAAATGCACAAAGTCAAAAAAATTGAAAAAAATTGAAAAATCGAAAATCATCGATAAATCACCTTGACTCCTCAACGTGTGACTGTTTGGTGGGGTTTATGGTCCGGCGGGGTCCAATGGACCTTACTTTTTCGAAAATGAGGTTGAATCAAAAGTTATGGTGAATGGATTGCGCTATCGAGAGATGATTAATGATTTTTTATGGTCGGAGTTGGAAGGTATTGATCTGAACTACGTTTACTATCAACAAGACGGCGCTACGTGCCACACAAGCAACGAAACCATTGCTCTGTTACGGGAAAAGTTTCCGGACCGTGTTATCTCTCGAAGAGGTGATCACAATTGGCCACCGAGATCTTGTGATACAACACCTTGCGACTTCTTCCTTTGGGGCCACGTGAAAGATAAGGTCTACGCCAACAGCCCAGCGTTGATACGCAGCCACTTTGCGATTTGGTTATGGAAAATTTCAGGAAAAGGATATGGTCCTGTAAGCGTGGTCGTGGTGGCCATTTGGCTGATGTTGTTTTTCATTATTAACTGCATACCTTCCTCTTTATTATGAAATAAACATCCGATCATTTATCTCAAAAAATGGCATTTTTCTTTGAATACCAAAATGTTGGAAAACTCTTATGTGTGGAATTTTAGAGGATTGCAATAAGTAGCATAGAAGTTATTAAAGAAACAATTTTTCACTAAATGTTCAAATGACTTAAATTGTTCAAATGACCTAAAATGACCCAAAAAGGATTTCCGCCGAACATACTTAGGGTCTGAGATCACTCCTTCGATGTGTTTCACCTTTGGCCCCTCCAACCCACTGTGCAATATCGGTTTTCTTTTGTTGGCGGTTTTGTTGCATTGTTGCTGCCACTTTCTTTGAGCTCAGTTCGTTCGGAGCTTTTTCTGTTTTATTTTTTTTTGTGTAATAATATGCATAATGCACATTTTGGTTGTTCGGGGGCATAGAATACAAAAAGGACGAAAGCACACAGACGCACTCACACACACGTACACTCGCCGGGTATTTGTGTTTGTACAAAGAGAGGGAGAGAAAAAGGAGAAACCTTTTGTGGAAAGTTTTATTTTTTTTTCTGTGTTTTTTGTTTTTGTACATAAACATTGTCTTTGTCAACATAATGTTGGCTAATGGGTTTTAAGTGTTTTTGACAACAATTGTAATTTCTTGTTTCCTTGCCGCTAGTTGTTATAGTTGTGGCTGTTGTTGCTGCTATTGCACTTTTGCAAACAGAACCAACCCTGTGAGTCCTTAACGAAAAGTTTTCTTCCCGAGAAAAAAAGTGGTCATTAGGAAAGTTTTTCTGGTTTTGGCCCACAAAGAGATTAGAACATTTTAAAGTCTTTTTGTTTCTGGGTATAGTTTGTGATATATTTCGAGCAGATATTTCAGTTACAGTTGGTAGAATTTTTCATTTTAAATCTCTCGAAGTCGTAAATAAGCCTGCTGGAGGCAGAATTGTGGTTTCGGCAAGTTAAAATATAATCTTTATACGAGTATTACCACTATAAATGACAAAGGCTTAAAATATACACTAATATATATTTGACATCTTAGCAGAAATGCTTTTGTAATTGTTTATAAGGAATATTTTTTTTGTCGAAATCACCAGTTATTAATGCTACGAGCATATGTGATCTTGACATGGGTTATCATATTTATTTCCAGGAAATGATAAATTTCATTACATAAAAGCCCGGATACCATTTAAATTAAAGCAAATTATGAGGGCTAGAAATGCTGAGAACAAAACTTTCAAGTAGAATCGAAAATTTAGTAACTGTCAATAAAACAATTAGAAAAATTTTAATTTAAAAAAAATAATTTTTTCTGGCACGAAAAAGCCATAGCAAATTGAAAAAAATTAGAAAAAAAATTTGTTGTCTCATTTTTTGAAAGCTATCATCCTAACAAAAAAACAATGCCTATAAGCAATTTTTGTGCAATACGGTCCATTTGTATGGGTGGTACAAAAAGGGGCGTGGCTACAACGCCCATTTTTTACGGGGCCGTAGGTATTATAAAACCATTACAATTCTCAAAATGTCAAGTATTTGTATGGACTGGAATCAAAGTTATAAGACGTTAAAATTTTTTGAAAAATTTTCATTTGTATGGGAGGTGCCAAAAAGGGGCGTGGAAACTTCTCCCATTTTCCTTACGATGATAGCGACCAACAAACTAATGCTATATCCGGAATTTTGAAAGATTCTGATTAGTAGAATAGAAGTTAAGAGATAATCAATATTTCACTAAATTTTGACCCTTCGTGGGTCGTACTCGAAGGAGTGGACCAACTCAGTACATGTTTTGACCCTAGTCCAAGATGGAAAAAGATATTAACACATATCAAATTTAAAGTCAATCGGTTATGGCTGGGATATGCAAATGAAACCGTAACTTAACTTTAGCGAAGCCGTAACGTTGCCCACTGGAGCAATTACCCAAAACATGAAAAACGTGTCATATGAAAACGTGTCAGACATTCACACCAAAAATTCTAACATCTTTATTTTATTTTGTATTTTCTTGCTCTTATGTTAACATTTATTATTCAATTTTAAAAGTTTCGCATAAATGTCTTATTTTTCCGTTTTTTTGCTGAGTATCCCCTACACCACACTGTGTTACAGGGTATTATAAGTTTGTTTTGTGACATATGTTTGTAACACCTAGAAATATTACAGCTTGACCCACCTTAAAGTATTCCGATCGACTCAGAATCACTAGCTGAGCCGATTTAAACATGTTTGTCTGTCCGTCTGTCCATCGAAATTTGTCCGTTGAGTACAGGTCGCAATTTTACTCCGATCGTGCTGAAATTTTGCAGTTGGTAGTCTTTCGTACCTGGAAAGAAGCCTCTTGAAGAAAATCTGTTCAGATTTAGATATAGCTCCCATATATATATATATCGTCCGATTTGACCATTTAGCGCTATAGAACCTGTATTTTACACCCAATTGTTTGAAGTTTAGCATGGTACATTTTATTGATCCATGGACCAACATTGCCGAATTTGAAGAAATTCGGTTCAGATTCAGATATAGCTCCCATATATATGTTTGTCCTATTTGGCCCTCTAGCCTTATAAAAGTTGTAGTTTACAACCAATCGTTTTGAAATTAAGCATGATAGAGTTTCTTGATCTATGAACCAACATTGCCGAAAAATCGGTTCAGATTTTGTTATAGCTCCCATATATATGTTTCGTCCGGTTTGGCCACAGAGGCAGAGGAGACGTACCAAATTTAAATTGTGTAAAAAAATGTTAGTTGAGGTATACTTTGGAAATATCATTGTTATCCAATCTTACTAGAGTGGTGTAGAGTATCATGTAGTCGCCACCGCCCTTTACGTATTGGTTTTGTTTGTAAACGTACCGTCCCAATCAAATTTCAGCAGATTCAGCCGTCCGTTTACGTTTCGTTTTCGTTGGCTAATCGTTTACACTGATTTACATATGTCAGATTGAATCAGCTGATTCGTTAAGCTACGGGGCGTTATGGTTACGTTTGCCTAACTCAGCCATCAATCCTGTCGAAAGTAATCGTCTGCACCAACCAGACAGACAGACGGACATTGCTACAATTACTTAAAATTACCCAAAACGGGGTTCCGCCAAATATTCTTGGGGTCTCTTAGGCCACTACATCGATGTGTTACACTTTTGCCCTGCAGCATTTGACTATACCCTTGTTCACAATAGTGGGGGTATATAAACCGGATTCTGTTGAAATGTTCCTATTTCTATCAAAAGTGATATAACTTCCACATTTATCCATACATTTTCTTCAAATATGCATTGCATTCTGCGTTAGGATGCTAGCTTTCAAAAATTTGAACAAATATTTTTTGTGCGAATTTTTTCTATTGTTTATTGTTTTTTCGTGCCAGCCAAAAACTATTTTTTTTTTTAAAAATCAAATTTGTTCTAATTTGTATACCCTCACTTTAGTGATACGAGGGAATATATCATTATCGAAGGAGTGACCTATGACCCTAAGTCAGTTCGGCGGATATTTGTTTTGGGTCATTTTAAGTCGAATGAGCAATGTCCGTCCGTTCTTCCGGCTGTCTGCTGGCTGGTGCGTACGATAACTCTCGAAAGGAATAACCGTGGTAATTTTTTTTCTATCTCCGGCTAAGTTCGAAGATGGGTTATATTGGTCCATTCCTTCTAGTACCTCCCCCCTCAAAGGGTTCATATTTAGTGAATTATTGATTATTTAATGGTCGAAGTTGAATACCAGTACATACAAAGACTGACAATTTTTACAGCGTAATGTTTTTATTGTTCCTACAATCTGTAGAAAAATTGGCGTTATTATCACGCCCCTTTTGGTACCTCACAAACGTACCATTTTGTACAAAAAGTTAACAGCTTATATTGTGAATACCAATGCCTATAAATACTCAAAATTTTTGCACAGTGTATAGCTTTTAAAATTCTTACAGTCCTGTTAAAAATGGGAGTTATGACCACAAACGTTTTAGTACCTCCCAAAAAAATTAAATAGATCATAACATTAGTTCAAATACCTGCGCTATTTTCATTGCTCACAAAGTGAGGGTATACCTTAGTCGGTTTAACCGACTGAAATTTCTTACTTAAAAAAATATGTTCCAAATACTACAAGCACCTACCAAGAAAATGGTTATTTTACTATAAACAATTTTTTTAAATATTTTTTTCGTGTTTAGGACACCAGAAAATTTTATATACAGCCCTTCGACAATAATTTTGTTGCATAGTGTAATCAAAAGTAACCTTATGCCTAAATTTCAGACAAATTGGTTGAAATTTTTTTTCTTTGAGTCATCAAGAAGTATAGTCGGAAGGGACTTTTTTACGGAAGCTATCTCAAAGCATGGACCGACAAGTCCCACTTTTACCAGACAAATTCTGTCTGAAATTTATATACAAAATATAAATTTCAGACAGAATTTGTTTTGTAGAGTTTCTAAAAGCTAAATCGGCTTAATATGAGGGATTATGTAAAAAAATTGAGATATATTGAACCATTTTGGCTAGGACTGATATAGGGCGAAGTAAATTATTGACTGCCAAATTTCAAGTAGATTGGAGAGCGACAGATTGCGGCTTCTAGAGGAAACAATAAATCAAATCGGAGGAGAACCGCTCCAACCCCCAAGCTCTGGTCATAAGCCAAATTGTCTTCACGTTTTTTAATTAGGGACTTTCTAAATATAAAACTTATAGAAGATTTCAGTAAAGTGATGCGACTATGGTATACCCTTACTTTGTGAGTAATGAAATAAGATACTTTGTATGGAAGCCAGAAAGTTGGCAACATTTTGATCTGGAAGTTGTGTTACCCAAGGTATGGGACAGCTTCGCTCATCGTCAATAGGTTACTCCTTTCGATAGTTATAGTGCGCACCAACAAGACAGGAGATTTCTCACATGACAAGAGACGAATCTCTGCTCTTTTTTTTGGTGAGTATGAAAGTACAGTCAAAGTCAAAGACATAAACGTCATTGCATATTATGAAGCTTGCTTTCAACCGTATTTACACTCTATGTCAACAGCTTTCAAAACTGCTATACAAATCCAATTCTCTTTAAAATTGCTTCATTTATCTCTGTTTGTTTGAAGTGTCAGAGTAGACCACAAAAACCTGGCAACATTTCCTTTTGTTCCACA
Organism: Eudasyphora cyanicolor; assembly: GCA_963930755.1. Classification (NCBI taxonomy): domain Eukaryota; kingdom Metazoa; phylum Arthropoda; class Insecta; order Diptera; family Muscidae; genus Eudasyphora; species Eudasyphora cyanicolor. The sequence continues at coordinate 36,347,970 of OZ005737.1, read as the reverse complement.
AACGCGCACACACACATACGTTGAATGAGCATGAAAACCATAAAACGCATCTTAATTTACCACCATACATATCCAGAATCACAGATGGACCAGTCAGTCAGTCGTCGTCGTAGTCATCATCATCATCGTCATTAACCACGACAACAGCAGAGAAAAGGGGACACAGGTGTGCGTTAATGCAACATTTTGATTGCAGGCGTTAATGTCTGCTGCTAATCTTGTCACTGTGGGCATATAAACACACGCATTTGGCCAACCATTTACATACACAAATACACATGATCACATACACACGCCCTCTCCCGCTCAGACAAATGTTCACACACAAAGAAAGAAGAATCATGTGTGTGGCTCTGACATTTTCAATGACGCTACTCACACAAACCCTACCAACCGACCGCTCGTCCGTATTGTTTGCTTTGGCTTTTAGTCTCACCGAATTGCCACAAGTCGGAAGAATCAACGGCCAACGGCAGCATCCATCGTCCCCCTGACCATGAAACAAAAGAGCGATTTATCTTCACAACTTGTTGCGAACATCAAACAAGTGGCGAGAGTGAGCGCTGATGCTTTGTCCTTTCCTTTCCTGTGGTGGAGACTATTTTACATATTGGACACATAAATTTTTCACGACAGGTGATTATGTGTCTTTCTGTTTTTGGGGAGGAGAGATAGAGAGAGAGGGGGAAAATTACGTCTTTTTTGTTCTCTTTTTTCTTTGCGTACCAGTTGCTGTTAATGTGATTTTGATGATGAGTTTTTGTTCAGGGAAATTGAAACTGTGATTGTGTGTACGCGCAAATGATAGAGAAAGTGAGGTCGTATAGAGCAGACTGAGAGGGAAAAATAAACAAAGACGGTGGTAAGTTGGGGCGGACCGAAACATGCACTTCAACATTGATAGCATTCAATGCTGTAACAGGGAATGTAATTGCAATGGGGTTAAGATTCCAAATCAGGAGAGAAATTTGTAATGAACTATTTATATTTATACTATTTATAGTATATATGGCTCAAAACAGTATTTTGGAGCGATCTCTATGTTGTGATATAGCTCAAAATATTGACCCTTATGGCCCATTTGCAATCCTAAACAACCTGCAACTATAAGAAAAATGTCTACCAAATTTGATCAACCTAGCTCCATTATTAAGGACTGTACTGGACGGACAGACGGACATAGCTAAATCGAATTTTACGACGATTAAGAATATATATGCTTTACTCGTATGGGGTCTCGGATCAATATTTTGGGTGTTACAAACGGAGTCACAAAATGAATATACCCCCCCCTCCTATGGTATAAAAATGATTGAATGTGAAATACAGCTTCTATAGCGTTACAAGGCCAAATCTAAAGAAACTTTTATATTTGGGGTCAATATCGACCTGAACCGATTTTCAAAAATTCCAATAGGTTTCCTCTCTTGTGTCTTATTGTCAAATTTTACCAGGATCGTAGTGAAATTTCGACCTGTACTTAACGAACAACTTAAGATGGACGGACGGACATCTAGTGATTCTGAGTAAAACTGAATATTTTAAGGTGTGTCTAGGTGTGGTATTTTGTACAAATCTGTCACAAAACTAATTTATAACCTCCTGTACCATAGGGTATAATAACTAACGAATAAACTGGTTGCCTTAAAAGGACATAATTTCCAAAAATTGCGGTATAAAAAAAAAACATTGATTGATGAGAATGTTATCATGATTCCATGTTGAAAGAAATGTCATATAAGTTGCAACTTGCAGGTCAAGCCTCGATTAATAAATAATAAAATTTTATTTAATTCAATACCAGTAGAATACCTATTTTTTGTGTTTTTTATCAAAGCTATATCTTATTTTCAATAACATGAAATCACGTCTTAGTAGAAATATAATTTCCCAAATTTATGTTATTTAACTGCCGGAGTCGGAGTCGAATGATTTTAAAATTCGACTCCGGGAGTCGGAGTCCAGTAGTTTTGGCTCGACTCCACAGCCCTGGATGCAACCAAACTGTATTCTGTGTGTACTTAATGGATCCCTGATCAATATTTCGCGGTGGAGGGCATAAATATGTGGGATATATCTAAGTGTGGTCGAATGAAATCTATTACACTTATGAGTAATTTTATGTAAATGAAAATAGAATTTGAAAATTTCGTAAAGTGAATAGTTCTGGGTAAAATTAAATGCAAGTCGGGCGAGATCCTTATAGGAAATCAGTGTCAATATCAGAACAGTTACTCATATTCATATTTCTACGTAAAACGCTAATTTGACAAATTTCGAATAAGGAAAATCAAACCTGGTAGGACCATTGTATGGCGCTATATCAAAATCTGGGTCATCGAGGTCCATTGCGACTTCGACTTATGCTAGTCGAAATAAAATGCAAATTGCTAAATTTCGACCCAATCTGTTGATAATTTTGGTATCTCGGGCTTCAAGAAATTCAAATCGGATACGACATTTATATGGGCTATATTAAATCATGGATCCGCGCTGACCATTGTTAGTGTGAATGTTTTTCGCACCCGTCCGTGTAAAGATATTCGCAAATTCCAGGTAGCAATTGTTATATAATTTGGATCAAGAATTTTCAAAAATGTTTTTATCAGCTCATGAATGGATAATATTTAAATGTTTCTTTTTTGGCTACCTCGCGCGGAATGGCTTTTTTGTGGGGCACCGTGAATGACCGATGTTATTTATGCAAACAACCTAATAATGTATCAATTATTTAGGTTATTACTGTATTAATAATTTAGACTATTAAGTGAAAATAAAGCAAACCATTCATGAGATGGAGCCGGAGAATATCATACAAGGTCCTGGAAAATTGGGTTGACAGGATGCGATACTGCGAAACCAGCCGAGGCCGCTACATGAGTGAAATCGTGTTCCATAAATAATGGATATGATTGCCTTTCCGAATTAAGCAATTGCGAAAAAAATTATTTTTGTTCAATCTGTTGAATTTTTAAAAATAAACTTGTATATACAGCACTGTATATACTAATTTTACAGCTATTCTCTACAGAAGCTGTAATTTCCATGGGGCTTTTTATGAAATGTGCACAGTTGATTTATGTGGTCGAATTAATTCCAATTTTTAATAGAGAATTTTTCGATTTAGCATCTAATTTTTATAGAAATTTATTTTTATTGTGTGTCCTTAAATAATGTCACGTCTCTAATCTGACCCCCATCACTTGTGGCCAAAAGTACTAACAGTGTCTTCAAAGGCATACAAACCAAACTGTGTTCTACTATTAATAATTTCAGAGATTCAATTCAATTTCAGAATAATAGTATATCCACTTTTGCCACGCCTACCACGCTATCCCACAACATTTTATTAGAGATTAACTCTTATAACTTACTAACAAAATTTTTTTTACTCTAATAGATTCGGAGATAATACACTGCCAACTACGCCCAAATTATTTCGATTTGCTCCGATATTTTTTGCTTTATGCTCTTACATAGAAAACGACAAAGTTTTTATATACTTGTAAATATAACGCCCAATTTAACGCCTTCAGATAAACTCCAGAGTGATAATAAAACACAGATAGTTAAAATTTTAATGCGATTTGTTTAAAAGGAATCGAAATCAGTAAAGAGCGATGTGATAAACAACAAACAACGAAGACGGAAGACAGGCAACGTACAGATGACCGTGCGAAAAACAGGGAAATTCGAGATTAATTCCACAGACTTCCTACGATTGGTCTTCAGATTTATTGATTGTCATCGCAAAAGCCAATCGTACATGGAACTGAATCCGCTTGAATTGGAATGAAAGATCAGTTGTAATAATCGGAATTCGTGGGATAAGGACTTTCTCTTGAATTTTCCCTTGATGATCGTCGGCTGAATCACATTGTCCATCAGTTTCATAATGGACAACCGCGAACTATGCACAATTTCGAATGATTCAGATTCCTCAACATGATTATGATCGATTCCACCTTCAGCTGTAAATTATGCGGCGGAGCTCCTGGCACATCAAGCGAGTTCGATTTTACTTTGAATAATAAAATTCATGCTATCGACGTCCTTATTCTTCGCTGCTAATATTGCCCGTTCACTAATCTAATCGAGATTTGGAAACACTTTTGTGATGAGTTCCTCCTTCGACGATGTGAACTCGTAAAAATTTGCCGGGATCAATATCAATCCAGTGGAAACATCAACAGTAATTTGGCCATTGCCAAGCGCCAACAGTTGTTTCGATAATTCAAGAGCCGATGAGTCGTTCTGCAACGCGACTCTCATGTTCGTTGTCAATTTCAACTTCTTGACATGCCGCCACAAAGACCACGATTTCAGGCATGCATTAATTTCATCGGCAGTAGATTTCGGGATGACGGGAAGCGTTTGACGAAAATCTCCGGAGAGCAATATCAAAGACTCACCAAATTGTCTCAAATCACGTCGTAAATCCTTCATCGTTCGGTCAACTGCCCCCAGAGCTCGTTTATGCGCCATCGTGCATTCATCCCAAATTATGATTTTGCAATGCACGCAATCCAATAGGATAACCTTACCTCTTATACTCAATCTTATTATCTGAAAAATGTTCGAATTGATAAATATCGCGTTGAATTTTAATTGATCGTAATGCTTGTACCGTTTGCCGATGTGATACGCGAAATCAGTGTAACAATACGCAAAACTCGAATGAATTGCAGCAAGAAAGATAGCACATACTCGTACATATGTTTAATAGAAAACATTTTTGTTTAATAGAAAATTAATAAAAAAATTTGGATTGAAAAAGAGAGCAGTAGATAGGAACAGTAGGAATCTCGCAAGAAATAGCATTTTTCGATTTTCCCAATTTTCCGACTTTTCCGGAGGGTTTTCCCAAAATTTTCTTTCGTAACAACCTTCTCCTGGCAAATACGAACAACTGAAAAAAAAATTGGTCCAGCCGTTCTCAATTGATGAATTACTATACATTTTTCACACCATTTTTATATATATATATACTAGCTGGACCCGGTCCACTTCGTTGCCCCAGATTTCAGATTTCTGATCCCGTCCATTTTTGGACTAATAACGTAGACTGCCTCCAAATACATATACAAAAAACTCAGCAATCTCTCTAACAAATTTCTCAAGATATATCAATTTCAAAACATGGCTCACGAGGGCGGTGTCACTACCATTGTTCCAATCCCTCCAATTATTTTACCAATCACGTAACCTGTCACCAGATAAATATACACAAAATTACAGCAATCTCGCTAACAAATTGTGCTAGATATCTCAATTTAAAAATTTTACCTATATAGGCGGGGCCAAGCCCATTGGTGCGAACTCGCCCATTTTTCGACCCCGTCCATTCTTCGACAAATAACCTAAACTGCCACCAGATACATATACACAAAATTACAGCACTCTCGCTAACAAATTGTGCAAGACACATCAATTTAAAATATTGGCTTATACGGGATGGGCTACACACCCTGGTCCTATTCCGCCAATTTTTGTGTCAATCACGTAGACAGCCTCCAGACACATACATATACACAAAATTACAGCTCCATCGCTTATAAAATGTGCAAGATATCTCAATTTGGACAGGGCCACGCCCATTGGTCCGATCCCGCCCATTTTTCTACCAATCACGTAGACTGTCACCAGATACATATATATACGCAAAATGTCAGCACTCTTGCTAACAAATTATGTAATATATCTCAATTTCAAAATTCGGCCTATATGGGCGGGACCACGCCCATTGATCCGATTCCACCCATTTTTGGACCAATCACGTGGACTGTCACCAGATACTTATACACAAAATTACAGCACTATCGCTAAAAAATTTCTCAAGATATCTCAATTCCAAAATTAGCCTTATATGGGCGGGGCAACGCCCATTTGTCCGATCCAGCCCATTTTTGGACCAATTACGTAGACTGCCACCAGATATATATAAACTAAATTGCAGGTCGCTAACATTTTTTCAAGATATCCCAATTCCAAAATTTGCCTTATATGGGCGGGCCCACGCCCATTTGTCCGATCCCTCCCATTTTTAGACCAGTCACGTAGACTGCCACCAGATATATATACACAAAATTGCAGCATTCTCGCTAAAAAATTGCTCAAGATATCTCAATTCCAAAATTTGCCTTATATGGGCGGGGCCACGCCCATTTGTCCGATCCCGCCCATTTTTGGACCAGTCACGTAGAAGTCCACCAGATACATATACACAAAATTACAGCACTCTCGCTGATAAATTTTGCAAGATATCTCAATTTTAAAATGTTGCTTATATGGGCGGGGCCACACCCAGGGCGGGGCCACACCCATTGGACCGATCCCGCCCATTTTTGGACCAATTACGCAGTCTTGTACCATATACATGTACGCAAAATTTCAGCGCTCTCTTTTACAAATTGTGTAAGATATCCTGATTTCAATATTTGGCTTATATAGACGGGGCCACGCCCATGGCTCCGATCGCGCCCTTTTTTAGACCGAACACGTGGACTACTACCAGATACATGTAAACAAAATTAAACGCTCTTGCTAAAAAATTGTGCAAGATATCTCAATTTAAAATTTTGTCTTACATGGGCGGGGCCACGCCCATTGGTCCGATTCCGCCCACTTTTGGTCCAGTCCCGTAGACTGCCACCAGATACATATGCACATAATTACAGTACTCTCGCTAACAAATTGTGGAAGATAACTCCATTTCAAAATTCGGGCGAGGCCACGCCCATTGGTCCGATCCCGCCCACTTTTAAACCAATCACGTAGACTACCACCAGATACATATGCACCAAATTACAGCACTCTCGCTAACAAATTGTGTAAGATATCGCAATTTAAAAATTTGTCTTATGTGGGCGTGGACACGCCCATTGGTCCAATCCCGCCCTTTTTTGGACCAATCCCGTAGACTACCACCAGATACATATGCACCAAAGTACATACAACACTCTCGCTAACAAATTGTGTAAGATATCTCAATTCCATAATTTGGCTTACATGGGCGGGGCCACGCCCCTTGGTCCGATCACGCCCATTTTTGGACCAATCACGTAGACTGCCACCAGGTACATATGTACAAAATTACAGCACTCTCGCTAACAAATTGTGCAAGATATCTCAATTTGAAAATTTGTCTTATGTGGGCGGGGCCACGCCCACTTGATATATCGAAAATTCAAGTACCCTATTTTCACCACGCCCCACATATGTACATTCTGTGAAAATTTCAAGAAGATCGGTCCAGCCGTTTAGACGTCTATTCGGTACAAACAAACCAACAAACAAACAAACCAACAAACAAACGAACAAACAAACAAACACACATTCTTCTTTATATATATAGATATTTGCCCCCACATGGTTCAATATTTCTTTACCTTAGTTTTCCCAGAATTCCACTTAATTTTAATATTGCTAAATATTTGTCCACTATATAAGAGAGGTGCAGAGATTTGGGGCTCCCACCTGGTTTACAAATGCTCACCCCTAGTTATCCTAGAATTTCAATTAATTTTAAAATGTTCCCTCATAAATGAATAATCCCCTCAAAATATTACCTTAAAATTCCAATTTAGTATCATAATTTACCGCAAACCACAAATCGATAATACTTGTACCCAATTTCAGTTGCACTTAGCCCTGACCTCTTTGCAACATGAATGAATGAATGCGGAATTAACCTCCCCTCGGTGACCGCCCATTCATTCGTTCATTCGTTGGCGTCGATTGACGTCAATTTCGAAATAAAGCGATGGCTGTGAGCCCCCGATTTCTTTTTTTTGTGCGCTATTCGGATATTGCAACCGAAATGACGGTAATGTGGCAGCCGCCACATCAGCGGATATCATAACAAACAGAAATGTGCCACAGGAGAATTATTGTGGCAGCAGCAGCAGCATTCTTATCCTCGTTCAGGGAGAGTGAATGGTGATTGGACTGATATTGCGCCGATGAGAATGATGATGGCGGGTGTCAGTGGTGATGGTGCCGCAGCTAGTGTGTCTACTGGTGGTGTTGGCATATGCTTTGCTCATGGTTCGTTTCGATTCGGTGTGAATGAGGTGCAAATTCGCTGTCATTAACATTTAAATATTGATATTGAAAAGAGTGTTCGTTCATTCAATCCCCCGGAAACACCGAGGGGTAAGTAGATGAAATGTAAATGTATGCGATGCCAGGAACAAAATATTGTTTGCTTATAATGGCATTGTGAAAGTTCTGTTATCTCTCGCAGGAGGGTTGTTGCACAGTGTTTGGAATTATTTTGAATGTATTTAGAAAAATAATTGTTTTAATTTATTTGGGAAAATGTTTCAAATTATTTGTGATTCGGTATAGCAATAGCGAGAAGTTGGTAGTGTAGGCCCATTTGAGCTTGCTCCTGGCTAACGCCGACCTGGTTTTGAACACGTCTGCTGATAAGTCTTCGTGTCAACCATTTGGGTGAATTGCAGAATTCGACCAAAAACCGTTCTGACAAAGTGATTCAGCTGCTTTGGATATGGGCACATAATTGGATATTGTAGGAGCAACGATGACAGATCCAGATGTTGTCGAAAATGCAGCATAGAAGGTCGTTTCGCAAAAGATTGTCCCAGTGAGCCACATTGCATACTATGCAAATCCGATGAAACGATGGACGTCAAACACGTAGCGGATAGCAAAATGTGTCCCCAATTTAAAAGGCGTTGCATATCAAAAGGAAGTAGATGAGAGTCGTCCAAATAAATTTAAACCATTATAAAGCCGCACAAGAGTTTCTTGCACAAACGGCGAGATAGAAAAGGTGGACATAGTACTAATTAGCGAACCATACAAGCATCAAGAAAACAGAGAATGAACTGCCAACATGTCGAGAAAAGTAGCAATTTGGACCAGTGGAAAAGCCACAATGCAGGATACCAGCTCTCGATCATCTTGATTTGTCCGAGCAAAGTTCAGAGGGATCCATTTTTACAGCTGTTGATGTCCTCCAAGTCTAACTCATGCAGAATTCCGAGAAATATTGGATGAACTTGTCGCCGACGCCAAAAATATGAGTCACATTGTTATCGGCGGGGATTTCAACGAGTAGGTCACACATTGGGGAAGCAGATTTACACATTCTCGAGGACGAAGCCTTGTGGCCTTTTGTTGAATGGCGGTAAAGAGTGTATGTTTCACAGAGCGGGATTGGAATCTACCATAGACGTTACATTCGCCAGCTCTTCCTTGTCACGGGTCACAAAATGGTGGGTTAGTGACCATTACACCCAAAACGACCATCAGGCTTTATTCGATATTAAGCCAAAACTAAACTAATAAATCAAAAGTTCACCGGACCAAAATGGAGGTTGTCTGCTTTCGACAATGGCGAAATTGAAGAGATGATTGGCATGACTCAGCTCTCTTCAAGATCTGCCGAAGATCGAGCTAAAGATCTAAAGAGTGTTATTGTTGAAGCCTGCAATGCGTCAATGGCGCGTATATAACTCCCGAAGTGTGGGCAAGCTTGTTATAGGTGGAACGAAGGTAAACCCCAACTATGGGCTGATTGTTTAAGAGCTAGACGGAAAATGCAACAAGCAAGGGGAAGAACTACGTTTGACAGCCGATTCGCAGATTTAGAGAGAAACGGAAATCCTTACAGGTAGCGATCAAGGAAAGCAAACGTAAAAGCTTTAAAATGCTATGCAACGATGCTGACATCAATCCATGGGAAACTGCATATAGGATTGTGATGAAGAAAATTAAAAGGAAAAGCCCACATATCACCTGTCCATCTATGTTCCAAACATCATTGGCAAACAGTTTCTCCAGCGTCCATTGTTTGTCACAAACCCCATCAGACAATAAAATAATTCAGGATATCTCGAGGGAGGAGCTCGATTAAGCATGCGCGAAAATAGGTGCCGGGTCCCGGACGGAATACCAAACGTAGCATTTAAGGCTGCAATCCTTCGCAGATCAGACCTTTTCCTCAACACCTTTCAGATGTGTATTGAGAAGATATTATATAAGAGACTATTGTCAATAATAGAAGAAAAATCAGCTCTATCCGAATGACAATTCGTGTTTAGAAAAGGGCGGTCTACAATAGACTCTGTGAAGCCAGTGGTTGACACGGCCACGAAAGCTATCGAAGGCGAAAGATGGAATTGCGGAACGAAGAAGTACTGTGCAGTTGTTACTATAGACGTGAAGAACGCCTTCAACTCCGGTAACAGGGCGCATATACGGAATGTCCTCGTACGAATGGAAGCTCAACGTATATCATAGACAAAATAACGAGCTACTTTGAAACAGGAAACTCATATACCATTATGATAATGGAGAAGAGCAATACAACATAACAGCCGGCGTTCTACAAGGATCATTCCTGGGCCTACTGCTCTGGAATATAATGTATGACGAGGTGTTGAGTCTCTCCCTTCCAAATGGGGTGAATATTATAAGCTGTTGGATATATGTATTGTAGACTTTTTTGTTGTTACACGCTGAAAAAAAATCGCTTCTGTAGTATATTGTCCCAAACATATTCGGCTTGAAACATATATATGTTTAGGGTACACTCTAAACATATAGTATTTGGTACATACAAAAATTATATATTTGGGAAGATGTCCTTCTAAACAAATCTTTCGTTTGCATCCCAATAGGTTATTATTTGGGACTATTATTTCCGAAACAAATATTTATTTGCATTTAAGTATTTGAAAAATACATAAATTGTATTAAATTTTTCAGTAATTCAAAGTTAATTTTTAGAAATGTTAAATGTTCGTAAAATAATAATAATTGAAATCGTATAATCTTGGATCAAAATAAATTACTGAAGGATTGACAACTAATGATGGCTTGGAATACTCAGAAAATTTAAATGATTAATTTAAAACGGAAGTTAATATGGTATCATAACTGGGAGGTACAATTCGAAAACAAGGAAAAATTAAAACTAAAATTCGAAAAAGTCAGTAAATGTTTTGAAAATTTTTTAAATAAAATATATTTGGAGAAATTCCTAAACAATAATTTTATTGGTATTTAAACACATATTTTATTTGAGAAATTTAGTTTGCAAATAAATTTTGTTGTAATATATTAATATATGCGTTCCAAATATATTTTATTGATTTTCAAATAAAATTTATTTGCTCAGAAATATATAATATTTCAAAATTTGTGTTCCAAATATATTTTCTTTCGATTCGAACATATCAAAAAAGGCGATTTTGCCCCGTGTATGATTGGATTGTTTGTTTGGCTTGAGGTCCGTGATAAATTAAAGACAATACTTTTATTTTTTTGTTTATTTTTCTTTACTTGCCCAATATTTCGGCCAACTTCGTTCAGGGGAAATCTATCACACAAAAACACGAATTACTACAATTAAACAATGACAATAAAAACATTTTTAGGATAAGTATTTACATTTAATATTGTTGTAACAAAAAACCAGTAAGGAGAGGCAGAAAGTCGGGCGGGGCCGACTATATAATACCCTACACTTCCATAACAATGCTATAAAGGTCATTGCGATAATAATTTGGAATAATTGGTAAGTAGGCAGGAACATATTATCTAACTCTGACCCGATAATCGCTAAATTAAGCAATATTCGTTCCTAAATTGAGAAACATCTTTCCGGAAAATATTAATGATCGGAAGTAAAGTAAAACTTCTATAGCGCTTTGATACCAAATCAGGAGGAAGATATATATGGAGGTTATATATAAATCAGAACCGATTTTTCCTGAATACACGCTGAAAAAAAATCGCTCCTGTAGTATATTGTCCCAAACATATTCGGCTTGAAGCTTGAATTTGGTACACACAAAGGTTATATATTTGGGAAGATGTTGTTCTAAACAAATCTTTGTTTACTCCATTTTTTTTTGTTTGGGACTATTATTTTTCGAAACAAATTAAAAATTTGCACTTAAGTATTCAGAAAGTACCTAAATTGCGTTATATTGCTCAGTAATTCAAAATAATTTTTTTTGGAAATTTTTAATGTTCGTAAAAATAATAAATAATAACTGAAATTCTATAATTTTGGATCAAAATAAATTTTTCGGTGGATTGACAACTAATGATGGCTTGGAATACTTAAATTTAAAATGATTGATTTGAAACAAAAGTCAATGCTGCATAAGGTATCATAACTGGGAGGTACAATTAGGAACCAAGAAACAATTAAAAATTAAATTCGAAAAAGTCAGCACAAGATTTGAAATTATTTTTTAAATAAAATATATTTGGATAAATTCCTAAACAATAACTTTATTTGTACTTAAACATATACTTTATTTGAGAAATTTAGTTTGCAAATATATTTTGTTGTAATATATTAATATATTCGTTCCAAATATATTTTATTGATTTTCAAATAGAATTTATTTGCTCAGAAATATATAACATTTAGAAATATGTGTTCCAAATATATTTTCTTTCGATTCAAACATATCAAAAAAGTCGATTTTGCCCCGTGTACTCATTCATGTTAAAAGACCTCTTTCTGTAGAATTTCTTACTGATCGGATATAAAATACAGTCTCTACAGCGCTTACATGCCAAATCGGTGGTAACATATATATGGGGGCTATATCTAAATCTGAACCGATTTTCTCCGAATTTGGCAGTATTCCTTCAAGTAATAAGAAACCTCTTTCTGCCGAATTTCGCACTGATCGGATATAAAATACAGTTTCTACAGCATTTACATGTCAAATCGGGGGTAACATATATATGGGGGTTATATCTAAATCTGAACCGATTTTCTCCGAATTTGGCAGTATTCCTTCATGTAATAAGAAACCTCTTTCTGCCGAATTTCACACTGATCGGATATAAAATAAGGTTTTTTGCATGTCAAATCGGGGCTAACATATATATGGGGGCTATATCCAAATCTGAACCGATTTTAACCAAATTAAATAGGGATCGTCCTTGGGCCAAGAAAAAGATATGTGTAAAGTTTCGTCAAGATGGGGACATAATTGCGACCTGTACTTTGATTACAAGAATAGATCTACAGACGAACAGACGGACAGACAGACGGACATAGATAAATCGACTCAGAAAGTGATTACAAGTCGATCGGTATAATAAACAATGGATCTATTTCTTCTCCTTTTGTGTAAATGCACAAAGTCATAATACCCTGTATCACAGTGTGGTGTAGGGTATAAATAGTCCTTTACTCGCGAACGACATTGCCATAATTACAGTCTCAAAACACATATCCCACTTAGATGCAGACACTTACACTGCAATAGAGCAGGTCCAAGCATGGCTGACGTCAGCAGCTGGCGGCTCGCAAGACGGAAGCGGTTCTAATTACAAGCCGAATAAAAACGGAGTAAAGTTATCCGATCCAGCCGCTCCCTTAAATATCTAGGAGCCGTTATAGACAATAGGCTTCCAAAACACAGGCGTTTCTGGCAAGGCTGTTACCCAATATTAGAGGTCCTAAATACGCGCGGCGCCAACTACTAGCCACTGTAGTCAACTCGGTGGTATTATATTCATCTCCCGTATGGGCCGGCGCACTGGAAGTGAAAACCTACAGGATAAAACTGTTGTCTACGCACAGACTAAGCTGTCTCCGCACTATTTGCGAATATAGAACGATATTGGAGGAAGCAGCAATAATTCAATACGAATTAGAGTGCTGTGGATAGCCTACTAGCTAACAATACTTGTGCAGTAGATAGCCTAATAGCTAACCATACTTCACAAAGTAAGACTTCACAGCAGTTCCGTGAAGGAGTGATGGTCGGTGGTGGGTGGTGGGGGGAGGGGGGTTGTACTTTAGTACGTACGTATCGTAAATATTTTTCAGTACAGACTGAATCATACATCTTTCAGAAGATTCCACACCTTAGAAAACCAAAGCATCGCTGGCGATAGAAGGAGTCTGTGCCGTCGTTAATTAAGTGCACATCCACTCCTAGGAGTGATGTCGAGAAAATGCGATCAAAGCCGTGATTATTGAGCCTATGACACTGGCATTAGGACCGATCCCGGTAAGGTCTTAATTTGGTGTACCGAATCATCGGAATATATGAATTAATGCAACTGGCCGAAAATGACAGCTTTCATGTCCCCGCCCTAATAAAACCGTGGTAAGTCACATATCACGTTCAACATTGGCAAATGTCCATTCAGACTCGGGAGGATCAAATGTCTTTGCTACCGGCGAGAGAATAGAAACAGGCCTGTATAATTCTCCCATAAACGCATTTTTGACCGATTTCAGCCCATTTTCCAGGCGTCGGGTACTATTAGACTCGCGGTGTGATGAGAGAATAGAAATAGGCCTGTATGAATCTCCCTTATACACATCCTTGCCCGGCTTCAATAGCGGGACCATTTTGCCTATATTCCAGACTTCGGGCACTATTAAAGTGGTCAGGGACAGGTTGAGGACATTAGTCCGGTGCTTGACTCGCGATATGTCGATCTGCTTCAGCATCAACATATTTATTCCGTCGGGGCCAAGCGCTTTGGGTGACATTTGCAACTTCTCCAACTGTAAACTGTGTTAATACTTCTTCGGCTCGGAGATAATGAATACGACGCAATTGTCGGTTAAAATAACACGCGCAACTCTTTGGGTCACTCAGGATCTCCTGCTAGGATTTTAGAGTGAATTAACCGTTAACCACATTTTACCTATACCTGAATTTAAGTTGCATTGCTTCAGATGATCCAGCCATTTGTTCCGCGTGGTCTGATCATAGTCAAATGTACAGCTCTATATCGGCAGTCCCGGGCTCAACTGCTACCCAGTCCCTAGAGTCAAGCTCAGGCGAGATAGGAATCTATTGCACAGAATGGTGTAACAGGAAAGCAAGTCCCCCACCTCCACTTCTGGTGCGATTCTTACATAGCACATTGTAACCTGACAAATGTGCAAACTACTTGTGTCGCTCAGGTTTCCTTCCTGGCTCACAGCGACCTTGACGTTTTTCCTATTCATGAAGTCTACAATATTGTTGACCTTGCCACAAAATGCAAAACGGATACATGTTCAGCAACATGTGCTGTTAATTGGGGTGTTGAATTCTGTACTTACTGATATTGCTGTAAGGAAATTGTGGTGGTGTTCCATAAATCCAAGACGTTGATGATGTAGACGACTGGGACGACGAAGCCGATGCCTACGACTTCTGGGGGGAAACTGGGGCCCAGTAAGCTGGAACTTATTCCAGTCTGCGATACACCCTGGTGTGGTTAAGGCCAGAGCAACCTCTGAAGTGCACCCAGTCCATACATCAGGAACAGCTTACTGATGTTGAGCGCTTTTGTATACGGTACCCGCAGATAGAGCAGAAATATATGTCTGGTCAGGGATTTTGTTCGGTCCCAGCATGAACCAAAATAATTCGGAGCAAACACTCCGGTATGAAGCTCTCTGAAGGCGAAAAAAGAGACGAACATAAAACACGTAGTATTGAGGTAACAGCCCCTGGCCGAAGAATTGCAGCTTCGGGTCAATCCGGTACATAGAACCTGCAGTAGAGGGATTATACTTTGGTTATCACTATTGCTAATGCCTTTGTTATTGTTATTAATATTACTCCTTTTGCAATATTGCCAGTCCTTTATTATTATATTTTTTTATTTTTCCTCATTTCATCTGATTCAATCCACTGTGCCTCATTGCGGTTGGATGCTTGTTTAAAGTTGGTTTTATTTTTCAAATTATTACCAAGGGCATAATTTTCTAATAGTTCCAATTTTGTGGTAAGTCTATGATTGTGTTAGCTCTTTCAATGTTGTTACTGTTGCCCCCATCCTCATCTGGGCCCCAAATCCTATACATCTTCTTTAAATAATAAATGTGAAAACTGTGTTTGCTTTGCTCTTTAGAGATTTAATTAATTTTCATTATGAAAATCTTTGGTTTCAAGTTTCTCAGAATATTGTGTTAGAAATGGATAATTATGTTATTGATATTCCGTAATGTCGAGTTATTTAACATGATTCTATAATATCCAATAAATGCGGTTCTTTGTGGAAAATAGAGATTATGATTAATTCTAAAATGATAATGATTTGGAAATACTCGTATATCTGTTTCGAATGATACAATTTGTCACCAGTTGGTTGACAAGTACTTAATAGCGAAAAACATGCTTTGATAATGAACGTAATTAATTTTAGTTTGTTAATGTAACAGCGTGGTTGATGGTGAAGCATTTAACTACAATAATTTAATATATCTTATGAAAAATCAAGACTCGCCAATCTCTCTTCCCCATTTAACTCTTTGGTATAAATCCTTGAAATCATTCAAAATTTAACATTTTAATTAAAAATGTCCTTAACCATTTTCCCCCTTTCTACCTTTATTTACCAATAACTGAATCTTAATGTAGGTTTCTACATACTCTCACATGTCAACATATTTTCCTAAAGATTAAAGGTTGAAGACACTTAAACAATGAGAAATATTAACTTTGACACTTTTATAGCTCCAGAATACCAAAAAGCTTTCAGTAACGCTCTTGAAAAATCATAGCAAATATAGGAAGCAAAGAATGACAATGTAAAACAAAGGGAACAATACGATGAAATTCAAACAACAAACCATTACAAAAATGTAACCCTTTTCACAATATCAAAAGCCGTAATATTGTATCCTTTCAACAGGAACAAGGAAACAATGTTTTCTTCTAAACATAAAAATAAAATCTGACTCCAAAATGTATGTGGGGAAATTAAAGGTGATTTAAGGCAAAAGAATTAAATTAAATTCTTCGAGCAATACCAGAAACATACGCTGCTATAAATAGAATGGAATCATTGTTCTTCTTGCTTTTAAAACTACAAAATATTATTACATTTTTGAACGTAATAGTATTTTGTAAACAACTTTATTATTTATGGACGTTGAGTTCAACAAAACCAGTAGGAAAATCCCAGACCAGTTAGTTTCTGGAGGTATATCTCACTTTTAGAGAAACATAGTATGCAATTTGGTATTTTGCGATATTTATATCAAAATTGTATAACAAATTAGATAAAAGTACACTATCTACTATATTTATACCCTACACCACACTGTGGTACAGGGTATTATAACTTTGTGCATTTGTTTGTAACACCCAAAAGGAGAAGCAATAGACCCATTGTTTATTATACCGATCGACTTAGAATCACTTTCTGGGTTAATTTAGCTATGTCCGTCTGTCTGTCTGTCCGTCTGTCTGTCCGTCTGTCTGTCCGTCTGTCTGTGCATGTATTCTTGTAATCAAAGTACAGGTCGCAATTATGGTCCGATTTCGACGAAACTTTACACATATATTTTATTTGGCCCAAGGACGATCCCTATTGAATTTGGTTAAAATCGGTTTAGATTTAGATATAGCCCCCATATATATGTTACCCCAGATTTGACATGTAAGCGCTGTAAAAACTTTATTTTATATCCGATCAGTCTGAAATTCGGCAGAAAGAGGTTTCTTATTATATGAATGAACACTGTTAAACTTGGAAGAAATCGGTTCAGATTTAGATATAGCTCCCATATATATGTTCCCCCTGATTTGACATGTAAGCGCTGTAGAGACTGTATTTTATATCCGATCAGTACGAAATTCGACAGAAGGAGGTCTTTTTACATGTATGAGTATTCAGGGAAGATCGGTTCAGATTTATATTAAAGCTACATATATATGTTCCTCCTGATTTGGTATCAAACCGCTATAGAAGTTGTATTTTACTTCCGATCATTAAAATTTTCCAGAAAGATGTTTCTCAATTTAGGAACGAATATTGCTTAATTTAACGATTATCGTTTCAGAATTAGATAATATGTTTCTACCCATTTACCAATTATTCCAAATTATTATGGCAATGACCCGTCTGTTAGGGAGGTGTAGGGTATTATATAGTCGGCCCCGCCCGACTTTCTGCCTTTCCTTACTGGTTTGAATTATAATAATTGGAATTCCTGCCACTTACATTTTTATACCCTACACCACACTGTGGTACAGGGTATTATAACTTTGTGCATTTGTTTGTAACACCCAAAAGGAGAAGAAATAGACCCATCGTTTATTATACCGATCGACTTAGAATCACTTTCTGAGTCGATTTAGCTATGTCCGTCTGTCCGTCTGTCTGTCTGTCTGTCTGTCCGTCTGTCTGTCTGTCCGTCTGTGCATGTATTCTTGTAATCAAAGTACAGGTCGCAATTATGGTCCGATCTCGACGAAACTTTACACATATCTTTCTTTTGGCCCAAGGACGATCCCTATTGAATTTGGTTAAAATCGGTTCAGATTTAGATATAGCCCCCATATATATGTTAGACCCGATTTGACATGTAAGCGCTGTAAAAACTTTATTTTATATCCGATCAGTATGAAATTCGGCAGGAAAAGGTTTCTTATTACATGAATGAACTCTGTTAAATTTGGAAGAAATCGGTTCAGATTTAGATATAGCCCCCATATATACATTACCCCCGATTTGACATATAAGCGCTGTAAAAATGTTATTTTATATCCGATAAGTGCGAAATTTGTCAAAGAGAGGTTTCTTATTACATGAAGGAATACTGCTAAATTCGGAGAAAATCGGTTCAGAGTTAGATATAGCCCACATATATACGTTACCCCCGATTTGACTTGTAAGCTCTGTAAAAATGTTATTTTATATCCGATCAGTATGAAATTCGGCAGAAAGAGGTTTCTTATTATATGAATGAACACTGTTAAATTTGGAAGAAATCGGTTCAGATTTAGATATGGCCCCCATATATACGTTACCTCCGATTTGACATGTAGGCGCTGCAGAGACTGTATTTTATATGCGATCAGTACGAAATTCGACAGATGGAGGTCTTTTTACATGAATGAGTATTCAGGGTAGATCGGTTCAGATTTATATTGATTTTCCTCCTGATTTGGTATCAGGAGGCTATAGAAGTTGTATTTTACTTCCGATCATTACAATTTTCCAGAAAGATGTTTCTCAATTTAGGAACGAATATTGCTTAATTTAGCGATTATCGTTTCAGAATTAGATAATATGTTTCTACACATTTACCAATTATTCCAAATTATTATGGCAATGACCCTTATCGCATTGTTAGGGAGGTGTAGGGTATTATATAGTCGGCCCCGCCCGACTTTCTGCCTTTCCTTACTGGTTTTTATCTAAATACGTCCTTGAATTAATTTTCCTTAAAAATGTTGAAATATTTTCCAAACAAAATGTAATCTGCGTAGGTTGTTCTTTATTTGCGGTAGACTTTGTAGGATAAAACAAGTGTATATATTCTTCTTTTGCCAAAAAAATTAATGTTGAGTCTTTTCTCACATTATT
Source organism: Eudasyphora cyanicolor (assembly GCA_963930755.1). Lineage (NCBI taxonomy): Eukaryota > Metazoa > Arthropoda > Insecta > Diptera > Muscidae > Eudasyphora > Eudasyphora cyanicolor. Next base: position 36,328,638 of record OZ005737.1, on the reverse strand, counting down.
GTTTACCATATGAATTGCGAGTTATTTACAGAACCGTTGAAAACAACAAAATCCATTAAGAAGCGATTTTATGGAAAACAAACAAAAACCTTCATAGACAAAAAATAGAATGCATTTCTAAGAAATAATCCAGGCCTCTACCTTCGTTGAAAGCAAGGAAATACAAATCTAGAATTAAATTCTGCTTTATATGTTCGGGAACTTTAAAGTGGCGTATTTCAGAAAAATAGTTCATATCAATGGAAGAGCCACTCCTTATTGACGTTTTCGTAGCATTTTATTGGCTGTCAGTCTGTTTAAATCACGCTACATTTCGTAACCTTAAAATTATGAGGATCATATTTCCCAGAAATATTCCATATAAATGTGGGATGTCTGGATTGAATCCGGACTATACTGCCATCCTAAGAAAGAAAGTCGTATATCCATTCCAGTAGTTTTGAGATATTTAGCATTTACGTTTTATAACTTTCGCGCCTTTTAATTTTATGTTCAGGTTATGGACCTAAATTGGTCTATGTGCGCTGGTAAAACCGGCTTCCACCCCACCATAAACCTAAAAGTGCGTAAGTTATAAAACGTAAAGCGAAATATTTTAAAACTACAGAAATGGAGATACGACCTTCTTTCTTAGGAGGGCAGTATATTGGTCCTTGTTTTGATGTATGGGATATGAGATCAAAGCCAGATACTTAGGATAATCAATTCAAAACTATTTTTTGCAGATGTTATAAACAGCCCTGCACGGGGTACGTAGTACACAATATAGAAGAATCCTTCAGTGGAAAAATGTATACACTTGCGGTATGCATTCTTCCACTGAAGGAGCTTTCTACAATATACGGACCGACAAACTAATCCAATCCTTAGACCAGTTTCAGGTACATGGGGCTCTCCGAGGCTGGATAAACCATATCCTAAGGAATAGCTGAAGCTGTCACACGACATAAAAATAAGATATTGAGTAGCACTGGGAACATCACAGGCAGTTATGGTTTTTTACTATAAACAGTCTCCTAAGGATCCTAACTAATAAGGGATTTAAACCAATCTGCTATACAGATGATGTTATAATACTTCTGAGGGGAAATAATCCAAATCAAAAGAGTAATTAGACCTGTTCTAACTTATGCATCAGTAATCATGAATAAGAAGAAATATTCTTATGTTTTATAATAATAATTAGTCTTAGCCAAAGAATCGGGATATAAGTATATGCCGGACTATAATTAAACATCAACCTAATTTCTAAAAATTTGGCAAAGTTATTTTCTGTTCCTAAAATTGTGACCTTTTAAACTGTATAAAGATATGTTCAAAAATTCTGACAATATTTAGCCCCTGAATCAATTCTCTTCAAATTCGATAATGTTTGTAATGAAATTTTACAAACATTTGTCGCAAATTCTGGCTTCTATACCGCGTTGATGGCAAATCGGCATTTCATGGCAACTAAGTGAATCATTTTTAAAACCTATGTCTTCTGATCGGGATGAAACTTGCACCATGTTTAGTCCTATTGTATAGTATTTATGGCACAAAACATCAACCAGATCGGTTAAGAACTGTTCGAGTTGGATGGTGTTCAAGTTTGATATTTCAGCCAAACGGCCTTTTTGTCCAATGCATATAATACCATTATACCAATTGTATTTACTATAGGTTAGGTTTGGTTAAGGGTGACAGCCTCTAAAACAGACTCATTAGACTATCCAGTCCATTGTGTTACCACAGGGACGTAGAAAGTTATCCCTAGCCCCTCCCGTTGAACCAATTTGATTGCTTTAAAAAGCTCAAAAGACGGATTTCAACATCAGCCATGTTAGCTAACTCCTCAACGTAATAAGAGCCCAAGGTTATATGCCGCCTCCTGGAGAGAGCGGGGCACATACAAAGAAGGTGTTCTATTGATTCCTCCTCCTCTTCATCTCCACAGCTTCTGCAAAAGTCATTATGCAAGACCTTTAATCTCTCTGCATGCCGTCCAATAAGACAGTGACCTGTCCTGACAGACACGATAAGTGAGACGTCCGTTCTCGACAAAGACAGCAGTGCTTTGGTGCGTTTTGAGTCTAAACTGGGCCACATCAGCCTGGAATGTAAGCCGTTCCTAACGTGTGGCCACCTGTCATTTGTTGTAGTAAGTGCACTATCTCTCAAGAGGATCTTGCAAGTTGCAAGAGGCATACCCACATGTTCCAGGTCCCCTGGAGCGTGCAAGGTAGTTCCCAGTCTTGCAAGTTCATCTGCATTGCATTTCCCTGGTATATACCTGTGGCCTGGCACCCATATCAGGTGAAGACGAAAGTCGACGGCAGTTTTTGAATTCAGGAATATAGTTTCCAGGGATTTGATAGCAGCCTGACTATCAGAGAAAATATTTATACAGACTATGGTCAGCACATTAATTTTCAAGCATTCCGCTACCTCTTTAATAGCTAATATTTGTGCCTGGTAAACACTACAGTAATCAGGCAGTATTTTGCAAGTGATAGCTGCAGTTCCTCAGAAAAGACTCTAAAGCCCACTTGGTTATGGAAATTGGGACCGTCCGTATAGAAGTTAATAAATCTCCTCTGTCCTGGGTGGCGACTATTCCATTCTGATCTATTAGGTATAAGAGTGAGATACTTCTTGTCAACGAGTGGTTGAGTAATAGTGTAATCAACAGTGCCCGGAAGGTCAGGCATTCTGTCTAGAATGACACTATGTACGTATCCATTTTCTGACCATAGTGAAAGTTCCCTGAGTCTAATCGCAGAACATACGGCATATTCCACTACTATACAATTGGTGTCGTTCTTAGCGCACCAGTAATATATGTAGCAGCCATTCGCTGAACCTTGTTTAGTATCGCACAGAAGGTGAATTTCTGCAGAGCTGTCCACCAGACGACAATGCCGTACAGCATTATCGGTCTGACTACCGGCGCATATAACCAATCAACTACTTACATACGCGGGTTCCGAACCCATTGCCCTTTTACAGGCATATATAGCGCTATCACAGCCTTAATTGCTCTTTCCAAAATGTTGGGTTTGAAGTGCAACTTCCTGTCTGGTAAAATACCCAAGTATTTTGCACTTTCAGATAAGGGAATTTCAATACCTCCTAAGGAGACAGGTGTAACTTGTGCCACCTTATTTCTCCTGGTACAAAAAACTAGTTCAGTCTTGGTCGGGTTAACACCAAGACCATTATCGGAAGCCCATCTTGCGCTCGTATGAAGGTCGTGCTGTAGGATGTCTCGGCGACAATCTAGAAACTTCCCTATAACAGCTATTGCCACGTCATCTGCATAGGCATCAACTCTGACACCCATCATCTCCAGAGAAAGCAAAATATTGTTCATGGAGAGATTCTATAGCACAGGAGGCAGAACACCCCCTTGGGGCGTTCCCCTTCTGACAAATCTATGGAGGTCAGATGACCCTAAACTAGCTGAAATGCGTCTCTTCATTAGAAGGTTATGAATAAACCTACGTATACTGCTGTCAACCCCCAGGGTTTCTATCGCCGTAATTATAGCGGCTGGATTTATGTTATTGAAGGCCCCCTATATATCTAAGAAAGCTACCATAGTATATTCCTTAACAGAGAGGGATCCTTCAATAAAGCTAATTCAGCATGTGTATACCTTTCTGAGCCAGGGAGCAATTGTATCAGTCACCGCCTGTAGCTCCGCCGGCGAGACATTGTCTGGTCCTGGCGACTTAAAAGGTTTAAAGCTTTTGATATCCCAAAGAATTCTAGATTCGGTTACAATCTCGTTGGCAACCTCTGATAGCTGTACTTCAGGGGAATCTCCAACTGAAGTATTCAATGCCTCTTCAGAGTTGCCCGGGAAATGTGTATCCAGGAGCACTCCCAGCGATTCCTCATTGGACGTAGTCCAGGAACTATCATCTCTCTTGATGTACTCAATAGTACAAGGTGGCGCAAAAGTAATCCTCCTATCAGAAAATGCTATAAATTTTGCCCCTAATGTCAGTTCTGTTTTGACATTTGTGTAGTAAACACATGCGAAATACACGCTAATAAACAATGTTACGCTACACTGCTCCAGAACGCGGAGTATTGCTGACTATTTATTTGACCAATAATCGGTCGGTGACTTTGGCACAGATTTCCTGGCCGTCCAACGCCTACTGGTGAAACACTGCGACGTTTAGCCGCTCGCCTCGAAGAGACTGGCACAACACGAGATGCTGCCAGGCGTGGCAGACCCCGGAGTAGCCGTTCTGCAGAGAATATTGCTGCTGTAGCCGAGGATGTCATGGAAGCGCCGTCGACATCGACCAGACGACGTGCCACGCAAATGGGTATCAGTCGACGGTCTCTACAGCGAATTTTGGTACAAAATTTGAAGATGTTTCCGTACAAAGTCCAGACGGTGCATCAGCTGTTAGCTGCTGACCGCCAATCGCGTCTAACATAACATCGAAAGGTTACTTTTGCGCCACCTGTTATATAATAACATTTACTATATACCAATTGCATTTAGAAAATGTTTCCCAAAGTGCGAGAGCTTTTTTTAACAAGTATTAAAAAATAAAAAAAATTAAAAAAATAAATTTTTGTGAATTTATTTTTTTGCGAATTTTGAATCCCATATTTTTGTTTTTGATCTTTTTGATCAAACGAAAGCTTAGGCCATTTCTTCTAAGAGTTGGATGTGACTTGTGTATCTATCAATATATAGATAAACATCTAAAAACAAGTAAGAAAGTTCTGTTGGTTAAACCGACTTATGAATCCCCTACCTTAATTTCCAAAAATATTCGTAAATGTATTTATTTGTTGTTTTAACTAAATTAATATCAATTTAAATTTAAGGCATGTGCTGGTATTAAAGCCAGTTATTAACTGGCGGTGCAATATAGTCCATTTGTGCGGGAGGTAGCAAAACGGGCGTGCCAATGATGTCAATTTTTCACTGGACTGCAGATCCTAGCATTACACTGAGCAAAATTGCAAGTAGTTGTGTGCACTAGTATTATAGTTATAAGCAGTTAACTTTTGGGGAAAAATAATCCATTTGTGTGAGAGGTACCAAAATGGACGTCCCAATAACGCCCACTTATCTCTGGACTCCAGGACTTTTATAGTAAAACCATTAAGCTGCACAAAAGTTTCAAGTATTTGTGTGCACGTGTATTAGAGTTATATGCAGATAACTTTTGGGGCAAAATGGTCCATTTGTGTGTGAGGTACCAAGAGAGCATGCCAATAACGTCCACTTTTCACAGACTCTAAATACTATAAAAACATTACACTGCACACAATTTTAGTGGTATATATAGGCACTGGTATTAAATACAGGGTTTTCCAATAAGAGTGCTATTATTTCTTTGAAAAAAAAAACACTCTTATTGTTAAGGAAATTCAAAAGTTTTTTATTTAAGGCGATGAAGTACAATCGATACAATTAATTTCTAAATAAAACGTCATTCAAATGGCCTCCACGACTTCTTCTGCAGGAACGAATTCCAATTTTCGATCATTTTTTCTACTAAATTAAGTCGTATGTCGTGAATGGCACGTTCAATATTGACCTGTAAAGCTTGAAGAGAGCCTGGTTTATTTCGAAAGACCAATGACTCCAAATAACCCCACAAGAAATAGTCTAATGGTGTTAAATCACGACTTCTTGGAGGCTATTCAATATCACAATTTCTTGAAATAATCGAATCTCCAAACTTTTCTCGCAACAATTTAATTGTTTCATTTGCTGTGTGGCACGTAGCCACAATCGGTCAATGGCAAAAAGATAGCTCTTAACAAGAGCTAAAATATTGCTCATGCGTGTCAAGGTCGTTGGTCGACTGGAAAGTGTTTTTTGGATTTTACAAAAAATGGATTTGCAATTGGAGAACGATTATTTTGATAATAAAACTGAATAATTTGTAAACGTTGTTTTTGCGTATATCTCTCCATGATGAAATTGTAAACACTACTGAATACAATGAAAAACAAATGAAAGATCATGACATATTACAAATGGCCGAAACGTCATTTCAACATCATATCATCCCTATTGGAAAGCCTGTTATATAAAACTAGCTGGACCCAGGCCACTTCGCTGCCCCATATTTCCGATCCCGTCCATTTTTGGACCACTGACGTAGACTGCCAGCAGAACTGCAGTGGAACAAACACACAAACAAACGATTTGCCACGCCCACATTTTCCCCGCCCACTATTTGCAAAATTTTTTTTCCCAAAACCATCTCAGACCAAATAGCTTTCAAACAAAAGAAAAAATTTTAAAATCGGTCCAGTGGTTTAAGCGTCTATAAAACACATACATACATACATACATACATACATACAAACATTTTTCCATTTTTATATATATATAGATACCAAACGGGCTGGCTACCGTTTTCTCAAGGTGATGGCGGTGGATAAACAATCACTATATGAGGAATTACAGATGATACGGATAAGTAGTAAAGAAGTTATTAGAGAATCAATATTCAACTACGTTTAAACCCTTTGTGAGGGAGTTACAAGAAAGAGTGAACCAATATGGCACATCTTCGAACTTAGCCTGAGATAGAAAAAAAATATTATCACGTACTAAATTTGAAGTCAATCCGTTACTAGTTTCGATAGTTATCGTTCGCTTCAGCCAGACAGACAGACCGACGGACATTGCTCAAATTTTATTAAATAGCGGGAATTCTCCCCTTTAATTTGATATGCATATTTATCAATTCAATTCAATTGTTTTAAGTGCAAAAAAATATTTCAAACCAGTAAGGAAAGGCAGAAAGTCGGGCGGGGCCGACTATATAATACCCTACACCTCCCTAACAATGCGATGAGGGTCATTGCCATAATAATTTGGAATAATTGGTAAATGGGTAGAAACATATTATCTAATTCGTTTACAGAACGCGCTCTGCCTCCAGCCTAAGTGCATTGAGAAAGGGACAGCTTCGCACAAAATTTAATTTTATTCATATTCTTATTTGTCTCCAGACCGACCACATCCAAAATTGTTACTAGATCCAGTGATAAATTTCGCACCGTAGAATCAGTTGGGCATGTATCACATACAATATCTGGAGCCAAACTGCCGTCAAACAGACAGATATTTCATGATGTGATAACTGTAATGTATAATGCTGCGACGCCTCTGACCACTGTTGGTGAGCTTGTGATTAATCGATCTACACATCAAAATTTTTTGGCGCCCCCAAAATCCCGGCTGGTACTGGAGAAAAGATGGCCAAAGTCGTTCATGATACACTCATCAAATACAGGTCAAAACACTGGATCGTGCATTTTGTTGCAGAACAAATTAGATCGAAAATTAATCAAGTTCCCATGTTCTCATCACATCGTCGGTTCAATGCTATTTTGTTCCATACGCCATTTTGTATGATCGGAGAAAAACGCAATTTATTGTTTGAGTAAAAACGGGACTGAAGAGTTACACACTTTTTATTTCATAGGGTTCCCAACAGTGTTTGTATGATTCTCATGCATTTCTATGCCATTACATCCAAATATATAAGCAAGTTATAACAATTTTTGTACTTGACATTTTGGTCCATATCCACTTTTATTTTAATATTTTTTCGTATTTGTATTACATGGACCACAAAAAGGGTCGGTATGGAAGGACACTAATTTACATATTGTGATCGAAAGAACGTAAAATACTGAGTGAAAAATATAGGGCGATAGAAAAATTGAGACATAGAACAAAAATATCGAAATTATTTCCCGTTATTCAGAGTTAAACGAATTTACCCTACCAATACCTCGAAAACTAGGCGAGATAGGAAAAAAATTATTGCAGATTCTGAAAGAGCACGATTGGAACCCATATTATCAACTCCTAACTCAAAAAACACAAAAATAGCGTATGGAGCAAAATAGCATTAAGCCGACGACATGATGGAGATAGTATTGAAACATGTGTTTGAGGTTAAACTTCGGCGACTTGTGGTCCTGAAGTGCCTATTTTTAATCGTTTTGCTGCCGTTTGGACCACAAATCGTTTAAAAACGGAATCGAAGATCCAACTGTACGCTCAAAAATAAGTAATGCTGACTGCGAAGTCATTAAGAAATTCAGCATTAAACAGCTAAATGAAACACAAATCCGAGTTGATTACAGGGAACTATTACAATTAACAATAATGTTTCTTGGTGGTGTCGGCACCAACATACCGCGCAAGGTTCATGGCAAAAGGCATTTATGCCTTAAAAATATACCTATTTCGAGAGCAGTTTGCATTGACAAAACGAGAGTCCAGTGGGCTACGGGATATATGTATTTTTCTCGTGCGGCTGTATGTCAAAGCGTGGTTTACATGCAAAATGTCACACGAGCACCAAATCAAGATATACACTTGTTGAAAGACTCCATCGCATTCGCAGAAATCGTCCTAGATGTGTCTGAAGCTGTTTTGAAGAAATGGAAAAATCATTTGTGGTATTTGGCCCCAGAATCAATGGCTTAGGCATTTTTCGATTCGGATGTTTCACTCGAAGAGAAACGAAAAATCTGCAATCAACAGAACCCGTCGTAAATCTGGAAAACGATCGAAAATTCTCCGACCCGAAACTATTGCTGTGTAATAATTTGAGCGATTTCGTCTCATACAAAACCAAACATTTTTTCGGTGCTTTTGGATTAAGTACTGAATTTTTAAAGCATGACCCATCGATTTGGGAAGTAAACGAAGATTATCAAGATGCTCTCGATGTTTGTCGTAATCTGTTTGTTGTTAACGACACTGCTGAACGCGGTGTACAATTTATGAATGATTAGAACAGAATACTTACGAAAGACGAAGAACAAAATCAATTTATATTACAGTGCATTGAAGAATATCGTAGAAAATGTCCCTCACATAACAAGTCAGATCTAATATAATATTGAATTAATTGTATTTTTTGTTTTTTTCACCGATCTTAATATTTAAAAACTATTTATTAATTAATAATACAAAGAAATGTAATTGTACTTATTTAAACAAACGATTTTTGAATAAAAAAAATATTTCCCCTATAAAGTGTGTTCTAAATTTTGAATGAACTTTGGGCAGACCGTAGGGTATCAGATCGGCACAAAAATTTTTATGGAAGTCTTGTAGGCCAAATGGAAACTTTTTCGGTCCGGAAATCAAAGATCGCATCAACTTTCACTTTTTGCATCATGTGCTATAAACGGTCTAACATGGAGCTTTAATATAAATCTGAACCGATCTTTCCTGAATACTTATTCATGTATAAAAACCTCCTTCTGTCGAATTTCGTACTGATCGGATATAAAATACAGTCTCTACATCGCTTACATGTCAAATCGGGGGTAACATATATATGGGAGCTATATCTAAATCGAATTCTTATATCTAACCGAATTTGGCAGTATTCCTTCATGTAATAAGAAACCTCTTTCTGCCGAATTTCGCACTGATCGGATATAAAATACAGTTTTTACAGCGCTTACATGTCAAATCGGAGGTAACATATATATATGGGGGCTATATCTAAATCTGAACCGATTTCTTCCAAATTTAACAGTGTTCATCCATATAAGAAGAAACGTCTTTCTGCCGAATTTCATACTGATCGGACATAAAATAAAGTTTTTACAGCGCTTACATATCAAATCGGGGCTAACATATATATGGGGGTTATATCTAAATCTGAACAGATTTTAACCAAATTCAATAGGGATCGTCCTTGGGCCAAAAAAAAGATATGTGTAAAGTTTCGTCGAGATCGGACCATAATTGCGACCTGTACTTTGATTACAAGAATACATGCACAGACGGACAGACAGACAGACAGACGGACATAGCTAAATCAACTCATAAAGTGATTCTAAGTCGATCGGTATAATAAACGATGGGTCTATTTCTTCTCCTTTTGGGTGTTACAAACAAATGCACAAAGTTATAATACCCTGTACCACAGTGTGGTGTAGGGTATAATTATCTTTGAAATTTTAAAAGTCCTGTAAAAAGAACAAACGATCACGAAATAAAACCAGTAAGGAAAGGCAGAAAGTCGGGCGGGCCGACTATATAATACCCTACACCTCCCTAACAATGTGATAAGGGTCATTGCCATAATAATTTGGAATAATTGGTAAATGGGTAGAAACATATTATCTAATTCTGATCGCTAAATGAAGCAATATTCGTTCCTAAATTGAGAAACATCTTTCTGGAAAATTTTAATGATCGGAAGTAAAATACAACTTCTATAGCGGTTTGATACCAAATCAGGAGGAACAATCAATATAAATCTGAACCGATCTTCCCTGAATACTCATTCATGTAAAAAGACCTCCTTCTGTCGAATTTCGTACTGATCGCATATAAAATACAGTCTCTACAGCGCCTACATGTCAAATCGGGGGTAACGTATATATGGGGGCTATATCTAAATCTGAACCGATTTTCTCCGAATTTAGCAGTATTCCTTCATGTAATAAGAAACCTTTCTTTGCCGAATTTCGCACTGATCGGATATAAAATACAGTTTTAACAGCGCTTACATATCAAATCGGGGTTAACATATATATGGGGGCTATATCTGAATCTGAACCGATTTTCTCCGAATTTAGCAGTATTCCTTCATGTAATAAGAAACCTTTCTTTGCCGAATTTCGCACTGATTGGATATAAAATAACATTTTTACAGCGCTTATATGTCAAATCGGGGGTAATGTATATATGGGGGCTATATCTAAATCTGAACTGATTTCTTCCAAATTTAACAGAGGTCATTCATGTAATAAGAAACCTTTTCCTGCCGAATTTCATACTGATCGGATATAAAATAAAGTTTTTACAGCGCTTACATATCAAATCGGGGCTAACACATATATGGGGGCTATATCTAAATCTGAACCGATTTTAACCAAATTCAATAGGGATCATCCTTGGGCCAAAAAAAAGATATGTGTAAAGTTTCGTCGAGATCGGACCATAATTGCGACCTGTACTTTGATTACAAGAATACATGCACAGACGGACAGACAGACAGACGGACAGACAGACAGACAGACAGACGGACAGACGGACATAGCTAAATCGACTCAGAAAGTGATTCTAAGTCGATCGGTATAATAAACGATGGGTCTATTTCTTCTCCTTTTGGGTGTTACAAACAAATGCACAAAGTTATAATACCCTGTACCACAGTGTGGTGTAGGGTATAAAAACTGAGTATGCAGTTTATCTACTGTTGGCCTATATTTATATATCTATATAGTCTCGATCTTGGGAGGGAAGTCGTGTCGCACGGTGTTAATGGCTTATAAGATTTTTCTTCTAATTTCAACCTTCTGTTATTTTTAAACCCTTCTTGTTTATTTTCAACTTTTTGCCAAATTCCAATTAAAGCTTAAGGTGTTGTATGTACGAGTATTATCGCGAATTTATACATGCACCGCACGAACAGTCCAGTCAATAACGCATTTTCTAAAATCATTGCATTTAACACAAAAAGTTGAAAAATGGGTCTTAGTGGTTTAAGAAAACGTATATTAGGAAAAAAGATATGAAAGTGACATTTCTCACGTCTCTTTTGTCGTTGATTTTGTGCAGATTGATTAAGAATTGACGGAGATATTGCAAATTATATATCCACAGTTTGGAGGCTCGCGATACTGAGAACTTGATCCGCCAAAAAAATAATGCGTTTTTGGACTCACAACTAAGGAATTTAGCTATTGTGAAAATTTGGACAAAATTGGTAAGGTCAAATATTTCAAATATTTACAATGGTCAGTTGGTAATTAAAGTTCATGATTAGATTTTAGGAAGTGTTTAGGACCTAACTGCAAAAATTTCAGTCGAATGCGTCTAATATTTCCCGAGAAAATTGCAGTTTTCTAAACACACTAGTCATATCTCGCGAAAAAATGTTTTGTTTTAATAACCAATAATGTTTTGTTTTAATAACCAATAATAATAATTCGGTGTCTGGCCTGTCTCTTAAGGTAAACAATTCGTCCAATGTTCCTCGTGTTTGCTCCCGACACTAAAAGTAACCTGAGAGGGTGTCTCAAATTAGTTGTACTTAATTCTAACTATAATCTAAGCTTATTCTAAACTTAATCTAACCTTACAAACTAATCTAAACTACTTAATCTAAGTTTCAGTTTATATTGAACGTTATGAAAAATGCAGTAGCAATTTTATTGCAATAATATATAATAAATAATAACATATTGTCAACACCTTTCGTTTTATCAGGGCACAATCCACTTTGTGAGGTCCATTGACACATCAATATTCAGTGCTGTGATTTAATTGGTATTCGTCCAATTGAAGCCGGTTTGTTCGAGTATAACGTCGCGAATTAATGAGTTTTCATGTGTCAGGAGTCTGTTTACATATCGTTTCATAAGGTCAATTACACATACTGGAATGGGGGATATACGGGCAGTCTCATATATGTATCTGTTTGAGAAACGCTTGATAAATGATTGGAAATTCTTCCCGATGCAGCAACGAAGAATTTTTCTTTCCAATATTGCAAATTCTTTCATTACTGTCGGTGATATTGAGAACCAAATAGGGAAAGCGTAGAGGAGGGCAGATCTTACGCTCAATATATATATTAGCAATTTAGTCGGTGTGGGAAGAGACCGGCTATTAAACAATCTCCCGAAAGATCCCTTAATGCGATATGCTCTGCTTAATACTGATCGCGCATTTTCGTTAAACTTAACCAGTTTTTTGAAGCGGACACCTAAGTATTTGAGGCTATCTCTGAATGGTATCTCCACACCATTCAGAAACAGTTTCAAAGATTTGCTTTCAGGAACTACCCATCTTTTACACTTCCCCGATGCGTTTCTCAAACATATTGCCTCGCTTTTAGATGTGTTAATTTTTATACCCCGTTCTGCATAATATATATCCACTACTCTCAGATGTCCTGAGGCTAATGCATCAACTGGAGACTCCGCGTTGGCGTATAATAAACAATCGTCTGCATATAGCACTCCCAAAGAATTGTTATGTCTGTGTGGAAAGTCACTCATGAAGATGTTGTACAAATGAGGCGACAAGATCGATCCCTGAGGCACACCCTAATATTAATGAAATTAGTCAGAAACTTTTTTATAAATGAGATATTTTATTACAATTCATATACTATAGTTACTTATAGCTAAATTACACATTTACTTAAAACTAAACCTGTTATAATATTTATAAAAGGCATTTAGAATGCCTCTTTAACTTACATTTAATTTTCTACTTACGCTACCTTAAGGAAAGGCTAAAAAAGTTTAAAATTGTATTTTCAACTTTCCACACAACTAGCGATTTCCGGAACCGTTTTGCGCCTCAAAATTGCAACTGTTTTCTGGCCTTTGAGTACATTCGCAAGCGCATACGATTATTTAAGCGTGGCTCCATTGCCAAATTGGCCAGATGACTTTGCGGTGTCTCTGGGTAATCGGTGATCAACTTTAAACCACTCAAATGACATTGAGCCTTTTCACGGAGCACAATTTTCTTCAAGTTGGGTGATTTATATTCAAGTGGTGCCTTCTGGATGGGATGACGAGTAAACAAACTCTTCATGAATTCGTAGAGAATAATAAGAACAGCTACTTGAACTATATTCAAATTGTCCATGTTGGTTGTGTTTTGTAGTTGTTGTTCTTCCAAAACTACTAAGTAAATAAAATTTTTATGGTAAATAATAGGCTATAAACCACAAGTCAAGAGCTGATATTTTTCTTTCGCTTCTTCACAAGATATGAAGAAATTTGTAATGCTTTAAACTCAGCGACAAAAAATCCAAACTGTTAATTATCTTTCACTTCTTCAACGATTTGAAGTAAATTTTAATGGTTTACACTCTATGGCGAACCACAAGTCAATGATGCTTCCTTAGCTGAAGCCGGGGTAATTTATACAAGGACCAAAACAGCTACTGACATACAAGTATTTGACACAGGTAGCTGACTTTGAGGTTGTCCTTTTTTAAACGTGGTTAGGTGTTTTTCGTATCGTGGGATCACCTTTGAGTTTGACAAACAACAGCAACAATTTATCCTTTTTTAATCTGTGCGTGTGATTTGTAAAACACATGAAAAACATGTTTGTTTTTCAGGCTCAGAAGATAATGTCACTACCTGCCGCCCACACTGCGTCGAGAACCTCAGTAGTTAATTACCCCTCCCTATGAGGGTGTGTAATAAGCCACCACGGTTTTAGTATGAGCCAAAAACGTAAAGGTCCTTAAATCAAGTATATTTTTTGTGTTGTAGTAGATGTCGCTGGATAAACAACACACAACAATTTTGAGAGATCTTAGAACAGTCACATATTACAATTTCACATAGAAATACATCATGTTTGTGGGTGTTAACAAGTTCTGCTTAATTGTGGGTTTACGTGACACTCATTCCCTTTATTTTGTTAATAGTGGAATTAGAACATCACGTACTAGTCATACTTTAAATTAAAATTATGTCGCCTTTAATTTGTTTTGAAATCCTAACAAGAACACCCACAATTTGTATACCCTCCGCCATTAGATGGAGGTATGCTAACTTTGTCATTCCGTTTGCAAAACCTTGAAATATTGATCTGCGACCCCATCTAGTATATATATTCTTGATCGTCGTGAAATTCTAAGATGATTTAGCCATTTCTGTCTGTCTGTTGAAATCACGCTACAGTCCGTATACATATAGTTAGGTTGATCAAACTTGGTATAACTAGTTCTTATGGTTGCAGGAAGTTTAGGATTGCAAATTGGTCATATCGCTCATTCTTTTGATATAGCTCCCCTATAGAGTTCGCTCTAAAATACGTTTTTTTTGGCCATAAATTCCACATTTCTAAAGAAATTTTGCTGAAACTTTGCAGTTTGCATTCTATTTTGACAAGAATTCATCACAGTCAAAAATTTTACAAATCGGTTCATATTTTGTTATAGTAACCCTATAGAGGTCGCCCCAAAATCGACTTATTTAAGCCATAATTATATAATTTCTAAGAATTTTTAGCGAATCTAGCGAATTTTATTTAGACAAGAATTCATCACAGTAAAATTTTTTTCAATCAGTTCATATTTTGTTATAGTCCACCTATAGATGTCGCTCCCAAAAACGTTTAAATTTTGCTGTAGTGCCCTCAAATATGCTAACTTAAGCCATAAATACCACATTTTTCATATATTGGCTAAAGAATTTGAGGCCTAAAATTTGGCAAAAAATTGCAGCGTTCGTTTTTTTAATAATTTGGTTCCAAGATTTGCTCCATATCCAAAGATTTTTCCAGTAATAGAATTGAATGCAATCCATGGTGGATCGGCATGACCGAACTTAACGCTTTTACTTGGTCATTCTAAAATATAAAAAATATTTTCGATAATCAAATATATAAGGAAGTAATAATATAAAATATTTAAATTCCTTTAAATGTTACTCTCAATGTATGAAGTTAGGTATATATGAGATACCAGAATAAAAATCCTGCTCATTCATTAGCAGACTGTAGTTGCTACAAAAATATCGTATAAAATATGTAATATCGAATTTGAAGACATCGATTTAATTGGCACAGATTCAATTAAAATTTAAGAGAAATCTAGCAATTTTTGGCTCGAAATTAGTCTATTTCATACAACTTAAAACGAGGAACAAAAACTTAAGTTTTCAAAAATGACTAACGGAATATAGTCAAAATTTAATGTAAAATGTCCAAACAAAATATGAAAAATTATCGAAACTATTAAAATTTTCATTAAAACCAGTAAGGAAGGGCTAGAATCGGACGGGCCGTCTATATAATACCCTACACCGCTCTAGTAATATCGAATAACACTGACATTTATAGGTGAGCCTACGCAACAAAAAAAATGTTTTTTGTGTCCGAGACTAAACATTTTTTTGTGTAGATTGAGAGCATACCATTAAAGTATAAGGCCGATAAGACAGCGATTCGCTTTTGATGAAAGAAAATTATGAGGGCAACAAATGTTAGGAATATCTTATAGAAATAGTGGTTTAGTAACTGTCGTTGAAACAATTGGAAAAAAATATGTTTTCAATAAAATGGTTTTTTGCTGGCGCCAAAAAAATATTTAAAAATCTCCAAAACTTTGTTGTCCTATTTGAAAAAATCTATGTATGAATGTATAAATTATGACCCGTATTGTAAACCATTTGTTTTGGCGAATTTTGGTATATTTTTTATGGTTTATTTTCGTACGATTTTTTGAAAAAAAGTCAAATTTTTTCTAAGTTGTTTAACCACTGTTACTAAACTTCTGTTTCCACGCGAAATAACTTGTAAACCGGCTTTACCGAGCACATACATAAAAAAGTAGGTTCCCAATACTAAAGGCAACCTCAAAGAAAATGGGAATTTGAAAGAAAAACCAGTAAGGAAAGGCTAAAGTAGGGCGGGGCCGACTATATAATACCCTACACCACTCTCGTAATATTGAATAACTCTGAGATATAAATTTTGTAATTCATGTATAAATTGTTTACATAAATTTACTTTTGTGACATTTTATACTTAAATAATACCCTGTACCACAGTGTGGTGTAGGGTATAAAGACGATTGGATGTAAAATACAGCTTCTACAGGACTAAAGAGCCAAATCGGATGAAACAGATATATATGGGAGCTATAGCTAAATCTTAACCGATTTTCTTCAAATTCGTTAGTGTTGGTTAAAGGATCAACAAACTCTATCATTCTAAATTTCAAAATGATTGGATGTATAATACAGCTTCTACAGGACTAAAGAGCAAAATCGGACGAAACATATATATGGGAGCTATAGCTAAATCTTAACCGATTTTCTTCAAATTCGGCAATGTTGGTTCATGAATCAAGAAACTCTACCATTCTAAAGGGCCAAATGGACAGATGGACAGACGGACGGACGGACAGACATGGTTAAGCTAGTGACTCAGCTAGTGATTCTGAGTCGCTCGATATACTTTAAGGTGGGTCTAGCTGTGTTATTTTCAGGTGATACAAACATCTGCCGTGAAACAAACTTATAATACCCTGTACCACAGTGTGGTGTAGGGTATAAACATATATAAAAATGTTCCATAAAATTTGTCTCCATATTACACCAGAAAATGTTGATTTAGTTTACAACGTATTTTGGAAAATTATTGTTGCAACAATTAATATGGATATATCAAAAACTGGAAACTCTGGAAAAGTTATTCTGATTTTTTACTTTGGAGTAAGCCTTAATTTTTGCTAAATGAAACACTCATCCGCAAATCCCATCTTTGCGCGTTCTAAAAGTTATTCGCTACTGTGACCGGTCTAAATTTAATACAACAGAAAAATGTTTTCAGTGTGTTCAAAGATTTTCATTCCCATTATGTTTTAAACTACAAAAAATAAATTATGTTTTATACCCTCGAGGGTATATATTATTTACTTCGGGCCAAAAGTGTAACACATCGAAGGAGTGACCTAAGACCCCAAGTATGTTTGGCCGAAATAAGTTTTGTCATTTGTCATAAGTCATTTGACCAATGTCTGTCCGTCTGTCTGGATGTACTGTATGTCAGCTGAGAGGCACTATAATTCTCGAAATGAGTAACCGAATGACTTCAAAAATATGTGGTAATATTTTTTCTATATCGGGCTAAGTTCGAACATAGGTCATATTTGTCAGCTTTTTTGCTTATGTGTGTGTTATGTGTTTTTTGACATAGGTGATTATTCCCAGTTATATCTACCAATAAAGGAACATTTTTTCTGGACAATACATTAGAAATTTTTCTATTATTTAAATAAAACAACGTGCGATACAAATTTTTGGTCGTGAAAATCTCTACATAATTCTGAAAGCTGAAAAGAAACAAAACAAAACTGTTTACTATTTTTTTTTATTTCATGGTCGAGTTCGCATTTAATATGACATGATATTTTTTAAAGATATAATTTTAATTTTTTTTTGTAATATTTCTTAAAGTCCTAGTGATACGATATGGAAGTCAAATGAAAGGGCACATTTTAATACTATGTATTTTTGTTTTTCGAAATTGTATCGAAAAAGTTGCAAAAAATGCTTTGCAAATTTTAGTCTTTCATTATCCTTTAAGATCCACGGTAGACAATTTTGAAAAAAAATACATTGTGCGAATCTTACTGTTCAGTAATTCATATCCAAATTTTAGGATTCTACGTTGATTAGTTTGTCTTTTAGAACTATTTTAATTGTAAATGTTATTGTATGTTATGTTGTTATTTTCTTATTTACACAAATCTTAATGTCTCAGAAACATTCAAAATATTTGTTTATATTTTTTTATGGATGAGTAAATTGAATTATATTTTTCCAAAAACTTAAACTAATTAACGTAGAATCATAAAGTTGGATATGAATAACTGAACAGTAAGATCCGCAAAATATTTTTTTTTTCAAAATTTTATTACTTGGATTTTAAAGAATAATGAAGGACTAACATTTGGAAGGCAATTTGCGCAACTTTTCTGCTCCACTTTCATAAAACAAAAATAGTATTTAGGTAGTCCAAAAAGCGACCATTTATTTGACATCCATATCGTCTCACTAGGACTTTTAGAAAAATTACAAACAAAAAATTTGAATAATTATATCCTTAAAAAATGTTATGTCCTTTTAAACGCTAACTCGACCAGAAAACAAAAAAAAAACTGAGTATACAGTTTTGTTTCTTGTCAGCTTTCACAATAATGTAAAGATTTGCATGACCAATTATTTTTGTTAAATTTTGTCGCACTGCGTAATAATTGCAATAAAACTACTTTTTAACATTCTGAGCTAGGTACTCGTCTTTGCAGCTGTCATTTTCAAAATGCCGAATTGTTCTAGAAAATTATTAAAAATCCAATAAGCTGAACAAATTTTTGAGAAATCCGTTGGATTTTGTTTGGGAAAATCCAATATTTTCTTTTTTTGCAGCTGTATTGGAATATATCCACTAAGAGTTAATTGCACAATTACGGTATCTCGTCGTACATAAAGTATTGCAAAAAATATGGTGGGTTTTTCCAAAATGTGAAAATTTCGGTTCATTTCCAATAGTTTTGCACGCAGGTAAAAAAAATTGGTTCCGCGATACACATACTCGTAATTTATATCGCTTGTCTGAAATTAGACAGCAGGTAGTTTGCATATTATGGGTGAGCAGATGTTAAACTCATAAGACACTAGAATAGATATGGTACTCCGAATTTGCCAATGAAGACATTAGAATGGGTCGAAGTGAGTGAAAAGAAGAGATAATAGAGAAAGAGAAATATTTGTTTGTGATTACAGAATTGTTGTTGTTGACTTTACCATTACTTTTAATAAATATTTATGTATGTACATCAATAGATCGCAGTTCTACAAACAAATTACAGAAGTCTAAAAATAATGAATCGTAGCAAAATAATGAATCGCTGACATTTTATTAATTTTTGTTCAAGGTTTATATAAATTAAAAGAATTTTTAACGCTATATTCCGAAATCGAAGCCGTCTTTTACTTTGATATCTAGCCCTCATATTTCTCTTAATTTAAATGGTATCCCGGCTTTATGGAGCTTAAACTTAAAAATATGGTCCAAATACTAAAATTGGAAATTGGAATTTTAGATACAGGGCTTTCCAACAAGCGGTGTTATTTTGAATCACCCGGTATTTCGGTAGCTGTCACTTTTGAAGCTTTTATTCTTTGACATTTGACAAGTAGAAACTACGCCATTACTAAAAATGGAACGGTACACGATCATCGAACGATACAAAACGATCAAAAAACGATACGAACGATACAACATCATCTTGACTGATGAGGCCCATTTCCACCTCTGTGGCTACGTCAACAAGCTAAATTGTCGCGTCTGGGTCTCGGAAAACCCATCCTCAACGTGTGACTGTTTGATGGGGTTTATGGTCCGGCTGGGTCATTGTCACTTACTTTTTCGAAAATGAGGTTGGATCAACAGTTACGGTGAATGGATTGCGCTATCCAGAGATGATTAATGATTTTTTATGGTCGGAGTTGGATGGTATTGATCTGGACAACGTTTACTTTCAACAAGACGGCGCTACGTGCCACACAACCCAGCAAAAAAAGAGCATCCAAAGAAGCAATAAAAATCCCCAACTTATGATCCGGAATTTGTTCTAATTTGGATTTTCACCAATGAATTTAACAAGGGCTTGTCGCGCCGGGTACTTATTTGTCACCACGTTTGCACCACTCCTTTTAAAGCACTGTAAGATTTGCTTTTTTGGTGTTATATTTATTTTATGAATGTATGTCGTTCTTTTTAACATCTTTAGGTCCAGTGATAATTCTCTTCTTTTAAAGGAATACAAATGTTGAGCCTTCCTAACATAGGGAAGGGAATGTAGAAATAATTTACTATTGGCCAAAGTGAATATATATATGTATGTTCGGGACATTTTAAGATGTTTGTAAACCGTATGGTATGGCTGGCTCTTGAAAAGTGTGACCGAATGACTCCATAGAGTAACTTCTAGTAACATTTTGGCAAACGGTCAACATTCTCAGTTATAAAAAAGTATTTTTTGTTCTACACTGTAATACATAGCGCATTGGTGCGGCGCTACGTATTTTCCGTAGCCCCGGTCCAGAAATAATTCAAGTATTTGTCAACATCTTCAAACAATTTATTTGAAAACCAGTAATTAAAACCAAAAGTTGGGCGGAGCCGACTATATGATGCCCTACACCAAAGTAGATTTACTTGGGTAGTATTTTCACGCCACGCTTTTCCATAGGTCACAAAAAATGAACTTAAGAAGCACGTATATTCTCATATATCAACATTTTTGCAAAGGATAAAGTGTTATTAATAAATTTCGTTTTTATCGCAATCCAATGTACTACAATTTAAATATTTCGAAGAAAATTAGCATACTTTAAAATGACTTAATTTTATTTTAATCGACTATGAAAAAGTCTACTTTTAGGTCCGATTAATCGACCTAGTCGACTGAAAGGAAATTTGAATTATGAAAAAATCGAAAGTCGACTTTCAGTTTCCAGAACCATTCACTAATTCTTATTAGCCGCCATATAAATATATATTTCTTCCGATTTTGATCTTTAGCACTATAGAAGCAGTATTTCACATATGTTTCATAGACCCCATATATATGTTCCTTCCGATCTGGGTGTTTATCACTTCAGAAGCTTTATTTTACATCCAATCGTCATATTTATACCCCAATTAACAATTTATACCCCAAAATTACATTTTGGTTAGTTATTTAGAAGAACTTCATTAAATTCCGAAAAAATTTTCACACTTATGATTGGGAAGTTCTTATAATGTTATTCTTTTGGAAGTACTTCTTTTATTTTTTGCTGGGAAGCAACGACCATTGCTCTATTACGGGAAAAGTTTCCGGACCGTGTTATCTTTCGAAGAGGTGATCACAATTGGCCACCGAGATCATGTGATTTAACACCTTGCGACTTCTTCCTTTGGGACCACGTGAAAGATAAGGTCTACGCCAACAGCCCAGCGTCGATTCAAGACCTCAAAGATAGAATTCGTAAAGCTATCGAGGGCATAGGGCAGCCACTTTGCGATTGGGTTACGGAAAATTTCATGAAAATTATATGGTCCTCTAAGCGTGGTCGTGGTGGCCATTTGGCTGATGTTGTCTTTCATTATTAACGGCATACCTTCCTCTTTATTCTGAAATAAACATCCGTTCATTTATCTCAAAAATTGGCATTTTTCTTTGAATACCAAAATAATAACTCTTGTTGGAAACCCCTTTATAAGGACCGATGTTCATTTTGAATAAAACATAAATTATTTAGGAAATTATTTTCATTTCATTTTATTATGACAATATTGGTATTGTTCAATTATGTATTGAACAAAATATCGGCCAAATGGCCGCCGCGACCTCAGCCGCACACCTCCATCTGATGGTCCAAATTTTCGATGACGCTGAGGCATAATTGAGGCTCTACGCCGTTAATGTGCCGAATTATCTCATCCTTTAGCTCTTGAATTGTTGATGCCTTATCGACGTACACCTTTTCTTTCAAATAACCTAACTTTTAAGACGTGACAAAAAGAAAAAATATAAAAAAATCTACAAATAAATCAATTTGACATCTAAACATTAGCCGGCAAGTTGAGAATTCCCACAAATTAATTCTGACATGACTAAAAGTTGGAATAGTAAATTTTTAAAGTTAGAAAAAACACTACTTGTAAGGACCAGATGGATCGGCTCAATATTGCAGCGAAATTTAATCAAATGTCCTACCCACGACTACGTATGTGGAAGGAGCCGTCGCAATATATACTGGTTTTCCATACGGAAATAATATTTTTTCCAACAAAACTAGCTTTGACAAGTTTGCTGAAATCATATACGATATCCTGATTGCTTATTTGGAAAAGGAGAATTCAATTGAATTCACATTTGACTAAATTAATGTCATCATACACATGTGTAAAATGTCCTTGGGATTCTTTGTAACTCGTTCGATACAATGTTTTGAAGCCATGGGTTTAGGTTTAGGTTAGGGTGGCAGCCGTATTTTTTATACAAGCTCACATAGACCAGTTTAGGTCCCTAGTGTTACCACGGGCTGAAATGCCCCTCATCGAAACCAACCTGTTTTATATACAAATTTGTCGATAGTACGAATATCGGTACTGGAAATATCTGTTAGGCTGCCTAGAAAAGCCGACCCCAGTATGTCCAGTCGTCGTTTACTCAGAGCGGGGCATTCACATAGCAAAAGCTCAATGCTCTCCACTTCTTCCTCATCTCTACAGCTTCTGCAGAAGTCATTAGAGTCAATACCAAATCTTTTGGCGTGTTCGCCGATCAGGCAGTGTCCCGTCAGAACTGATACTAACGTAGACAATCGTTGCCTCTCTAGTGCGAGGAGATATTTTGAACTTCTCAGGTCAAACCTTGGCCACATTTGTCTAGCTACTCTGCAGGTGCCGATTTCTGTCCATCTTTCGTTGGACTGCCTGATTGTCTCTTGCCTAAGCCAAAGCTTGCACGTGGATAGTGGCGCACCAATATATGCAAATTCTTCGAGAATTTGTAATGTCGTCCCTTTCCTAGCAAGTTCATCGGCTTTGCAGTTCCCCGGGATATCCCTATGCCCAGGCACCCATATGAGGTGGATATTTTGAAGCCATAATCCCTGATAAGAATCTTGCGAAAATGTTGGGCTAATATTCTGGGAGCTATTTGTACGATTGAATAACAGCATTTAATTATTACATAACAAAAATCATAAGTTTTGCAACACTGGATAGGATTTGGCATTGGTAGCCTCGAAAGGTAATTAACTCACTAGCTTCACAAAATTTGCAGACATTAAACAACAAAGAAGGTTCACCTTAATATTAAACATATAATTTTTGTTTTATAGTTTTATCACTTAGATTCGGAATTTATTGCAAATAAATGCTCTGCGGCTAAGGAAATTTCGCACCAACAAATTCAATAAATACGCTTACTTCATTTAATTTTTGAAAGAAAAACATCAAAATTGGTTAGTTTTAAGCAATCAGTAAAACAAAATAATTTACCTTCATATCGAATATTTATACATTTTTGTTGAACTAAACCACATGAAACTGTATGCGGCTAAGCAAATTTCGCACACTTTACTTGCTAACTTCAAATCGATATATTTCGATCCCTAGACGTGACCCAGCGAAACGCCGGAATTCGTGTAATTTTTTTGACCGATATAATTTTCCCGGTAGAACCCCTGCCGATCACTGACAGCTACCACTTGTCGCATTGTGTAATAAAAACATTATTTCAACTAATTTCACACTGCTACAAATTTGAAAAAATCTCTGGAACTTCTGATGCGACATAGTGTAGGTTGTAGATCTCATTGAGTACAACTGGAAAAACTAAATTTTAAGTGTTGTATACCCTCAAAATTTAATTTTAGCGTTGAAAAACCGCTTTTTTTGACTTCTTGTACAAATCGATTTGTTAAACTCTTATTTTGCAACCGATTTTTGGTTACATAACGGCTTTTGAAAGAGGAGACATATCCCTTTAAAAATATGTGCATATTATGGTACTTTAGCAATGGTGATCTTTTTACATATCTTTCTGAAAATGTGTTTATTCTCAATTAAATTAAGTGTGATTTTACAGTAATCGGAGAAAAATTGCGTCAGTTAGGCGAATTTTTCAAAAAAAGAAAATTTCAATAGCTCTTTTGTATGGGGTTGCTACATGTACCTTATTACGAATATATTATTGTAATAACAGGGATACGAGTAAATGTTATATTAGTGTTAATAATGACGTCACAGTTGTTGTATTTATTTATTATTTCTAAATTATTTACAATATTACAATATTTTACAATCTGATTTGGAATGCAAGGAGGTTACACAAAACATCCATGTTATATTTGTGAATGGGATAGTCGTGCACAGAACCACTATCAGCAAACGCAGTGGCCTTTACGCACCCCTCTCCAAATAGGGAACAAAAATGTTATCAACGCTCCACTGGTGCGAACAGATCAAATTAGTTTACCTCCGTTACACCTTAAACTGGGCTACATGAAGCAGTTTGTTAAATGTCTTAACAGAGACAGCGTTTGCATTTAAAAAATCTTTTCCAAGGCTAAGCGAGGCGAAAATCAAAGAAGGTAACGTTTGTGTTCATTTGCATGATTCATTTGAAATATTTTGTTGTTTGCAGGAATATTCATAGGTCCACAAATCCGTAAGATTATGCGAGACAACGAATTTACAAAGAAGCTGAACCAGGTCGAAAAAGTAGATTTATGTAACAATTTCTTAGGAAATACGAGAAGCTGTGATTATACGGAGAGAGTGAAGAAATTCTTGAAAGCTTACGAAGAAATGGGGTGCCGAATGTCTATTAAAATCCATGTTTTGCATTCGCATTTAAGTTTTTTCCCAGATAATCTCGGCAAACTCAGCGACGAACAGGGTGAAAGGTTTCATCAAGAGTTGGCTTCAATTGAACAGCGATTCTTAGGAAAAAATAAAATAAGAATGTTAGCTGATTACTGTTGGTCTCTGCAACGCGAAACTGATGATTCTTCTTATAAGCGTCGTAGATCCAACAAACATTTTTAAAAATATTGTAAATATTTTAGAAATAATAAATAAATACAACAAACTGTGACGTCATTATTAGCACTAATATAACAACTATCACTGTTATTAGAATAACATATTCGTAATAAGGTACATGTAACAACCCCATATAACAGCGCACTTGAAATTTTCTTTTTTTGAAAAATTCGCCTAACTGACGCAATTTTTCACCGATTGCTGTAAAATCACACTTAATTTAATTGAGAATAAACACACTTTCAGAATGTAAAAAGATCACCATTGCTAATAAAATATTGCAATACGTCGCGATCAAAGTTGAAAAATTGGGAAAATTTATGGAAATTTCAAATTTATACGCCTGTAGCTCAGTGTATTTAAATTAAAGTACCATAATATGCACATATTTTTAAAGGGCTATGTCTCCTCTTTCAAAAGCCGGTATGTAACGAAAAATCGGTTGAAAAATAAGAGTTTAACAAATCGATTTCTACAAGAAGTCAAAAAAGCGGTTTTTCAACGCTAAAATGAGATTGTGAGGGTATACAACACTTAAAATTTTGTTTTTCCGGTTGTACTCAAAGCGACCTACAATCTACACTATGTCACATCAGAAGTTATTTTTGACTGTAGCACTGTGTTATTATTATTGAGCTGTGTACCATGAATCTACATACAACTAAAATCAATTGATATTTATACCCTACACCACACTGTGGTACAGGGTATTATAACTTTGTGCATTTGTTTGTAACACCCAAAAGGAGAAGAAATAGACCCATCGTTTATTATACCGATCGACTTAGAATCACTTTCTGAGTTGATTTAGCTATGTCCGTCTGTCCGTCTGTCTGTCTGTCCGTCTGTCCGTCTGTCCGTCTGTCTGTGCATGTATTCTTGTAATCAAAGTACATGTCGCAATTATGGTCCGATCTCGACGAAACTTTACACATATCTTTTTTTGGCCCAAGAACGATCCCTATTGAATTTGGTTAAAATCGGTTCAGATTTAGATATAGCCCCCATATATATGTTAGCCCCGATTTGACATGTAAGCGCTGTAAAAACTTTATTTTATATCCGATCAGTATGAAATTCGGCAGAAAGAGGTTTGTTATTATATGAATGAACACTGTTAAATTTGGAAGAAATCGGTTCAGATTTAGATATAGGCCCCATATATACGTTAAACCCGATTTGACATGTAAGCGCTGTAAAAATGTTATTTTATATCCGATCAGTGCGAAATTCGGCACAGAGAGGTTTCTTATTACATGAAGGAATACTGCTAAATTCGGAGAAAATCGCTTCAGATTTAGATATATCCCTCATATATATGTTACCCCCGATTTGACATGTAAGCGCTGTAAAAACTGTATTTCATATCCGATCAGTGCAAAATTCGGCAGAAAGAGGTTTCTTATTACATAAAGGAATACTGCTAAATTCGTAGAAAATCGGTTCGGATTTAGATATAGCCCCCCATATATATGTTACCCCCGATTAGACCTGTAAGCGCTGTAGAAATTGTATTTTATATCCGATCAGTGCAAAATTCGGCAGAAACAGGTTTCTTATTACTCGAAGGAATACTGCCAAATTTGGAGAAAATCGGTTCAGATTTAGATATAACTCCCATATATATGTTACCCCCGATTTGAAATTGAAGCACTGTAGAAACTGTATTTTATATCCGATCACAGCGAAATTCGGCAGAAAGAGGTTTCTTATTATATGAAGGAATACTGCCAAATTCGGAGAAAATCGTTTCAGATTTAGATATAGCCCCCATATATATGTTACCCCCGATTTGACATCTAAGCGCTGTAGAGAATGTATGTTATATCCGATCAGTACGCAATTCGACAGAAAGAGGTTTCTATTTTACCTGAATGAGTATTCAGGGAAAATCTATTCAGATTTATATATAACCCCCATATATATGTTCCTCTTGATTTGGTTACAAAGCGCTATAGAAGTTGTACTTTACTTCCGGTCATTACAAAAGTCTCCAGAAAGATGTTTCTCAATTTAGGAACGAGTATTGATTAATTTAGCGATTATCGGTTCAGAACTAGGTATATCCACATATATATGTTCTTACCCATTTACAAATTATTCCAAATTATTATCGCAATCACCCTTATCGCATTGTTAGGGAGGTGTAGGGTATTATATAGTCGGCCCCGCCCGACTTTCTGCCTTTCCTTACTGGTTTTCAATATGGGTCAATTAAATCAATGGCACTTTATAATAAACAAATATCAATTAAATTCAATTAATGCTAGAAATACCAAATATACTCGTGACTAGTTTAATTTTTTAGCGTAGACATATTAAACAAAAACAAATATGTTTAATAACAGACAAATATTTACCACTTGCTATTTCTAAATTATGCATTTTTAATTATTTATGTATTATGCAAATTACAGAATTTTTTAAATCCCTATTTAATTTCTGGCGCAATAAATGAAATATGTTTAGCATCAATAATGGAATGTGATAACATTGTTAGGGATATGTGGTGGTTATGAAGGCATCAGAAGTAGCCTACGGTTATATCAGACAATGGCTTATGACACAGATTACTAGAAAGAGTGGACCAATATGATCCATCTCCGAACATAGCCTGAAATAGAGACTAGTACATATATTATTAAACACCAAATTTTAAGTCAATCGGTTAGCCCTTTTCCTTCTATCTGTTACACTTTTGCAAGCCAATGATATATACCCTCCTTTACTACAGATATGGTATGATAAATATCATAAAAACTTCGTAAAATACGTATGTAGAAGAAGGCTAAGGTCATTCAATGTTTTCTGTCAACATTTTCCTATAATGTATCTTTAAATTTACTTGAACGTTGTTACAAACTGTTCAACAAAATTTAACTGAAACATTTTAATGCAATGCACTCCATGCAATAGGTGTACTCGTATATGCCCGACATTTCCAGCATCCGTTAACAAATTATTACTTTGACACAAAACATAATTTTTACTGCCACACCACATGGTTGCCACTACTAAATATACAGTAGTTGCAACTGCGATTACCGCCATCGGCTGTGCTGTTGTTGTTACTGCTATTGGATGCATTTCCGCCCGCCACTCGACATAATTTTAAACAGTTTGTTGTTGTTGTCGTCGTCGGTACAGGTGTTTTAATCGCTATAAAAGTATTGGTATTTGCATAAATGAAATATTGTTGCATAAACTATAGATGCTGTTGTTGTTATTGCTGCTGCAATATTTCCCAATGATGATGATGATGACGACGCCGCTGATGGGAGAGTCCTCTGATATGGCAAATGATAGTCTCACGAGGGTTTGCGGGTAATGTGTGAGACATTTCCTGGTGGCGCGTCATACACACCAAGTGGTGATGGCTAACAAGGACAGCAGCCTCCGCACACACCAGAGAACAGTGGGGGATTTTTTGGGAAAAAAATTTAATGCAAAAGTTGTCGGAGACCACCTTTTTCTATAGGAAAGTTGTCGGAGACCACCTTTTTCTATAGAAAAGTTGCTGGAGACCAACTTTTCCTATAGAAAAGTTGTCGGAGACCAACTTTTCCAACTTTTCCTATAGAAAAGTTGTCGGAGACCAACTTTTCCTATAGAAAAGTTGTCGGAGACCAACTTTTCCTATAGAAAAGTTGTCGGATACCACCTTTTTCTATAGAAATATAGTCGGAGACCAACTTTTCCTATAGAAAAGTTGTCGGAGACCAACTTTTCCTATATAACAGTTGTCGGAGACCAACTTTTCCTATATAACAGTTGTCGGAGACCAACTTTTCCTATAGAAAAGTTGTCGGAGACCACCTTTTTCTATAGAAAAGCTGTCGGAGACCACCTTTTTCTATAGAAAAGTTGTCGGAGACCAGTTGTCGGAGACCAACTTTTCCTATAGAAAAGTTGTCGGAGACCAACTTTTCCTATAGAAAAGTTGTCGGAGACCAACTTTTCCTATAGAAAAGTTGTCGGAGACCAACTTTTCCTTTAGAAAAGTTGTCGGAGACCAACTTTTCCTATAGAAAAGTTGTCGGAGACCAACTTTTCCTGTAGAAAAGTTGTCGGAGACCAAATTTTCCTATAGAAAAATTGTCGGAGACCAACTTTTCCTATAGGAGACCACCTTTTTCTATAGAAAAGTTGTTGAAGACAACCTTTTTTTGCTATATAGGAAATGTTGTCGGAGGCCACTGACGGGGGAATTTGTTAACAATTTCCCCATTGTGGGCAGGTGGTGGTGGCTTGTGGCTAATAAGGACACCAGCCACCGCACACACCGGCGTCATCAACACCATCATCATCATCGGAAGTATAATCATCAGCGTCATCTACCGAGAGTCATTTGCATATTTTGTGCTGTGCACAAATTACAAAGTTATTATGGATTTTGTTGTTTGCTCATAAAATTTTATATGCGCTTATCATCAATACAGCAATAAACAACATATTGGCTGGCGGGGCATGTGTACGATGTACTCAGCCTCAGACTCAGAAGATGGGCTGCACCGTGTGGCGGAAATGGTATTGATAACTGCAACGGATGTTGTTGCTACTGATGCATCCCGCCACTGCTGCTGCGGGTGCTGCCGCCAGAACTACGTGGGTACGTACATAAATATGTTATTATTATTATTATTGTACTTATATGGAAATAGTTTCATATTGGCTTAGAGCTTTGTGTATACTTTGCAGGAGTTGTGTACCACAACATCACTTCAACAACAGCAACAAAAAACGCACCGAGTTTAATTTCAAATTGTTTTGTTGATACTCAATTTTAATTAACATTTTGTTTGTGCAACAAATACAGCTGCTGAAGTATATGAGAGTGTGTAAACTTCATCTCATCTACACCAATTTTATGCTAATGATGTGCAGCTAAGCCGAATTTATTTGCCGTGCCAGAAAAAGGGTGTTTCAACAGGAGTATTTAAAGTAAGGTAAGCTAGTAAATTACTGAAGCAGTCTGACATCTCATAAAAATACAAATTTTACAGAATTATATCTCACACGGGTTTATGTTATAGAAAATTAAACATTGAAGGAGTGACGTGGCGTAAATCCCTGTTGAAACAAATACAAATTGTGGTCATTTCGGCTGGCCTGTATCGGGTATAACAGGGTTTTTAATCCGTTTTGACTGTACAGATTCCTTGAAGAAGTTCAAAATATTTATGCCCTTAATTATGTTAGGACAGCTATTATTATATATGGTATCCATATATAATAATACTTTGAAAACTACTACCATACAAGAGAACTGAAAAAAATATCGCCAAACACAACTTTTCGGTCCCCTAAACAAAAAAAAATATCATTTTTTGTATTTTCAAAGATGTCTCGAATTTCGATTTTTGAAAAAGTATATCCGCTTTTCACAATTTTTTACGAAAACCAGTAAGGAAAGGCTAAAGTCGGGCGGTGCCGACTATATAATACCCTACACCACTCTCGTAATATTGAATAACTCTGATATATAAATTTTGTAATGCATGTATAAATTGTTTACATAAATTTACTTTTGGGACATTTTATGCTTAAATAATACCCTGTACCACAGTGTGGTGTAGGGTATAAAAACGATTGGATCTAAACAGCCAAATCGGACGAAACATATATATGGGAGCTATAGCTAAATCTTAACCGATTTTCTTCAAATTCGGTAGTGTTGGTTCATGGATCAAGAAACTCTACCATTCTAAATTTCAAAACGATTGGATGTAAAATACATATATATGGGAGCTATAGCTAAATCTTAACCGATTTTCTTCAAATTCGGCAATGTTGGTTCATGGATCAAGAAACTTTACCATTCTAAATTTCAAAACGATCGGATGTAAAATACAGCTTCTATAGGACTAAAGGGCCAAATCGGACGAAACATATATATGGGAGCTATAGCTAAATCTTAACCGATTTTCTTCAAATTCGGCAATGTTGGTTCATAGATCAAGAAACTCTACCATTCTAAATTTGAAAGCGATCGGATGTAAAATACAGTTTCTATAGGACTAAAGGGCCAAATCGGACGAAACATATATATGGGAGCTATAGCTAAATCTTAACCGATTTTCTTCAAATTCGGCAATGTTGGTTCATGGATCAAGAAACTCTACCATTCTAAATTTCAAAACGATTGGATGTAAAATACAGCTTCTATAGGACTAAAGGGCCAAATCGGACGAAAGATATATATGGGAGCTATATCTAAATCTGAACCGATTTCAACCAAATTCAATAGCGATCTTAACAGCCGCGAAATACTCTAAACTGCAAAATTTCAGAACGATCGGAGTGAAATTGCGACCTGTAGTCGACGAACAACTTTACATGGACAGACGGACGGACGGACGGACATCGTTAAATCGACTCAGCTAGTGATTCTGAGTCGATCGGTATACTTTAAGGTGGGTCTAGCTGTGTTATTTTCAGGTGTTACAAGCATCTGCCGTGAAACAAACTTATAATACCCTGTACCACAGTGTGGTGTAGGGTATAATGAAGTTCCAATTTACCTTGATCCAGTGTACCGGGTACTGGTTGAATTGGGACATATTGGGAGAATTGTACTATTCAGTAGACGACCAGGAGATTTATCTATTCCCTAGGTTACTCGTACAACAAGAAGAGTTATCGGGACTTCTACTACTCAGTAGTTGTGTTCATACTCCTTAGCAGGCGACAAATTGCATTAGCTACTTTTTAGTAAATTATTAGTACGGTTATCTACTCCTTAGACGAGGACTCTTTGGGTTAGGTCCTCCTTAGTAGAGATACAGTTGGCTTATCTACTCTATTGTATGTGACCAGTTGAGTTAACTACGCCATAATATACGACTAGTTGGGTTATCTTCTCCTCAGTGGAGGAACGGTGAGGGTTGTACATCGGTCCCCTAAACAAGAATATACAACATATCATATTTTATGTTTTCAAAGATGTCTTGAATTTCGATTTTTGAAAAAGTAATTCCGCTTTTCACAATTTGTTATTCCCCTTACGAAAATGAAGTACCAATTTACCTGAGTCTACTGACTCGGGTACTGGTTAAATTGGGACCTGTCACTGTGGCTGGTTGTGCTACGCCATCATACGTCCGCATCAGAGAAATCTACTCTTTATTAGACGACCAGGAGAGTTATATCTTCCTTAGTATACAACAAGCTGAGTTATCGGGACATCTAAAACTCAGTAGTTGAGTTATCTACTCCTTAATTGGCGACAAATTGCGTTATCTATTTTTAACAAATTATGAGTTGGGTTATCTACTCCTTAGTCGAGGAATAGTAGGGTTAGCAATTTCTTAGTGAAGATACAGTTGGGTTATCTACTCTGTTAACATATACTACTTGGATTATCTACTCATTAGTAAAGGGACGGTAAGGGTTATCTACTTCTTAGTAGAGGAACGGTGAGGGTTATCTACTCCTTAGTTGATGACTTGTTGGGCTATCTACTCCTTAGTCAAGGAATAGTTGAGTTATCTGCGCCTTGAACGACGCAAAATATTTATCTATTCCTTTGTAGAGGACCGCATGGGTTATCTATTTCTTAGTTGACGACTTGTTGGGTTACATACTTCTCAGTTGACGACCAGTTGGGTTATCTATTCTTTATAGATGACTCGTTAGGATATTTACTCCTTAGTAGGTATCCTGTTCTGATATCTACTTCTTAGCTGACGACCCGTTGAGTTATCTACTTCTTAGTTTACGACCTGTTAGGTTATCTACTCCTTAGTTTGCGGTTGGTTGGGTTATATACTCCTTTGTTTGCGAATCGTTGCATTATCTAGTCCCTAGTTTGCGGATAATCTACTCCTTAGTAGACGACCAATTCGGTTACCTATTCTTCAATAGGCATTAGAGTTATTTCAGTCTTAGTACGTTGTCTACTCCTGAGTAGACTTCCAATTGGGTTATCTACTCTTTCGGGGACGACCAATTGGGTACTCTTTAGTTGACGGCCAATTGTGTTACCTACTCCTTATTGGACGACCAGTTGGGTTATCTATTCCTTATTCGGCGACCAGTTGGATTATCCACTCCTTATTTGACGACCAGCTGGATTATCTTCCCCTTAGTTGATAGAACTTTGAGTTATATTCTCCTTAGTAGAGGTCCAAATGGGCCCAGTTTTCGAAGCTAAACTATTAAATAGTGAACACTTAATTAGTTTCAAATGTGACTTGAGCTGTGGCTGGTACTGAGGTTGTTCTTTTAGACCAGTACTTGGATATGAAACAAGATGGAAATTCAATGATAGAGATATGTTAAAGTTAAACGTTGTTTTAATATAAAATTGACCAATCTGCGGACCTATCCCTGTTCTTAATTGACTTATCACTCGTTTGGTATTGCACTGGTCCATGTTCCCGTTGGGAAACATTCTGGTTAGATTTATATTATTTAAATATTAATTAATCACCCCTATCGGGAATAAAATTCCACCCGGAATTTGTTCCCTTTTCAATGTGCAATTTAGGGAACAGGGAACAAATTCCGTGCGGAATTTTATTCTCGATAAGGGTGAATATTTTTTTTTAAATAGTGGACCTATCTTTGTTTAAAAATAACATCAAATCGACGATCTCATTTTATTCAAAATTGACCAACCCAAATTCCGTGCGGAATTTTATTCCCGATAAGGGTGAATAATTTTTTAAATAGTGGACCTATCTTTGTTTAAAAATAACATCAAATCGACGATCTCACTTTATTCAAAATTGACCAACCCTCATATTCTTATTTTGGTTCAAAAATTATATAAAATCGTGGACTTATGAGTATTATTGTCAAAAAACGCATCAAATCGTGTTCAAAAATTGTAGCATATCGTGGACCTACTTTTCAAATCGTTGACCTTTTTTTGTTTAAAAATAACATCAAATCATGGACCTATTTTAGTTAAAATCAGTGGGGAAAGGCTAGAATCTGGCCGTGCCGACTATATAATACCCTTCACCACTCTAGTAAGATTGGATAACTATGGATTATCAAATATATACTTCAACTAAAATCTGTTTATACAATTTAGCCAAATCGGACGAAACATATATATTTGAGCTATAACAAAATCTGAACCGATTTTTTCAAATTCGGCAATGTTGGTCCATGGATCAAGATACTCTACAATGATAAATTTCAAAATGATTGGATGTAAACTACAGCTTATATACGACTAAAGGGCTAATTCAGACGAAACATATATATGGGAGCTATATCTAAATATGAATAGGGCCAAAGGTCCAAATCGGACGTTACATATGTATGGGAGCTATATCTAGATCTGAAGCGATTTTCTTCAAATTAAGCAATGTTGGTCCATGGATGAACAACTCTATAGGGCTAAAGGGCCAACTCGGACGAAACATATGGTTTACAAACGGTTTAGCATGTTTTAGAATGGAGGTATCGATACTCGTATATGGGAGCTATATTAAAATCTGAACCGATTTTAACCAATTTCAATAAGGTTCTTTCCATATGCGGAAGACTCCTAACTGCAAAATTCAGCTCGATCGCAGTGAAATTGCGACCTGTACTCAACGAACAACATAAGACGGACGGACGGTCGAACAGACATGCTTTGACATGAGTTTAAGTTGGGTCCAGCTGTAGCATTTCTAGGTGTTACAAACATCTGCCATGAAACAAACTTATATACCCTGTACCACAGTATGATGTAGGGTATAATTCAAATCGTGAAACAATTCTGCTAAATTGGTTTATCTACTTTGATTCAAAAATTACCACAAATGTAAGACCTATTCTTGTTCAAAACTTACAGCAAAATCTGGGACGAATTGCTGTACAAAAATTGCAACAAATAGAGAATTGATTTTAGTTAAAAAAATTACATGATATCGTAGACTAATTTTAAAATTATAAATTTGTTCGTGTTCTTATTCATCTTAAAAAAATAAATAAAATCTAGGATGTGTTTTTGTTAAAAATTACACGAACTGTGTGAAAAGTTGAGCTATTTTGTTGAAAAGTTAGAACAATAATACGAGTAGTAAATTTAAGCTTGAAAACTATTTAAAGTCATGAATCTATTTTCGTTCAAAAAATGCATTAAATTGTGGACCTGTATTGTTTGAAAAATACAATAAATTTATGTCAAACATAGACCTATTTTTGTTTAAAAAAAAATTAACAAATCGTGGGCCTATTTCTCTTCATAATTTTTAACAAATCGCTGACAATTTTTGTGTAAAGGTAAGATCACATAGTGGACCTATTTTTATCCCTTCACCTTAGAGATGAGGGTATATATTTGCTACGAGCCAAAAGTGTAACACATCGAAGGAGTGACCTAAGACCCTAAGTATGTTCGGCGGATATCCGTTTTGGGTAATTTTAAGTCGAATGAGCAATGTCCTTCCGTCTGTCTGTCGGTCTGCTGGCTGGTGCGCACAATAACTTTCGAAAGATGTAACCTATTGACTTCAAATTTGGTATGTGGTAATATTTTCTTCTATCTCCGGATAAGTTCGAAGATAGGCCATATTTGTCCAGTCCTTCTATTTCCTCCCACACAAAGGGTTAACATTTAGTGAAATATAGATTATTTAATAACTTCTAGACTACTTATTTGAATCCTCTGACATTCTATACATAGTATTAGTTTATTAGTCACTATTATCCGAGAAAAATGGGCGAAGTTGCCACTCCCCTTTTGGTACCTCCCACACACAAATGGACAATTTTGAACCAAAAGTTACCAGCTTATAACATTAATACTAGTGCATACAAAGACTTGAACTTTTGTACAATGTGCTGGTTTGATAGTAGCTAAAATACACTGAAAAATGGGCACTATTGCCAATCTTCTTTTAGTATCTCCCACACAAATGGACCATTTTGTACCAAAAGTTACCAGCATATAACTTTAATACCAGGGCATACAAATAGTTGAAATTTTGTACAGTGTAATGGTTTTATAGTACCTAGAGTCCAGAGAAAAATTTACGTTATTGGCGCACCCTTTTTGGTACCTCCCACACAAATGGACCTTTTTGTACCAAAAGTTAACAGCTTTTAACTTTAATTCCAGTGCATACAAATACTTGAAATTTCGTACAGTGCAATGCTGTTATAGTACCTAGAGTCTAGAGAAAAGTGGCCGCAATTGGCATGCCCCTACACAAATGGACCATTTTACACCAAAAGTTAACAGCTTATAACTTTAATACCGGTACATACTTTAATTTATTAAATGCAATTAAAATTGATAATAAATCAATTAAAACAAAAAAATAAATAAATTTACGAATATTTTGTGGGACTCAAGGTTAATAATTCGGTTAACCGACTGAACTTTCTTAATTGTTTTTATTATTTTTTCATTATTTTTTCATTATTTTTACAGCTTTTTGCTCAAAAATTAAACTAAATCGCTGATATCTCTTTGTTCAACAACAACAACAATAATGGACCACTTTTAATTTCAAACTAGTTTAAGTCGTGGACCTATCTTTGTTCAAAATTTGTATTAAATCGTTGCTATATATTTTATATTTTGTTCAAAAATTACACAAAAATTTGAACAATTTCAAGAAAAAATTATATCAGTTGTAAAAAAATGCTGCAAAAAACGGTGTATCTTCTTTTGTTCAAATGTTAAGTACAAATGTTATATATATTTTTGTCCAAAAATTACAACAAAATCTTTAATCAATTGCTGTACAAAAATTGCAAAAAATCGAGAATTAATTTAGGTTAAAATATTATATGAAATCGTAGACAAATTTAAATAAATAATAAACCGATTCGTATTTGTATTTGTCTTCAAAAATTTCTGCAAATCCAGGATGTATTTCTATTCAAAATTACATACAAATTGGGACTTATTTTTATTAAAAAAAATATATTAAATCGATTTTATTTTTGTTCTAATTTTTGAACCAAATAGGAATCGGACCTATTTCTGTTTGTAAACTATTTTAAGTCGGGAACCGATCTTTCTATAAAAATGTACTCAATTCGTGGGTCCATTAAGGACATTTTTGTGTTGGTGTGGACAAGAGCGCCATATGGCACTCTCACCAGGATCGATTCAGGTATGTCATACGGGTATAATAATGGCCTATATGAACTCAGGTCATTGAAATTATTATATATGCAATGTTTCATCAAAATTGGCCAAAGGGAAGCCCGTGACCACTAATGGGTTAAAATAACATCCACGTGATGACTTTTTTGTCGACCAAGTGAAATCTTGGACATATGTTTGTTTAAAAGTATGTCAAATCATAAACCTATTTTTCTTTAAAAATTGTTGGTCAAGAGTTATGTTTAATCGTGGACCTAATTTTGTCCACAAGTTACTTATAATCGAGGACCTGTATTTGTTCAAAAGCTAAGTTTAATCGTGAACCCTTTTCTGCTAAAAATCATGGGCACATTTCTGTTTAAAAATTACCAATTTTTGTTCGAAAATTACACAAAATCGTGGCCCTATTTTTGTTGAAAAAACTATTATTGTAAAAAAGCTACTATAATTAGTGGACCTATCTTTGTTCAAATATTTCATCAAATTGTGGACATATTTTTTTACAGATTACAGCAATTCGGCAACCTTTTTTTGTTAACAAACCTATTTCATTACAGAAATGTAAACAAATCGTGGTCTTGTAACTGTTTAAAGGACACGTCAAAACGTTGGCCTATTTCTGTTTAAACATTTTGTTTTTCGAAAGTTACGTTTAATCGTGGTCCTATTTCTGTTCAAAAGTTACTTTTAATCGTGGACCTATTTTTGTTCAAAAGAACATATTTTTATTCAAAAATTACCTATTTTTGTTCGAACGATGCATTTTTGGTTCACAAAATTACATGAACTGTGCAGCTAATTTTGTTCAAAAAATAAATTAAATCGTGGAAACATTTAAAAAATTCCCAATTTAATTACCACTGTTTCTGCAAAAGTTTCATAAAAT
This sequence comes from Eudasyphora cyanicolor, assembly GCA_963930755.1. Lineage (NCBI taxonomy): Eukaryota > Metazoa > Arthropoda > Insecta > Diptera > Muscidae > Eudasyphora > Eudasyphora cyanicolor. The sequence continues at coordinate 36,290,577 of OZ005737.1, read as the reverse complement.
AGTGCACCCATTTCCTACAAAAAAATACGTAAAATCGGGGAGCTATAGTTGCTAAAAATTCATAAAATCGAGGATCTATTGTGATCGAGTGATCCAACAAAATCAAATTTAAAATAATTAAATATAATGTTTTGTTCACAGATATTTTTATTTTTGATTAAAAACTATCGAAAATCGTGGGCTTATTTTTGATCAAAAACTATCGCGAATCTTGGGCCATTTTTTTTTAAAAAATCGATTAAATCAGGGACCTACTTTTATTACAAAATTGCAGAAAATCTTGGACCTATGAAATAGTGAACCATATTCTATTCTTCTTTTGTTTCCAATATCTTTTTAATATCTAACCAATCAACAATTTTCCGTCACGCCAAATTATTTAAATTATCATAATTTCCCTCCGACATTATTTACAATGTACTATTTCAAATTTGTCGTTTTTATATTTTCCGCTGGATTATCGTTAATATAGTCGGAAATATTGATTTATTGAATCGTTTGATTTCTATTCTGGTTGAGTGGTTAAAATGTTGGTATTTATTTAGCCATTAAAAATAATGAATGAGATTTTGTGTACTTCACTGATGATGGTTATGATAAATATAGAATGATGGATGGAAGAAATTGCATAGGTTTGCAGAGATATTTCGATAGAAAAATTGGGAAATTTCAAAAGCAAATTCCAATTCTGCTTCAAACTAATGTATAAAAATTGTCAAATAAACAATGGCTCGAAGAACAAATGTCTTTCGAAAGTAGATTTGTAACTCACTTCTATGTAGATTTTCAAGTAATTCAAAATCAATATTGATACAATAATTTATTAATAATTTTGAGGACGGACGTCTGTTTAAAAAATGTCTACAACTTCAAGTGCTACAAGTTTTGCTAAATTAATATTAAATATTTGTGCAATTTACTTGTATTTTTTAAATACTCGTTCGATTTCTATGTAGGTTTTGGCATATTTAAAATTACCCAAAAATATGCTAAGAATGGTTTTAAATGGTTTTCTCCCTAGACACCATTTCCTATTTACTTCCTCCATTAGAAAATTTAAATTGCCATAGAAGACGCATTCGTTATCCTGCCAAATGAAGGCAATTTTTGGCTAAAGCAAACAAATCCCTAAAGTATGCCCCATAAATATCCACACAATGTTAAGCCCTAACATATGCTTTAAATCATATGCAAATCAAAACCACATTAATTACCATAAATCTAGAAAGGAAAACAACAGTATTTGAGGCCGAACCTATTACAGATCCTTTCATTTTAAATAAAATTTAAAAAATCCTTCACCCGGATCTGATGTACACGTCTTCTTTGGCGGATGACGATGATGCTGAATGAAAGAAAATAAGATGAATTGAATGAATCCATAAGCGCTGCAGGCGTTGATAAAGCCGCTTTCCCTTAGTAGTTCTCGGATGTCGGATGCGACACATGTACGAGTGTATAGCCATAACATTTCCTTTCCTTTTGGTCTAGAGGGTAATAAAGACCGCAAAAATATGCAAAGGAAATTATACGAAAGTAATTATTTTTTATTACCTTGAAACATAACGCGACAGAAATAAAAAATAACGGCGAGGAGCAGTGCAAAAAATAAACCGAATGACAGAGAATGTAAAGAAAGTGTGCGGGATCAACCTCACCATAACCACCCATCAAGCCATCAGCCAGGAGTAGCAGCAACAACAGCGGTAGCTGGCATTTGGCGACAATAAAAGCGGAAATGTAATGAGCATTCCTGTTGGTAATAACAGCTCATACGACAGACTATTCGCATACACACAGGGAGGGCACAGGCTGATATATCTATGAAGATAAATATGTTAGGTATGAGTACATTAGGTCATATTGGTTACAATTCTAAATAAAATTTTAAAACTTTTAAAAAAATGTTGGTGCAAACCAACACGATTTGTGCAAACCAACGATATTTTGAAAAAACCGATGAACTGCTATAAAATTGTATTGTGGGCACCTAGTGATTTTTTACAAGGAATCTTTTTACGAATACATCACCCGAAAATTCATCGATTACGACAGAAAATACAAATTTAAGGGAAATTTTCTAAAAAAATTAAGTATCAAGAATTTTTGGGAAAAATTAAATTATGATGAAACTTTCCATAAAATTGCATTATTTATTCAAATATTTTTCTAAAAAAATGGAATTTCGACAAAATTTTGCACAAAAATTAATTACCAAAAAAAAATCTATATGTATGTAACACCCAAAAGTAGAAGAAATAGACACATAGTTTATTATACCGATTCGTCTGTGCATATATATTGTTTTAACAAATGTACAGGTCGCAATTATGGTCCGATCTCAACAAAACTTTGCACAGATCTTTATTTTGGCCCAACGAGAATCCCTATTGAATTTGGCCATGCCGAATCTTATATACCCTCCACCATGGATTGTATTCAATTCTATTACTGGAAAAATCTTTGGATATGGAGAAAATCTTGGAACCAAATTATTAACAAAACGAACGCTGCAAATTTTAGGCCTCAAATTCTTTAGCCAAACTCTTCTTCACCTGAAAAATGTGGTATTTATGGCTTAAAACAGCCTTTTTGAGAGCTACTAATTTGTATACATTTTTATACCCTACACCACACTGTGGTACAGGGTATTATGACTTTGTGCATTTGTTTGTAACGCCCAAAAAGGGAAGAAGTAGAACCATAGTTTATTATACCGATCGTCATAGAATCGATTTTTGAGTCGATTTAGCCATGTCCGTCTGTCTGTCCGTCTGTCCGTCTGTCCGTCTGTCTGTCCGTCTGTCCATGTATTCTTGTAATCAAAGTGCAGGTCGTATTTATGGTCCGTTTGTGATGAAATTTAGCACAGTGCTCTTTTTTTGGCCCAAGGACGATCCCTATTGAAATTGGTCAAAATCGGTTCAGATTTAGATATAGCCCCCATATATATGTTTCACCCGATTTGACATGTTAGCGCTATAGAAACCGTAATTTATATCCGATCTGTACGAAATTCGGCAGAGAGAGTTTTCTTGTTACGTGAATGAACACTACCAAATTCGGACAAAATCCGTTCAGATTTAGATATAGCCCCCATATATACGTTTCACCCGATTTTACATGTAAGCGCTGTAGAAACCGTATTTTATATCCGATCAGAATGAAATTCGGCAGAAAGAGGTTTCTTATTATATAAATGAACACTGTTAAATTTGGAGGAAATCGGTTCAGATTTAGATATAGCCCCAATATATAAGTTTCCCCTGATTTGACATGTAAGCGCTGTAAAATGTTATTTTATATCCGATCAGTATGAAATTCGGCAGAAAGAGGTTTCTTATTATATGAATGATCATTTGGAAGAAATCGGTTCTGATTTGGATTTATCCCCCATATATACGTTACCACCGATTTGACATGTAAGCGCTGTAAAATGTTATTTTATATCCGATCAGTGTGAAATTCGGCAAAAGAGGTTTCTTTCTACATGAAGGAATACTGCCAAATTCGGAGAAAATCGGTTCAGATTTAGATATAGCCCCAATATATATGTTACCCCCCCCTATTTGCTATGTAAGCACGGAGACTGTATTTTATATCCGATCAGTACGAAATTCGACAGAAAGAGGCCTTTTTACGTGAATGAGTATTCAGGGCAAATCGGTTCAGATTTATATATAACCTCCATATATGTATATGTTCCTCCTGATTTGGTTTCAAAGCGCTATAGAAGTTGTACCTTACTTCCGACCATTAAAATTTTCCCAGAAAGATGTTTATCAATTTAGGTACGAATATTGCTTAATTTAGAGATTATCGGTTCAGAATTAGATAATATGTTCCAACCCATTCACCAATTATTACAAATTATTATCGCAATGACCTTTTGGCATTGTTAGGGAGGTGTAGGGTATTATATAGTCGGTCCCGCCCGACTTTCTGCCTTTCCTTACTGGTATTGAGATGAATTCTTGCTAAACAGCAAAGTTTCAGCTAAATTTCTTAGAAAATGTGGTGTTTATGGCTTAAATAAGCCTGGGAGCGACATATATAGGTGGACTATAACAAAATATGAAGCGATTTAATTTTTTTTACTGTGATTAATTCTTATCTAAATAAAATAAAAAAAATCTGTTAAAATGCTTAGAAAATGTGGTATTAGTATACGTATTTTGAGCGACTTCTATAGGGTGACTATAACAAAAAATGAACCGATTTGTACAATTTTTCTTGTAATGAATTCTTGTCAAAATAGAATACAAACCGCACAGTTTCAGCTAAATTGCTTTAAAAATGTGGTATTTATGGCTTAACAATTAAATGCGATTTAAGTTCGGCCATGCCGAATTTTATATACCCTCCACAGTGGATGGCATGTGAATGGTTTCGGGTACAAAAAAACTCATTATACAAAATGTCTGCCCAATTCGTTAAAATTTGAAGTCAAATCTAGAGGGACCTTTGTATGGGAGGCTGTATCAGAACATGGACCTATCACTACCGTTGTTCGTTTGAAGGATTTCGGGTATAAATAAACATCAGTTACCAATTTTCAACACGATAAGTCGACATTTGTAGTCTCTATGACGTTAATAAATCAAACCGGGGAGATGCAATATATGGGGGCTATATCAAAAAATCCCAAGTTACCTGCATTAATAAGAAGTATCTATACCAAATGTCAGTCATATAGCTCACTTATTGTAGACTGCAGCGTGATTACAACATACGGACATGGCTAAATCCACTTAGAATTTTACGATGATTAAGAATATCGTCATCTGAAATCCAAAATAACGTAACATCAAAAAAATCAAAATTCATTTTATGATTGATTATAGTCTATTACACTAAACTACACATTACTACAAAATTTTAGAGTTCAATATCTACAATTTACCATTTTATGAGTGAAATTCAAAAAGACGTCACAGCAAACAAGGTCATTAAAAGGAGGAAAGATTCATAAAATTAATTTTTTATTCAACTAATTGCACTACACTTGTTATTTGATTTCGCCTTAATAGCCAGGAAATCCAAAAATCTGGTCAAAAGATTAAAATTACTTTAATTTGTTTTTGGCATCTGCTGAAAAAGCATGAACATGTGGGTTCGTTATTTTGGATTTCAGGTGACGATATATATACTTTATGGGGTCTCCGATTAATATTTAGAGGTGTTACAAACGCAGTGACAAAATGAATATACCCCCATCCTATGCTGGAGGGTATACAAATCACAGATATAAGTCTCTTGATACACTTAGAGACAAAAATAAATATCAGGAAAATCGTTTCAGATTTAGATATAGCCCCCATATATACGTTAACCCCGATTTTATATGTAAGCGCTGTATAAACTGTATTTTACATCCGATCAGTGCGAAATTCGGCAGAAAGATGTTTCTTATTACATAAATGAACAATGCAAAATTTGGGGACTATCGGTTCAGATTTAGATATAGCCCTTAAATATATGTTACCCCCAATTTGATATATAAGCGCGGTAGAAACTGTATTTTATATCCGATCAGTGCGAAATTCGGCAGAAAGAGGTTTCTTATTACATAAATGAACACTGCCAGATTTGGGGAAAATGGTTCAGATTTAGATATAGGTCCCATATCGCACCTGTTCCACAAAAGGGTAACAACTAAAAATTTAAAAAATTTCAGTAGAGGCCAAAAACTGTTTCCGTTAATATTAATGGTATATTACAAAAAAAGAATATGTCGTTGCAATAAAATATCATAGAAAAAAATAATAACGCTATTTTCCTTTTTGTTTTATTTATTGATTTTAGAAAAATAAAAATTTTTTTGAGTTGTTACTCTTTTCATGAAAAAAGTTTGTATATAAATAGTGGTATTATTTTGAGTTGTACCTTTTTAACAGAAAAATCTTACTCGGATTATAAGTTGAAAAAGGGCACAACTAAAAATATTACTCTTTAGATGATAAATCAACGGTCCCATTTGCTTAAACACTTGGAGACAATTCAAAATATAAAGAAGAAAAAGTCAACGGTCATTTTTTGCAGTGGGTAGAAATTGCCATTGTACGTTGTTTTCTTGCAAAAAAGCTAAATTTTTAAAATTTTGAGTTGTTACCCTTTTGTGGACATGTGCGATATATGTTACTACCGATATGGTATCAAAGCTCCATAGTAGCTGCACTATAATTTCGATCAGTACAAACTTTGGAAGAAAGAAGTTTCCTTATTTAGGAACGAATACTGCTTAATTTGGGAGCATAATCGGTTCAGGTTTAGATATAGCCACATATATATGTTCCTGTCTACTTAGTAGTTGACGATATCCTATCGTTATATAATGTGAAAGCAATTGTGTTTTTGATCCAAGTTCAAGAAAACCTGTTTAGATTGTGTATAGTCTTATCAATTTCTTCCTTTCGATTCTTGATCTATGAAAGAATACTGCGCATTTTAAGGTTATCATTTCAGATCTACATTATTATTATCAACATCTTCAACTCCAAACAAAGATCCCTCTAGATTTGATTTTTTTTCGCTACAAAAATCACAAATTTTATCAGGCTGAAATTTGGTAATAAGAGTATAACTGTACCGAAACCATTCAACATTCGATCCGTGCTGAAGGGTATATAAGATTCGACATGGCCGAACTTAACTCCGCCTTTACTTGTTTTATATCAATACGACCCAGTTTCATGGTTGCTATATGCTTTCATTTCTTCTTTGAGACCCAATGGTTAGGTGTACATATAACCACAACCTATTATTAAATCTCTTATAGATATCTTTTGCAAGTGCATAGAAAATAGAACAGTATTTGCACTTTAATTTACGTATGTGAAAATTACTCGTATTTTGTAATACACACAAAGAAAATACCTTTCACAATGCATTCACAATGTAGCACAGTGGTCTTCTGCAAAACGAAATCAATACACCCAATATCAGATGCATTATATAAAAATAACATAATTAATTATTCAAAATTCCAAAAATACAATAAAATAAGAGGAAATCTTCTGTTCTGGTTATACGAGTAATTCTAATAAAATGTCAAAAGGATTGGTCACTTCTGAAACAATATATGTATATTAGGCAATATTTTGTTCCAGTTTCATTGTCTCGTAACATACAACAAAAGAGTGATGACTATCGACAAGATCCGAAGATCTGTGATGGCAAGGTAGGCCAACGAGAATAACCCATGCCACCCGTGGAACCAAAAAAATAACCTTTGGTCAGGTTTTCGTAACAGAGTTACTAACAGATTTCGGTCCCATGGTCAATGGGAAGTTGTGACCTCAATGCAGCATATTTCACGTCAAATAAGGACAATAATTCGGCTACAGTAGCATAAACGACAATACAATAACCTACGTCTGGAAAACACCATTTATAATTAGTACATATTAAAAGTCGTAGCAATAGTGTCAATTTCCATATTGGACCTCGCCAAAAATGTCTTTCTGAAAATGAAGACAAATCACATTTTTTTATCAAAGTATTACTATATTTTATGCTAACTCGTCTAACTTCTTCCCACTGTGCCTTATTCTTACCGCCACATTACTACTAACTAACTTTGTTAAAGAAGCCCAATATTATACAATATGCTAAGAAGGAGTTGTTCGAATATCGTACCTCCTCTCGTGGTACTGTAACATCGGCTAGCATTGTAAATGGTAATATAATGCGAAGAAGTAGCGCAATGGAACAGCACCAACCAACAGTTGTGCTTACATCATATTTCCGTTTCCGTTCTAAGCAAACAAGAAAAGACCGTCGTCAGCTTTTATGGCCTCAGCAGAACTGTGTATCGGCGAATGAGCGAGTCTGAAGGTGAAACTGAAAAGGAACATGAGTTTTGGCAAAGGACATGAAGAAGAAATATATGGGAAGTTCCAGATCATAACTTCTGTTAATAGTGATATTATCACTGCTATTGCTATTGCTATTTTTTGTTTTGCTGCGCTGGAGGTTTGGAATCTTCTGAAAGATGTCTGATTCAGCTCGTACTGAAAAACATGCACGATTCTTACGTACTAAACCACCCCCCGTACTAAACCACCAACCATCACTCCTTCAGGGAACTGCTGTGAAGTATTATATCGTGAAGGATGGTTAGCCATTAGGCTATCTACTGCACTCTAAATCGTATTTATTTCTGCGTTTCTCCGTATATTGTCTACTCTATGTAGCTCTAAGATTGTGTTTGTCACTAATTCGGATATATTTCGCCATGTATCCTCGCTTTGTAGCATATATTTGATCACGTTCGAATGTTCCATTGTAGGTACGCTTTCTCTGTCGAACCTAGGGCAGAGGAATATCACATGATTTGCGTCTTCTTCCTCGTCCAAACAGTTTGGGCACATAGGCGAGCTATCGTGTTCAAATCTGTGCAGATATTTCCGGAAGGCACCATGATCTGTTAAGAACTGCGTGAGGTAGTAGTTCGTATCTCCGTGTTTTCTGTTTAGCCATACACTTATATTAGGTATAAGGAGGTGTGTCCATCTTCCCTTTGCAGATGTGTCCCAACGAAATTGCCAAGTGGCGATCGATGAGGAACGCTCTTCCTTGACAAACTCGGATCTCTGCTTTTTATTCTCTGGCTTTCTATCATAAATCCGTTTCATTTCTATAGCTACAATGTCAATTGGGATAAAACCAGCGACTACACCTGCTGCATCCTCCGATATCGTACGATACCCGGAAATTGTAAGAAGACAACTTAGGCGGTATGTGGACATCTGCTTCTTCCTATACAATTTTATGCTCAATGAATGCGCCTATACGGGGGAGGCATAAAGAATCACAGAGTTCACTACAGTGGCTAGTAGTTTCCTTTTCAAAAGTCTAGGGCCTCCGACATTGGGCAACATTCGTGCCGAGAGGCTTGCGTTTTCGCGGCTTTCTTGCTTATGTATTCAATGTGCTCCTTAAATGTCAGGCTGTTGTCAATCATAACTCCCAAGTATTTGACAGAGCGACTTGAATGGATAACTTTATCTCCAACGATCACGTTCATATATTCTGTTGCTTTGCGGCTTGTGATGAGGATTGCCTCTGTTTTATCTGCAGCTAGTTGTAGGTGTGCTGACTCGAGCCAAATTTGCACCTGTTTGATGTTTTTCGGATAGGGCGCCTTTTTCTTCGACTGCTGTCATTAGTCTATTGTATAGGATTCTCTCTAGTATTTTTCCCATAGTGTCTAGGAGGCATATGGGGGGGTAGGATGATGGTTCCCCTGGTGGCTTGCTTCCTTTGGGGATAAGCACAATATTTTGAATTTTCCAATGGGCGGGAAAAATTCGGTCACGCAAACACCTCTGGAATGTGTCGAGGAAGATTTCTGGTCTACGATTGATTGCGGCCTTTAATGCGATGTTTGGTATTCCATCTGGGCCTGGCGCTTTGTTAGTACCAATTTTTACGCCTACTTCTTCTAGCTCTTCCCGAGAGATGTCCGGTATTATTTCGGCATCAATCATCGACACTGGATTCGTGGTAGGCAGTGGACGTTGTAGGAACAGTGTACCAATTATATCTTCTAACATTTTTGGACAGGTTATTTGGGGTGATTTCCCCTGCATCTTCTTCATTACTATCCTATAGGCAGTTCCCCATGGGTCGATATCGGCATCGCTACATATTGTTTTAAAACAGGTTCGTTTGCTATCTTTGATGGCAGTTTGCAAGTATTTTCGAGACTCTCTGAACTCCTCTTGCAGTCTTTCGAACATAGGTTTCCCTCTGGCTCGCTGCATTCTTCTCCTAGCTTTTAGGCAAACAGACCGCAGTTTGCGTATGTCTTCATTCCACCAGTAGCAGGGTTGTCCTCGCTTCGGAAGTGTTCTCCTTGGCATGGACGCCTCGCATGCATCAATAATCGCATTTGTTAAATCTTCAGCTTGTTCTTCAGCAGGTCTGGGAGTGAAGTGTGCTGAATCAATTATTACTTCGAATACATCTTTGTCGAATGCAGATGCTCTCCATTTTGGTCCGGAAAAAAGTTGGTTTTGTTTTCCTCTACTGTGCTTTGCTTTGATATCGAGCATTATAGCCTGATCATCACTCAAAGTATAGTGGTCACTTACCCGCCATTTAGTGACTCGTATTAAGGAGAAACTTGCGAAAGTGATATCTATAATAGACTCTGTTCGCCCTCTTTTGAACGTCATTTTCTTGCCGTCGTTTAACAGTTCCACATCCAGTGGAGCAAAGGATTCAAGAATGCTACGTCCTCTAGCATTGGTGTATCTGCTACCCCAGTGTGTTGCCCAAGCGTTAAAATCTCCACCGATGACGATGGGGCTTCTTACTGAGGCACTCTCGCCCAGCGAGTCACCAATCGCACTCCTAAATTGGTCTGTCTTGTCACTGCCTCCACTAAGTTGTAAAAGAAGGTCGCCTTTTTGCGTTTTCTTAATCCTGGTAACCGCTTCGCCAAGTTCACCTAGGTTAGGATCCGTCTTAACCTTTTTTAGGATTTCGGCATACGACATTTCACCCTTTGTCGTAATGATAATGGCGTCAGGCCTCGGTTTCCTTGCTTTCTCTTTAGGTTTGGCTTTCTCTTGGGATTTGGTTTTCTTTTTCGTCTTCTTCGATTTAACTTTGGACCAGCTACTCCCGTCGTCCTTTGTACCCTCGGTTTCATTGACAACGTTTTCTGGTTCAGCGTTAGCGACCGTTTTCTTAGGACGTCGTTTGGCTACTGGTGTACCCTCACAATTGTCCTGCTTTCGCTTCTTCTCCCTGGGTTTTACCCATGGTGACGTTTGGGAGTATTTGTCTACCCCAGACTTTTCCACAGCAACTTCTCTGGATATACCCATAGCACATAGGTCATATAGAGCCTTTATGCGCCTTATTGCTTCTCGTGCTGGTTGAGTGATGAATCTTTTATTTCCATCACCGAGCAATTCAAATACAATTCGAATCTGCTCGCCCAGCTTCTCGAAATCAGTTCCTTCTCTGGTTGGCTGGATTGTTATAGCGACTTGCGCCAGTTCTTCTTCTTGTGGGTTCGTAGCCGAACTTGGTGGAGACCGTAGGGTCCTGACACTCCTACCAAATATGCTTTCCACATCTTCTCCGTTCGTCCTGTTTTGGGAAAACATATTCAGTCTGTTGGGCCCAAACTCATGGTCTTTGACCTCATGGTTATCTTTGCGATGCAGGGAGGCCATGCGAGGGTTGACACGAAGCCTTATGAGCGATCGTGTTCAGAGCCAGGTCGGCGTTAGCCAGGAGTAAACTCAACTGGGCCTACACAATCAACTTAATGGTAACGAATGTTGAACGTGCCATGAGACTTGCCAGTGTTTTATTAGGGCGGGGGACATGAAAGCATTAGCCTGCCAGCCATTTCGGCAAAGAGTCACTTCTGCTTACTGAGGTGACAGAATACTGTCATGTTCGGCCAGTTGCGTCAATTCATATATTCCGTTGATCCGGTATACCATAATTAAGACCTTACCGGGCAGGGTCTTAATGCCAATGTCATAGGCTCATAATCACGGTTTTGATCGCGTTTTCTCGACGTCACTCCTAGGAGTGGATGTGCACTTTATAAAGGACGGCGCCGTCTCGTCCTGTCGCAGGAGATTCTTTGGGTTTCTAAGGCGTTTTCAGCCTCACCCTCCTCCTCTGCCGCTCGTGGTCGGGCAGAGGAGGAGGGTACTGCTTATTAGGTATTCGCAGGTAACCTACATATCTGAAGGCCGTTCGGCTATCCGCCACCTGTCGACCCCCATAGTGGCCTGAGCTCAGCCTTATGTATTGCTGTTGCTATTGCTATTTTTTTTTTTTTTTTTTTTGCTGCGCTGGAGGTCTGGAATCTTCTGAAAGATGTATGATTCAGCCCGTACTGAGAAACATGCACGATTCTTACGTACTAAACCACACCCCCCTCTTCGACCATCACTCCTTCACGGAACTGCTGTGAAGTATTACTTCGTGAAGGTTCGTGGTTAGCCATTAGGCTATCTACTGCACTCTAAATCGTTTTCTTTTCTGTGTTTCTCCGTATATTGTCTACTCTATGTAGCTCTAAGATTGTGTTTGTCACTAATTCGGATACATTTCGCCATGTATCCTCGCTTTGTAGCATACATATACTCGATCACGTTCGAATGTTCCATTGTAGGTACGCCTTCTCGGTCGAACCTAGGGCAGAGGAATATCACGTGATTTGCGTCTTCTTCCTCGTCCACACAGTTTGGGCACATAGGCGAGCTATCGTGTCCAAATCTGTGCAGATATTTCCGGAAGGCACCATGATCTGTTAAGAACTGCGTGAGGTAGTAGTTCGTATCTCCGTGTTTTCTGTTTAGCCATACACTTATATTAGGTATAAGGAGGTGTGTCCATCTTCCCTTTGCAGATGTGTCCCAACGAGATTGCCAAGTGGCGATCGATACAATAGGCTAATGCTGACATTAGCCTATTGTAGAGGATTCTCTCCAAGATCTTACCCATGGTGTCTAGGAGACATATGGGGCGGTAGAACGATGGTTCCCCCGGTGGTTTGCTTCCTTTGGGGATTAGCACAAGTTTTTGTATTTTCCAATGGGTGGGAAAAATTCGGTCACGCAAACACCTCTGGAATGTGTCGAGGAAGATTTCTGGTCTACGATTGATTGCGGCCTTTAATGCGATGTTTGGTATTCCATCTGGGCCTGGCGCTTTGTTAGTACCAATTTTTACGCATGCTTCTTCTAGCTCCTCCCGAGAGATATCCGGTATTATTTCGGCATCAAGCATCGACACTGGATTCGTGGTAGGCAGTGGACGTCGTGGGAACAGTGTACCAATTATATCTTCTAACATTTTTGGACAGGTTATTTGGGGTGATTTCCCCTGCATCTTCTTCATTACTATCCTATAGGCAGTTCCCCATGGATCGATATCGGCATCGCTACATACTGTTTTAAAACAGGTTCGTTTGCTATCCTTGATGGCAGTTTGCAAGGATTTTCGAGACTCTCTGAACTCCTCTTGCAGTCTTTCGAACGTAGGATTTCCTCTTGCTCGCTACATTCTTCTCCTAGCTTTTAGGCAAACAGACCGCAGTTTGCGTATGTCTTCATTCCACCAGTAGCAGGGTTGTCCTCGCTTCGGAAGTGTTCTCCTTGGCATGGACGCCTCGCATGCATCAATAATCGCATTAGTTAAATCTTCAGCATGTTCTTCAGCAGGTCTGGGAGTGAAGTGTGCTGAATCAATTATTACTTCGAATACATCTTTGTCGAATGCAGATGCTCTCCATTTTGGTCCGGAAAAAAGTTGGTTTTGCTTTTCTCTACTGTGCTTTGCTTTGATATCGAGCATTGTAGCCTGATGATCACTCAAAGTATAGTGGTCACTTACCCGCCATTTAGTGACTCGTATTAAGGAGGAACTTGCGAAAGTGATATCTATAATAGACTCTGTTCGCCCTCTATTGAACGTCATTTTCTTGCCGTCGTTTAAAAGTTCCACATCCAGTGGAGCAAAGTATTCAAGAATGCTACGTCCTCTAGCATTGGTGTATCTGCTACCCCAATGTGTTGCCCAAGCGTTAAAATCTCCACCGATGACGATGGGTCTTCTGTTCTTAGTGTCGGTTACAATTTCATCCAATATGGCCTGGAATTCGGAATGTGTTAGGCTAGGTGGGCAGTAACAGCTGTAAAAGTGAATTCCTCCCGCCTTTGCCCGCACAAAGTAAGTAGACTGAGTTATTACGTCTTCGAATGCTTTTTTACCACTGGCCCATATTGCTACTTTTCTCGATTTACCTTCTGCCCATGTACTGTTTTCCGGTGTTTTGTATGGCTCGCTAATTAGAACAATATCTACACCTTTCTCTTTTGTTGTCTGCACAAGAATATCTTGCTCCGCCTCGCAATGGTTCAAATTGAGTTGCATAACTCTCATTTGCACTTTTTTGTGGAGAGTGCCTTCTTAAACTGGGGACATTTTCTGCTTCCAGCTATGTGTTTTGCGTCCACCGACTCGTCTGATTTGCAAAGAATGCAAAGTAGGTTGTTGGTGCAGTCTTTGGCGTAGTGACCTTCTTCGCTGCATTTTCTACAACACTTCGATCTGTCGACTTTGCTTCTGCAGTTTGTAGATATATGTCCATATCCTAAGCATCTGAAGCACTTGGTCAGCACCGTCTTTGGTCGGATTTTGCATACAGACCAACCCACCTTAATCTTTTTATCTTCAGGTATAGCCTTTACTCCTTCTGCTGACAGATTGATTGTTGCGGTTTGGGTTCCTCCGTAAGCCTGCCTTAAGCTTAGAATATCCGACAGATGGAAATTCTGCAGTTTCAGCCTCGAGATCACAGCGTTTCGAACATCTTCTTTCGTCGTGACTTCATCTATGTACCTTATTTCGTACACCGATTTCTCTGTCGCGCTTCTTACTGAGGCACTCTCGCCCAGCGATTCAACAATCGCACACCTAAATTCGTCTGTCTTGTCACTGCTTCCACTAAGTTGTAAAAGAAGGTCGCCTTTTTGCGTTTTCTTAATCCTGGTAACCGCTTCGCCAAGTTCACCTAGGTTAGGATCCGTCTTAACCTTTTTTAGGATTTCGGCATACGACATTTCGCCCTTTGTCGTAATGATAAGGGCGTCAGGCCTCGGTTTCATTGCTTTCTCTTTGGGTTTGGCTTTCTCTTGGGATTTGGCTTTCTTTTTTGTCTTCTTCGATTTAACTTTGGACCAGTTACTCCCGTCGTCCTTTGTACCCTCGGTTTCATTGACAACTTTTTCTGGTTCAGCGTCAGCGACCGTTTTCTCAGGACGTCGTTTGGCTACTGGTGTACCCTCACCGTTGTGCTGCTTTCGCTTCTTCTCCCTGGGTTTTACCCATGGTGACCTTTGGGAGGATTTGTCTACCCCAGACTTTTCCACAGCATCCTCTCTGGATGTACCCATAGCACATAGGTCATATAGAGCCTTTATGCGCCTTATTGCTTCTCGTGCTGGTTGAGTGATGAATCTTTTATTTCCATCCCCGAGCAATTCAAATACTATTCGAATCTGCTCGCCCAGCTTCTCGAAATCAGTTCCTTCTTCGGTTGGCTGGATTGTTATAGCGACTTGCGCCAGTTCTTCTTCTTGTGGGTTCGTAGCCGAATTTGGTGGAGACCGTAGGGTCCTGGCACTCCTACCAAATGGGCTTTCCACATCTTCTCCGTTCGTTCTGTTTTGGGGAAACATATTCAGTCTGTTGGGCTCAAACTCATGGTCGCTATCTTCAGCCGTAGTTGTGTAGTCGCCTCTTTGGTTATCTTTGCGATGCAGGGAGGCCATGCGAGGGTTGACACGAAGCCTTATGAGCGATCGTGTTCAGAGCCAGGTCGGCGTTAGCCAGGAGTAAACTCAACTGGGCATACACTACCAACTTAATGGTAACGAATGTTGAACGTGCCATGAGACTTGCCAGTGTTTTATTAGGGCGGGGGACATGAAAGCATTAGCCTGACAGCCATTTCGGCAAAGAGTCACTTCTGCTTACTGAGGTGACAGAATACTGTCATGTTCGGCCAGTTGCGTCAATTCATATATTTCTTTGATCCGGTATACCATAATTAAGACCTTACCGGGCTTGGTCTTAATGCCAATGTCATAGGCTCCATAATCACGGTTTGGATCGCGTTTTCTCGACGTCACTCCTAGGAGTGGATGTGCACTTAATAAAGGACGGCGCCGTCTCGTCCTGTCGCAGGAGATTCTTTGGGTTTCTAAGGTGTTTTCAGCCTCACCCTCCTCCTCTGCCGCTCGTGGTCGGGGACTGCTTATTGGGTATTCGCAGCTAACCTACATATCTGAAGGCCGTTCGGCTATCCGCCACCTGTCGACCCCCATAGTAGCCTGAGCTCAGCCCTATGCTATTGCTATTGCTATTGATATAGATATTGCATATTTAAAATTTTGTCTTATCCAACGCTAATATCCTGGAATATCCCATACCCTACCATCTTCACAATTTCATATGCATATTTTCTATTCCTTAGAAGTTTGTATGATGATTCGTACGACTGACGGTATATCTTCGTGCATTTCCATTTCAATTGAAACAACACACTTTCTTTCACGCGCTTTCTTATAGTTATTATCATTATTATTACGATTATGAATAGTGTGGCAACAACCAACTGGCTTGGCAAATAATACCCAGATCTAATACGATTTTCATGCGATAATATTATTTTGTATTGTTGGCAGAAACAAAAAGGGTTGTGTTGGTTGCTCGCAAACTCCATTGGAGGTATCACCCCCTTTCGCTTTCCACGTGAAAATATTTCATACAGTGTCACATCGCAAGCAGGAGAAGTGTGTGTATGTAAATATTCCTTTATGATTATTATTGTTAGTAATATTTTGCCTGGTTTGCATTTATTAATATTCTTGCCATTGTTTTAAAATGTTATGAATAATATTCTTTGGGATATAAATTGTGGAATGCGTGGTGGATGCATAATGTAGCAGTGGGGACTTTAATGAAGGAATGTTTTTCGCAGAATAATCAAAAAAAGATTAATAGAAGTCCACCTTAAAGTCGAAATTCTGAATTTAATGACGAGCTGGTGTCCCGAGTTTACTTTTATTATTTTTGCTAATTTTTAATTGAATATTTCTTGAAAATTTAAACAATTAGAAGGTATGTTAGAGAAATTTGACTCAAACTCTATATTAAACAAAATGCTTCCACTTAATTATTATGAAGTTTAGAGGATAGGTGTGCGTGAATTCTGTGTGTATATGTATATCGTAGATGTTTAATGTGTTAACATTTAAAGCATTCAGCGAACAGATTTACGCATACGTACGTACAGACAGACAGACTGACTGACATTGGTATCCTTATAAATACCATGTTTAAGCTGTGTTATAAAGTATGTGCATGACTCCTTTTCTCCCACAATCCACCTCAATCCCCTTCTCGCTCGCCCTATTTGGCTTATGTTGACTCTTTGTCTTCGCAACTTCTTCGATACTGTTGGAAAATTAATCCCTTTGGTAAAATTAATCCTTGAATTAATTGCAAATGTTACTCTTTTGTTGTTGCTCCTGCTGCTTCTTGGTTACTTTACATTCATTTCAAGCTCAGCCCTTGCCTCTCTTTTCTACTACATCTCACCCTTTTCAAATTTCGCGTGAATACTGTAATTTTTCTCTAGAACTCTATGCTTAGCTTTGTCTTTATAAATGTTCCTTTGCGGCTTAAGATTGTCTACAACAATGCCAAACGGCAACAACAAACCAACAATACCAGAAATTATATATTTAAGTTAATTTGTTTGCCCTTTTCCAGAGATTTTTCTCTTGGCATTGTTCATTTGTTAGGCTAACGTGAAGGAAAGAAAAATGCCAACACACACTCTTACTTTCGTTTATTTTTTGGTTTTGCAGCCACATGAGAACAAATACGAAATTTATATAGATTTAGTCTAAAAAGTACAATACAGAATCATTATTATTAAAGATACGTAAATGGTATTCATAGGTATAAGTATATAAAAAAGGGTTATCATGCCAGTAAGTAAATATTCCCATCAAATTAAAATCCATTTAAAGACAAACAAAAAATCAAATACGTGTAGGCAACTTAAATTAACTAAAACATGGAAATTATAATAATTATTTGAAATATTCGAAATATTTTCCTTTAATTTTTATTCATCTTTTTAGTTACTACAAATTTGCAAAAAAAAAAGTATGAAAATCTTAGTTGTGTAAAAAAATAGAACGGGTGTGAACATTATTCTCATTCATTAACCATTCATTAACATAGTCAATGCAGATGTGATATAAATAAAATACCGAATTTGGAGATATTGTGATTTTACTCAAAGAAGTTATGAACAATTGATTTCCGTATGAAAGTATAAATTCGTTTTCGTTTTCACTTGGGTCTTCAAAATAACTTCCTTCACTTGGAAGGAAACCCTTTGATCTTCAGCTCAGCTCCACCGTGAGAAAGATAAAAAAGACCAAAAATGGTGCAATATTTCATTCATTGTTGCAGTACCAAAACTTAATAATGACCATAACTCCTTAACTAAGCATCCTGGTGCAACACAGTTAAACTTTTGTGATCTCTAATTGTTGCCCAACAAATTTGAATTTCTATATCATAACATAAACTGATGACAACTCCTTAAGTAACCGACCTAGAGTGTAAAGGACGAAATATTATTATTAATTATTTATGGTAAAAATGCAAATCTTCTTAGCAAAATTTAAAATGGCGATTAATCATTAACTAAGCATCATATAGCGAAAAATTTAAATACTTTCCTTCGCTTAGAAGGAACCCTTTGATCTCCAGCTCTTCTCCACAGTGAGGAAAACTCAAAATAACATTAATAACAGATCAACCCCTCACAGGGATTCATCAATATAGAAAAATAACACATACCGATACCTCCATTCTAAAACATGCTAAGTCGACTTAGCATGTTTTAGGGAGATTGCATTTTTGATTTCTATATATTCCAAATTATCTTCAAACAAAATTTGGTGTTTATCCGTCAATCCAATCAAAAGTTATTCACAAAACAGTACAGGTCATCATACAATTTGCATTATAAAGGAATTGCACACAAATTTAAAAAATGCAGCAAACTTCTATCGCTTCTCCTGAAAAACTACCTTTTTGCACTTAGCATAGTTTAGAATGGAGGTATCGATATTGCGATCACATGACGTAGCATAACTTAAAATGACTATAACTATTTGATTAGTCATCCTAGAGAGCAGCGCTTCTCAAATAGTGATCTGTAGCGGCATATCAGATTGCCGTGACATACTGAAGAAATTTATGCAAATTGTGATTATAATTGGAAAAACAAATTAATTGAATTCGAAAGCAATAAATGCGATACTTCAGAGTTACTATTTATTTTATTTTGGTTAATAATTAAAAAATCGTAAATATAGATTTACATTTGAAGAGACGAGAGCACTAGACTTAGGCCAATATGTTTATACCCTACACCACAGGGTATTATAAGTTTGTTTTATGGCAGATGTTTTTAATACCAAGAAATCTAACAGCCAAAGTATATACTGATAGACTCAGAATCACTAGCTGAGTCGGTTTAACCATGGCCGTCACTGTCCGTCAGTCTGTCAATCTAGAGTTGACCGTTGACTACAGGTAGAATATCTTGATCCACGGGCCAACATTGCCGAATTTGAATAAAATTGCTTCAGTTTTAGCTACAGCACCCATATTTATGTTTCGTCCGATTTGGCCCTTTAGAAGCTGTATTTTACATCAAATTGTTTTGATATTTGGTATGGTAGAGTTTATTGACCTATGGACCAATATTGCCGAATTTGAAGAAAATCGGTCCCATATATACATTTCGTCCGATTTGGCGCTTTAGCCCTATAGAAGCTGTAGTTTACATCCAATCGTGTTAGAATTTAACATTTTCTTGATCCATGTACCAACATTGCTGAATTCGATTTGGCTACAGACGCAGAGACGTACCAAATGTAAATTGTGTAAACAAATTTTAGTTGAAGTATACATTGGATATTTCATTGTTATCCAATTTAACAGGAGTGGAGTAGGGTATCATAAAGTATTTTTAGTATAACATGTTAACATATCGATTCTAAAATATGCTAAGTCGACTTAGCATGTTTTTAACTTCTACGTATTCCATATTATATTCAGTCAAAATTTGGAGTTTATCCGTCAACCCAATCAAAAGTTATCCACAAAACAGTACAGGTCATACGATTTCCATTACAAAGGAATTCCACACAAATTTAAAAAGTTCAACAAACTTTGATCGCCTCTCCTGAAAAACTACCTTTTTGCACTTAGCATAGTTTTGAATGGAGGTATCGATATGTACATAACGGAAATCTTTAATTGTCGACTTTCGAGAAAAATCATTTTTTATTTTTCTCTAATGAGACCTCCTTCCACTAAAAGGAGATAAATATATCATTCCGCAACATCAAAGAGGAGTAGCAGAGCTTTTCATTGATAGTAATATCTTCAAAATATGTAAAGTGGTTAAGAAGATATGGCTAATTTAACAAATAATAAATTTGAGAACAATTCTTGAGATAGGTTACTTTGGAGCTCTGTACCACAAAAACTAGAATGAATTTTAAAAAACTAAAAACGCCAAAAAATCCAACGGTGAGCAATGTCCGTCAGTCTGCCTGTCTTGATGATGCCTACGATAATTTTGATTGGAGTAACCGATTGACTTCAAATTTGTATGTGTTAAAATTTTTTCCAATCTCAGGCTTAGATCAAAGATTGGTCCACTCCTTCGTGTATCTCCCCCACAAAGGGTTAACATTTAGTGAAATATTTCCTATTGCATAACTTCTATACTACAACCCAGAATATTTCACAAATAATATTAGTTTCTTGGTCGCTATCATCTTGAGAAAAATGGGCGAAGTTGCCACCCCATGCAAGTGGACCATTTTGCACAAAATGATAACGGCTTATAACTTTGATTCCAGTCCATACAAATAATTGATATTATGTGAAGTGTAATGCTTTTATTTTAATAATGGGCGTTATTGCCACGCCCTTTTGGTACCTCCGTTATTACCCCCCCAGTACATACTTTAAAGTTGTTAAATGCAATTTAAATTGATAATAATTTAATTAAAACAAAAAATAAATTAATTTACTAATATTAGTTTGGGACTCAAGGTGAGGGGATTTTTAAGTCGATGTACCCCACTGAGCTTTCTTACTTGTTTTTTCTTTTAATTAAACTATTATTAATTTAAATTTCATTTAATAACATTCAAGTATGTACTTGTATTAAAGTTATAAGCTGTACCTTTTGGTGCAAAGTTGTCCATTTGTGTGGGTGGTACCAAAAGGGGAGTGTCAATAACGTCCACTTTTCTCTGGACTCTGTACTGTAAAAACATTACACTGAACACAATTTAAAGTATTTGTATGAACTTATATTAAAGCTATTAGCTGTTAACTTCTGGTGCAAATTGGTTCATTGGTGTGACAGGTTCTCCCATTTTTCTTGAGGTGTTAGCGACTAATAAACTCATACTATGTGTGGAATTTCAGAAGATTTTAGTGTGTAATATATAAGTTATTAAAGAATCAGTATTTCATAAGTATTAAAGACAAATATTAACTCTTTGTGGGGAAGGTACTATAAGGAGTGGACCAATATGGTCCTTCGAATTTAGCCGGAGATAGGGAAAAATATTACCGCACATCAAATTTAAAGTCAATCGGTTAATCCTTTCGAAAGTTATCGTGCGCACCAGCCAGCAGACAGACAGATAGACGGACGGACATTGCTCAAATGCCTTAAAATTACCCAAACCGAATTTCCGCCAAACATACTTGGCGTCTTAGGTCAGTCCTCCGAGCGACAAGCCACTTGTGGCTTGTAGCAAATGATATATACCCTCCTCCCTTTTGGTAACTACCAAACAAAATGTTCAAAATAAAGAATATGAAAAATCATTTTTTTAATTTCCCTTACTCTTACAATATGGGCCATAGTTTAAACATTTATCCATAGACTTTTTTTCAAGTACGCATTTTTTTTAATTTTTTTATCGTTTTAATATCAATTTTTTCTAATTGTTTTAACGACATTTACTAAACTTCTGTTACTACGTGAAAGTATTATTTTCTACATTTGTATCACCCTTTGACGACCGTAAGGTTTGACAAAAATACCAACTTTTTAACTTCTCTGAGTTTCTGGTCGAAAAATAAAAAATATGGTTGACTGATTTTAATGGAATCAAAAATTTACGTATGTTTTAATCTTACTATATAAACATTTAAAGCAAATTAGGACATTTTAGACATAAAGGAAGTAAGAATTGCAAAAATATTCGCATAGGACATATATGTCCCAGTGGTCATAAAAGGGGTGAAGGACTATGAATGACATTAATATACCAAGTCATATCCCGAAATTAGTTGAGCAAATCCATCAAAGATCCCACTCTTTTCAGATTTGGTCACATCAATTTTATGTTAAAGTTTTACCTAAAAGATTGTTTTTTGTTACACTGCCTCTTTGAAGAACCCCAGTAAATAGTGTTGCTAGAAATGATGATTTATCCTTGCCTATTCGCCTGGCAACACTACCAGTAAATATTTTATATCTCAAACTGTCTGAGATTTAATATATTTCTATGATTATTTTAGTCTTTCTTTAAAAAAAGTAGCGAAATAACCACTAGGAATTGGAAATATTCGATTAAATTGTTCTACACTATTTTTCGCTTAACTGAATTGCATTTAAGTGAATTTTTAATTACCTGCACAGTACGAAAATATTGTGAACCATGATTAGCTTTTATTAGAATATATTATGTGCATTTTTTTAAGTTCATTCGGTTAATAGCATTTTTTTAGTCACTTTTTCAGCATTTTGCATACAATTTATTACATTTAACTGCTTTTAAGACAACAAAATCATCTTTGTTCCTCTTTTCGTTTTAAAATTTCATGGATAATTGGGTGCAAATTATAAATATTTTCAATTTACTGCATACAAATATGCGAGATCAATTTAGAGAGACAAGAGAGAAGAAAGCTAGAGTTATTTTCGGTACATCTAGTTATTGTTAGAGTAAGAGACGGAGGTGAAAAAATTTGTTGTGTTTTTTGTATGTCTGCAGACAAAAGAAACACAAAAATACAGTGACACATTTCATATTATGAACATATAGAATGCCGAATAAGTATCAATATTTCACTTAAGTGCACATTAGTGCGCGAAGTGGCCTGCAAAAGTAAACGAGGTAGTTAAGTAAAAAATGGTGACCAAAATATTCGTCAAGCGATTTTACAGGAGCCGTATTTGCAAAGATTTTTCCTATACTGGTGTTCGACTCTTTTGGTCAAGTTTTACCCACGATGAGCTTGTCCTTGGGAGTATTTATTGTAATGATCGAAGGCTATAATTTGGTAAGTCCCCAAAGAAGTTTGCACGGTGATATAGACGACACATAAAGGTCCTTGCCTATTGTGGGTCCCTATGGAACCTAGTTTTCTCTATCAACTTTGGAGCAAATATAGTCTTCTAGATCTTAATAAATATTTATGAATAATAATAATGTAGTCGGCCCTCTCCATCTTTAGTTTTTCTTTTTTTTGCGGATATATATATTTTAAGTGAAATTTTATTAATCGGTAGTTTAGAAACTCAGATCGAAGAATAACGGAATTATTCGATGGGCTACATGTAAATTAAACCACTACTCATTCTTTTTCAATAACCCTCTATATGGCACACATGTGCGTGATTTTATGTGGCATACAGTTTAATGTGTGTGAGTGGGTGTGTCTGCGTGAAGGTTTGCGGGTGTGAGTCCATTCATTTACGCGTGCAGTGATTCACATGTATTCGACGTCGCCCGCATTCACGAATCCTAGTAGTTGTAGTACGAGTATGCATGCATAAAATTGCTGGTTTTCCTCTGGGCGGGGGGTCATGATATTGGCATTATTCGTATGTGGAACATTGATTTAATGTCTGACACTTAATCAAAGTAATTGATTGTGGTTTTTTGTTCGCATTTCTCTTAACATTTCGGATTTTTTTTTGCTGTTATTATTTTAATTCATTCTCGTTGAGAGTGGTATCATTGAACACAAGTGATTTTTGGGCTGATTTCAGTGTACAACGCACTTACGTACATTTTGATAAGTAGATAAATTAATGATTTAATTAATTATCTTCAACGGGAAAATTACCGACTATTGTTTTCCCATTAATGCGGGTTTTTATCTACGTCGAAATGCCGCAGATGTTCGTCGATTCCATTGCAACTGATGTATGAGGTCAGCCTCGAGTCGATGGTCGTATGTTAAAATTTATTTATGACTTTACTTACAAGACATGTGTCTGTAATTTCGTACTGACTTTCATTTTTGTTCTCTAAATGTTGACGATGTGAGTTTGTGATGGAAAGCCTAGGCGAAAACGATAAATGGTCTATACACGTAATAGCAATCAATTAATATGTAGTAATTTGCTATGTATGAGATTTCAAGGCGATTGTAGTATCCATAAAATAAAATTTTGACAAAGAAATGTGTCGATGATTTTCTTACGTTACGCTCTGATGATAACTACATATTAATGACCCGCTCTGGGATTACGAGTATAGCTAAAATTTTGGACTTTCAGAAAAGGCTGTCTCACTTCTATATATATATAGGATATCAACCTTATATATATATATATAGGATATCATTTTTCAAAGCTAATTGCAAAAACTTCCCCAATAATATACTGTATTTAAAAAATTTTAATAATCGCATAAATAAAAAAGTTATAAATCATTTAAACCATATAGCTCATTCTGTGCCACCCTGTACTTCATAGAAAAGAACCAATTCTGTCTTGTTTGGGTTAATACCCTAACCACTCCTTCTGATCCAATTAATTCAGAGCCACCTGTATCTAATATCTCTGAGCACGTTTGGGAATTTGTCAGTTACTGCGATAGCAATGTCGTCCGCATATGCCACGAATTGAAAGCAATAAAGTTCTAGACCCAACAGGATTACATCCTCCGCTTGATTCCAAACTTCCTTGAACTTCGCCTCCTGTTTAAAAATTTCGTTAGAGTTGTCGCCCCGTGCTTGATGCTTGTTATGCGTCTTCTGATAAGCAAACGCTGAATTACTCTAATCAAGATATGGTTCATCTTGTGGGTGAAGGGACAATTTACGAGTCACGCTATTACCAAATATGAGAGAATGTTGTCAAAAGTCTCTTCTATGTCAAGAAAGGACATCATAATGAATTCCTTGGAATGTAGGGACGATTCGATAGTATCCACAAGTTCGAGCAGGGCAGATTCTGTAGACTCTACCTTATTGTAGGCATGTTGTTTCCCCAACAGGAGTTTTATTTCCAGGTTTTTCCTAATGAAAGAATATAAAAGACTTTTCAGACCTTTCAATAGGAAGGAGGACATACTAATTGGTCTGAAGTCCTTTGGCCTAATATGCGATATCTTTCCAGCTTTGGGTATGAATACCACTTTGATATCCCTCCATCGACGTGGAATATATGAGAGCCTGATACATTCTTCAAAAATGTTCTCCAGCCAGTGTATAATGTACTTCAACATTGTCTGCATATCTGTTGGGATAATGCCGCCTGGTACGGGTGATTTACAGGCTCGAAGCTTGAAAACCCTCAGCAAATTCTGGATTTCTCACTAAACAAGCTAGCGACGCTAGCAGTCCACTCGCTCTCTTGTTGGTCCTGCTGATCCTCGGGTTCTGTGGGTGAGTTCCCCGCGAAGTATGTGTCGAGAAGTATATTTAATAACTGCTAGGTGTTTTTTGTCCAGTTATTTGCCGCATACTGCAAATAACCCACTGTGCAGGGTGCAGTGAATAATATCTTACGCAGCCTTGCGTATCCATCACTTTTTCCATTTCTATACAGATGGTGTACCAGGAACGTCTTTGCGCTTATTAAAGCTCCTATTGTAGGTAGATTTTGAGTTCCTCTTTATAGTCATCCCAGTCCTTAGTGACCCCAGTAGATTTATCGTTGTTGAATAGCATGAGATCTTTAGAAGGATGTAGTGAAGTTGTCGACCTGATCATCAAGATCGACATTGTCATTCGGTTCGATCAGAAGTTTTTAATTGAGGACTTTTTTTAAAATGTCTCTCAAACAGGTGACACCTTGTCTTCCTCAATTTTTTGTGGACGAGTTTGTACTCTATGTAATGGTGATTTGGGAACGATGTCGTTCAATACATTCGACCCAATATTTTAGCTTGGCTAAAGATCGGTATATTGCCTTTATTTCACACAGTTATGTTAGTAATTAAAATAAAGTCAATAACTGGCTCATCCCTATTGTTTGTATCCGTGCTACCCCAAATAAGATGGTGAGGCAACGTTGACCAAAGTAGCACTTTATTACGACACCATTATCACTAAATCGTTGAAACAACTGTTCAAGATGTCGTAAGTGCCCTTCTTGAGGACTTGATGCGACCAAAACGTCGTCAAAACAGGCGTAGCAAAAATCTAAACCTCGAATAAATTCATTGATGAAGCGCTGGAACGTTTGTCCAGCCTTGTAGAGTCCAAAGTTCATATATTGAAACTCGACGAGACCAAATGGCGTTATTATGGCTGTTTTTGAAACATCTTTGGTAGCCACGCGTATTTGATAGTACGCTCTAACAAGATCTATGGTGGAAAATATTGTGTTACTACTTAATCCGTACCCAAAGTTATGAATATGCAGTAGAGGGTACCTATCGGGAACGGTTATTGCGTTAAGTCTCATGTAATCTTCACATGGTCTCCATTGTCCGTTCCTTTTAGGAGCCCTATGTAAGGGACTTGACTAATTGCTTTTCGACGGACGACACAATCCCAATTTATATTTCTAGTTGTTCGGGGGAAAGTCGACGGGCTTTAGAAACTACGGGTTGACTAGTAGTTTCGATGACATGTTGCACATTGTGTTTGCGTTTTACTGCAGTTGTTGATAGATTCATGATGTCAGGAAAACGGCTCAGCAAATCGTGATATACATGCCTAGAATCCAATGTTTTTATTTCGACAAAGTCGGTGTTTTTAACAGAACATGATGTATGTAAACCAGTTGTGTTGTCTACAAGCTTCTTCTTCTTCTTCGTTATATCCACGAGTTAACCATAGTAATGTAAAAAGTCTGCACCAATAATTGAATGTTTCACATCTGCGACAATAAACTTCAAATTAAAAGTTCTTCTCAATCCGAGAGTTGGAGATAGAATGGTGTCAACGTAGGTATTCATGGACGACTTAATCAAATATTAAAAATTGCTTATAGTTTTGTGGTTGCTTCTTCGTGTTTGTACGAGTATTAGAGGGGGGTATAACCGATATATTGGCGCCGGTGTCGATTAAAAACTTTTTACGGAGTTCTGGATCGTAAATGAATAATCGGTTGGTTGTACAGTACCGGTCACTAGATGATTTCATTGAACGTCTTGGGAGTTTTCCGAAGGCGTGGTCTTGAATATGCATTGTTGGCGGCAACAACGTGCGTTACATCCGAACTTTCTATGATAATAGCATACCTTTTGTGATGAGCTCCTGGATCCTGGTTTTCGCTTCCGGGATGAAGATCTTAATTGACGATTTCTTGACGTTTGCAGTCGTTCTATAGCTGAGGTCGTTATATAGCTGAGGCTTCTATGACAGATAAAACTGGTGAAATTTTGTGCAGTTCAACAAGAAGTATATCTGTGGATTCTTGAATAACAGATATATTTCTTGTTGAACTGCACGAAATATCACCAATTTTATTCGTCATAGAAGCCAAGTTTTCCAAAGGCTCTGTTGATGTGGCCAGAATATCTTTGGCTTGTAAGGGTAATTGTTGCAACTATATTGTTCTAAGGAATTCGTCGTTAACGCCACTATTAGCGAGGTTTCGCATTTCGCGTAAAAGGAGCTGGGTTTCCTCTCACCGATGGGCATTTCGTTGAGCAATCGTTTCATTCTTTTTTCATCAGATATGGATAAGTTGTCAATCAGCCGTAGTTTCATCTGCGTCTAGGCATTATTCGGGCGTTTCAAAATGATATCGCTCACCTGAGATAAAAGTTCTGGTTCCAATTCGGGAAGAACTGTAAAATATTTTGACTGTTCTGTGGCAATATTGTAATTTTCAAATTGCGCTACCATGGTGCAAACCAAACAGCTGTATTTTCTTTCCAAAAACTTGGAATCCGCATGGTAATTGACGATTGCGTCGTTGGCGGGCTTGTTGTAGCTGTCGCAGGTGTAGGTGTAGATGCAGTTGAATGTTCACCTCTTCCTATCGAAGTATCCTGTTGCTGTGAATTTGCTTGTCCTCTCGCCATTTTGCTTTTATTAAATGTTCGATTTAAAAACGCGTGTGGAAGTCGGGGGCACCAATTTGTAACGTGATAGATAAACAAGTAAAAGCGTTAAGTTCGGCCATACCGAATCTTATATACTCTCCACCATGGATCGCACGTGAATGGTTACGGGTACTAATAAACTCATTATACCAAATTTCATCCCAATTCGTTGAAATTTGAGATTTTTGTGGCGTTAAGAAGTCAAATCTAGAGGGACCTTTGTATGGGGCTATATCAAAACATGGGCCTATGACTACTGTTGCTCGTGTGGAGGATACCGGGTATAAATAAACCCCAGTTACCAACTTTCAGCCAGATCAGTTGACATTTGTGGTCCCTGTGACGTTAAGAAGTCTAATCGGGGAGATACCATATGTGGGGTCTTTATCCAAAATTGGACCGGTATTGCCCGTGTTCAATCCCAACATACCTGCAGATATAAGAAGTATATTTACCAAATTTCAGCCACCTAGCTCAAGAATTATAGATTGTAGCGTGATTACAACGGACGGACGGACATATCTAATTCGTCTTAGAATTTTTTGACGATTAATAATATATATACTTTATGGGGTCCCAGATCAATATGTACACTAGATAGGGTCAATGCCCAACCAAGAAAAAAAAGTTGCGTTTGTCACCCCCTAGATTTGAAGATTATTCAAAAACAATTTCAGAAAATTATTTTTAATTTTTTTTGGTGCACCCTACATACCGCCCTTTTAGTTTTCTTTATCCTGTGTTGCTATTTGAAGTCCGATTGTAACGGGATGCATATCGCTGTTCACGTTTTGGAAAGGGCTATATTTCGTCCACTGGCCATTTTTGACTCCGAGGTCAAATTCGATAATTGACCTCTGTTTACTTCTTTTTTACCTCTTTTATTTGGACTTATTTTGAAACGATAATAAAGGCATTAAAAAATAATTAAACTTTTGTCTTTAAAGTACTCAGTTTTTTTTTATAAACAAAAAAGTTACATAGGGTTCAAAATTGTAAAATATATGCTGGAGTCGAATTCGACTAGTCTCTTTTGCCCTCGTTTTCTGTCTCTCTCACACACACATGAATAGCCCAATGCCACAAACGCACAACCACTGTGGCAGTTCGGTCCAGCATCAACAAACTAAATTTTCGGGATTCTCTAACAAATGTTGAAGCTTTTTAAAGGAAGAATAAAATCACTTTGTTTTCCCATTTACCCTACACTCCACTAAAATGGTATTTTTGCCACTGACTCCATATTTACTATCCTATATTTACGTATGATACCTCCATACGTCACTTTTGATTTTTTACCAGATTTTCTACTTTCATTAAAAAGGGTGAGCCATTTAACATTTGAATTACCGATTACTTTAACTTGTAATTTGAGCCCTTTGGATTATTTTCTGTGAAACCAATTAAGGATAAATGCTATGCAAAGCATCCAGAGATAATTAAATCGTTGAAACATTAAATCTAATGGTGATTTCGTTTGTGCAAAAAAATGTAACATTTTTTTTACATTTTACACTGAAACCGCTTTTTAGGTTCGTTTGTAAAAATGGTGCAGCCGTATGCAGTATGAACGGGTTTTGATTTCGTTTGTAAAATTATTACACTCCGCAAATGCGAAAATATCGCATTTTGCACACTCAACGGTGTGGAGTGTTGCACCGTCAAAAAGCAAACTTTCAACATTTCCACTAAAACCAGAAATTTGAAAAAACTATCAGTAAATTTTTTTTTCTAGCCGATTCAAATTTTAAATGGCCCACCCATTACTTTCCTTTTACAATGCAAATGAGTTATAGAGATTTAATTATAAAATGTTATAGACATGGTTAATTTGTTTGAACACCATATTTAACTTACATACAAATGGCTTTCCATGTGTTTCAAAATAAGTATCATTTACTGGGGTTGAAAATCAAATAACTGAAGTCACTAGTAAATATTTACCTCGGATTCCAAACTGAAGAAGTGTTGTCATTGTCAAGAGATGATCATCGACGTATCATACTTAAAGATCATATTAGATTAAATCAGGAATTAGTGGAAAAAATACTATTTTGGTGGAGTGTAGGGTGAACGGGAAAACAAAGTGTTTTTTTCTTAAATTATTCCTTAAAAAAGCTTCAAAATTAGTTGGGGAATCCCGCAAATTTAATTTGTTGATGCTGTAAAGAACCGCCGTAGTGGTTGTGTGTTTTTGGCATTCGGTTATTCATGTGTCTGTGAGAGAGAGTGAGACAGAAACGAGACCAAAAGAAACTAATCGAATTTGACCTCAGCATATATTTAACAATTTTGAACCCTATGTTACTTTTTTGTTTATAAATAAAACTGAGTACTTCAAAGGCAAAAGTTTCATTATTTTAAATTGTCTTTATTATTGTTTCAAAATAGGTCCACAGTAGGGTGGTAGAAAACGAGATAACAGAGGTCAATTATAAAATTTGACCTCGGGGTCAAAACTGGTCAGTGGAAGAAATATAGCCCTTTCTAAAACGTGAACAACGATATCCATCCCATTACGATCGGACTTCAAATAGCAACACAGTATAACGAAAACTAAAAGGGCGGTATGTAGGGTGCACCCAAAAAAATAAAAATTTTTTTTTCTGAAATTGCCTTTGAATAATCTTCAAATCTAGGGGGTGACAAACGCAACTTTTTTTTATGACCCTGTCTAATGTACACGCTGAAAAAAAATCGCTTCTGTAGTATATTGTCCCAAACATATTCGGCTTGAAACATATATATGTTTAGGGTAGACTCTAAGCATGTAATATTTGGTACATACAAAAATTGTGTATTTGGGAAGATGTTGTTCTAAACAAATATTTGTTTACATCCCAATGTGACTGCCATTTGTGAAACAAATATTTATTTGCATTTAAATATTCATAAAATACATAAATTGTGTCAAATTTTTCAGTAATTCAAAAGTTAAATTTTTAGAAATTTTTAATGTCCGTAAAAAAAATAATAATTGAAATCATATAATCTTGGGTCAATATAAAGTACTTAGAGAGTTGACAACTAATGATGGCTTGGAATACTCAGAAATTTTGAATGATTGATTTAAAACAGAAGGTAATGCTGCATATGGTATCATAACTGGGAGGTACAATTCGAAACCAAGGAAAAATTGAAACTGAAATTTGAAAAACTCAGCAAAATCTTTTTTAAATAAAATATATTTGGAAAAATCCCTAAATAATAATTTTATTTGTATTTAAACACATATTTTATTTAAGAAATTTAGTTTGCAAATATAATTTGTTGTAATATATTAATATATGCGTTCCAAATATATTTTATTGATTTTCAAATAAAATTTATTTGCTAAGAAATATAAAATATTTAAAAATTTGTGTTCCAAATATATTTTCTTTCGATTCAAACATATCAAAAAAGGCGATTTTGCCCCGTGTAGTGGTGTTACAAACGGAGTGACAAAATGAATATACCCCCCATCTTATGGTGGTATACAAATGAAGGACATTCTTTGTGCATTTGTTTGTAACACCCAAAAGGAAAAGAAATAGACCCAACGTTTACTGTTCCGATCGACTTAGAATCACTTTCTGAGTTGATTTAGCTATGTCCGTCCGTCTGTGCATGTATTCTTGTAATCAAATTACAGGTCGCAATCATGGTCCGATCTCAACGAAACTTTACACATATCTTACACATATCTTTTTGCCCAAGAACGATCCCTATTGAGATCAGATTTAGATATAGCCCCCATATATATGTTACCCCCGATTTTACATGTAAGCGCTGTAAAAAGTGTATTTTTAATCCGATCAGTACGAAATTCGGCAGAAAGAGGTTTCTTATTACATGAATTAATACTGCCAAATTTGAGGGAAATCGGTTGAGATTTAGATATAGCACACATATATATGTTACCCCCGATTTGACATGTAAGCGCTGTAGAAATTGTATTTTATATCCGATCAGTAAAAAAATTGGCAGAAACAGGTTTCTCATTACGTGAATTAGCACTGCCAAATTTGAGGGAAATCGGTTCAGATTTAGATATAGCCCCCATATATGTATATGTTACCCCCGATTTGACATGTAAGCGCTGTAGAACTGTATTTTAAATCCGATCAGTAAAAAAAATTGTCGGAAGAGGTTTCTCATTACATGAATTAACACTGGCAAATTTGAGGGAAATCGGTTCAGATTTAGATATAGCCCCCATATATATGTTACCCCCGATTTGACATGTAAGTGCTGTAGAGACTGTATTTTATATCCGGTCAGTACGAAATTTGACAAGAAAGAAGTTTTTTTTTACATGAATGAGTATTCAAGGAAAATCCGTTCAGATTTATATATAACCTCCATATATATATGTTCCTCCTGATTTGGTATCAAAGCGCTATAGAAGTTGTACTTTACTTCCGATCATTAATATTTTCCGGAAAGATGTTTCTCAATTTAGGAACGAATATTGCTTAATTTAGCGATTATCGGCTCAGAATTAGATAATATGTTCCTGCCTACTTACCAATTATTCCAAATTATTATTGCAATGACCTTTATCGCATTGTTAGGGAGGTGTAGGGTATTATATAGTCGGCCCCGCCCGACTTTCTGCCTTTCCTTACTGGTGTTGATTGAAGTTGATGAAAATTTGTTTAGATTATGCATAGTCCTATCCATTCGTTCCTTTCGATTCTTGATCTATGAAGGAATACTGCTCATTTTAAGGTAACAGTTTAAAATCTTGTTTATTATAATCAACATCTTTAACTCCTCCTTGGTATAATCCTTGATGAGGAGGTGGAGTTAAGTACTTTGTTAAGTGAAATCAAACCAATTATTCCAAATTATTATCGCAATGCCCTTTTTGTATTTTTATTGTTGAGTAGGGCACTATTACATAATTTGCCCCGCCTGACAAGGCGGGGCAAATTCTGTCTGTCTTTCCTTCTGTGTAAGGAAAGACAGAACTTTCCTTTTTTCTATCAAAATGGATTTGAATGGAGGTAGTTTTATCGCTACAGATGTTAAGATTTTTCCTGGTCAATATGCAGGTTCTTGGAATCCTTCAGATTTTTTTTAGTTTTGGAAATTTTGGTTAGGAGGTACTAAATTTGGTTGTACGTGCATGAATGGAAGTTACATATATGCCGTGAACTTTTTGTTTAAAATGGTCTATTTGTATGGGCGTGGTAATAACGCTCATTTTTCACTGTAACGGCATTACACTCCACAAAATTTTAAGTATTTGTATGGACTGGACTCAGCGTTATAAGCCGTTAACTTTTTGTGAAAGATTGTCCATATGTATGGAATGTACCATAATGGACGTGATATTAAAAAATATTAACACATAAAATTTGAAGGCTATTGAAAGTTACATCAGTAGCACCGGCCAGAGGGACAGACGGAAGGACAGACATTGCTCAAATTACTTAATAGGTCCCAATACGGATTTCCGTCAACTATTTTTGGGGTCTCTTATGTCACCCCTTCGATGTGTTATACTTTTGGCCTGCAGCAACTGATATAGACAGTTACTAAACTTCTGTTAAAGAAGTAGGGACCACAAAAAGTGGATTTTAGTGGATGGAACTGTGCCTCACGAATCTTTCGTAGATTTTCTTAACTCCAAATGCGACAAATATAAATGAGAAGACATTGTGATGAAACATCTACTTGGTTTTGTGCCCACTGATCGATATTACGCTGCAGATGGATACCATTCGGATTCAATAGCATAAAATGGCAAACCGAAACTCGTAACGACGGATTACTTGTGACCATTTAATCGTTATCGGATACTGAATCCACTAAAAAACACCCTTTAAATATTTTAATTTAACAAAAATTTTACAACATTAAATGACCTAAATAGATACTTTTGCTTACTTTAATTTACCACAATTTTAAAATTCAATTCTTCTCCCAAAGCAATCAAAATTTTTAACGCTTTTTTAGGTCAAGCCAAACCAAAATGAATGGATTTTCTGTAATGTCCCCTTTTTAATTTAAATTAATATTAACAATTTAAATAATGTGAATGTGCGCTCCGCCCAAAACAGTTAAATGAACAAACTACAATTTATCTGCAATAAATAAATGAACAATTAAATGGAGAGAAAAAGGGGATACAACAAAACAAAAAAATCCAGATAATCACTTACATATGGCACTAAATAAAATGGATAAAGACAAACAGCAATTAAAATCCTCGAAAATCTGCTTACAGTATGAGACAATAAAAAAAGCGTCGACATACACTTCAATTCACAAAGATATACAATGTTGCAGAATTGCATTGACAGTGAAAGCCATTGTAACAACGACAGCAATAAAATAGCATTTATTAAACAATAAAGCATATATACGGGGGAAAATAAAAAAGAACGAAGGAAACAATCGCAGCACTATAAAATGATAAATTCCGAATATTGAGCTCTGACAGCAGCAGAAACAGCGGCCAGGGAGCAAGCAACAAATATATCATTCAACCAATCCTCCTATCCCATTGTGTCATTGTACCTCTCTCCACACACACAAAATACAGCTTCGTGGTATTTGTATACAATTTAATGGTTATGTTGTTGTCCTTGTTATTGGTCCTGTCGAAAGTTCATGAGAGAACACAAACAATTGAGAATCCTCTCCTCACCCAATGACCCATTGACAAATGTAACGGCCAAAAGCAAAACAGGTTCAATTGAAAACAAATAATTCAATTTAATAAAATATTTATTTGGAAATTTCGCTATAAAACATTGAATGATATACCAACAGCAACAACAACTCAGACCACCACTGTTCAATGGCTCCCATTTTTCCACTCATTCGCTCATTCAGCAATCTTCACAGCAACACATTTGTAAGTTCACCCACACATACTTATACGAGTATTCGCGTACACTCTCTTATACATGTATGAGTATATGTACATACATATATAACAATTCTGCCGCCGGTTGTCATTCACTCGTATTAAATCTATTGACAGTATCCAGCAGAGAACTCGTGTGGTATTGGTGGAATATATTTAAGAGTATGTATGTGTGGTTGCATACAATGGAAAACTATTTAGGGACTGTCCTCGGTATTAATATATATTTATATAGAAATCGCAACGGCTTCACGTTTTAGTTTAAATAAATATTAGGAAATTTCACTACGAGAAATAAAGTTCCAATTTACCTTTGTCTACTAATCCTCTTAATAGTAGAATTGAAGGGGGGATCTACGAATCCTATAGTTCCAATCTGTTCCCATAATGGGGATTGAACAGTGATCCCAGATGGGTCACCATTCCTATATTTGCTAGAGTCTAACAGTGGTATCTTCAGCTACGCAGTCTGGCCACAGCACTTAATCTGGTACCACGGGATTCAGGAACGCCCCTAGAACGTAGGTTGTGGGTGCCTTCGGGCAAAAGTGTCCAGATACACGGTGTGAGGTGGCGTTGGTCGACGCAAGTATTCATCCAGAATACCTGCTGGTTAAATTGAGATCACTCATTGGTGGAGGGCCATCTCCATAGTAAAATACTATTTGGTTTATCTACTCCTTAGATGACGACTAGTTAGGTTATCCATTACCTACTAGAAGATAATTCCGTTTATCTACCTCTTACAGGGTCATTTGAGTTATCTATGTAAAATAACTGTGGGTTCAACTACTCCTTAATTGACGACCAGTTGGGTAATCCACTCCTTAATTGACGACCAGTTGGGTAATCCACTCCTTAATTGACGACCAGTTGAATTATCTACTCATTAGTTGACGACTTATTGCTTTATATCCTCCTTAATAGTTGGATTATCTAAACTTAAGTTGACGACCGGATGGGTTATCTAATCCATAATTGACAAACATTGGGTAATATGCATCTTAGTTGACGGCCAGTTGTGTTATCTAAACTTCAGTTGACGACCAGTTGGGTTATCTACTCCTTAGTTGACGACCAGTAGGGTTGTCTTATCTGTAGTTTGCTAGCAGTTAGGTTACCTACTCTTTATTGACGGCGGGTTGGGCTATCTAATTATTAGTTGACGACCAATTGGTTTATATCTTCCTTAGTATAATTCCGTTTATCTACCTCTTACAGGGTCATTTGAGTTATCTATGTAAAATAACTGTGGGTTCAACTACTCCTTAATTGACGACCAGTTGGGTAATCCACTCCTTAATTGACGACCAGTTGGGTAATCCACTCCTTAATTGACGACCAGTTGAATTATCTACTCATTAGTTGACGACTTATTGCTTTATATCCTCCTTAATAGTTGGATTATCTAAACTTAAGTTGACGACCGGATGGGTTATCTAATCCATAATTGACAAACATTGGGTAATATGCATCTTAGTTGACGGCCAGTTGTGTTATCTAAACTTCAGTTGACGACCAGTTGGGTTATCTACTCCTTAGTTGACGACCAGTAGGGTTGTCTTATCTGTAGTTTGCTAGCAGTTAGGTTACCTACTCTTTATTGACGGCGGGTTGGGCTATCTAATTATTAGTTGACGACCAATTGGTTTATATCTTCCTTAGTAGACATCCAGTTGTGTTATCTGAACTTCAGTTGGCGACTGTTTGGGTTATCTAAACTGCAGTCGACGACCAATTGGGATATTTAGACCTTAATTGACGACTAGTAAGATTACCTATTGAATTATTTACTCCTTTGTTGATAACCAATTGGTTTATCTACTAATTAGTAGACGATCAATTGAGTTATCCAAACTTCAATTGACGATCAGTTAGCATATCTAATCCTTAATTGACGACCACATATATTATCTACCCTATAGTTGAGGACAAGTTGGTTTATCTAAACTTCAGTTGCCGACATGTTGGGTTATATACCTATCAGTTGACAGCCAGTTAGGTACCCTACTACTTATTGACGACCAGTTGGGTTATCTACTCATTAATTGACGACCAATTGGTTTATATCCTCCTTAGAAGACGTCTGATGGGTTTATCTAAACTTGAGTCGGAAACAATTTGGGTTATCTAAACTTCAGTCGCCGGGTTACATACATTTCAGGTGAGGACGAGTTGGATTTTATACTCCTTGGTTGGCTTCCAATGGGTTTATCTACTCCTTAGTTGACGAACAATTGATTTATATACTCCTTAGTTGTCGACAGGTTTATTAATCTGCTACTTATTTGACGACCAGTTAGGTTATCTACTACTTCGTTGACGTTCGATTGGTTGATCTATTCCCTATTTGTCGACCAGTTGGTTTATCTTCTACTTATTTGACAGCCAGTTAGGTTATATACGGGTTTTCCAACAAGAGGTGTTATTTTGAATCACCCGGTATTTCGGTAGCTGTCACTTTTAAAGCTTTTATTCTTTGACATTTGACAAGTAGAAACTACGCCATTACTAACCAGCAAGGAAAGGCATAAAGTGGGGCGGTGCCGACTATATAATACCCCACACCTCCCTAACAATGCAATTAGGGTCATTGCGATAATTATTTGGAATAAATGGTAAATAGGTAGGAACATATAATCTAATTCTGAACCAATAGTCGCTAAATTAAGCAATATTCGTTCCTTAATTGAGTAATATCTTTCTGGAAAATTTTAATGATCGGAAGTAAAGTACAAATTATATAGCGCTTTGATACCAAATCAGAAGGAACATATATTTGGTTTTATATATAAATCTGAACCGATTTTCCCTGAATACTCATTCATGTAAAAAGACCTCTTTCTGTCGAATTTCGTACTGATCGGATATAAAATACAGTCTCTACAGCGCTTACATGTCAAATCAGTGGTAACATTTCGAGTAATAAGAAACCTCTCTCTGTCGAATTTTGCACTGACCGGATATAAAATACAGTTTCTACTGCGCTTACATGTTAAATCGGGGGTAACATATATATGGGGGATATATCTAAATCTGAACCGATTTTCTCCGAATTTGGCAGTATTCATTCATGTAGAAAGAAACCTTTTTTTGCCGAATTTCTCACTGATCGGATATACAATAGCTAAATCAACTCAGAAAGTGATTCTAAGCCGATCGGTATAATAAACGATGGGTCTATTTCTTCTCCTCTTGTGTGTTACAAACAAATGCACAATGTTATAATACCCTGTACCATAGTGTGGTGTAGGGTATAAAAATGGAACAATACACGATCATCGAACGATACAAAACGATCAAAAAACAGTCGAACAAAAAAACGATACGAACGATACAAAATCATCTTTACTGATGAGGCCCATTTCCACCTCGGTGGCTACGTCAACAAGCAAAATTGTCGCATCTGGGGCTCGGAAAACCCAAGAGTTATTTTTGAGAAGCCTCTCCATCCTCAACGCGTGACTGTTTGGTGCGGTTTATGGTAAGGCGGGGTCATTGGACCTTACTTTTTCAAAAATGAGGTTGGATCAACAGTTACGGTGAATGGATTGCGCTATCGAGAGATGATTAATGATTTTTTATGGTCGGAGTTAGATGATATTGATCTGGACAACTTTTACTTTCAACAAGACGGCGCTACGTGCCACACAAGCAACGAAACCATTGATCTGTTACGGGAAAAGTTTCCGGACACAATTGGCCACCGAGATCTTGTGATTTAACACCTTGCGACTTCTTCCTTTGGGGCCACGTGAAAGATAAGGTCTACGCCAACAGCCCAGCGTCGATTCAAGACCTCAAAGATAGATTTCGTGAGGCTATCGAGGACATAGGGCAGCCACTTTGCGGTTTGGTTACGGAAAATTTCATGAAAAGGATATGGTCCTGTAAGCGTGGTCGTTGTGGCCATTTGGCTGATGTTGTTTTTCATTATTAACTTCATACCTTCCTCTTTATTATGAAATAAACATCCGATCATTTATCTCAAAAAATTGCATTTTTCTTTGAATACCAAAATAACACCTCTTGTTGGAAAACTCTCGTTGACGATCAATTGGTTTATCTATTCCTTATTTGACGATAAGTTGGATTATATACTTTTAGTTGGTGACCAGTGGGTTTATCTACTCCTTAGTTGACAACCAGTTGCTTTATCTACTCTTACTTATCAACTAGTTTATTTATCTGTTACATAGATTATCCACTTTTTAGTTGACGACCAGTTGGTTATATACTCCTTTGTAGACGACTACTTGGGTTATCTAAACATCAGTTGTGTTATCTACTCTTTACTTGTCGACCAGATAGATTATCTGCTCCTCATTTGACTACAATTTGGGTTGTTTACTTCTAAGTAGGCGGTCTGTTTATTTTTCCACTCCTCAGTAGACGACCCGATTGGTTATCTACAGCTTAGAAGATTACTCGTACAGTTATCTACTGCTTAGCGAATGACTAATTCAGGCCAATTTTCGAAGTTTGACGATTTAATACTCCTAGGAAACTTTTAATTGGTTTCAGATGTGATTTAACAGTACGGTGAACAGTGAAACAACACCACAGTGGCTAAAGCTGGAATCTTAAAATTCGTAATTAATATCGGGAACAATGTTTTTTCGAAATTCGTACTTTTAGGTGCAAGATAAGACAAAGTTTAGGATTAAATATGGTACTACCGCCAAATTGAAATTATTGACAATACTCGAACGGTGACGTATAAGACGATTCACAAACCACCTAGACAATATTTTTAAAAAATTATTATCAAAATAATTAATTTCGGAATATATACCATCCTCTTTCACACTGATCATATTGTATCACATTATTCTTCACATAAAAACCTTTTCTGATATGAACGAATGGGGTTAAAGGTCTCAAATATTATAAATTTTTCCAATTTCGGAAAATCGCTTCCGATTTTCCATATGTTTAGTTTTTTCAACTAAGTTTGCACATATGGTTAATTGAAATTCCTACACGCTGAAAAAAATCGCCTCTGTAGTATATTGTCCCAAACATATACTGCTTGAAACATATATATTTTTAGGGTGCAATCCAAATATATATTATTTGACAGATACAAATATTATATGTTTGGGAGGATGTTGTTCTAAACAAAACTGTGTTTACGTCCTAATATTTTTTATTTGGATATGTTATTTCCCAAACAAAGTTCTATTTGCGTGAATATATATCTATTCTTTAATTGTTTAAGTTTTCAGCAATTCCAATGTAATTTTTAGAAATTTTTAATGTTAGTAAAATTTCTTTATAATTGAAAATAATGAGTTGGAATAGTTAGAAAATAAAAATAATTGGTTTCAAATAGAAGTTAATGCTAAGCAAGCCAATTTTATTCCTTTTAAAATAGGCATAATTCGAAAACAAGGAAAAAATTAAAACTAAAATTCGAAAAATTCAGCTGTTTTGAAAAAAATGTTTTTAATAAAATATATTTGGAAATATTCATAAAGAATAATTTTATTTGTATTTAAACACATATTTTATTTGAGAAAATTAGTTCGCAAATTTATTTTATTATAATATATTAACATATGGGTTCTAAATACATTTTATTGATTTTCAAACAAAATTTATTTGCTCAAGAATATATAATAGTTAAAAATTTGTGTTCCCAGTATATTTTCTTTCGATTCAAACATATCAAAAAAGGCGATTTTGCCCCGTGTAAAATTTTAGTTTAAACCGCTTGAATTTTGCCATATTTGCCCTCTCTGTCCAACTCTGCGCCTAAAAGTGCGAGTTTCAAACAATAAAGCCTTATGTCGAGTCTACCTTTCCATCAATTGTAAGGCAGTTCAGCTGCAGCCCTTTTGTCTAGGCGGTGAAGAAAACTAAAATCTAAAATAGGAGAAATAACTTCTGACACATACATTACTAAAACAAACAATACTTGTTTATTGGACATCTCCAAACTATATTAAACTCACACAGTCCGAAAAAAATTATCCACCAAAAATTGCACGTACTTACGTGTAAATACGAGTACGCTCGTATATTTGTTTGAGAGGGTGTATGTGTGTGGCTGTTTTGCTCGAATTTTATGTGTTTAAGGTTAAAATGCATACAATGACATAAACAATGTACGAACAAAATAAACATGAAAAGGTAAAATCAATTAAAATATTTACATACATGTAACAATACATCTCAACAACAGTCAACCAGACGTAATACTGTTGCTGGGAATTTGTTTTGCTGACGACTACAACAGGAAACGGAGAGGGCTCAGTAAGAGCAGCAGCGGCAGAAACAACAGCAGTGTAGCAACATAGTCAAAATGTAATGGCAACAATACAAACAAACAAACAAGCTCAGAACCCAAAGAATGTCAATCACTTTCAACAATCTCAATAAAGTATTTTTACCAATGCCACCAATACCACCGCTACCATTACCGACAACATCAACGCCATCGCCATAGCCATCACCAGCACCATCACCATCACTAGCACAATCATCAACAACATCGCCATCCTCATCAGCAATAACGAGAAAACCGACATCATTATTTCACTGACTATTGGAGCTGTGATACACCCAAAGAAAACTGTGTGTTGGCTAATTTGAAAGCGCTGTGAATAATATATATTTTTACCAAACTTTAAAAACTGTTTTCAAAACCTCACTATATACTTGGAATGGCGTTAAATTGGCCCTCCAAAATTTAAAATCGAATATTGATACCTTCATACCATAGTATACCAAATTGATTATCATAGTTTTTCAGGAAAGACGTTCCAATTTTTGGAAAATTCTTATCTTGTATGTTTGGTTGTTTGTATGTTGCTTCGTTTATGTGTTTGTTTGTGCCGAATAGACATATAACTGGCTGAACCGATCTTCTTGGTTTTCATATAATGTAGCTACTCGTATATACCCGGGGATGAAAATAGGCTTAATTTGTATACGCTACACAACACTGTGGTGTATGGTATTATGAGTTTGTGCATTTGTTTGTAACACCCAAAAGCAGAAGAGATAGACCCATCGTTTATTATACCGATCGACTTGGAGTCACTTCCTGAGTTGATTTCACCATGTCCGTCTGTCCGTCCGTAGATGTATCTTTGTAATCAAAGTGCAGGTCGTATTTATGGTTCGATTGTAATGAAATTTAGCACAGTTCTCTTTTTTTCCCAAGAACGATCCCTATTGAAATCGGTCAAAATCGTTTCAGATTCCAATATATACATATGTAGGTTCCTCCGATTTGGCATATATACACTGTATAAGCAACATTTTTTCCAGATCAGTATAAAAATTACCAGAGAGAAGTCTATTGATACAATTAGAGACATTACTAATTTTGAGGAAAATCGGCTCAGATTTAGATATTGCCCCATATATGTTACCCCCGATTTTACATGTAATCCGATCAGCTCGCAATTCGGAAAAAGAGGTTTCTTATTACATGAATGAACACTGTTAATTTGGGGAAAATCGGTTCAGATTTAGATATAGCCCCCATATAAAGGGTGTTTTTTTAGACGTGTGGTTTTCAAGAAGAAATAAAACGCATATAATTTAATGTGTTGGCCAGGAATTTAGCTTTATTATAAAGATAAGGCATTGCCATTATGTTTTAAAAATGGTTTCGGGCAAGTCGCGAACCGGACCATTATTATGGTAATAAATTTGCACGATTTGCAAACGTTGTTCCAGAGTAAGTCTATTCATAATGAAATGGGCAAACTAAACTGAGCATTAATCAAGTGACAGCTGTCAAAAAGAAAAACTCCGAAAAAAGTATTGCCAGATTGAAAACCACACTTCTAAAAAAACGTTTTACGTTTTTTGGTGTTCGTGTTAACCCAGTAAAAAAATTTCCGAAAAAGCAATCGAGTAGGGAATTAAGTAGCCTTGTACGTATTAATTCCTCACTCACTTCCCTAACCGATTCTTTTTATAAAGGGATGAGACTTCCGGAACTAATGTTGAAAAAAGAGGAATTCTTTTTTTCACCAGGTTAGGAAAATGAAAAAAAATATTCGATTTCATTTCACTCTTTACTTTCTATTTTTAATTTTATTTTTATAGACTTATTTATTTTTTATTTCCATCCGACGAGGATTTGAACCCGGGTTACCTGCTTCAAAACAGTGCATGCTAGATCCCTGCACCATCAAAGGTCACCAACGCTAAATTCGACTAAGTATTTAAGGGAAGGAGATTTTTTCGATAGCCTCGCTATTTTTAGACTCGCTTACTTTGCGGATTTTTGGAACTAAGTTCTCCATTAAAAAATCCAGAAAAAATATAGCGCATTATATTCCGGAAGGAAAAATACAATGAAGAATTAATGGCTTGGCACCAGTTCTACAGCTACTTCAATAGAATGCAGAGAGCAATGCTTAACTGAATCTTGGCAAACGAAACTGGAAGTATTACTGGGAAGTTTTGGGCTTTGTAAAAGTTTAAACACATATACAGGGTGGGCCTAAAGAAACCAAGGGGTGTAAAAGTTTAATAACTTTTTCGTTTATTAATTTTTTTTTATTTTTTCTTCCAGATTATATAATATACAAAAGGCAAATTTTTTTACACTAAGTATGAAAAATAATGTCTCTTAAATGACCACCGTTTTCAGCTTCGCACTGATGGGCTCTTTTTAGAGCATTTTCCATAACAGCTTTCAAAACTTGTGGCTGTAGCGTTCGAATTTCTGCAACAATGTTTGCCTTGAGTTCAAGGATTGTCTCTGGCTTGTTCACATACACTCGCTCCTTCAAACAACCCCAAAGAAAATAGTCGGGTGCTGTCAAATCTGGCGGTCGCGCTGGCCAAATAATTTCCGAATTTCTGGAAATTATTCGCTCTCCAAAAATTTGACTTAAAAGTGCCATTGTGTCTCGGGCAGTATGGGCAGTGGCTCCGTCCTGCTGAAACCACATACCAGGTCTGTTTTCAAGAGCAGGACGTAAAAAATTTTCTATCATAAACCGATACCGCTCTCCATTTACGGTTACAGCACTTCCATCTTCATTCTCGAAGAAGTAAGGCCCAATGACATTTTCAGATGTGATCCCACACCATACTGTACACCTGATGGGGTGCAATTGGCGTTGATGAATGGCTCTTGGATTTTGAGAACCCCAGAACCTACAGTTCTGCTTATTGACAAAGCCATTCAAATGAAAATGAGCTTCATCACTCATAATCAAATTTTTAATAAAGTTGATTTCATTTCTCGCCAACTCTTGAAATTTAACTGCAAAATTTAGACGTTGCCGATGATCTGGGGGTTTTAATTCTTGCACCAATTGGACCTTATATGGGTATAACTGTAAATCTTTTTTTAAAATGCGCCGCACAGTGGAATTTTTTCACACAAGACGCTGC
Source organism: Eudasyphora cyanicolor (assembly GCA_963930755.1). NCBI lineage: Eukaryota > Metazoa > Arthropoda > Insecta > Diptera > Muscidae > Eudasyphora > Eudasyphora cyanicolor. Next base: position 36,246,438 of record OZ005737.1, on the reverse strand, counting down.
AAAAATTAGAACGAATTGAGCTAGGGCTTTGAAATTTTGTACATATCACTCATTTCGCCTAATTAGCAAAAAACCAATTTTTTGTTTAAATCCGCCCATAAATACGCCTACTTCCCACATAACCTAAAATTCAAAATCTTAGTATTTTTCTCAATTTAGCATTAATATTATTACAAATCGCTTGTAGAGATTGTATTTGAGTCCTCAATTATATAAAAATTACAAGTGCAACGCCCAAGGCCCATACATCAATTTAAATTTAATACGATGTTGGAAATTATAGGAAATTTTTTTGTAAAACGGTTTGTATCTTTTGATCGATGAAAATCAGTACATACATAGAACAAAGTAAATAACTAAAGCGTAATACATTTGCTCAACATTTGCACAAAAAAATATGATGAAATAGTTTACAGTTTTTTGTTAATTAAGCAATCATTCCAACTATCCAGAAAAAATTATCATTGATTTAGCAATGTGTTAATTAATAATACGTCATTTTTAAAGCATACTTTTAGGAATATGTGGAAAGGACACAAAAAATGAGGCATGTATACATAGATTGTATTGTATATAGTAGAATGGCAAACAAATGTTCGCTTATATGAATATTTAGTTGTTCATGTCGGTTTCCGTTTAATTTGGTCTGTAATAGTTGATTTAAACTGAGATACTCTTTCGGCTCAAGACCAACTTGCTTTTATACATGTTTTATATGCTTTTTGTTATATTTGCAGTCAATTTATCATTTGCCCCTTAAGGTATGCTTTGGTAATGTTGTTCAATACATAGCAACATGGACTAAACATAACGAATTTTGGATTGTTTTTAGCAAAGTAGGTTGTACCGTTTCGTTAAATAAATAAACATAGGCAGGCATAGGCAGAATTTTCTTTTTGCAATGTTTAACTAAATCCCTAGTTTATTAATTTTTGTTAATGACAAGACCTCGGTCGGCCTCGGAAGTATAGTTTTATCCTAGAGAAAGTGAAACACCCTGATTTTTTGCAACTTGCAAGTAAACCACAGATTAAATAGGAAAATGAGAACACTATTATATTTTTTTAATGCAAAAAAACACCTCAAAATGTTCTGTATAGTAAGACTTAAACGAAGTTCCAACGGCGTTTCATAGTTTCGGAGATATGGGCTTACAAAATACTCTCTTAAATGATAAACTTTGGAACCATTGTACCAGTTATGAATTTCAAATGCTTGTACCGCGATATTTCGCCAAGATATTGGCAAAACCTTTGAAGATTTAGTTAATTGGAATGTTCTTTACAGATTGGAATCAAAAATTTCGAGATTGAGCCTTATGAAAATTGGGAGTTTTTGCCGCTCATAATACACTGTGCCGTAGTGACGTACGAGACATTTCTAGCTGAGCAGGACGCCTTCTGACAGATGTTTCTGGTGCTTCGTTAACACTTTGCTGTACTCGTTCAATATTTTCCGCAGTAAGACTTACACGTGGTCTACCGGTTCGAGGCAAATCTCTTACGCTGCCATGTTGGTGATGACGATCAACTAAGCAACGAATCATTGCTTCAGAGGGCGAAATTCTGACGTTAAAATGTCGACGATATGCTCTTTGCGTTAAAATAATTGATCTCTGCTTTAAATAATAAAATTCTATTGTTCTGGTTCTCTGTTCAAGTGTGAACCTCTCCATTATAAATTCTCCAAGTGTTGTCTATATAATCTGAAAGAAAAAATAAAAAAAATTAATAAACGAAAAAGTTATTAAACTTTTACACCCCTTGGTTTCTTTAGGCCCACCCTGTAGTAAAATTCTATGGCCAACATTTTTGTAGAATCCCCGCCCTACCCATTTAAACGGGTGTTTTTTTACGATTTGTTAAAATAGGGCCAAATCTTACAGTTATGTGGGGGAGCTAGAGGGTTAATATGTTCCACAAAAATATTGGCCTTAATATTTTCTATAAAGTTGCTGAACAAATACTAACATTTTAAAAGTACAATGTGGTCTTTTAGAGCTATTTCGGGTGCATAGACACGTTCAGATTGTATTAATATGTTCACAAAAGATGTTTAGATTTACATTTGCCAAATATTGTTAGGGAACAATTACGAGTACCTGAAAGTTGTGCGAAAAATTTGAAAAAAAAATATTTTTTCCTTCACTTTTTCAAAAAAAAAAGTGCGGGAAAATTTTTTTCGCATAAAATGGTAAGAAACTTTGTTCAGCATATTCTAGCTACATTATTGCTAAATATAGATAAGCGGTATCACCAAGTCTGAATTAGTTGTTGGACAAAAGCTGATGACAAGTATCATTAAATGAGACCTGTTTGCTAATAGCGAGATATGCGCTATGTTGCATAGTCAACTACAGCAAAACATTCGTGTGAATTGAAGTTGGTGCATGTATGAGGGATGATGATTACTGAATTGTCTTTTTTTGGAGATATGAGCTTTTAGCAAAAAGTTTTCGTTTAATGATACTTGGCTGTGCGTATATATTCTAATAATTTCGACTGAAGTAATCGTTGTAATAAGGATATTGATAGTGGGAGTTTGGTGGCTCCCGAAACAGATCTGTCTATCCAACCATTACAACCACCCCCAATACATGTCACTTACTTCTTCTTTAATTTTTAACAAAGTTGTTTTCGTATACTGAAAACAACAATAACGATCTTGAGCCTGAGTGCAAAAACAAAATATGTACTATGAAAGCAGATCGAATAAAACAAAAACATAGAAAACCAGTAAGGAAAGGCTAACGTCGGGCGGGGCCGACTATATACCCTACACCACTCTCGTAATATTGAATAACTCTGATATATAAATTTTGTAATTCATGTATAAATTGTTTACATAAATTTACTTTTGGGACATTTTATACTTAAATAATACCCTGTACCACAGTGTGGTGCAGTTTATAAAAACGATTGGATCTAAAGAGCCAAATCGGATGAAACATATATATGGGAGCTATATCTAAATCTGAACCGATTTCAACCAAATTCAATAGCGATCTTAACAGCTGCGAAATACTCTAAACTGCAAAATTTCAGAACGATCGGAGTGAAATTGCGACCTGTAGTCGACGAACAACTTTACATGGACAGACGGACGGACGGACGGACCGATTTTCTTTACCGATTTTCTTCAAATTCGGCAATGTTGGTTCATGGGTCAAGAAACTCTACCATTCTAAATTTCCAAACGATTGGATGTAAAATATAGCTTCTATAGAACTAAAGGGCCAAATCGGAGGAAACATATATATGGGAGCTATAGTTAAATCTTAACCGATTTTCTTCAAATTCGGTAGTATTGGTTCATGGATCAAGAAACTCTACCATTCTAAATTTCAAAATGATTGGATGTAAAATACAGCTTCTTCAGGACTAAAGAGCAAAATCGGACGAAACATATATGTGGGAGCAATAGCTAAATCTTAACCGATTTTCTTCAAATTCGGCAATGTTGGTTCATGGATCAAGAAACTCTACCATTCTAAATTTCAAAACGATTGGATGTAAAATACAGCTTTTATAGGACTAAATGGCCAAATGGGACGAAACATATATATGGGAGCTATAGCTAAATCTTAACCGATTTTCGTAGATCAAGAAACTCTACCATTCTAAATTTCAAAACGATTGGATTTAAAATACAGCTTCTACAGGATTAAAGAGCAAAATCGGACGAAACATATATATGGGAGCTATAGATAAATCTTAACCGATTTTCTTCAAATTCAGCAATGTTGGTTCATGGATCAAGAAACTCTACCATTCTAAATTTCAAAACGATTGGATGTAAAATACAGCTTCTATAGGACTAAAGGGCCAAATCGGACGAAACATATATATGGGAGCTATAGCTAAATCTTAACCGATTTTCTTCAAATTCGGCAATGTTGGTTCATGGATCAAGAAACTCTTCCATTCTAAATTTCAAAACGATTGGATGTAAAATACAGCTTCTATAGGTCTAAAGGGCCAAATCGGACGAAAGATATATATGGGAGCTATATCTAAATCTGAACCAATGTCAACCAAATTCAATAGCGATCTTAACAGCTGCGAAATACTCTAAACTGCAAAATTTCAGAACGATCGGAGTGAAATTGCGACCTGTAGTCGACGAACAACTTTACATGGACAGACGGACGGACGGACAGACATGCTTAAATCGACTCAGCTAGTGATTCTGAGTCGATCGGTATACTTTAAGGTGGGTCTAGCTGTGTTATTTTCAGGTGTTACAAACATCTGGCGTGAAACAAACTTATAATACCCTGTACCACAGTGTGGTGTAGGGTATAAAAATCGCACAAAAATGTATTTAATTCCATTTTTCAATACCCAGCATCATAACAAAGAAAGCAATGCCAACTTCTATAGCCAACTATATAGATATATAAATGTAGTAATTTTGGTACAAGAAAAAGAATTTCAACAAAATCATGTTTTTATACCCTCAGGATTGTCAACGAGGATATATATCATTTGCTATGAGTCAAAAGTGTAACACTTCCAAGAAGCCACCTAAGACCTTCATTATATATTTGGCGGAAATCCGTTTTGGGTAATTTTTAGTCATTTGAACAATTACCGTCCATACGTCTGTCTGTCTGGCTGGTGCGCACGATAACTATTGATAGGTAAAACCGATTGACTTCAAATTTGGTAAATGTTAGTATTTGTCTCTACATCAGGCTAAGATTAAAGATGGTAAATGTTGGTCCACTCTTTCTAGTACCTCCCCCACAGGGTTTAAAAATTAAGTGAAATATTGATTCTTTAATAACTTCTATACTACTCATCAGAATCTTCCGCAATTCCACACACAGTAATAGTTTAATAGTAGCTATTACCTAGAGAAAAGTGGGCTAAGCTTCCTCGCCCCTTTTGGTACCACCCACACAAGTGGACCATTTTGCAGAAAAAGGTAACGGCTTATAACTTTGATTCTCGCCCAGACAAATACTTGAAATGTTGTGCAGTGTAAAGTTTTTACAATGCCAACAGTACCGTGACAAAATGGGCTTTATAGCCCCTTTTGCCACCTACCATACCAATGGACCATTCGACACAAAAAGTTAACAGCTTATAACCTTGATTCCAGTCCATAAAATCTTCACATTTTTTTTTACAGTGTAATGCTTTTATAGCACCCATAGACCATTGAAAAATTGGTGTTATTGTCACACCCCTTTTTGTACCTCCCAAACAAAATGGTCAAAATAAAACATATAAAAAATTATTTTTTTTAATTTCTCTTATTTTTGCAATATGGATCATAACTTATACATTTACTTATAGTTTTTTTCAAATAGGCACAATTTTCTTCGTTAGCATGCTAGCCTTTAAAATATGGAATACAATTTTTTTTACGATTGTGCCAGCTAAAAACGACTTTGTTAAAAAAATATTTTGTTTTCATATTTTGTATGACTGTTAATAAAAAAAGAATTTGTAGCCCTCATAATTACTTTAAATATAATGCGCATCTCAGATCTATCTGGCTTATACTTCAAAAAATATACTTAAAATACTAGAGTCATCTTCCATGAATATTGCCAATATTTTTCTGGCTGTAGTATTTGGACAGAGTTTTTTTCTTTGACTTTATATATCATGTAAATTACACCACAACTTCGTGTGATTGACAGTACGAATAGCTTTGTCTTATTGTTAAATTATTTGCAACTTCTTCAACTTTTGCCATTGCCATTGTTCTCCCAACCATTTTTGGTTTGATTTTATACTAAAAGATTGGTTGGAGTACCAGTGGCGCAAAAGAACAACAAGAACACTACTGCTGTAGCAAAATTAACAAAAGTTATGTAAATACAGCAGAATTTATAAATAAGTACGGAAGTAACTGAAGGAACCTCGTGTTGACATGTTGTTAACACTTTTCGTGGAATTGTTATGGTATTTGTCAGCAACAGATAAACGACACAAACAACCAGAAAAAAATTTTTAGTCGAATTAACCGACTTCATTATGCCTTCACTCTCAGTAACTGAAAGGATCATAAGATTGTACGTATGTAAATAATGTTATGATTTTTAAAAAAAATCTGAAAAATCCTGGGAGATACGCTTATTTTAATAGAACAACAGCTATAGTTAATATATATCTATATTGAGTTATTGAAGACTTTACCTATTGCTTAGTCTTTCTCAAGTGTCACAGGTCAAAAATTTTCTTTTTCAAATTCTCAGAAAATGTTACCCTAGCCTGTGGGAGTAACGACCCACAATATTAAAAAATTAAATGAAAAATGGAGGCAGAGGGCAAAGTCTAAGTTCAAATAAATTGTTTTTTTCCTCAGTAACGGTTTTTTCAAGTCAATTTTAATGCTACAAATCATAAGACATTTAAAATACAAAATATCACTTCTTAAAGCTTTTTCCGCGTACTTTTCATAAAGTTTTATCATATTTATGTACGAGTATATTATGACAAGAATTTCACATTATGGTAGGGGTTCCAACTTCATGGAGATTTGGAGACTTTGGAAACTTTGGAATCAAATGGGTCAATTTATGTCATTATCAAAATAGGTGTGGCAAATAAGGCCATTTGTTGTTACTGTAAATACAGCCAAAGTAATTTACCATAAATTTATAATGCTATTCTGAAAATTATTGAAGCAGTTTCCAAAAGAGAAGCGACAAGTAATCAGGTATAGATAATAACTATTAAATTCACTCCGTGCCATATTTCTGACAGCAGGACAAACGGACATAGCTGAATATACACCGCCCCAAAAAAATGTATACGGTCATACATTCTTCTATTTTTGTTCACTAGCAAATTACGTCTATCATACTCATTGTAGAGTGAGGACATGAAAATACCAACACTGCTCCGGGTCACTGTCAATCATTCCATTATTGAATTGAAATGGCTATTCAATATGTATATACAGTAATATCAGCCCAAAATCGTATGCAAATGTCTACCAATGACAGAATGAGAAGGATCAACTTGTCAAAAGTTTGCATAATACATGAAACCTTCTTTTCCGGGATTTAATAATAAACCGAATTAGTCTAGTATGTACAACTTCAATGGAAAGGAAAGCAAGAACTTTCCAATCAATAAATGACGAATGTCAATGCCTTAAATAAAACAAGTAAAAGCGTTAAGTTCCGAATCTTATATACCCTCCACCATGGATTACATTCAATTTTATAACTGGAAAAATCTTTGGATATGGAGCAAATCATGAAAAGATCCTTTTTATCCCCTCACCTTAGAGAGAAGGGTACATATCATTTGCTACGAACCAAAAAAGTAACACATCTAAGGAGGGACCTAAGACGCTAAGTATGTTCGGCGGATATCCGTTTTGGGTCATTTTAAGTCGAATGAGCAATGTCTGTCTGTCTGCTGGAAAGGAGTAACCGATTGGCTTCAAATTTGGTATGTGGTAATATTTTCTTCTATCTCCGGCTAAGTTCGAAGATGGGCCATATTGGTCCACTCCTTCTAGTACCTCCCCCACAAAGGGTTAACATTTAGTGAAATATTGATTATTTAATAATTTCTATACTACGTATTTGAATCCTCTGAAATTCTACACGTAGTATTAGTTTATTAGTCACTATAACCTCGAGAAAAATGGGCGAAGTTGCCACGCCCCTTTTGGTACCTCCCACACAAATGGACAATTTTGAAACAAAAGTTAATAGCTTATAACTTTATTATCAGGGCATACAAAGACTTGAAATTGTGTACAGTGTAATGGTTAAATAGTACCTACAATACAGTGAAAAATTTACATTATTTCCACGCTCCTTTTGGTACATCCCACACAAATGGACCATTTTGTACCAAAAGTTACCAGCTTATAACATTAATACCAGTGCATGAAAATACTTGAAATTATGTACAGTGTAATCCTTTTATAGTAGAGTCCAGAGAAAAATTCGCGTTATTGGCCCGCCCTTTTGGTACCTCCCACACAAATGGACGTTTTTGTACCAAAAGTTAACAGCTTTTAACATTAATACCAGTGCATATAAATACCTGACATTGTGTACCGTGTAATGCTTTTTTAGTACCTAGAGTCCAGAGAAAAGTGATCGTTATTGGGACACCCCTTTTGGTACCTCTCACACAAATGGACCATTTTGTACCAAAAGTAAACAGCTTCTAACTTTAATACCAGTACATACTCTAAGGTTATTAAATGCAATTTAAATTAATAATAATTTAAATAAAATAAATAAATTTACTAATATTTTTTTGGGACTCAAGGTGAGGGGATTCTTAAGTCGGTTTACCCGACTGAACTTTCTTACTTGTTGTTTAGGCTGCAAATTCTTTAGTCAAACTTCACCTGAAAATGTGGTGTTTGTGGCTTGAGATAGTTTTTTTGAGAGCTACATCTACAAGGGAACTACAACAAAATAAAATTTAATTTGTATACATTTCATTGAGATAAATTATTACCAAAATAGAATACGAACTGCAAAGTTTCAGCTAAATTTCTTAGAACATGTGGCGCTTATGTAAGCTTTTTTTGGAGCGACATCTATAGGTGGACTATAACAAAATTTAAACTGATTTTAAAAATTTTTACTGTGATGGATTCCTTCTTAACTAAGTACAAACTGCAAAGATTCAGTTAAAATACTTAGAAAATAGGGTATTTATGGCTTAAATACATATATTTTGGAGCGACCTCTATAGGGTGACTATAACAAACTATGAACCGATTTGTAAAATTTTTGCTTTGATGAATTCTTGTCAAACTAGAATACAAACTGCAAAGTTTCTGCTAAATTGCTTTACAAACGTTGTCTCTATGGCTCAAAACCTGTATTTTTTGAGCGACTTCTATAGGAGAGCTATATCAAAACCGAAATGGCCAATTTGCAATCCCAAATAATCTGCTACTATAAGAAATATTTGTACCAAATTTGTGTGATTACAACACGGCGGACAGACGGACATGGTTAAATCGTCTTAGAATTTTACGACGATTAAGAATATATATACTTTGTGGGTCTCAGATCAAAATTTTGAGGTGTTACAAACGGAGTGACAAAATTAATATACCCCCCATCATATGGTGGAGGGTATTATAAAGGATTAAATCTGAAATGTATTTTATCGGAAAACAATTTTGTAAATTCTGTTGGTTTTTCAAAATAACAATTAAAAAAATTTCAGTCGGGTAAACCGACTAAGGTATACCCTCACTTTGTGAGTAATGTAATATGGAATATTAAACGAATTATTCTGTCAATTTGTGTGGGAGGTACCAGAAGATTTTTAACAAATACACCTATTTTCGCTGAATAGTAGATACTGGTAGCACTGGTATATTAAAGTTATGAGATATTAAATTTTGCATGATTTGGCCATTTTGTGCGGGATGTACAAAAAGGGGCGTGGCGATAACGGCCATTTTTTACAGGGCTATAGGCACTTCAAAAGCGTTACACTGTGCAAAATGTTGTTGCATTTTCGTGCATTGGTACTCATGCTGTGAGATCTTAACTTTTTGTGCAAAATGGTACCTTTGTGTGGGAGGTACCAAAATGGGCGTAGCAACTTGGCCAATTTTGCTCGAGTCGATAGCGACTAATAAGCTAAGGCTATGTGTTGAATTTGAGAAGATTCCAATAAGTAGTATAGCAGATATTATAGATTCTATATTTCACAACATTTTAACACTTTGTGGCGGAGGTACTAGAAGGAGTGGACCAATATGGCCCATCTTCGAACTTAGCCGGAGATAGAAAAAAAATATTACCACGTACCAAATTTGAAGTCAATCGGTTACTCCCTTCGAGAGTTATCGTGCGCACCAGCCAGCAGACAGACAGACAGACAGACGGACGGACAGTGTTCATTCGACTTAAAATGACCCAAAACGAATATCCGCCGAACATACTTAGGGTCTTAGATCACTCCTTCGATGTGTTACACTTTTTTTCGTAGCTAATGATATATACCCTCGTCACACTAAAGTGAGGGTATAAAAATACATCATAAATTTCTTGGAAAATTACACGGAAGTTATTCCATTTAAAGTAAATAAATCTTTTGTAAATTCTGTTGGCTTTTTCAAAATAAAACCAGTAAGGAAAGGCAGAAAGTCGGGCGGGGCCGACTATATAATACCCTACACCTCCCTAACAATGCGATAAGGGTCATTGCCATAATAATTTGGAATAATTGGTAAATGGGTAGAAACGTATTATCTAATTCTGAAACGATAATCGCTAAATTAAGCAATATTCGTTCCTAAAGTGAGAAACATCTTTCTGGAAAATTTTAATGATCGGAAGTAAAATACAACTTCTATAGCGGTTCGATACCAAATCATGAGGAACATATATATGGAGCTTTAATATAAATCTGAACCGATCTTCCCTGAATACTTACTCATGTCTTCTGTCGAATTTCGTACTGATCGGATATAAAATACAGTCTCTACAGGGCTTAGATGTCAAATCGGGGGTAACATATATATGGGAGCTATATCTAAATCTGAACCGATTTTCTCCAAATTTGGCAGTATTCCTTCATGTAATAAGAAACCTCTTTCTGCCGAATTTCGCACTGATCGGATATAAAATACAGTTTTAACAGCGCTTACAGGTCAAATCGGGGGTAACATATATATGGGGGCTATATCTAAATCTGAACCGATTTCTTCCCAATTTAATAGTGTTCATCCATATAATAAAAAACCTCTTTCTGCCGAATTTCATACTGATCGAATATAAAATAAAGTTTTTACAGCGCTTACATGTCAAATCGGTGGTAGCGTATATATGGGGGCTATTTCTAAATCTGAACCGATTTCTTCCAAATTTAATAGTGTTCATCCATATAATAAGAAACCTCTTTCTGCCGAATTTCATACTGATCGGATATAAAATAAAGTTTTTACAGCGCTTACATGTCAAATCGGGGGTAACGTATATATGGGGGCTATATCTAAATCTGAACCGATTTCTTCCAAATTCAATAGGGCCAAAAAAAAGATATGTGTAAAGTTTCTTCGAGATCGGACCATAATTGCGACCTGTACTTTGATTACAAGAATACATGCACAGACGGACAGATGGACAGACGGACAGACGGACATAGGTAAATCAACTCAGAAAGTGATTCTAAGTCGATCGGTATAATAAACGATGGGTCTATTTCTTCTCCTTTTGGGTGTTACAAACAAATGCACAAAGTTATAATACCCTGTACCACAGTGTGGTGTAGGGTATAAATACATCATACATTTCTTGGAAAATAACACGGAAGTTATTCCATTTAAAATACTTGCAAACCCGATTCACTTCAAATTCGTTATGCGATAATATTTTGCTCTATCTCCGGCTAAGTTCGAAGATGGGTCACATTAATCTACACCTTTTAGTACCTCCCCCACAAAGGGTCAATACTTAGTGAAATATTGATTATTTAACAACTTCTATACTACTTATTCGAATCTTCTGAAATTCCGAATAGTATTTGTTAATTATTCGCTATAAATCTCGGGAAAAATGGGAGAAGTTGCCACGCCCCTTTTGGTACATCCCATACAAATATCTTCCATACAGTTCATAAAAATACTAAAAATTTTGTACGGTGTAATGCTTTTATAGTACCTAGAGTGAGCGTTATTGGCGCGCCCCTTTTGGTACATCCCACACAAATGGATTATTTTGCACCAAAATTGTACAGCTTATAACATTAATACCTTTGCATACAAATACTAGAAACTTTTTACGGTGTAATGCTTTTACAGTCCAGTGAAAAATGGGCGTCATTGGAACTCCCATTTTGGTACCTCCCACATATGTAAATGTACTATTTTGCACCTAAAGTTAACATCTTATAACTTTAACCCCAGTGCATACCTTAATGTCATTAAATGCAATTTAAATTGATAATAATTCAATTATTGTTGTTTTTATACGCTACATCACCCTGCGGTACAGGGTATTATAAGTTTGTTTCATGTCATATGTTTGTAACTCCTAGAAATACTACAGCTAGACCCACTTTAAAGTATACTGATTGACTCCGAATCACTAGCTCAGTCGATTTAACCATGTCTGTCCGTCCGTCCGTCCGTCTGTCCATCTAAAGTTGTCCATCTAGTACATGTCACAATTTCACTTCGATCGTGCTGAAATGTAATACTAGGGTATTCCTTTCTAAGAATGCGATAAGGGTCATTGTGATAATAATTAGGAATAATTGGTAAATAGGTAGGATCATATATATATATATCTAAATCTGAACAGATTATCGGTAAATTAAGCAATATTCGTTCCTAAATTGAGAAACGTCTTTCCGCCAAACTTTGTAATGATGTAAAATGTTGTAAGGATGTAAAGTACAACTTCTATAGCGCTTTGAAACCAAAGGAGGAACATATATATGGAGGTTATATCTAAATCTTAACCAATTTTCCCTGAATGCTCATTCATGTAATTCATAAATTGGTTGAAACATATATATGGGGGCTATATCTAAATCTGAACGGATTTTCTTTCGGTACTGTACGGATCGGATATAAAATACGGTTTCTGCAGCGCTTACATGTCAAATCGGATGTAACGTACATATGGCGACTATATCTAAATCTTAACCTATATTACCCGTATTTGGCAGTGTTCATTATGTAATAAAAAAATCTCTCTGTTGAATTTCGTACTGATCGGATATAACAAACGGTTTCTACAGCGCTTACATGTCAAATGAAACATATATATGGGGGATATATATAAATCTGAACGGATTTTCTCCGATTTTAATAGTGTTCATTCACATAATAAGAAAACTCTCTCTGCCGAATTTAGTACTGATCGGATATAAAATACGGTTTATACAGCGCTTATATGTCAAATCGGATGCAACGTATATGTATATGGGGACTATATCTAAATCTTAACCTATATTCCCCGTATTTGGCAGTATTCATTCATCTAATAAGAGAAATCTCTCTGCCAAATTTCGTACTGATCTGATATAAAATACAGTTTCTACAGCGGTCACATGTCAAATCTTGGGTATCATATATATGGGGCCTATATCTAAATCTGAACCGATTTTGACCAATTTCAATAGGGATCGTCCTTGGGTCAAAAAAGAGGACAGAGTTAAATTTAATCACAAGCGGAACATAAATACGATCTGCACTTTGATTACAACGATTCACCTACAGACGGACATGGTTAAATCGATTCATGAAGTGATTCCAAGTCGATCGGTATAATCAACGATGGGTCTATCTCTTCTCCTTCTGGGAGTTACAAACAAATACACAAACTCATAACACCCTGCACCACAGTGTGGTGTAGGGTATAAAAACCAGTAAGGAAAGGCAGAAAGTCGGGCGGGGCCGACTATATAATACCCTACACATCCCTAACAATGCGATAAGGGTCATTCCGATAATAATTTGGAATAATTGGTAAATGGGTAGGAACATATTATCTAATTCTGAACCGATAATCGCTAAATTAAGCAATATTCGTTCCTAAATTGAGAAACATCTTTCTGAAAAATTATAATGATCGGAAGTAAAGTACAACTTCTATAGCGCTTTGATACCAAATCAGGAGGAACATATATATGGAGGTAATTCATAAATCTGGACCGATTTTCCCTGAATACTCATTCATGTACAGATCGGATATAAAATACAGTCTCTACAGCGCTTACATGTCAAAGCGGGGGTAACATATATATGGGGGCTATATCTAAATCTAAACCGATTTTCTCCGAATTTGGCAGTATTCCTTTTTGAAATAGTAAGAAACCTCTTTTTGCCGAATTTCGCAGTGATCGGATATAAAATAACATGTTTACAGCGCTTACATGTCAAATCGGCGGTAACGTATATATGGGGGCTATTTTTAAATCTGAACCGATTTCTTCCAAATTTAACAGTGTGCATTCATATAATAAGAAACCTCTTTCTGCCGAATTTCATACTGATCGGATATAAAATAAAATTTTTACAGCTCTTAAATGTCAAATCGGGGGTAACGTATATATGGGGGCTATATCTAAATCTGAACCGATATTAACCTAATTCAATAGGGATCGTCCTTGGGCCAAAAAAAGATATGTGTAAAGTTTCGTCGAGATTGGAGCATAATTGCGACCTGTACTTTGATTACAAGAATACGTGCACAGACAGACGGACAGACAGACAGACATACAGACGGACAGACGGACATAGCTAAATCAACTCAGAAATTGATTCTCAGTCGATCGATATAATACACGATGGGTCTATTTCTTCTGCTTTTGGGTGTTACAAACAAATGCTCAAAGTTACAATACCCTGTACCACAGTTTCCTCAAATTTGGTATAGACTCTAAGGGTATATCAAGGGTCTAAGGGCATACCAAATCGGAGGTTCATATGTATGGGAGTTATATATAAATCTAAATCGACTTTAACCAAATTCAATAGGGATCGTCCTTGGGCCAAATGAAAGATATGTGCAAAGTTTCGCTGAGATTAGACCCTAACTGATTACAAGAATTCATACACATACGGACAGACAGACGGCTATCGCTAAATCAACTCAGAAAGAGATTCATAGGTTTCAGTTAGTACACCAACAGAGAGACGTTTGTTATATTTCTCCTTATTCAGTTACTAATAGGGAAATTATGGAATATCGTTTAGTAGGTTCGACCGACTTTAGCCATTTCTACTTGCTTTTTATACCCTACACCACACTGTGGTACAGGGTATTATAACTTTGTGCATTTGTTTGTAACACCCAAAAGGAGAAGAAATAGACCCATCGTTTATTATACCGATCGACTTAGAATTACTTTCTGAGTTGATTTAGCTATGTCCGTCTGTCTGTCTGTCCGTCTGTCTGTGCATGTATTCTTGTAATCAAAGTACAGGTCTCAATTATGGTCCGATCTCGACGAAACTTTACACATATGTTTTATTTGGCCCAAGGACGATCCCTATTGAATTAGGTTAATATCGGTTCAGATTTAGATATAGCCCCCATATATACGTTACCCCCGATTTGACATTTAAGAGCTGTAAAAATTTTATTTTATATCCGATCAGTATGAAATTCGGCAGAAAGAGGTTTCTTATTATATGAATGCACACTGTTAAATTTGGAAGAAATCGGTTCAGATTTTAAATCTGAACCCCCATATATACGTTACCGCCGATTTGACATGTAAGCGCTGTAAACATGTCATTTTATATCCGATCACTGCGAAATTCGGCAAAAAGAGGTTTCTTACTATTTCAAAAAGGAATACTGCCAAATTCGGAGAAAATCGGTTTAGATTTAGATATAGCCCCCATATATATGTTACCCCAGATTTGACATGTAATCGCTGTAAAAACTTTATTTTATATCCGATCAGTCTGAAATTCGGCTGAAAGAGGTTGCTTATAATATGAATGAACACTGTTAAATTTGGAAGAAATCGGTTCAGATTTAGATATAGCCCCCATATATACGTTACCCCCGATTTGAAGTGTAATCGCCGTAAAAATTTTATTTTACATCCGATCAGTATGAAATTCGGCAGAAAGAGGTTGCTTATAATATGAATGAACACTGTTAAATTTGGAAGAAATCGGTTCAGATTAAGATATAGCCCCCATATATACGTTACCCCCGATTTGAAGTGTAAGCGCCGTAAAAATGTTATTTTACATCCGATCAGTATGAAATTCGGCAGAAAGAGGTTGCTTATAATATGAATGAACACTGTTAAATTTGGAAGAAATCGGTTCAGATTAAGATATAGCCCCCATATATACGTTACCCCCGATTTGAAGTGTAATCGACGTAAAAATTTTATTTTACATCCGATCAGTATGAAATTCGGCAGAAAGAGGTTGCTTATAATATGAATGAATACTGTTAAATTTGGAAGAAATCGGTTCAGATTTAGATATAGCCCCCATATATACGTTACCCCCGATTTGAAGTGTAAGCGCTGTAAAAATGTTATTTTATATCCGATCAGTATGAAAATCGGCAGAAAGAGGTTGCTTATAATATGAATGTACACTGTTAAATTTGGAAGAAGTCGGTTCAGATTTAGATATAGCCCCCATATATACGTTACCCCCGATTTGAAGTGTAAGCGCTGTAAAAATGTTATTTTATATCCGATCAGTATGAAAATCGGCAGAAAGAGGTTTACTATTATTTGAATCAACACTCTTAAATTTGGAAGAAATCGGTTCAGATTTAGATATAGCCCCCATATAAACGTTACCCCGATTTCACATGTAAGCGCTGTAAAAATGTTATTTTATATCCGATCAGTGCGAACTTCGGCAAAAAGAGGTTTCCTTCTACATGAAGAAATACTGCCAAATTTGGAGAAAATCGGTTCAGTTTTAGATATAGCCCCATATATATGTTTCCTCCGATTCGACATGTAAGCGCTGTAGAGATTGTATTTTATATCCGATCAGTACGAAATTCGACAGAAAGATGCCTTTTTACATGAATGAGTATTCAGGGAAAATCTCTTCAGATTTATATATAACATCCGTATAGATGTTCCTCCTGATTTGGTATCAAAGCGCTATAGAAGTTGTACTTTACTTCCGATTAAAATTTTCCAGAAATATGTTTCTCAATTTAGGAACGAATATTGCCTAATTTAGCGATTGTCGGTTCAGAATTAGATAATATGTTCCTACCCATTTACCAATTATTCCAAATTATTATCGCAATGACCCTTATCGCATTATTAGGGAGGTGTAGGGTATTATATAGTCGGCCCCGCCCGATTTCTGCCTTTCCTTACTGGTTTTCTTATGGGACATATAAAATAAAACTTATGGTTCTCTAAACTTTTCAAATCAACATTTTATTCAAAAAGTGACTTCAAATAGTTCACCTTTTAAGTATATTCTACGACACTTATTTAGACAAGTACAAATGAACTTTTCATTGCACATGATCTCGCCCCATCTTATATTAAGCTCCTACCCGAGTATTTCAATGGAATATTAAATATAAAACCCTTTCACAATTCCTCTTAGCTGCGCGTCATTCATATCACTGTCATAGCATTTTCGACACATTCAAAATTGCATTCAAGTCAAATGCAGTTCTAAAAACCTATCTAATAACAATCATTCGCATAGAAATATACATGACATCCATCCTGCGACAAACGTACATATGAAATGAGTACAACTTTTTATTAAAATTTCTTCTTGTCACAAAGATTTTTTCTTAATAATTTTCATTATTCCACATTCACTTAGAGCTCTATTCCCCGTACTTAATTGACAGTTAATGCTGAAGCAAAAAAAAGTTGACTAAAGAAGCGAAAGAGAAGAAGCCAAAGAACGAAATAGAGAACAAAAAAACACATTTGTAATTTAAATAATTATGTCAATGATATTGAGACAAATTACAAATAATGAAAAGCTGCCTCGCTCACTCCCTCCCTCCAACGCCGCTCTCATTCGTTGCCAGCTTGCAGTTTTTGCAAAAATCACAAGCTCCCCAATCAAAATCACAGAAATACAAGGATGGAACCGAGAAAATGAGAAATGTTGAAATCAAATGGAAACCCCATAAAAATAAATTGGAAAAAAATGAAATGATATACTATTGCTACTGGTGCTCCAAATGATTTCAACATGACATCAATTAACAGCAAGAAAAAATTCTTTTGTCAACGAAAATGAAATAGTGGAGGAGCCATAATAAAGTCGAAGCAGTCAATGTGGGTGGTAACAAGGAGAGGCAGAGAGCATGAGGCGGAGAGCAAAAAATTAATAAAAGTGAAATAAAAATCAACGAGAATTCATAGATGTGCAAAATATTCTTTCTTTTGTCGTCATCATCAACAACGTCATCATGACCTGCAGCAAAGAGGGAGAGGAGAGAGAAGAGGGGCTAGGGAATTGGGCGGAGATACTGTGAAATTATGTGAAGTAAAATTGTCCTATTTCAAAGAGTCAACATTTTAGTTTACTCCCCACTCTCTCCTTATTGTTTGCAATCAATGTAAGCGTTTATACACCCACTTAGATTTGTCTACTCTTAAGGCTCACAATTGCAATTGCACTGTGGGACAAAGTAGAGAGGGTTTGAAATGTGGAACTACGTAAAATTCCAGAAAATCCCCAAACAAGTAAAAAAATTTAGATTGTGTAAATCGACTGAAGTCTAATCTCGCTTTAAGAGAATCTCCTTTTACGGAATTTTTTTTCGCATAAAATGCTAAGAAACTTTGGTCAGCATATTCTTAGCTACATTATTGCCAACTATAGTTAAGCGGTATCACGAAGTCTGAATTAGTTGTTGGACAAAAGCTGATGACACCTTTTTCGAGGGGCCCATGGATTTTCAGAAACTTGGGCGCCCATAAAAAAAATTGGTCACCAATTTCGCCAAACCGGTATAGGGTTATACTACCTTTTGGTAGTAGAATCGAACCTATACTGTCAAGTCCCTGTGTTTTTTTTTACTGTTGCACAGTGTAATAACTTAAGTCCAAAATGCTTAAATTGTTACTACCCAATTTAAGCATTTTGTAAGAGTAAAAAATGTTTTGTTATTATTGGCCACATCATTGGCCGGTTAACACATATATTTGGTTAACAGAAAATTAACCGATCGCAGTTTTTTAACAGAAACAAGTAAAATTTTTTTTATTATACCCTACACCACACTGTGGTACAGGGTATTATAAGT
Source organism: Eudasyphora cyanicolor (assembly GCA_963930755.1). Taxonomy (NCBI): domain Eukaryota; kingdom Metazoa; phylum Arthropoda; class Insecta; order Diptera; family Muscidae; genus Eudasyphora; species Eudasyphora cyanicolor. The sequence continues at coordinate 36,227,744 of OZ005737.1, read as the reverse complement.
TTTTTTCACGGCAGATGTTTGTAACACCTTAAAATAAAAGCTAGACCCACCTTAAAGTATACCGATCGACTCAGAATCACTAGCTGAGTCGATTTAACGATGTCTGTCCGTCCGTCCGTCCGTCCGTCTGTCCATGTAAAGTTGTTCGTCGACTACAGGTCGCAATTTCACTCCGATCGTTCTGAAATTTTGCAGTTTAGAGTACTTCGCGGCTGTTAAGATCGCTATTGAATTTGGTTGAAATCGGTTAAGATTTAGCTATAGCTCCCATATATATGTTTCTTCCGATTTGGACCTTTAGTTCTATAGAATCTATATTTTACATCCAATCGTTTTGAAATTTAGAATGGTAGAGTTTCTTGATTTATGAACCAACCTTGCCGAATTTGAAGAAAATCGGTAAAGATTTAGCTATAGCTCCCATATATATGTTTCATCCGATTTGGCTCTTTAGATACAATCGTTTTTATACCCTACACCACACTGTGGTACAGCGTATTATTTAAGTATAAAATGTCCCAAAAGTAAATTTATGTAAACAATTTATACATGAATTACAAAATTTATATATCAGAGTTATTCAATATAACGAGAGTGGTGTAGGGTATTATATAGTCGGCACCGCCCGACTTTAGCCTTTCCTTACTGGTTTTTTTATATGATAACTGTGTTTATCAAATAGTCTGTTCTGCCCACTGTACTTCCGGTAATTTTAAATTTGTGACTGCTCCTACATACATCCTTATAGAGAACATCAATTTATGTGATTGTGTAACGAGTTTTGGGCGTTATGGCGTTTTGCGCACAATTAAAGTCACTTTTGTTCGTTGATAATGTTGACAGCGACACATACACATGGAGAAAAAACTGTCATACAAATAGGCAAGGTCGAGATTACAAGATTTCGAGATACAAATTTAATTGTCATATTTTGTTACTGAAATAATCCTTGTCAGGTTTTTAATAGCTTCTGGAAGTTTCAATAGCAAAACCTGCCATAGCAATTTTTTTACAGTCATAATACACTCCGGTCTAATAAATTTCATTGCAAATACATACATACGAGTATGCTGAATGGCATCTTTTTTTCGAGTATGTGTCTTTATGAATGGAATATTGGAGCTATTATTACTTCTCATTGCTGTTCAATATTTCGTATGTTGCAATGCAGCGGCAAAGACCAGCAGTACTAGCACCCGGACCAGTACCAGGACAAACAATCAGAATCAGAACATTGAAGTGAACACAGCACATTGAAATTAAAAAAAATGCTGTTTTTTTTCGTAACGAGCATTCGCATTGTCTGTGCGTAGCTCGTTGGCAACACTAGGCAACAAAAAAGACTAACTGTTATAAAGATGAGGTATTTATGTATTTTGTGATATAAATAATCTGATCTGCATAATATGGGATTGGATATTAAATTAAAACCAGTAAAATCGCACTGAGCACAGAGATATTCAAAATAGAGTTGGAAACTTTAGTTCTTTTAAGTGATGGTTGATTTTAGTTCAGTTAAATTACGTGAACTAGTTTGTTTATTTAGTTCACCAGCACACTTTAGTTCTCCAGCTCACTAGTTCACCAAATCACCATGTCATTAGTTCAATAGTTCACCGGCTCATTTTAGTTCACTAGTTTACCATCCCAGCTTAGTACACCAGATCAATTTAGTTCACCGAGCCTTAGTTCACCAGCTTATTTCCTTCAGTATATGAGGATTGGAATATGATGACATAAAATGTGGCAACACAAAGCAGGTTATATGAAGAAAAAACACATGGTGAACCACTGAACTAAAATGAACGAGTTGTATGAACTAGTTCGTACCGTTCAGTAAACTGATCCGTTCAATTAAACTAATTCGTTCGCGAAGTACACAACTCTAATTCCAAAAAGCATAATTATTTTGCATTTCTTAATGTATCACTTACGTCTTAGAACTTATGTTTTAAATGGAGCTGAGCCTCAGTACTTCGAAGTTGAACAACCCGGTAATACAAATATTTTCAGTGCGTAAAACTTTTCTATGTTTCTCGTCTTAAAAAAATTTTAAATATGTATTAAATGGTGTGTGTACTGGTTTAAAACATTTAATCTTCTATGATATATCATATTAGTTGAAAAATCACGTTGTCTAGTGTAATGGGGTGGGGTTTTGTGGGTGCATGTTTGTTACTTGTCTTCAATTGAGCGCTGTCTGTCGCCTTCTTTTATCTTTTCATTTATTTTCGCTTCTCGAAATGACTTCCATTGCTTTGACATTAGTGACAACTATCAAAGTGCAGAAACTTATACATTTATTGTCATTTATTGTTCGTCTGACTGACTATAAGTAGTGTTGCAAGTGCCACTATGCCCACCCTCAAACTACTACCCCGTCCCCGCTTCACAAGTTCCTGCTCCTGCCCTTGATGATGTTCGCATTACTTATCAACTCTCGAGTTATCTTCCACAGCGATGGTGATGGCGACATCGATGAGATGACGATGATTGTGACAGCGCTGGAAGGGAGTACCAGAAATGGCCTTATTGTAGTCTCATGAAATGATTGGCTTTTTAACACAAATCCATTGTCTGTCAGTCTTTTGTGCTGGCGGCATTGATTCGCAGACATTTCACAATAGCTCTCTTCGAAAGGTTGTGCCAAGAGCCATATATATCGAGGGCTTTAGCGAGGAGCAGAAAACAAAATCACGGATTATGTGTGTTGAAGTAGAAAAATGGTCTTGAATTGCCAAAGGAAAAAGAGTAACGTTTCTTAGGAAATCAGTGCAATTTTCTATAGGATATTAGGTTAAGTTTTCAAGGAGAAATGCATAGATAGTTGTCAATCTAATCATAAATGGTGTCGCTGGATTCAAAGGAACAAACAAACAATGCTATCCAAGGATTTAATATTGATTCGATAAGAACTTTTTTTATAAATGTGTAAATAACAACACTATGCAACAAACATTTAGTCCTTAAGCTGTGACCAATTTTATACCCTCCACCAATATAGCTCTCCTATAAAGGTCGCTCTTAAAAATAATATATATCGTATACTACACATTTTTCCAAAAATGCGACAGAAACAATGCAGTTCAATTTTTTTTTTGGCAGGAATTTTCTATAACGGTAGATAGACAGCATTTTTAACTAGAACCATGAGCGGCTAAAGTCGGGTTAGTCAAATTTGGCGTTAGTGAAATTTGGCGAATGTCATTCTTGGATCAATAAACTCCTTTCTTTCAGTAACCATCGGGATATACATATAAATGGTGGTCTTCGTGGATTAGTGGTTAGTGCGTTAGACTTGGATTCCGAAGGCGCTGGGTTCAATTGCAAACCAGGGCACTGGAAAAATGTAACATCAACAATTTATGTTTTCATCATAATTCAAGTTATTGCGGCTAAAAATAACTAAACGACGCACTACAACTACAATAACATCTGATTGCCCAAGACAACAGTGAAGCTAAAAATAGAGTTAACATCATGACGGCTATTAACAAAAAAGCAGCCTTTCCCTAAGATTAGCGGAAACAATGTTAATTAACATACGGTCGACATAGAGTAGGTAAAATAAACGTAGGGTTCTCGCAATAATCGGATATATGATATATGAATGACTAAACTTTAGTAATATCGGATAACAACGAAATATCCAATGTATACTGGGTAATTTCAACGGCAGTCGACCCACTATTTCACACACCCCCTCCGATTTTGATAAAATTTGGCACACGTAATCTCCTAGTGTGTACAATTTGTATGATGTCTATATTAAGCCAAAATTCGCTATGGTTATTGGTTTACAGCGTCACAAAGTTGGTCTCTTCTCCCCGATCCGATTTCAACTATTTTGGTGTCATTGTAACTGGCCACTCTCGTACTTCAAAACTAATAATTTAAAAAAAAATATTGTCCTTGTCGAAGGACATTAGAAATCGAAACATGATTTTAATTCTTCAATATCCCGAAATGAACCTAATTTTTTTTCTTCATATTTTTTTAGGTCAACCCGCTAAATGTCTTTTACACGTAACATAAGTTTCACGATGGAGGGATATTTGGTTTAAACGATACAGAATTTTTACTGTTTTCTGCCACACATACTTCTGTATTTTTTATATAAACAAGTAAGAAAGTTCAGTCGGGTAAACCGACTTAGGAATCCCCTCACCTTGAGGCCCAAAAAATATTCGGAAATTTTTTTTTTTTTGTTTTAATTAAATTGTTTTCTATTAAAATTGCATTTAATAACTTTAAAGTATGTTCTGGTATTAAAGTTAAAAGCTGTTTATATTTGGTACAAAATGGTCCATTTGTGTGAGAGGTACCAAAAGGGGCTTGCCAATAACGGTCACTTTTCTCTGGACTCTAGATACTATAAAAACATTACATCGTACAAAAAGTATTTGTATGAACTGGTATTAAAGATAAAAGCTGTTAACTTTTGCTACCAAATAGTCCATTTGTGTGGGAGGTACCAAAAGGGGCGTGCCAATAACGCCCGCCTTTCTCTGGACTGTAGGAACTATAAGAACATTACACTGTACAAAATTGCAAGTATTTGTCTGAACTGATATTAAAGCTATAAGAAGTTCACTTTTGGATCAAAATGGTCCATTTGTGTGGGAGGGAAGGGCCACTTCGCCCAGTTTTCTTGACGTGTTAATACTATGTTGTGAAATTTCAGAAGATTCTAGTAAGTAGTATAGACGGTATTAAAGAATCAATATTTCACTAAAAGTTAACCCTTTGTGGCGGAGGTACTAGAAGAAGTGGACCAATATGGCCCATCTTCGAACTTAGCCGGAGATAGAGAAAAATATTACCACATACCAAATGTTAAGTCAATCGGTTACTCCTTTCGAGAGTTATAGTGCTCACCAGCCAGCAGACAGACACACAGACACACGGACGGACGGACATAGGTCAGATGACTTAAAATGACCCAAAACGGATTTCCGCCGAACATACTTAGGGTTTTAGGTCACTCCCTCATCTCTAAGGTGATGGAATAAAAACAATGTAAATGCTTCATATTTAAGCAAAATCAAAGTAGACTCTTCAACATTTTTTGCGGCGCAGTCGATTTGGATATATGAGATAATACAGGTTGAACCACATATTGTACCATAAGTCGACCTGTATTGGTTCGCGATAACTTTAAAGAATACAAAATTAGGTAGCTTTAATCTTCTTATCACATAACTTTTTCATCCGTTCGGCGGTTTCGGAAATATCTTTCAAGTAATTTTAAAAAATCCTATTTTTTTTAGAAAATTGCTATAATTTTTAAATAAAAGTGCCATAAAAGCATCGAAAAACGCGTAACGCGTAAGAGGGGTCGTGGGTCGACTGCCGTTGGAATTACCCTACTTCAACGAAAATTTGTTTACACAATCTACATGTGGTTCGTATCTGCTATGTAGCCAAATCGATCGAAACATATATACGGAAGCTATAACTAAATCTGAACCGATTTTTTCCAAATTCGGCAATGATGCTGCATGGATAAAGAATCTCTACAATGCAAAATTTCAATACAATTGGATATAAACAACAGCGTCTATTGGTCTAATGGGCCAAATCGGACGACACTTATATATGGGAGCAATCTCTTAATCTGAACCCAAATTTCCTTAATATTGTGCAATATTGGTTCTTGAATAAAAAACTCTACCATGCTAAATAACAAAACAATTGGATGTAAAATATATCTACTATAGGGCTAAAGGGTCAAATCGGATGAAACATACTTATATATATGGTAGCTATATCTAAATTTAAATGGATTTTCTTCAAATTCAATACGCTTCTTTCCAGGTACGAATGACTCCTAACTGCATTTCAGCACGATCGGAGTGAAATTGCGACCTGCATTCAACGGACTACTTTAAATGGACTGACAGACGTACGTACAGACATTATAAAATCGACTCAGCTAGCTATCGGTATACTTTAAGGTGGGTCTAGCTGTAGTATTTGTAGATGTTGCAATATAATACATATACTATAATATTATAAAATACATATAATACTCTGTGCCATTGTGTAGGTTATAAATAGACTTAAGGTCTCAGCGTCTCCAATCTGCTGTATATAGCGTGATCCATTTCGAGGTTACCTACTTTTTTAAAGAAAAAAACACAGAAAATTCAAATTGAATGGGGAATGTTTATTATCATTTGAAAGAACATTCTTTGACATTTATTTTTTGAAGATTATGTCTATCAAATGTTGGCCGCGGCTACGTCTCAGATGGTCCATCCGTTGAATCCAATTTTCGATGACTCGTTCGAGCATTTCGACTGGTAACTGGCGAATGACACGCGTGATGTTTTGCTCCAAGGCCTGAATCGCAGCGGGTTTGTCCGCATACATTTTATACTTTACAAATCCCCACAGGAAAAAGTCTAACGGTGTGATATCACACGATCTTGGTGGTCAATCGACCGGCCCAAAACGTGAAATTATCTGCTCACCGAAGTGTTCTCTCAATAAATCCATTGATTGATGCGTTGTGTGGGAAGTGGCGCCGTCTTTTTGAAACTAAATGTCGCCGAGATCACGAGCTTCAATTTCAGGCAATAAATAGTCGGTTATCATGGCACGATAACGGTCCCCATTGACGGTTACGTTCTCACCGGCATAATTTTTGAAGAAATATGGACCGATGATTCCACCGGCTAACAAACCACACCAAACCATTGTTTTTTCTGGATGAAGTGGCAGCTCTTGAATCTCTGCAGGTTGCTCTTCGTCCCAAATGCGATAATTTTGCTTGTTTACATACCCATTGAGCCAGAAATGGGCCTCATCGCTGAACAAAATTTGGCTCGAAAACGTCGGATTTTCTTGGAACTTTTCAAGAGCCCATAGAGCGAAGCGATCAGTAGGCCGATTATGTTGACCATAAGTTGAGCGAAGTACACGAAATACATTCCTCACAGAACGTGAATTTTCGTAATAAAGTTGCCTGATTTGTAAACGTCGTTCAGGCGTAAGTCTTTCCATGATGAAAGCCAAAACAAAAATATCGTAACTGACATGTATAATATCGCACATTTTTTGCAAACGATTATTGTGTTTGTCGCATGTAATGTCAGTTTATCAATAAATGAGAAAACGTTTGTTGCAAAAGATTGCAATAAGATTTATAAAATCATGTTTATAATCAAAAATGTTACAATTTCACTCACAAAGTGAGAAAAAGTTAAGCTCTTTGTTCTCTCAAATCTCCTTAAAATATTCATTCGTGTAAATTATAAAAAATTTGGAATAAAAGAATGTTTTTTGACAACAAGAGAAACTACGTTTACGGTAAACGTTTTCATTCACTAGAAATATTTCAACCGTTACGGGAAAAGTAGAGCGTTTAAGACAAAGAACAATGTTTGAGATAAGCGACCTCTAAATGTTTTTTCTTTGCGTGTAAGCGACCATTTGGGTTATCTGTTCCTTAGTAGATTATCAGTTGGTTTATCTATTCCCTGGAAGATAAATAGTTGGGTTATATACTCCTTAGAAGGTGGCCAGTTGGGTTATCTATTGCTTACCAGGTGACTAGTTGGTTTATTTATTCCTTATTAGACGGCAAGTTGGGTTATCTATTCCTTAATAGATGACCAGTTACGTTATTTACTCGTTAGAACGTGGCCTTAGTAGATGACCAGCAGGGTTATCTACTCCCTCGTAGATTACCACGGTTTTGTACTCCTTAGTATGCGGCTAGTTAAGTTATCGTATCTTTAGTAGACGATCGATTGGGATATATGTATATTTCTTTTTAGATGACCATTTGGATAATTTACTCCTTGGTAGGCAGCTAATTGGGTTATCTACTCCTTAGTAGACGATTAGTGTGATTATCTGTTGCTTAGTAGACCTGCATCATTTATATTTACGTGGCATGAATATGGCCATTCTGTTTTTGAACTAAGAGTAGTATTGTCGAAAGGCTATGTGAATAATAGATATATATTATGTACATTCAGTTCACCTCAAGACCCCAATGTTTCTATATTAAGTGAAAATTTTCGCATTCTATTTTTGTTAAACCACTTTTTGTAATCGTGAATCCAGTAAAGCAGACGCCACTTTCAAAATAAACAGTTCATATGTATATTCCTTAGTAGATAAACAGTTGGGTTATTTACTCCTTAGAAGGCGTCCAGCTGGGTAATCTACTCCGGAATAGACGATCAGTAGCGTTATCCATTCCTTAGTAGAAGGTCCAATTGAGACCTCTTTCTGAAATGTAACTTATGATATGTCTGACATTGAAGGATCAGGTATTTTGGGTATTATTTTAGACAAATACTTGGATATATCACAAGATGGCATTTTACCACATCCAATGACAATGTCATGCCAAAATTACAAGTTGTTTGCATATAAAAAGGAGAATCTATGAACCGATCCTTGTTTTCAGAGGAACTATCGAGCGTTTGGTTTTATATTGGTTCAATTTCCGTAGGGATATTTTGCAACTAGCTACACCATCATACCACTAAATCTGGTAATATAATAATCTGTGTATGGATAGACGAATTTCCTATATTTGTTTATTTTCTCATAAACAGGAATGTTTTTCTCAAAGTCACTCACTAAAAATTTCGGCTTTTGTATGAGGTTTGGCATCTGAGACGAATTGGTTGCAATTTTTGTTTTGAGGGAAATAATTCTCCTTTTATTTCTTTTGTTTATTAAGTCATCCACTACAAAATCAGCACGGAGATAAATAACCTCTCTGATTTCCGAGCACAATTTGTGGACGAATACCTCGAGTACAAGAACTAATATTCTAACAAATAAATACAAACTGAAGCTAAACCTTCCATCTTTGCAAATATGTAAATTTTAACTCGAAATAAAAATACACATTCTTATAATTCTATAACACTGTGGCTCCTAAAATTTGTATGCGAATTTAGCATTATTTTACATGGAGTATTTAATTTTTTCCATGTTGTAGTTACCAGTTTTTTCATATAAAATTTACAATTTGGGGACTTGCCTTCTCCCAGCCTTAAGGGACTGATTCTGTGCCGATTCAAATTTCCATAGGTTAAATTTAAATTTGTTACTTAAAGTCTAATATAATTTCAATGATATCTTCCAAATTTTCATAATTATAAAATGCACCTCTAGAACTGAAAAAACTCAAATTATTATGATTACTACAATGGCTTCCCACTTTTCCTGTTTCCTTGACAATTTGTCGTTGTGCAAAAAATTGCCCTCAAACCAATGACTTAATCTCCAGAATTTTAAGCAAAATTTACATTTGACAAACAGCACTTCCTGTTGAGTTCTGAAACCTAAGAAAATTTATATCATTTCCTAAACTGGTTCAACAAAGAGGTTTCTCCTCTAGTCAGTAAAACGCAGATTTGACAAAAAACGAAAAACTGCATACAGTTATAAATGACGAGATAAAGCCGAAGTCAACAAGAAAGTTTACACCCATCTTCCGTGCACACAAACACCCACACAACCCAAAAAGAGATCACATTTCATTTCCGTTATTAAAATTTTATTACTATAGAAAAAGTGACAGTGTTTCCTTGATGTCCTTTGGACTCTCGCACACACGCACCCACACACACATAGAACAGTCAGTAAAGTTGCAAACCGGCAAAGGTAAATCAGAAAGAAATGAGAACAATGAGAAGAAAATGTTTCAATCATGATAACCATGTAGCCCCGTGAGTGCAGAGAAGTGGAGAAGAGTAGTGAAGAAAAAACGACGAAAGGAAATTTGTGAAAAGTTGAAGTTGCTATAGTTGTGGTTGAGTAATATGCGAATTTTGCATAAAATATTCCCTCACACTTTTTTTGGCAGTAAGGCAAAAAATTGAGTTCCTCTTTCCCGTCTCTCCCGCTCCCTCTCCTCTTCACTCGACGTTCAAGATCTGACAGACAAATTTTCTGTTTGAAATCAGCTTTAAATAATGTATAAAGTGTTGGTTTCAGCATTCCGTTTTTTTCGTTCGTTCGTCCGTTTGTTCGCTTTTTGGCTGGGTTTCGTACTTCGTATTATTAGAGTTTATATTCTGTTTGGTACCTACAAGTCAAACGGAAACGGAAACAACCGCTATAAAATGTAATACCAGCATGCCATCATGTTTCCTGCTTGTTGCACATCATGTAAAGCTACTCAACAAACTAAAGAGAGAGCCATACACACCCTTCCACTCAAACAGTGAGCCAGGACATTGGGCAAACAGTCACACGCACTCTATTGCATTTACGTATATAATTGTGTGTGTGAGTTGTATGCATGTGTATTTATGTCCTTACTTATATGCCATCAAATAGTCACAGCTTTAGTTTTTTTTTCTTGGGGAAAAATCTTTTTTCGTGGGGGTAAAAAATGTGCTCTTGCAAAATTAAGAAGAATGGTATTGTAATTTTGTTAAATCGCTTCCTTTTCAATTTTATGTATGACAGTATATTGCAAAGAGTATAGCGAGATAATTGAGGTTTCAATTGGAAAACACCAGATATCATAGTAATAGAATATCTGATATTACCAATATTGATATTACGTTTCTAACTTATTTCTGTAATAACACAGTGCAACACATAAAAGTTGACTCTGTTTTAACTTCAGACTCGGAAAGTGCTTATCGAAAGTAACAAAATGCCATTTTGGTTTTCTCTGGTTTAGCTCCTGTTCCGAATTCATCGTATCGTGAACTTTTGGCTGAAACTTAATTTTGAGCATTTTTATTTTGAGAAAATTTATTTTTTATATCTAGTTAACCGATGGGAATAATTGTGGGTAAATTACAATATAATTCTAGGTAAAAACTAGGAGAAAAAAATGGGAAATTGACTTTATTTAAAAACACCATCTACTGCTACAAAATCGAAAAACCTGACACAAGCACAAAAAACATAGGAAATCCAGTCAAAACCCGGCCCTTCGTCATATTTAATGTTATTTATACGACATAGCGCATAATGTACAACATTTCTGCACGAACAGGCAAAATAGGGTTTTGACTGGATTTTCACTGTACCTTAGTTTTGGGCTTTTTATGCCCAAAATTTTTGTAAAAATTTCACACCCTCCCCCTTTTTTACAACGGGAGATCCAAGTAGAGATACTTTTTTCAATAGCCTTTTTTTGACAGATCACATGTGAGTCATGTCATGCTGTCATGTTATTTTTGTTAAGTATTGTTTAGTATTTCATCATGGAAAGACTTACGCCTGAACAACGTTTACAAATCGTTCAACTTTATTACGAAAATTCACGTTCTGTGAGGAATGTGTTTCGTGCACTTCGCTCAACTTTTGGTCAACATAATCGGCCTACTGAGCGTACTATTCGCAACACCATCACCCATCTTGAGACCCAGCATTCATTATTGGATAATATTCGACCGAATAGACTACGTCCAGCACGCAGAGAAGAAAATGTAGCGGCCGTAGCTGAGAGCGTACACGAAGACCGCGGAGAGTCGATTCGGCGCCGTTCGCAGCAACTCGGACTGACGTATGGAACGACTTGGCGCATTTTACGTCGAGATCTTAAATTTAAAGCATTTCTGGCTCAATGGGTATGTAAACAAGCAAAATTGCCGCATTTGGGACGAAGAGCAACCTGAAGAGATTCAAGAGCTGCCACTTCATCCAGAAAAAACAACGGTTTCGTGTGGTTTGTGGGACGGTGGAATCTTCGGTCCATATTTCTTCAAAAATGATGCCGGTGAGAACGTAACCGTCAATGGCGACCGTTATCGTGTCATGATAACCGACTATTTGATGCCTGAAATTGAAGCTCGTGATCTCGGCGACATTTGGTTTCAACAAGACGGCGCCACTTCCCACACATCGCATCAATCAATGGATTTATTGAGAGAACACTTCGGTGAGCAGATATTTTCACGTTTTGGGCGGGTCGATTGGCAACCAAGATCGTGTGATATCACACCGTTAGACTTTTTCCTGACAAACCGATTCAGGGCTTGGAGCAAAACATCACGCGTGTCATTCGCCAGTTACCAGTCGAAATGCTCGAACGAGTCATCGAAAATTGGACTCAACGGATGGACCATCTGAGACGTAGCTGCGGCCAGCATTTGATAGACATAATCTTCAAAAAATAAATGCCAAAGAATGTTCTTTCAAATGATAATAAACATTCCCCATTCAATTTGAATTTTCTGTTTTTTTTTCTTTAAAAAAGTGGGAAACCTCGTAATGGATCACGATATATATGTTTTTTACGATTTGTTAAAATAGAGTCATAAATTACCGTTAAGTGGCGGAGCAAACTCTGAAACTATTGATCAGATTAAAAACTTGTTAGGCATCGTGTAGAAGTAATGTAAGTACAAAGTTTTCTAAATTTATTCCACAAAATCGAGTTATGCTAAACTATATGCAGAAAAGTCTCAACAAATTGACAATTTCTCGTCAATTTTGTGATGTTGAAGCACTAGATGCTGTGTTTTCAAACCACTTTTTTTACATATTATATATATATATATTATCTATTTCTCCTAGTCTATACCTACAATTATGCTGAGGGCCGTAAAACAAAATTCCGATCGGGTAACTATATATAGCTATTGGAAAAATTAAATTTTCTCAGAAAAATGCTGAAAATCATGTTTCAGCCAAAATATTCAAGACACGTCAAAATCGGAACTGGAGCTCATCCAGAAAAACCCAAATGGCATTTCGTTAATTTCAAAAAACACTTTCAGAAACTGAAGTAAAACGGAGTCAACTTTGATGACCTCGGAAATGTTGCGTAGTGTAATAAATGAGAAATCGGAAGTACTATAATAAAAGGCCCATCGAGATTCTGATCCATTTCGGCAGTGCTACTCCTCGGCTTAGACACAGATATCGTGATATAGTAAAGAACATTTGAGTGTTACATTTTAAGCTGTATGGATATTCTAACGAATAGCTATCATATTTGCGCAGCATTTGTTTTTGCCAAAATAACAAAACAAAATTTCGCACACAAAACAAATTGTTGTCTTAAAATTAAAGATTTGCGCCAAAGGCAACCTAAGTCTTTGAAATAAATTAAGAAAAATTAAGAAAATTGTTACTCAAAGTTTAATGAAACTATCTATATTTTAAGTACAAAATTTACTTATTTCAATGACTTTAATTTGAAGACATTTTTTTCTGTCAAAAACAAACTAGCATAATGACTGATAATTCCAAAATATGTACATTCGTACAAATATATAGAAAATATCTTATTTACTCTACCGATCGACTTAGAATCACTTTCTGACTCGATTTACTCGTATCCGTCCGTCCGTTATTGAACACGTTCGTGTGATCAAAGTACAGCTCGCAACAAGTAAGAACGTTCAGACCTTCAGCCCAAAAAAATATTCGTAAATGCATTTATTTTTTGTTCTAATTAAATGATCAAATATCATGCCAATGAAGCCCATTTTCCCTGGACTCTAGGTACTATAAAAGCATTACACTGTACAAAATGTCAAGTATTTTTATGCACTGGTATTATAGTTATAAACTGTTAAGTTTTTGTGTAAAATGGTCCATTTTTGTGGGAGGTACTAAAATGGACGTATCAAATTCAATTTTTCTCCAGGTGATCGCGGCTATTAAACTAATGCAATGTGCAGAATTTCAGAAGATTCGAGTAAGTAGTATACAAGTTATTAGATAATCAATATTAAAAATATGAATTTTTGTAGATGTAATAGTAAATAAATTCTCACAAAATAATGTTTAAAACGATAGATCTAATTTTTAACTGGTAATGTATAAACAATAGAAGTGGTTTTGGAAACATCATGGCGGTCATGGAAAGTAAGAAAATTCAGTCCGGTAAACCGACTTACGAATCCCCTCACCCTCAGTCCCAAAGAATATTGGTAAATTTATTTATTGTTTTGTTTTAATTAAATTAATATCAATTTAAATTGCATTTAATAAATTTAAAGTATGCACTGGTATTAAGGTTATAAGCTGTTAACTTTTGGTGCAGAATGGTCCATTGGAAAAGGAGCGGTGCAATGACGCCCATTTTGCACTGAACTGTAGGCACTATAACAGCATTACACTGTACAAAATTCCACGTACTCGTATTTGTATGCACTGATACTAAAGTTATAAGCTATTAACTTTTGGTGCAAAATGATCCATTTGTGTGGGAGAAACTAAAAGGGGCAGGGCCACTCCACCCATTTTACTCAAGCCGTAGCGACAGGTAAATAATTACTATGTTTGGAATTGCAGATGATTTGGATAAGTAGTACAGAAGTTATTAGAGAATCAATATTTCACAAAATGTTAACCCTTTGTGAGGGAGGTACTAGACTGAATGTACCAATATGGCTAATCTACAAACTTTGCCTGAGATAGAAAAAAAATATTATTACATATCAAATTTGAAACCAATCCGTCTCTGGTTTGGTATAGCCCCCATATAAAGCTACCCACCGATATCACGTCTCTATAGAACACATTGTTCAATTGATCTGACTGAAATTTAAGAATTTATACTTTATTTTGCACCTAATCGTTACTAGTTAAAATGGGAGACTTGGGTCCATGTTTTGATATTGACCCCATATAATGGTGCCATCCGATTAAACTTCTTGGCATTATAGGGGATGCAGTTTTAACCCATTATGAGGATATTTAAGCTTCTGTATTTTAATTGCATTAAATCTTCTCTTGTAAAAAGTGAGAATATCGGCCCATGTTTTTATAAACCACTTATGAAGGTCACGTCTTTATACCCTCCACCATAGGATGGGGGTATATTCATTATGTCTCCGTTTTTAACATCACTAAATATTGATCTGAGACCCCATAAAGTGTATATATTCTTAATCGTCGTAAAATTCTAAGACGATTTAGACATGTCCGTCTGTCCTACCGTCCGTCTCTTGCAATCACGCTACAGTCCGTAATAAAAGAGCTAGGTTCATCACATTTGGTAGAAATATTTCTTATAGTTGCAGGTTGTTTGAGAAATCGGTTTCACAAGTCAGTTCATATTTTGTTATAGTCACCCTATAGAGGTCGCTCCAAAATATACGAATTTTAGCCATAAATACCACATTTTCTAAGCTTTTTAACTAAATCGTTGCAGTTTGTATTTAATTAAGGCAAGAATTCATCGCAGTAAAAATTTTTTTAATTCAGTTCATATTTTTTTATAGTTCACCTATAGATGTCGTTCCCAAAAAGGCTTATTTAAGCCATAAACAACACATTTTCTAAGAAAATTAGCTGAAACATTGCAGTTTGCATTCTACTTTGGCCAGAATTCCTTTTAATAAAATTTATACAGAATTCGCGGCCTAAAATTTTGCTACAAATTGCAGCCTCCCTTTTTATACCCTACACCACACTGTGGTACAGGGTATTATAAGTTTGTTTCACGGCAGATGTTTGTAACACCCGAAAATAACACAGCTAGACCCACCTTAAAGTATACCGATCGACTCAGAATCACTAGCTGAGTCGATTTTCCGTCCGTCCGTCCGTCAGTCCATGTAAAGTTGTTCGTCGACTACAGGTCGCAATTTCACTCCGATCGTTCTGAAATTTTGCAGTTTAGAGTATTGCGCAGCTGTTAAGATCGCTATTGAATTTGGTTGAAATCGGTTCAGATTTAGATATAACTCCCATATATATCTTTCGTCCGATTTGGCCCTTTAGTCCTATAGAAGCTGTATTTTACATCCAATCGTTTTGAAATTTAGAATGGTAGAGTTTCTTGATCCATGAACCAACACTACCGAATTTGAAGAAAATCGGTTAAGATTTAGCTATAGCTCCCATATATATGTTTCGTCCGATGTTGCTCTTTAGTCCTGTAGAAGCTGTATTTTACATCCAATCATTTTGAAATTTAGAATGGTAGACTTTCTTGATCCGTGAACCAACATTGCCGAATTTGAAAAAAATCGGTTAAGATTTAGCTATAGCTCCCATATATATGTTTCGTCCGATTTGGCCCTTTAGTTCTATAGAAGCTGTATTTTACATCCAATCGTTTTGAAATTTAGAATGGTAGAGTTTCTTGATCTATGAACCAACACTACCGAATTTGGAGAAAATCGGTTAAGATTTAGCTATAGCTCCCATATATATGTTTCGTCCGATTTTGCTCTTTAGTCCTGTAGAAGCTGTATTTTACATCCAATCATTTTGAAATTTAGAATGGTAGTGTTTCTTGATCCATGAACACTACCGAATTTGAAGAAAATCGGTTAAGATTTAGCTATAGCTCCCATATATATGTTTCGTCCGATTTGGCCCTTTAGTTCTCTAGAAGCTGTATTTTACATCCAATCGTTTTGAAATTTAGAATGGTAGAGTTTATTGATCCATGAACAAACATTGCCGAATTTGAAGAAAATCGGTTAAGATTTAGCTATAGCTCCCATATATATGTTTCGTCCGATTTTGCTCTTTAGTCCTGTAGAAGCTGTATATTACATCCAATCATTTTGAAATTTAGAATGGTAGAGTTTCTTGATCCATGAACCAACACTACCGAATTTGAAGAAAATCGGTTAAGATTTAGCTATAGCTCCCATAATATATGTTTCGTCCGATTTGGCCCTTTAGTTCTCTAGAAGCTGTATTTTACATCCAATCGTTTTGAAATTTAGAATGGTAGAGTTTCTTGATCCATGAACAAACATTGCCGAATTTGAAGAAAATCGGTTAAGATTTAGCTATAGCTCCCATATATATGTTTCGTCCGATTTTGCTCTTTAGTCCTGTAGAAGCTATATTTTACATCCAATCGTTTTGAAATCTAAAATGGTAGAGTTTCTTGATCCATGAACCAACATTGCCGAATTTGAAGAAAATCGGTAAAGATTTAGCTATAGCTCCCATATATATGTTTCATCCGATTTGTCTCTTTAGATCCAATCGTTTTTATACCCTACACCACACTGTGGTACAGGGTATTATTTAAGCTGTAGCTCCCATATATATGTTTCATCCGATTTGGCTCTTTAGATCCAATAGTTTTTATACCCTACACCACACTGTGGTACAGGGTATTATTTAAGTATAAAATGTCCCAAAAGTAAATTTATGTAAACAATTTATACATGAATTACAAAATTTATATATCAGAGTTATTCAATATTACGAGAGTGGTGTAGGGTATTATATAGTCGGCTCCGCCCGACTTTAGCCTTTCCTTACTGGTTTATTATTTAATTAAACAGAAACATGATTTGCTCCATATCCAAAGATTTTTCCAGTAATAATATTGAAAGCAATTCATGGTGGAGGGTATAAAATATTTGGCATGGCCGAACTTAATGTTTTTACTTGTTTTACCTAGGTAAGTGCCTTGAATTTAGAAAAGTACACTACTTAAACTTCAACTGCTTATAGTAATAATCGTTTTCCGTGCATTTGTTGGCAAATAATGGTGGAGGGTATTATACAGTCGGTGCCGCCCGAATTTAGTCTTCCCTTACAGGTTTTTTCATATGAAATATCACCAATTGTTAACGGGATTTTTTTGGGGTCATTATATCCCTAGTTATAGGGCATTATAACTAAGTTCAAATGCTTTTTAATGACAAAAATATACATTTATACATTTATTGTACCGATCGATTCAACATCTCTTCTTAAGTCGATTTAGCCATGTACATTCATCCGTTTGTCAGTCTGTCAGTTAAAATATTTTTTTTTTTATTAAAATTCTTCTATCGTTATAACAATTAATAATATTTATATGTATTAATCATGGTTTGAGATAAAACTAAAAGTATTGCAACAAGTAAGTTATTTTTTTTTCTTTCAAATAATATACAGTTTCTCATAAGTTGAAATCTATTAAAGGAAAAGATAGGAAAAACCTTATGAAATTTCATAAAATATATATGATTTTTATATTTATTGCAAATATAAACAAAATTTTATTATAGGTTTCAACCCTCTTGGATTAACTAATCATGCAAAAGTCTTAGCAATCTATAGTTCGATGATCTGTTTCGGCATTCAAAATTCTCTGTTAAGTTATGAATAAACTTGATAATCATGGCCACCTGGTAGCGTTGGTGTAGAAGGCGAGTTGATTTAGCCCAAAAATTAATTTTGTGTTTTTGATAATTTGCAATTTTTTAATGTCAGTTTTCGCACATCTACTTGACCACACCTGACATCCATACGTCATAATTGGACGAATACACATCTTATAGAGCAGTAACTTGCTTTTTGTATCTAGTTTAGATTTTCGATTTAAAAGCGGATACAGGGCTCGACCACATTTAATAGCCTTGACGGATGCATATATAACGTGTTCCTTAAAAGTTAGATGTTTATCTAATATTATGCCAAGGTATTTTACTGATTTTTGGAGATCAATTACATTGCCAGATATGTTAAGTGAGCTGCTGGGATTTCGTTTTGCTGATTTATTGAATGGAAAAATTATCGCCTGCGTTTTGCCTTCATTTAATTTTATTTTCCATCTTTCAAAGTATTTTCTAATATGCAATAGTGATAGTCTCATTCGTTTTATAATTTGAAACTTTCCCACATGTTATTATTGCTGTATCATCAGCATAAAGAGCAGCTGTTTGATTTTGAAGTAATTTAAAATCGGACGTATATATTGAATAAAGAATCGGTGATAATACAGATCCTTGAGGCAAACCAGCTGGGATTGTTTTGTCATCCGAATGCTCTTCTTCAACGTAAACAGTAAAACTTCTTTCAGAAAGGTAACTTTGAACGATTTTTTGTATATTGGGAATCCAAATTTGTGAAGTTTAAATATCAAGCCATTGTGCCATATTGAATCGAAAGCTTTTTCTACATCCAATAAGATTACTCCAATACTATAACGTTCCTTTTGTTCTTAGTGATTAAATTCACAATGCGTTTGATTTGGTGTATAGTTGAATGTTGCTTCCGAAATCCAAATTGTTCCTCCTTAATTATCATCTTATTTTCAACAAATTTATTAAGTCTGTGATGAATTATTTTTTCAAATATTTTATCGAGACAGTTAAGCATGCTAATTGGTCTATAGCTGCTGGCTAGCTTTGAATTTTTACCACTTTTCAGTACTGGGACAACTTTAGCTTTTCTAAAAAGCTTCGGAAAATTACCGTTTCTCAAACACCAGTTGAATACGTTTGTAAGTATGTGAAAAACTGAGTCAGGCATTTTCTTTAAAACTATTGGTTTTATCCCATCTAATCCAGGTGCCTTAACATTTTTCAATGTTTTTACAAACCACCTAACTTCTTCTATAGATGTTGGTATGTTGTTGTCCCCTTGGACTAGGTGTTGTCTCCCAAGCCATTCGATATGTTTGACGTCATTTTGTTCTTTGGGCGAGATTTCATTCATAGTAATTTTATGGGAATTTTCAAACCCCTGTGCAATAATATTAGCTTTATCTGCGTTGTTGTCTACTTCAGCGCCATCTGTTGTTAAAGTTCCAACAACTGCTTTAGCGCCTCTCACGGCCTTGGACAGCAACCAAAACTTTTTGTTACCATATGGCAACGATCGTAGAAAATTGTGATGTGATGTTCAACCAGCTGGTCCAGCTGTTTGAGTATACCAATGACAGTTATTCTCTCTGATATGTCGGAACATCTTTGTAACTTACGGCGGAATCTTCTACGCTGTCCAATTAAATAGAGTGTTAGAGATGAAAGTCGTCTCTGCCATAAGTCTCTCTCACCAATAATTCTTGTGATTTTTGACAGTATATCATCGACGTTAAGTGATGTTACAATTGCTCTTTCAAGATTTGTGTTTTTAATCATAGTATTAACATACTCCTTGATGTTATTCCAATTTGCTTCATGATATAAGCGGATTTTACTAGGCTGTTTGTCCACGGAACCAAAGATTCTGCAGGTCATTGGAGAATGATCTGTCTTTAGAATATGTGGATGGGTTTCTATTTGGAAAAACTCAAGCCCAGAGTTTGTGAGCATCAAGTCGACAACAGATGACAATTGCGGAGTTTGACGTTGAGTATGACGTGTGAAATCTTTGGGGTTATGGATATAGTAAGCAGAACAAAGTTGATGGTGGTATAAATCAGTTAAAATATCCTTGTGTCTAAAGCTCCTAAATATGATAAAGAAATATATCATTGTCAGTCTGTCAGTTAAAATATCCTTGTGTCTAAAGGTCCTAAATATTATAAAGAAATATATCATAATCGGTCCAAGTTTTCATATAGGCACCATATAGATATTCCTTCGATATTTCTCCTACCTACATCATGTTCGACTCAATATTTCCTCTGTGAACTTTAGTTGTACCAAAACAAATCCAAGTTAAAATTGGCGATGTTGCTCACGATTTTATATATGCTCTTTGTTTTAATAATAAATGGCTTTGTTTTAATAATAAATGCAATTTGCACATGGTAATTTAATTAGCTCTAAACCATTTCTAGAAAATAGTGGCGCTATCAGTCCATGTTGTAATACATCCTCTTCCAATTTGAACTCTTGGCGCTCTGGAAGTCACTGTTATCAAAGGCTTTGGCTGACATTTTAGAATATATGACTTATTTTGACCAAATGGAATCATGTATAAATCACTTATATCGGTCCACAATTTTATATAGCCTCTATATAAAAATTCCTTCCTTATTGAATTATTTACACCCTACAGAAATTTAGATTGACCTTACTTTATTTCTCATTCTGTTATTACTTTTGGGTTATTTTTAATATTTGAGAAATCCTTTGAATTGGGGACCATTTCTCCTAGTGTTCATGCCTCCAGAAAAGATATTTCACACATTATTTACATATTTTCAGCGATTCCTACTTTGTTTATACCTCCCTCTTTACTAAGAAAATATTTATGAATTCCTCTGTACGGCTTGGTAATATTTCCATATATACTGTTATATATGTAGGGATGAAAACCACCAAAGCCTTTTCCTACATAGTCCTGTGATGGGACAAAAAAATCGTCTTCACATACATGCCAGTCATTTATGCATTTCCCCCCACTGAAAAGTCCTCTGTTCTTTGTGAATGAATTTTATCATTTTTGTCATCATTGTTGAAAAAGTTGTTGAGGTTTTCTTGTGGTGGTGGGACGATGGAGTGTAGTGCATTTGTGCAAGATATTCGGAAGAGGGCACTCAAAGAGTAACGTCGCCAACCTTCTTAACTGATGCCACAAAATTAGTTCATTTGATAGTCAGTCAGTTTTTTTTTCTTCTCAAGCCACATCCTGTTTCTGGCTGAAATGTAAGAGCCAAGGAAGATGGAACAGGATTTTAATTTCTTTGCATCTTTAGTGATGTTGTACGACTCTGTGCTGGCCACCATGATGATGATTCTACTTCTAGTTTAATAAAGTTTTATATTATGCTTATTTCCTTTTGAATTTTTGATCTCTAAAGCAATAAAATTTTAATTTTGTCCACACAACAACAAAAAAAGAATGTTGTAGAGAAGATAGAAAATGTTTCTCAGGAAATAAAGAAAAAAAAACAGAAATAAAATGAATTTGCAAGTTTTTATGTCATTTGTCGCAATTGTCATAAACCACCACAAATTTGTATGTAAATGTGTTTGTGGACGCCGGAGAATACAACGATAGCGAAATCATCCACATAATTTTTGGCTAAGTCCGCATCTCGCAACCTTTGGACATGATGCCTTTCTATCTGAATGCTGAATGGAGCAGGAAGATTTTTCCTTCATATAAAGTTCAGCTTTGAATTGCACTTATAAATAATTTGTAATATTTGGTAACTTGTCTTTGAATCGGTAGCTCATAGCTCGTATATTGTTCTCACTTGAATTATTGTTGTTAGCTAAAGTTCACTAAAGTAAGCGAATTCCTGTCTTTTTCCAACAGAGGGGACAGCGAAAAAACAGAAACTATCCCACCATAGACCTTGCAAGGACGGGGCAATTTCTTCCGTTGATCACAGTGGTGGGAAATAACAAAAAATAGGTATAGAAACGGAGACCGGGGCTCATTATCTATTCTATAGAAACTGAGACCTGAGGTCTCATTATCTATTCTATAGAAACTGAGACCTGAGGTCTCATTATCTATTATATAGAACTGAGACCTGAGGTCTCATTATCTATTCTATAGAAACTGAGACCTGAGGTCTCATTATCTATTCTATAGAAACTGAGACCTGAGGTCTCATTATTCATTCTAGAGAAACTGAGATCTGAGGTCTCATTATCCATTCTAGAGAAACTGAGATCTGAGGTCTCATTATATATTCTATATAAATTAAGACCTTGAATCCAAGATTTTTGTAGATATATGCTCATTATCTATTCTATAGAAACTGAAATCTGAGGTTTTATTATCTATTCTATAGAAACTGAGACCTTGAATTTAAATTAAAACCTTGAATTTAATCTTTTTGTAGAAAATATGCTGTTATTAATGTGAATTTTTACTCTAATTGACTCCACTGTGTTATTGCCAATGAATCCACCTATATAAAATTGCCCATTTGAGATTTAAATTATCCCCATGCCCTGGCTGTGATACTTGGTTCATATCTGCGTTGTAGCTATGTGCATAGAAGAAGTATTCTACTGAAGGTTTTCTGTTTTCTATAAAGCTTGTTGCGCGCTGGCGGAAACCGGAAACCAAAAATTGCTCTATTTTGTGCAAAAGCAAAATAAGAAAACAGTAGCAACATCACAATGGTTGCAACTGATGTCTATATTCAAGTCCCTCTCTTTCTATCCCCTCACCTTTCCTCTCTTTGTATAACGCCTTTGTAATAGCAGTGTTTCGAGTTTTATTTGTCTGAATTTTACGTTTTGTCTCTGTGTGTATGAGTCTAGGCAAATGCAATTGTAACTATTTTTCTCTGTGTGTGTGTGTGAGTGTTACTCCTGTCTAAATGGCTGTGTGAGTTTAGCTTGTGTTTTTTGTTGCTTTTATTGTATTTCCTTGTTTTTTTACTCTTCCTGCTTTTTGCCAGAGAGATAATGTCAGTTATTTTTCGAAATTAAATTGTCAGTAACATTGCAAATTACCATTTTTATGGTAGGTTGCCTCTTTTATTGTTATATCGTTTTGGTGCTCGTTTGGTTGCTGTCTATGTATATGTAAGTCCTTCGTGTGAGAGTGCATTTTGTTTAAAACTACAATAAACAAATCGGTAAAGGTTTAGATAAGAGCGTCTGGATTATGGTAATGCCATATAAGAAGTCATATATGTAGGAATAAACAATACAATGGGTTGTACGTGAATTTTTACAAAAAAGCATTCTTGATAACGTAAACTTTACTTTAAAATGGATTTTGTTGAAAATCTAAATATTTTAATAGCCGCCGGAAAGATACTATGCAGAATTAATTTGGGGCAGAATCGAAGGGTGGCGATGATTTTCGCCAGCCTGGCTGTCATTTGATATATGGGTGTTGCCATCCAAACGAAAAATGGGAATTGTTGGAGAGTTCTAAAGAAAAATTTCGTTATTTTTCTCTAGGACGCCTCATTAAATTCGAAATTTTAGCCCAAAATAAGTGACACCAACATTTCTATATTTTCTCTCCACGAAGCTTCATTGAAATTTTAAATTTCAGCGTGATATTTCGTTATTTTCTCTCCACGACGCCTATTTAGCTAGATATTGCCATTTTTAGTTTCGCTAAGTAAATTCCAAATGTTGGCCAATAAAGAAGTGATACCAAAATTTGTTTTTTTTCTCTCTACGACGCTCAATTAGTGAGATATTGCCATTTTAGGTTTTGCTAAGTCAATTCGAAATTTTGGCCAAAAAATCCGTGATACCAAAATTTCGTTATTATCTCTCTACGACGCACGATGGGAAAATATGATGAAATATGCGCGCATAGGACTATGAAAACAACTTTCAAAAATCAGTTTTTGGGAATGTTGTTTTATGGTGGATAACATTTAATGAAAAAACCTTCAAATTTTTTGAAAATATCTCTGGGCGATTCCGAGTTATGACCTTTCAAATTTTGTTTTTTTTTACTAATAAATGCAAATAAAATTGCGATGATAAAATGTATATACTAAAATGCTTGTAGAATTATCGTTTCTTGGAGAAATGCGACCGGACTTGTAACATATAATAAGATTATATTCATCTAAATTTTTGTGTATAAAACGTATTCTTAACGTCTTTAAATGAAGAGATATTTCAAAGTAAAAATACCACTTTTTTGGTTTTTCAAAAAAATTATCCGCAGTAAATGGAATATAACTTTTTTGAATCACGTGGGATCACTATGATATGACATAGAGAAGGGAGGTGACTTAGTGGTGAATCCAATGGTACCTAGTTTATCTGCGACTTTTTGCGCTTATGTCAGATTTTTGTACTTTAAATATGTGCTTTTTTTACTTTAAATAAAGAAAATATGTGTGGGAGCTTCATTTATCTATGAACCGATTTTCCCGAAACATATGAACCTATTTTCTTGGTTCAAAAATATAACTTTTACGAAATTTCGGCAAAATCGGATAATAAATAAGACCGGTACAAGTCCGGTTGCAAGTTTGTAGAGTTCTACGATCAAAATTATCGATCTAATTAATATTATTATGATTATATGTGTAATTTTTATAGTTTAATGCTTCTACAAAAACTATAAAATATAGTTAAACGCTTCTGCAGTTTATGTAAATTAGGGTGGACCGATTATTTTTTTGTTTTTAATTTAACTTTTCTCTTATTAACAGTCGACGACCCATTGTGTAATTGCATTAGTGCAAAACTTTAGCTTTCAAAAATATTGCAGACTGCAATTTTATTCTTTTTATGTTGTTTTGGTTTCAATTTCAAAAACATTGCCCTGTTTTGTAGACATTTAACGCACATTTCACAAAAATATATTTGAACTTCAATGGCCTATATATTTAAAACGCAGCAACACACAATTAAGTAACTCAAATAGGTTTTGAACTAAATTTTGTCAGCTTTAATATAAAATCAAGATAAATGAAGTTTGTGCGATATTCAGATTTTCACATTAATTTCCACAAAGTCGATTTTGTAACCACACTGTGCGATACATGGTAACAGTAAAATAAAATCTGGGTACACCAATTTCTTCTCCAAAGAATTCTCTTAAAGACGGTCCAAACCGTAAGACTTTATCGCTAATGGTATAGTCATGAGATAGAAAATACTGCTATGCGCGCGTATTTACCCCTTTTTTCCCATTGTGCGACGCTTCATTAACGAGATATTGCCATTTTAGGTTTTGCTAAGTAAATACGAAGTTTTGGCCAAAAAAGTGACACCAAAATTTCGTTGTTTTCCCTCTACGACGCTAGATATTTTGATTGATAAGCGAGATATTGCCATTTTAAGTTTTGCTATGTAAACACTATTTTCCATCTATCGGATTTATACTTCAAAAAATATGGATCAAAAACTAAAGGTACAATCCATGAAAACGTTAACGTTAGCTAGAGCGTCAAGTGGCCAAAAACCTTTATGCGGAGATATTTGAAAACATGATGAACTCAATTTACTTTAAGGACGATTTTATATAATATAGAGTAATAAGGATTACCTTTAATCCAATGGGTTGTAAAGCGTGTTCTCTAGAACATATCGATGTCTAAATTTGGTCCAGATCGATTACGTCAATCTGCAAAATCTGTCGTCTTGCAAATCTCTTTTTGCCTGCGTTGGTCTGATGTACGAGTACAAAATAATAGATAACTGCATAAAGTTCCGACGACTATGCAATCGAGACTTCATTAGTTAAGATAACATAATAGACATTTAATTATCACCTCACCTTAGAGAGGAGGGTATATGTATATCATTTGCTACGAGCCAAAAGTATAACATATGGAAGGAGTGACCTAAGACCCCAAATATGTTTGTCAGAAATTCGACATGGGTCATTTTAAGCCATTTGAGCAGTGTCTTTCCGTCCGTCTTGCTGTCTGTATGTCTGTCTGCTGGCTGGTGCGGAGGATTTCTCTCGAAAGGATTAACCGATTGACTTCCCATTTGGTATGCGGTAATATTTTTATATATATCGTCGACATTTTTAGTAGGCATCGTTGAGAAAAATATTCCTCGCGAAAAAATACTATCAGTCCTTTCTCAACTTTTTTACGAGAATTAAGCAGATTTCGAGTTATTACATTTTTTTCTGTATTTTTCTGCTCATAGCAGAAAATATTTGTAATACATTTTTTTACTTAAAATTTTGTAAACAATTTTTTGGTTAGTGTCAATGGAAATTTCAAAGGTAAGTAACAAAGCCTGCTAAATTATACAACCTGTTCATTTTTCATAAATATGTTGAAAGGAGACTCATAGTAATTTTTCGCGAGGAACATTTTTCTCAAAGATACAAACTAAAAATGTCGATGATTTGTATGACGTTTGACACATGGTAAGATTTGATTGCACTTTTTCGGGGGTAAAGTGGTGAGAAGCGTGGTTGACTATTTTGAGAGAAATAATACTCGAAGGGTTTCCTTTATTTCATTCTTTGGACTGAAGAGCGTTTTCGGACGTCATACACTTCAAAATCACCTCCGAGATAACTAACCTCTCTGATTTTTTTGCAAACTTTGTGGTCGAATATCGCGAAAACAAGAGCTAACCTAGAAAAACGGATAGCTCCATTGGATTCAGCAAGGTCGAAATACAAGGTGGCGCAAAAGTAATCCTCCTATCAGAAAATGCTATAAATTTTGCGAATGGCCCCTAATGTCAGTTCTGTTTTGACATTTGTGTAGTAAACACATACGAAATACACGTTAATAAACAATGTTACGCTACACTGCTCCAGAACGCGGAATATTGCTGACTATTTATTTGACTAATAATCGGTCGGTGACTTTGGCACAACGTGAATTTTGTCGCAGATTTCCTGGCCGTCCAACGCCTACTGGTGAAACACTGCGACGTTTAGCCGCTCGCCTTGAAGAGAATGGCACAACACGAGATGCTGCCAGGCGTGGCAGACCCCGGAGTAGCCGTTCTGCAGAGAATATTGCTGCTGTAGCCGAGGATGTCATGGAAGCGCCGTGGACATCGACCAGACGACGTGCCACGCAAATGGGTATCAGTCGACGGCCTCTACAGTGAATTTTGGTACAAGATTTGAAGATGTTTCGGTACAAAGTCCAGACGGTGCATCAGCTGTTAGCTGCTGTCCCATCAAGCCATCCTTAATCACCACCAAGAGGAAGATGATTTTTCATCAAAAATAATCATGAGTGATGAGGCCCATTTCCATCTTAGCGGGTACGTAAATAAGCAAAATTTACGCTTCTGGGGCACTGAAAATCCGCGTGTAACCCACGAAGAGCCATTACACCCGCTCAAAGTCACTGTATGGTGTGCTGTTTTCGCTGGAGGAGTCATCGGACCTTTTTTCTTCGAAGACGTCGCGGGCCAAACGGTTACTGTGAATGGTGAGCGCTACAGAGCAATGATCAACGAGTTCTTTTTGCCGCAACTTGATGAATTGTGATTGGAAAACATGTGGTTCCAACAGGACGGTGCAACGGCACACACTGCACGTGCCACAACCGATATGCTGAAGGATGCATTTCCCGGGCGCCTAATTTCCCGTTTTGGCGATTTGCACTGGCCAGCAAGATCGCCTGATTTGACCGCTCCAGACTTCTTTTTGTGGGGCTTTTTGAAGTCGCGGGTTTATGTCAACAAGCCTCAGACTCTTGCAGCTCTTAAAGACAATATCCGTCAAGAATGTGAGGACCTATCGCCGGAAGTTTTGGCCAAAGTGATGGAAAATGCCATAAAAAGGGCTCAAATGACAATCCACTGTGGCGGCGGCCATTTACATGACATCATATTCTCGACTTGATGTAAAAAAATTAAAAGACCAAATAAAAATAATCCACAAAAAGAATCAAAGTTTTTCATTTTTTTTGTAAATTACAGCCAAAAAACATCGAAATGTTACTTTTGCGCCACCTTTGTAGGTATATCCATAGGGTCTCCTTTCTGTTACATTTTTAAAGTGTCCATTTCGAGCACAGTGTTATTAAATAACTTCTATATTTCCAACTCGAAACTCCCGAAATTTCACATATAGTATTAGTTTGTTGGTCTCGAACACCTCAAGAAAAATGGGCAAAGTTGCCACGCCCCTTTTGGTACCTCCCACACAAAAAGACCATTCTGCACCAAAAGTTAACAGCTTATAACTTTAATACCAGTACATACAAATACTTGCAATTTTGTACAGTGTAACGACTTTATAGTACCTACGGTCCAGTGCGAAGTGGGCGTCATTGGCAGGCGCCTTTTCAGTACCTCCCACACAAATATACCATTTGCACCAAATGTTAACAGCTTATAACTTTAATACCTGCATATATGACCATATGCCTAAATCGTTGCAGCGACAGACCAGAGGCTCTGGGTGGGAATCGAACCCACGACCCCCAAACTCATAGGCATCATATCTTCTCCGAATAATTTCTGTCTTCCAGTGATACTTTGTCCACTTCGCATAAATATGAAAATCCAAGCCTTTTCTGCAAATATATTTAAATCATAATCAGAACATTCATCCACATTAGTTTTTCTTTCTCCTTTGTAAGTCAAATATTGAAAATTTCATGATTAAAAGACATGAATACTCGAAAAAAGCATTGTTTTCTTCAAAATCACACAAGAAGGCCACTTTATTCAAAATCTGGACACTATAAGATAATTTCGGTTTTTGTTCTTATAGTGGGCAAGGTTGGAAAGTCTAACTATATTTAATAAATGTAATGAAATTGTAGATTGGTAGTAATCTTAAGCCTCCTTTTTATACATAAGCATTCCAATTAAAATTTTATATTATTGCTCTCACCACTAACTTTCATTTCCTCTTCTTGCATATTTTAAATTTACTTCTTTGAATTTGCATTATTGGCAAAAACAAATTTTTTTCAAATTTCAATTATTTTACTCGTTAATACAACGGCTTTCAAAAGGACATATAAATTTTTCTTGCGTTTGTAGTATTTATTATCATATTGAGCTGGCAAAAAGCCATTGAAACCATATGCAAAATCTGGCTTTTGACCAAAAAACTGCGTATTTGAGATTAATGAGCAGCGTCAAGAAGAATAAAAAGAGCGGACTTATAAATGGGCTATATCAAAACATGGATTGAGGTGCCTCATTTTCGATAGCTACGATTTCTAGCTGTATCAAATATAAAAGTTAACATTTCAGTGAGATTGTTGAAAATTGTGTTCTTTTGGACGTCAGGAAGTCTAATCTTAAGGGGCCCCTCTATGGGGGCTATATCATCATATATGCTCCATTTTTGCTAAGGACGATTTAGTGCAATATAAAGTGTAAATGCTTAAATTTCAGCCAGATAAATTGAAAAATGTGTTTCTATAGGGAAAAAGACAATTCGGCAGAGATCATTGTATGGGGGCTATACCTAAGCGCAGACATATAACAGCCGTTGTTCGTTTGAATGGTTCTGGGTATAAATAAACTCAAAGTACAAATTTTTAAACCGATCAGATAACAATTGTGGTGTCTATGGCGTTAATAAGTCAAATCGGAGAGATGCTATATACGAGGGCTATATCAAAAAATGGACCGATATTGTCCATTTTAAATCTAAACTGATATATAGTTCTAAGAAGAAGTATCTGTACCAAATTATAGTCTTCTAGCTCAATTATTGTAGATTGTAGTGTGATTTAAACAGACAGACAGATAGACATACGTGTAGGTAACTCAATATTTTGTAAGTTCAAAATTTGCATATATCCTCATTAATGGTTTATACGGTAACATAACGCTTTAAATTTTTATGGCTAGAAAATGGCTCCAAAATATCTCAGAAACCACAAAAGATAGGGACCTAGGGATTGGACAAATCGATAAATCTAAAAAATTATCCAAGGAAACACTATTATCTCTTTTTATCGATTTTTTGTTATATATGAAGATAACTTCGGAACGGCGAAATTCTGCCTTTTATATTGAGTGATATATATTGTTTTTTATTACACTCCATCATCAACTTGTTCACAATTATTATGAATATGTGGTTTCCTTTGTCTCCAGTTATGTTTAGTCATCATTTCCTAATCTTCATAAATCTTTGAACCCCAGGACCAACAAAATAGAACAAAATCCATTTGAAATCAATTTTCTGCGATTTTGTGTCATTCATTCTCGTAGAATTTTCTTCATCTACAGTTTATTACTCATAATGGTAATTCAATGTTATTTATTAGTAATAGTCATACAAAATCCTATTATCTTTCATCATCTTAAAGACAGAGATTCTTGGAATCTCCTCCGCTCATGGAAAGCTCAACACTCCCCGAAAAAGAAAATCTATTTTCGTACCAAAGAAGAGACGTAACACACATACATAGTCAAAAGGGAACGTTATGCGCGGCCGAGTTCACTCCATTGCGACCGGATTTTTATGTCCATTTGTTGTCCTGATATTGCCACTGCTACATCCATTGCCGCTGTTGCGGCTGTATGTGCGTTACATTCTTTATTAACAACTAATAAATCTTTCAGATCACGTAAACAGTTAACTATTGTATAACAACCTCTAAACACGCATTCAAAACAGTCTTCAGCTCTTTTGCAGCTACTACTGACAATGGCTACTGGGATAGGGTACATCATCTTGAAATTGTTGTTTCTGTTGTTCATTGTTTGTTTCTTCTGCTAGTCTTTCTGCTGCTGTTATGGCGGCATTCATTCATTCACATTGGCAACATTGAACATCAATATGATAATGTTGTGCTACTATTTATCATTCAAAAGAGCCACTCGTCTTTTGGTTGCTACCCAGCGAATATTATGATGTAGTACCCAGCAGAAAACTATGGAGAAAGCATTTGATGTATATCCAAAGATGCTGTACGTGCATACATTCAACATGTCAACGAAATCGGTTAAGGACTGTTCGAGTTGGAGGGTGTTGAATATTGACATTTTGCCCAAACGGTCCTTTTTCCCCATCCATATAACTAAATAATTTAATCATTAATTTTTGTCAAAAACTATTGAATTTTTGATTTTTTTTTATACCCTCCACCATAGGATGGGGGTATACTAACTTTGTCATTCCGTTTGCAACACCTTGAAATATTAATCTGCGACCCAATAAAGTAGTATTATATTCTTGATCGTCGTGAAATTCTAATACGATTAAACAATGTCCGTCTGTCTGTCTGTTGACAGACATATCCATTAATTTAATAAATTTTTTGAATTTTTTTGCTTAGATGAAAGCTTAGTTCTTTCCTTTAAGAGATTATTGGTCTATTAGTAGGATTGGACATGTTAAACTATCAAAATAAAGATAAACATCTAAAAAATAAAGGTTGAAACGCATAGTTTATCATAACCCGAGAATCATTTATACAAATTATTTCAGGAAAGCTTTGGAAGATCCTAAAAAAGTAGCCTTCATGTTCCTCCTACATATACAAAATTTTCATCGGTTCAGCTGTTTCGACGATATCTTCCAGGATAAAAAAAGTAATATTTTTTAATAAAAGCTTCTTAATAGCATCACGTCTGATCGGTCATGAATAAAATGAGAGCATTCCAAAATCGAAAATCGATGATTACGTTAAAAAGTTGAAGGTAATTAAGTAAAAGAAATCAAAAATACAACAAAAGATAAAAATTAACAAGCTGAGCATTTCCGCCCTATGGGTTGATGAGCAAAAAGTAAAAGCGATAAGTTCGGCCATGCCGAATCTTATATACCCTCCACCATGGATTGCATTAAATTTTATTACTGAACAAATCTTTGGATATGGAGCAAATTGTGAAACTAACCTTTTTGTTTAAGTAAATTATTAAAAAAACGAACGCTGCCATTTTTAGGCCGCAAATTCTTTAGCCAACATCTTCACCTGAACTACAACAAAATAAAATTTTATTTGTATACATTTTATTGAGATGAAATCTTGCCGAAATAGAATGTAAACTGTAAAGTTTCTGCTAAATTGCTTTAAAAAAGTTGTATATATGGCTCAAAAACCGTATTTTGGAGCGATCTCTATAGGGAAGTTATATCAAAACATTGACCGATATGGCCCATTTTCAATCCCAAACAACCTGCAACTATAAGAAATATTTCTTCCAAACATGGCTGAATCGTCTTAGAATTTTACGACGATTAAGAATATATATTCTTTATGGGGTCACAGATCAATATTTAGAGGTGTTACAAATGGAGTGACAAAATTAATATACTCCCCATCCTATGGTGGAGGGTATAAAAAAGAGTTTTTAGGTCTCGGCCACAAAAAAATATTTTTTGTTGCATATTGTAGTCAACTGCCATAAAGTCCCTGAAACTATTTTCCTGAAGTCAAGAACTGTCCTCTATTGTCGCAGATAGTTCTTAAATCATATGATTTGGGTGCCGGGTCACAGGCGAACAATGCAATGCATGTTCCAGGGGTTCAAGAATACGAGGACATATCTCTAGCAAAAGTGCAATGTCTCCTTGCTGGATATAGCCCTTATGGCAATAAAGGGCAGGTGGTAACTAGCCAGGAATTGTGTATATTTCATGCTGATGTGATGCTGTCTAAACTCGAATGTCTCAAGTATAGCGCGTCTCATGAAGAGTTACTGTCTATATCGACGTCACACAGAGAGGCCGGAAGTTTTGAGAAATGACATGCAGAAGGCGCCAGGTTACCAAAGGTGAATCTTTCATTAGGGAGTTGGCAAATTGGATCAATAGGAAAGACTACGACCTTCCGTCCCTATGATATATGTGATACATTCCATCGGGACGATTTTTTACATCACTATTTTTGATTGCTTCGAAATTTTGTGTATGTATTATTTCCCTAAAAATATCTTATACGTAGTTTAAGTAAAAATTAAAAAAAAAACTTTAAGAGTTATGAGCTATATATGAGTTATATACGTCTGATATGCCAACCTCTAACGATTGTATCGTTGCTACTTACGCTGACGACAAACAGTTTGGCTGCGGACGCATCAATGTTTGTACAGTTTGAACTGAATTCTCTTGGAAAATGGTTAAACAAGTGGAACATAAAGGTGAACTCAGCTAAATCGAGTCATGCGACATTTGCAAATAAGCGCGGTAACTGTCCATCCGTAACCATAAATGGAGAAACAATTCCAGCACAAACTTCTGCCAATTACTTAGGAATCACGCTCGACCGTCGTCTGACCTGGGCACAACACATAAAATCAAAAACAAAAATATTAAAAGAGAAAACAGGTAGATTGTACTGGCTCCTTGGACATAAATCCCAATTAAATATGGAGAATAAATTAAGGATATATAAATACATTCTCAAACCCGTCTGGACGTATGGTATTCAACTCTGGGGTACGGCTCGATACTCAAATATTTCAGTATTTGATCGATATCAATGTGTAAGCTTGCGATTAATTGTGAATGTCCCATGGTTTGTTCGAAATGCATCTAGGAAAGGTATCTAGGAATGGCAACTGTAAAGGAAGAAATCCGGAGATATAGCGAAAATTACTTACAACGCTTAAGTGACCACCCGAATCCATTAGCCATATCGCTGCTTGATGATAGCGATGAAGTTAGGAGACTGAAACGTATTCATATACTAGACCTGCCACATTCTCATACAACATTAATTATACTTACAAAATGTCTTTCTCATAGAATATTAATTATATAAGAATATCAATTATCAGAATAACAATAATTCTGTGATGTTCTAATATATCATTCAACTTTTATTATTTTATTAGTTACGTAGCTCGCTGGACCTACATAACTCCTGTCATTTTGTAACTAATAATCAAATTTGCTTATTGCCTTTGGATAGATTGCAAATAAATACAGAACGAAAAAAAAATATTTCAGGAGATATAAAGAGTGGGTGTGTTCAGAAGAAAAAAAAAACAAGTAAGAAAGTTCAGTCGGGTAAACTGACTAATGAATCCCCTCACATAGAGTCCCAAAAAAATAGTAAATTTATTTATTATCAATTTAAATTGCATTTAATAACTTTAAAGTACATACGTACTGGTATTAAAGTTAAAAGCTGTTTACTTTTGGTATAAAATGATCCATTTGTGTGAGAGGTAACAAAAGGGGCGTCCCAATAAGGGTCACTTTCCTCTGGACTCTAGGTACTATAAAAGCATTATACTGTCCAAAATTTGAAGTATTTATTTGCACTGGTATAAATATTATAAGCTGTTAACCTTTGGTGAAAAATGTTCTATTTGTGTGGGAGGTACCAAAAGGGGCGTGCCAATTACGGCCACATTTCTCTAGACTCTAGGTACTATAAAAGCATTGCACTGTACGAAATTTCAAGTATTTGTATGCACTGGTATTAAAGTTATAAGCTGTTAACTTTTGGTACAACAAGGTCCATTTGTGTGGGAGGTACCAAAAGGGGCGGACCAATAATGGCCATTTATTCTTTGGATTTTAGGTACTATAAAAGCATTACACTGTACAAAATTGCAAGTATTTGTATGCACTTGTGTTAAAGTTATAAGCTGGTAACTTTTGGTACAAAATAGTCAATTTGTGTGGGAGGTACCAAAAGGGGCGTTGCAATAATTGCCCATTTTTCACTGTATTGTAGGTACTGTTAAACCATTACACTGTACAAAATTTCAAGTCTTTTTATGCACTGGTAATAAAGTTATAAGCTATTAACTTTTGGTTCAAAATTGTCCATTTGTTGTTGGAGATACCAAAAAAGGGGCGTGCAAATTCTCGAGGTAATAGTGACTGATAAACTAATACTAAACTGTAAGTTATTAAATAATCAATTTTTCACAACATTTTTTCTTAGGGCACTCCTTCGATGTGTTACACTTTTGGTTCGTAGCAAATGATATATACCCTCCTCTCTAAGGTGAGGGGATAAAAACGTAATTTCGTCAAATTTCAGTTCCTAATTTCTTGAACTACGTATAAGATATTTTTAGGAAAATAATATACACACAAATTTCGAAGCAATCAAAAATAATGATGTCAAAAATAGTCCCGTTTGGCATGGAATGACTCATATGTGAACCTTATAAAGAGGGTGCTACTCTAACTTAAACTAGATAAGTTGTAGTTTTAGTTCAATTTTAACTTTGATCGTAGCTATAAGTTATTTCTGTGCGATATTTTAACATTTTAGTAATTATTTTTGCAATTATTTATTAATTTGATGTTTAATGTTGTGCTGCTCTAGTGTCGTTTTATAAATAATTATTAAATATGACGTACAATTAAATATTTCAATAAAAAAATCATCCCTGAAGAAGTTGGAAAATCCCAACGAAACGTAGGATGTTACATTTTAAATAAAGTCTTTTATTTGCATAAAAAGAATGCCCTAGAAAGTCTAACTAGAAATATTTTAGAAATACATAAAAATAAATTAATAAGGTCGATAAAACATTTAAACAAAAAACTAGAAAATTTTAGTTTAAACACTATTTTTTTTCGATGTTAAAGTCATTAATATTGCCGGAGTCAGTCAATTTTGACAAAACTCCATATCGTGCGCCGACGAAAACTCCTATGTGTAATTTTTCGACTTTTTTTATTATCGAATTAGAATGTCCTAGCGGTCATACGACTACTCACCAAATCATTTTGCGCTATCTTCGCCGGTTCAGAAGTTACCAAAAACTCTTATGAGTTGTAGGCACAGCATGTCACAAGGGATAGAAGGTTGGCTTAGATTTACACCAAAAAACGGCTAATGAGGGTTTGTTCAGAATCATCCCCCACTATTCGACAATGAATAGATCAAAATTGGATCTGCTTCCATTCGCGAGTTATGGCGAAAAAAAACAGTACTTTTATCTGCTTCTTAATAGATTTGATTAGTAAAGAAAAACGCGGAAATTTAGAACTGTAACACAATTTTCTTTAAATATGATCCTGTGTAATATATTGCTAATTTGTGTTATCCATAAAATGAACTTACCCCCAAAGTTTTCCAAAGCTATTATACCGAATTTAATAAGATTAATATATTTGCATTATATGATCTCTGAGGAATAGATTAATATCTGCATTTCCGCGAAAAATATCCATCGACGAATAAATTTTGTACTAAAAAAAAATAAAGTTCGGAATTTTATGGTTTTTCTCACTGTGGAGTTGAGCTGAAGATCACAGAGTTCCTTCAAAGTGAAGAAAGGTATTTTATTAGGAAGGAATTATTTTACTATATAATGCTATTATCTCGCATATGGACAGTTGGAAAAGTGGTCAAAGGAAGTTTGAGAGATAAGCGAAAGGCCTACAACTGTTTCTTTAACCTAAAAATATATAGCAATTTGGTAAGGATTTCCAGCGTGTTAAAACTTTTGTATGCTTCTACCTTTATATGAGGCATATTTTGGTTTGACACATTGTGAATCCCTACCAAATTATTGTAATTTTTTTTGGTCAAGAAAAAGTTGTAGTCGTTTGTCATATCTCCCAAACTTTCTTTGACCACTTGCTCCTACGACTGACCGTTCGCGTAATAATAGCAATATATAGTAAAATAATTCTGAACTTAAATGTTTTTTGTTCGAAATTTATTCGTCGCGGGATGTTTATGGCGGAAATGCTGGTGCCAATCTATCCCTCAGAAATCATAGAATGTAAATTTATGAATGTTATTAAATTCGCAATAATATTTTTGTAAACATTTAGCGGAGTAAGCCGAATTTTTAGATTACAACAATTTCTCTATAGAAAAATATTAATGCGGACATTACAAAACTTCTTACAAATGGGAAATTATGTTATAGTTTAAATTTTCGCGATTCAATGTAATTAAGTTCGGTTTTTGGCTAAAAATTGTTTTTATCGCTTTAACTCGCGATTTTGATCAGATTTTGATCTCTTCTTATCTGAGTAGAGGGGATGATTCTATACAAAATATCATAAGCCGCTTTTGGCTACAATCCAGAAAAACTTTCGATTGCTTGAGGTACGATGTGAACATTCAAATATCAAAACTCCTATGTGTAATTTTTTTGTTTTATAAATATTTAAAATGCTCCAAACAAAATATCCCATATGTCGATTTTCTTGAAAATCATTTACCACGTCAGGGCCTTTTCACATATACGATTTTTGTTATGACATATTGGTGGTAAATAATTAAAAGAAAAATTTAAAAATCTGCGTTTTTTGTCTCTACTGAGAACTAGTAAAAAAAACACATAGGAATTTTCGTCGTCGCACCGACGATATTTCTGTTAAATACTTGTAATATTTTGTCCCCTCAATAGAATAGTTTAAAGATGTACTCCCATTCTTTTATTTCCTCGGTCATGTCTTAAATAACACAGCAACATTTAACAAAATTTGTTGGTTTTTGAATCTGATAGAATTTCGTCCAAATTTATCATGCTTCAGTTTTATCGCAATTTGCTTTTTTATTAAAATTTAAATTAAAATGAATCCGTTCTGAGAAGTTGCGAAATGTTGAATTTTAATTAAATAAGGATTAAAATATTATATGATTAAATGTGACCTATAAATATTGGTTACTTAAAATGTTCACTGGGTATTGCTATTATTTCGATAACATCATTTCCATTGCTCTTATGTTAACTAGTGTTTCAACGCTTCTTTTTTATAAGTTGCCACTTGAAGTGTGACCACTGAAAGCGGTGGTGGTGGTGGTGTACACAAATACACAAGTCTCACAGAGACGCATGTATGAAAATTCATCTAAAGGATACTTGAAGGAATAAAAAAAGGCACAATATGAGAAAAAGAGCATATTCAAAGATATTTATAAATACTTAACTTAAAGTCAAATATACACTTATGTAGTTAAATGTATACCCAACCACTCACCACAATACATATACAACATCAGGACATTCATCTATAGTCATTCAAAGGACGTTAACACACAGAGACAAGCACGGGCCAACTTGTTCCGTCGATGGTAAACATCCTCAGAGTGTTTATTCATTTAGAATTTCAAGTAAACGTCTGAAAAGGACCTCGTGTTTATATCGCCCACACACACTTTCACTTGTCCTTTTGTGTGGGTCGTTGGTGTGTTGTGTGCCTCTGATTGCCCGTGCGCGTCTTGTACTCGTAAGTACGAGAGTATGAGTCAGGGTGTTGATCCTTTGAATTCTTTAGAATTTCACTGTCTCTATAGATATAATGAATGTACCTTTTCCGTTGGCACTCTTTTTTTGTTTTGTTCAAAAAATCTCTTTCTTTTCTTTCCCTTTATTGACTTATTATCTTTTGAATGACCGTGTTATATATTCTTTGCTTCCTTTTCTTGTCGCTTTTTTATTGTCTCTTGCTTTGTTGTTACCGATTTCTTTTGTACATTCTAAAGATGAATGCAAATTGTATTGTAAGGATGTTTTCTGTTTACAGTCTTGTTTTTTATAGTTTTCTCTATACTTGTGTGAAATTGTATGGAATGTAAGTAATGTATAGTTGGGGCAAAAGTTGAGGACTACATATATATGAATGGATATATAGAAAGGACTCTTTGGTAAAGAGGTTATTTTGTTTATAATGCAATTATAGCTGTGTGAAAAATACAGCTTGAAAGAACTCAATTTATAATGAATGTATGAGATCTTAATTCATTTGTTGGAGGCATGTGTAGATATCATGGAAGATTTGTTGAAAATAATATATTCGAATTTCTTGAACCTCAAAAGACTTTAAGGAGAGTTACTAAATTAAAAAATAATATATTCGTATTTCTTGAACCTCAAAAGACTTTAAGAAGAATTACTAAATTAAAATAACAATTAAAAAAAGGCCTAAGTATTAACAACTGAGTAAGAATAAAAATCAAATCTATAAAAATTAGATGCCAAATCGAAAACTTTTTTATATACTGGGTGGCTGATGAATATTGCTACATTAAGAAACTCAAATAACTTTTTTTTTCGTGTATGGAATTCAGTTTTCTTTTATTCGTGTTAAAGCTCAAATAAATATAATATTAATAAATAAATTGAATTAAATATAGCTTAACTAGTTTTAAAAATAATGGAATTTAAATGCCCCCTGCTCGTTGATGCATGTGCGGCATCTTACCAAAAAGTTGTTCATTACTGCTTGGAGAGTTGAGACGGGAATAGCCGCAATTGTTTCTCGAATGGATTGCTTTAGTTCATTCAAATTTGTTGGTATGGAGTATCTGTGGGTTGGAAGCACTCCATATTCGACAATTTTGTTTGTTTATGTTGCTGTTTAAATCGAAATGGGCCTCGTCAGACATGAAAAGACAGTTCAACATGTTTCCGTCCTCTTCCACCATTTGAAGCATCTTCTGGCAAAATTCCGAGCGAATCGGGAAGTCTGCTGAGTTCACTTTGTTGGCCATTTGAATTTTATATGGGAATAACTCCAAATCTTTGTGCATAATTGACTGCAATGACTGTCTGCTTATACCCATTTGAGCAGATAAGGTTCTTGTCGAAACTCTTGGATTGTTTTGTATGGCATCAGCTACAGCAGCGATTGTGTCCTCCGTCCGAACTGAAGGGTTTCGATGGTAAGGTCTTCTGTTGACTGTCCCATGCTCGGAAAAATTGTTAACAAGTCTCTTTATGGTCCATCTGCTCGGAGGATTGCCGCCAAACGTGCCCCTATACTCTCTTTGAACCGAAACTACGGACTTCAGTGCGTAATAGCGGCGGACAATCCAAATTCTTGTTTCAGTGTCCCAGTTATCCATTTTTGTTAAATCTAAAAAACTGTGTGGAATAGAGCAACAGTAGGAGCAACTGCAAAGATACTGTGGGGTGACCCAAATGAAAAGAAAACAAGAAGTCTTCTGAAACTAAACAAGATCGATATTAGTAAGATGATGAGTGTTCTAACGGGACACTCAAGCTTACAAGCACATCTTCATCGCATAGGACTAGCAGGAAACGACGAATGCAGGGCATGCAGAGAAAACATCGAAACGATGGAACATTTTCTGTGTCACTGCCCGGCTTTCACACATGCAAGATCCCAACATTTCGGGTCCGACATATTACCAGACTTGACTCATCTCAGATACTGGACTGGAAGATACTTAGAAAATTCGTGTCTAGTACCGATTTTCTGTAACTCGTGAGGTATAAAAAGATCATAAATAAGGAGCGCACAACAGGCCGAACCACTGGCTTAAGTGTATGTCCATGGACATGAGACATTTAAACGTCTCCTCTCTTCAACCTAACCTAACCTAACCTAAAAATCACTGTGCAAAATAAAAAAAAATTAACCAGATTCATTAAATAGAAAAAAGTTATTAAATTTTTTTTGGTATCAGCTTTCATCAGCCAACCTGTATCGTCGACTTAATGCTATTTTGGTCCATACGCCATTTTTGTGTTTTTTTAGTTAGGAGTTGATAATAGGGGTATGGCTAATTCTATAACAATCCATTGAAAAGTGTAGATTCTATAACTTTTGAATGCTGGGTAAATCGAAACCGATTTCCATCCACCTTGGCAAAATTCATTCCTTGCTTTAATAGTACGGTATCTGCGAAATTTCATAGGTTTCTGTTGAGGAATGAAAATCCTATAGCAATTACATAAAACGTCGGACTATAGCTATATATAGGGGTTATATCCAAATCTGAACGGATGTTCCTCTATTTCTGAAAACTGAGATCCGCAAAGATTATATTGGATATATATTTGGATATATATATATAAATCCAAACCTATTTATCTTCTAAAAACTCCGCATAGTAATGTTCGCATAGTGTTTAAATGCCAATCTAGGTGATATTAGATTAGAGGAGGCAACAGGAGTAACAAGCTCATATATCCCAAATAAGGTACCCAGTGTTACCATGGGCCTAGTTACCATTCATCGGAACCAACCTGATACAAAAGTTGTTGTTACTAGAAAGGCCGCCCTAGCTCAGGTAGAGGGTAATTCAAAACCAGTAAGGAAAGGCTAAAGTCGGGCGGGGCCGACTATATAATACCCTACACCACTCTCGTAATATTGAATAACTCTGATATATAAATTTTGTAATTCATGTATAAATTGTTTACATAAATTTACTTTTACATTTTATACTTAAATAATACCCTGTACCACAGTGTGGTGTAGGGTATAAAAACGATTGGATCTAAAGAGCCAAATCGGATGAAAAGTATATATGGGAGCTATAGCTAAATCTTTACCGATTTTCTTCATATTCGGCAATGTTGGTTCATGAATCAAGAAACTCTACCATTCTAAATTTCAAAATGATTGGATGTAAAATACAGCTTCTACAGGACTAAAGAGCAAAATCTGACGAAACATATATATGGGAGCTATAGCTAAATCTTAACCGATTTTCTTCAAATTCGGCAATGTTGGTTCATGGATCAAGAAACTCTACCATTCTAAATTTCAAAACGATTGGATGTAAAATACAGCTTCTATAGGACTAAAGGGCCAAATCGGACGAAAGATACATATAGGAGCTATATCTAAATCTGAACCGATTTCAACCAAATTCAATAGCGATCTTAACAGCCGCGAAATACTCTAAACTGCAATATTTCAGAACGATCGGAGTGAAATTGCGACGGACGGACGGACGGACGGACATCGTTAAATCGACTCAGCTAGTGATTCTGAGTCGATCGGTATACTTTATCTAGCCGATCTAGCTGTGTTATTTTCAGGTGTTACAAACACCTGCCGTGAAACAAACTTATAATACCCTGTACCACAGTGTGGTGTAGGGTATAAATACAGTCTCTACAGCGCCTACATGTCAAATCGGGGGTAACGTATATATGGGGGCTATATCTAAATCTGAACCGATTTCTTCCAAATTTAACAGTGTTCATTCATATAATAAGAAACCTCTTTCTGCCGAATTTCATACTGATCGGATATAAAATAAAATTTTTAAAGCGCTTACAAGTCAAATCGGGGGTAACGTATATATGGGGGCTATATCTAAATCTGAACCGATTTTCTCCGAATTTAGCAGTATTCCTTCATGTAATAAGAAACCTCTTTCTGCCAAATTTTGCACTGATCGGATATAAAATACAGTATTTACAGCGCTTACATGTCAAATCGGGGGTAACATATATATGGGGGCTATATCTGAATCTGAACCGATTTTCTCCGAATTTAGCAGTATTCCTTCATGTAATTAGAAACCTCTCTTTGCCGAATTTCGCACTGATCGAATATAAAATAAAATTTTTACAGCGCTTATATGTCAAATCGGGGGTAATGTATATATGGGGGCTATATCTAAATCTGAACCGATTTCTTCCAAATTTAACAGAGTTCATTCATGTAATAAGAAACCTTTTCCTGCCGAATTTCATACTGATCGGATATAAAGTAAAGTTTTTACAGCGCTTACATGTCAAATCGGGGCTAACATATATATGGGGGCTATATCTAAATATGAACCGATTTTAACCAAATTCAAAAGGGATCGTCCTTGGGCCAAAAAAAAAAATATGTGTAAAGTTTTTGCGACCTGTACTTTGATTACAAGAATACATGCACAGACGGACAGACAGACAGACAGACGGACAGACGGACATAGCTAAATCGACTCAGAAAGT
This sequence comes from Eudasyphora cyanicolor, assembly GCA_963930755.1. Taxonomy (NCBI): domain Eukaryota; kingdom Metazoa; phylum Arthropoda; class Insecta; order Diptera; family Muscidae; genus Eudasyphora; species Eudasyphora cyanicolor. The sequence goes on along the minus strand of OZ005737.1, from coordinate 36,185,223 downwards.
GATTCTAAGACGATCGGTATAAAAACACAAATATTTATACCTTATCTTTTTTTGGCCCAAGGACGATCCCTATTGAATTTGGTTAAAATCGGCTCAGATTTAGATATAGCCCCCATATATATGTTACCCCGATTTGATATGTAAGCGCTGTAAAAATGTTATTTTATATCCGATCTATGCGAAAGTCGGCAAAAAGAGGTTTCTTTCTACATGAAGGAATACTGCCAAATTTGGAGAAAATTGGTTTAGATTTAGATATAACACCCATATATATGTTACCCCCGATTTGACCTGTAAGCGCTGTAAAAACTGTATTCTATATCCGATCAGTGCGAAATTCGGCAGAAAGAGGTTTCTTATTACATGAAGGAATACTGCCAAATTTAGAGAAAATCGGTTCAGATTTAGATATAGCTCCCATATATATGTTACACCCGATTTGACATGTAAGCGCTGTAGAGACTGTATTTTATATCCGATCTGTACGAAATTCGACAGAAGGAGGTTTTTTTACATGAATAAGTATTCAGGGAAGATCGGTTCAGATTTATATTAAAGCTCCATATATATGTTCCTCCTGATTTGGTATCAAACCACTATAGAAGTTGTAATTTACTTCCGATCATTAAAATTTTCCAGAAAGATGTTTCTCAATTTAGGAACGAATATTGCTTAATTTATCGATTATCGTTTCAGAATTAGATAATATGTTTCTACCCATTTACCACTTATTCCAAATTATTATGGCAATGACCCTCATCGCAATGTTAGGGAGGTGTAGCGTATTATATAGTCGGCTCCGCCCGACTTTCTGCCTTTCCTTACTGGTTTTATTTATGAGGTTTCCATTCCGTTACGCCTTTTAGGGGCATGGACATCCCAGTCGTATATACAGTTAGTAAAATTATATGTACGCAATACAAAGTAGTACGCGGCAGTCTTTAAAATATTGGGTTTCTACGTTCGAAGCAAACTATATTTCAGCTACAGGTACTGCAACTTATGTACCCTAAACCAGGAATTTATGAACGAAATTTCTTATTAATAGATTAGTGTAATTCAGAGCCTTATAGAGATAAGTCGATTTTCTGAAAAATATTATAAAGTTATATTTCGAAGTATGAGTAAAAGGCAAAGAACTTTTCAATGTGTAAATGATCCCGACAATTTCTGCAACATCTGCGGAAAATATGTAATTAAAAAAAATGGACGTGCGTTTAGTGGACAACTAGTATTTTGTGTAATTCGTGCCATGTAAATCTTACTCGATGGAGTAGTGGAAGCATGCAGTTAGTACTTTACAATTGATGTATTACAATGTTTTGTGGACTAAAACGTTTTTATTTTAGATATCACGTTCAATTTGGAATGCCAATGATTTGGAGACAACCATTCATTCACGATACGGACTGCTATTTTGGTCTAAGTAAACAGATAGGAGTAGGAAGGAGCATTCGCTGGAATTACGCTGAAATAAAATCTGTCACTTTGCCAGTTGCACATTCGGAAACAATACCAATTCCAAAGTGTCCAAGTATAGCTAACAGCCTAATTACGGAAACATCAGCAAGTTCAATTGAGTATTCAAGTCTGAGCGATTCAAGTTTAAGTCAGAAGTCATCGCTTTTAAAACAGTTTCAACTCAATGATCTAGTGAGAGATTTGGAACTGACCAAAGATAAGGCAGAACTACTTGCATCTCGGATGAAACAATACAATATGTTTTCCCCCCAAATGTTAACATATCATATTATAGAGTCTGTGATATACCTTACAAACAATTTTATACAACTGTGAATAACATATGCTTTTGCAAGGACATTCCCGGATTGTTCGACGAACTTAATCAAACATACAATTTAAAGGAATGGCGGTTATTTGTTGACAGCAGTAAAAAAAGTTTGAAAGCAGTACTTTTGCACAACGGAAATCAGAAACCGTCAGTTCATATTGCTCATGCTGTCAACACTAAGGACATGCAGGACAACACTAAGTGTTGCCTGGCGCCATCTGACATTTTTATTGGAAATTTCGACATTTTTGTACCCTACACCACACTGTGGTACAGGGAATTATAACTTTGTGCATTTGTTTGTAACACCCAAAAGGAGAAGAAATAGACCCATTGTTTATTATACCGATCGACTTAGAATCACTTTCTGAGTTGATTTAGATATGTCCGTCGGTCTGTGCATGCATTCTTGTAATCAAAGTACAGGTCGCAATTATGGTCCGATCTCGACGAAACTTTACACATATATTTTATTTGGCCCAAGGGCGCTGTAAAAACTTTATTTTATATCCGATCAGGTTTCTTATTATATGAATGAACACTGTTAAATTTGGAAGAAATCGGTTCAGATTTAGATATAGCCCCATATATACGTTACCCCCGATTTGAAGTGTAAGCGCTGTAAAAATGTTATTTTATAACCGATCAGTATGAAATTCGGCAGAAAAACGTTTCTTTTTATATGGATGAACACTGTTAAATTTGGAAGAAATCGGTTCAGATTTAGATATAGCCACCATATATATGTTACCTCCGATTTGACATGTAAGCGCTGTAAAAACTGTATTTTATATCCCATCAGTGCGAAATTCGGCAACAAGAGGTTTCTTTTTACATGAAGGAATACTGCCAAATTCGGAGAAAATCGGTTCGGATTTAGATATAGCCCCCATATATATGTTACCCCCGATTTGACCTGTAAGCGCTGTAAAAACTGTATTTTATATCCGATCAGTGCGAAATTCGGCAGAAAGAGGTTTCTTATTACATGAAGGAAAACTGCCAAATTCGGAGAAAATCGGTTCAGATTTAGATATAGCTCCCCTATATTTGTTACCCCCGATTTGACATGTAAGCGCTGTAGAGACTGTATTTTATATCCGATCAGTACGAAATTCGACAGAAGGAGGTTTTTTTACATGAATAAGTATTCAGGGAAGATCGGTTCAGATTTATATTAAAGCTCCATATATATGTTCCTCCTGATTTGGTATCAAACCGCTATAGAAGTTGTATTTTATTTCCGATCATTAAAATTTTCCAGAAAGATGTTTCTCAATTTAGGAACGAATATTGCTTAATTTAGCGATTATCGTATCTAATTCTGATAATATGTTTCTACCCATTTACCAATTATTCCAAATTATTATGGCAATGACCCTCATCGCATTGTTAGGGAGGTGTAGGGTATTATATAGTCGGCCCCGCCCGACTTTCCGGCTTTCCTTACTGGTTTAAAATTAAATATGTTAGAAAAAATTAAATAATAATCAAATACCCAAAAAAAATGGAGCAAATAATTTCAATAGTAAATATATATTGGGCTATATATAAATCTGAATCGATTTTGACCAGGCTTTGTGCTTGCTGGAATAGACTTTATTGTGCATAATTACATCATGATCTGAATACATTTGTGAAGAATCTTGAGACGGACGGACAGACAGTCATATTTACATCAAATCAGCTACGGGTATAGCTTCAGTAATATTAGATATTAATACGTAGGTTATGCCAATATTACAAAACATTTTTGTCCGAGATATTCATCTCTGATCATTTATGATGGTGGTTCGTCCATTTTCGCGGTCGGACCAGCCAAAAGATGCGGGCCGTTGTGGACGTCGATCGTATAGATCCTCCTGGAAATTCTAAGGCTCTTGTAATGTTGCTTTTCACCAAAACCAAAAACACCCTACATCTGGATTCGTCGAATATCCAATATCATGTGTTAGTTCACGTTTTGAGGGCAGAGTCCCCAATAAGTGGGTCAGCAATGGGCGATCCATTTTAACCTTTCTTAAATTTTAAATTAAACTCATAAAACATAATTGTATGACGGAATCTTAATTATTACAAGTATTACCCGAAATAAAAATTGTTTACATTAACTGTTTAAAGATATTTCATTCAAATGTTGGCCGCGGCTACGAGTAAGTGGTCCATTTGAAATGTCAAATTTTGCAACATGAAGATGAAGCCAGGACCAGGATAATAGTACAAGATCAGAAAATAACATCAAACAGTGAATTTTGTAGATGTAACAGCAGCTCAAAAATCTCTACGGGTTGCTCATCTACAAAATGCGGCAATTTTGTGTATGATGCATACCATATGTTGCTCGAAGTTTACGAAGATATTCTTCTAGAGAACGTTGATTTTTGTAAGACAGCTGCATTAGGAAACGTTGTTGTGGTGCGGGTCTTCCCAATGGATGTTTAAGGTTAGGTTAGGTTAGGATGGGATGCCAGCTTTGCCAGCTCACAGAGACCAATAGAGGTCCTTAGTGATACCACGGATGCCTCATACAGAAACCATAAAGAAAGTTATCAATAGTACGAATATCGGTACCGGGAAGATCTGTCAGACTTCTTAGAAAGGCTGACCCCAGTATATACAGACGTAGTTTACTTAATGAGCGACAGTAGCAAAGCAGGTGCTCTCCACTTCTTCCTTATCACCACAGATCCCATAGAAGTCATTGAACTCAATGCTACTTCTGGCGTCTTTGTCGATCAGGCGGAGTCTTATTAGAATTGACACTAATGTATTTCCTTTTCCTAGTGCGAGGAGAAATTTTGACCTTCTCAGATCGCATATAGGTCAGATTTCTTTTACAAGTTCCAATTTCTGTTCATCTTTTATGGGACTGCCTAATTTCCTCTGGCCTAAGCCAAAGCTAGCATGTGGACAATGATGCAAATTCTTCCAAAATTTATAATGTCGTCCATTTCCTAGCAAGTTCATCAGATATGCAGCTACCCGGGATATCCTTATGTCCAGGTACCCATATGAGGTGTATATTGAACTGATCAGCATTTCTCTCCATTGTACCACATTTAACACAATGTGTCATAATTAACCATTTTTGCACCACTGTACAACATTTAATAGTTTTTGCCCCAACAGTGCCACTAAAAGTGTGTATTTAGAGAAAATCATAGCTTATATTCATATTGTGCCTTTTTTAGCTTTTTTGTCCCACGGTTAACATAGAATCTTCGCACTCTGGCCATGAATCACTGTACTACTTAACTAAATTCAATATTTAATTATTCCATTGTTGTTCTAAAGTACGAAATTGTATACATATCTGGAACATATAAAACATTTTTTCCCCACTTCGTCGGCTTAATGCTATTTTGGTCCATACGCCATTTTTGCGTTTTTGGAGTTAGGAGTTGATAATATGAGTTTCAAGCATGCTCTTTCAGAATCTGCTCTTTTTTTCCAATCTCTTCTAGTTTTCGAGATATTGGTAGGGTAAATCGATCTAACTCTGATTTAAGGGAAATGATTTTTATATTTTGTTCTATATCTCCATTTTTCTATAGCCTTATATTTTTTACTCACTATTTTACGTTCTTTCGATCACATTATGTAAATTACTCTCCTTTCATACCGACCTTCTTTGTGGTCCATGTAATACAAATACGAAAAAATATTAAAATAAAAGTGGATATGAACCAAAATTCCATGTACAAAAATTGTTATAACTTGCTTATTTTTGAATATAATGGCATATAAATGCATGGGAATAATACAAATACTGTTGGGAACCCTATGGAATAAAAAGTGTGTAACTCTTCAGTCCCGTTTTTACTAAAACAATAAATTGCGTTTACAAAATGGCGTATGGAACAAAATAGCATTAAGCCGACGACTTACCGCATTTAATCATTTTGCCACACTTTACCATTTTTAACCCTTTTTGCTTCACTGTACCATATTTAACCCTTTTTTTACAATCAAACCTATTTAACACCATTTAGCCACTCTGCACCATAATTTTAAACATTAACTAAAAAACTTTAACTTCTTAACTTATATTTATGTTCCATGTTTTTGCACATTGTACTAAATGTAACGCTTTTGGCCCACTGAATCATATTTAACACCTTTTTGTCCTACAGTACCATATTTAAACATTTTTGTCCTACTGTACCATTTTTAACCATTTTCCCCACTGTACCATATTTAACCATTTTTTACCCACTGTACAATAGTCAACCATTTTTTCACATTGTACCATATTTAATCATTTTTGTCCCACTGTACCATAGTTAACATATTTTTGCCTCACTGTTTCCGAGGTAACGCCTTTTGGCCCACTGTACCATATTTAACCCATTTTGTCCCACTTTACCATTTTTAACTATTTTCCCCGCTGTACTATGGTTAACCCATTTTTGTCACATTGTGCAATATTAAACCCTTTGCCTCACTGTAACATATTTAACACTTTTTGCCCCACTATATCATATTTAATCCTATTTGCTACACTGTGTCATATTTTACACCTTTTTGACCCACTGTACCATAGTTAGCCATTTTTGTTACACTGTTCCATATTTAATCCTTTCCCCCCCTGTGTCATAGTTAATAAATTTTTGCCCCACTGTATCTTATTTAAACCATTTTGCCCCACTGTACCATAGTTGACCCTTTTTATCCCACTGTACCATATTTAACCCTTTTTGTCTCAGTGTACCGTATTTAAAATTTGTCCACACTCTACCATACTTAACCCTCAACGTCCACTGTACCATATTTAATCACATTTTACCATATCACACATTTTTAAACCACTGTACCCTATTTTAAACATTTTGCCCCACTGTGCCCCGAAAAGTACGATTAAAAAAAAAGCTGACTACCCCGATCCGGGGTCCTAAGGACATCCCTCGCTTAAAATGTTCACCATTCTAATTCTAGACGTTAAAGTTGGCGGTGGTACCATATTAATCCCTTTCGTCCCACTGTGCCCGTAAAATTTTAAAAAAATCGCTCCTTGTTCTAGTTTACGACCCAAGAACTACTCTCACAGCAAATTTCACGATTCTAGCTCTTACCATTTGGATTTGGCCGTTGAACCACATTTATCCCTTTTTACCCCAAAGACCGCGTAAATGTTCGGATTTTAAAAAAAATCCAGTCAATTTCTGGGTCAACCTCATAAGGGCTACCATCACACCAAATTTCACGATTCTAGCTCATTCCATTTATATTTGGCGGTGGTACCATATCAATCCCTTTTGGCCCCATTGTGCGGGTAATAGTACGAATTTCGGAAGATCGCGTCTTATTGCACGTCTACATCCCAAGGGCAACCCACCCACCAAATTTTATGATTCTAGCTTAAGCCTTTGGCCTGGGCGATGATCAGTCAGTCAATCAGTCAGTCAGTCAGTCGGCCAGTCACGCAACAATTTTATATACTCGTATATAGATTTATGGATATATTAGCTTACAATTTCTCGTTGCTCTTTCCTGTCCCATACCAAGAAATATCAAATACAACTGAATCTTTAATATATTATCCATCTCTAGCAATATTTACATTATTCATTACTTCGTCATACTTCTGCACATTTAATTTTCAATTGGAATTCCCTTTTTTTTGTTGGTCGATTTTTTAATTCAACCTAATTTTGCATAAATTATCTTATTATTAACCGCGCATGGCGGGCCACCGCATTTTGGGCACAAGTAAAAGATGAAAGTTGAAAACAATTGTGAGACCCTTAGGTCCCTAAGTCAGATAGACCTCTGAACTGTGTTTTAGCTGTGACTGTCGCGACGTTAACAAATTTTTACAAAAAATTATTTTAATTGCAATGTGGGAGCGAAAATTAATTTCCATCACCGAAAACGAAAAAAAAAAGATGAAAAATACCCTGGAAAATATTAACATTTTCTCTGTTTCTCAACATTATTTTAATTGCCTCAGCTTTTTTTCACACCCGGTGGCTTATCTTCTCTACAGTTTGTTGGCTCATTTTATTTTACATTTAACGTTTTGCATTTTCTGTTTTGGTTATAAAGCATTGTCGGTCGGTCGTTCTCCTCATTGGGGGATCCTGTTGTTTATCAAACACCTTCCAAGTTGGTCTTGTTCGTAATTTAAATTTTTATTTCTTTTCGCTCCCTTAAGTGTTAAATATAATTTTTCCAAAGTTTTTCTTTCCTTTCGTGTATCTGTGCCACGCATAATGAGCCTTAAAGTTGTATTCTTTTTTGTTGTTGTGGACATCATAAGGATATCTTTTTTTAATCCTTACATGCGGACAAAGTGTAATGGATAAGATTTTCCTTTTTCTTCTGGGAAGAAATCATTCATATGGAACGGTTTTATTTAAAAGCGAATGGCGGATGGACATCAATGTAATGCATAATTAATGATCTCAGAAAGCCAAGATGGGAGAAAGTTTTCGGTTGAAAGAAAGTGAGGGATGGGATAATCTGGGTCAGTCAGTGTGGTTAAAGGGGAAAAGGTCGATATTTAAATGAATTTTCAATTTATTGGTCTTAGTTAAATTTAAAGAAATTTAACCCGATATTTTATGTAAAAGACGTCAGAAAGGGTGGGCATTTTAATACTAGTGTAAGTAAACTGTGGAAGTTCGCTGAATCTCTTGTTATTGACCAAAAGTGTTCAGTTAAAATTCTAAATACTACAGAGATGTAAGGAAAATGATACGATTTCCCTACCTCTTATTTACACCAATCTTGGCGACAGTTAACATCAGCGAATTTTGCTCCCCAAAGAAAAGTGCGCCTACTAAGTAGCCTGCACTTTTTAGAGAGAGTGGGGCTCAGACACATATACTCGTACATAAGGTGTTATATTGATTCCTCCTCCCCTTCTCTACCTCATTGCAACGGTAATTTCGCAGACATCTAGTCTCTCTCTCACATTAGCCTGGAATGAATACAGTTCCTGAGTAGTGACCACCTGTCATTTGTTATCTCTCATAAAGGAGTTTGCTAGTCTTAGAGGCATGTCCACATATTTCAGATGCCCTGGAATATGTAAGATAGCATCTAGCCTTGAATGTTTAAACCAGGTGAATATTAAACTGTTAATGCATCTCGTTAAGATATATGTGACAGTTCAGGGCATTTTTTGAGTTATGGTCATTCTACTAACTCTCTAATAGCTAAGATTTCTGCCTAGTAAAGACTAGAGTGATAAGTTCACTTGATTGCTAAGTTTGGAAATTTCTGTTTAGACGTTCACGAATGCCTTACATCCACGAAAGGGGATGATGACAATGACTATCTAGACCATGCAATGACTTTTGTGTGACAGTATATCCGCAGAAATTTTCGTTACCAAGACCATTATCGGAAGCCCATCTTGGGTGGTTATGAGGGGCATTTCAATAGGCTGTCATCGTGAGTCTAGTATTATTCAGAGAAAGCAAAATATGAATGGCCCAATACCAAGTCGATTCATATGGTTCATGAAGAAATTCCGATAACTCGTTCAGAAGATATCGATATTTAAAACATCATTAAAATATTACCCTGTGTATCTTTTTTATCGAATACATCAACCAAAAAATCCATCGATATCTACGACTTTTGACATATTGTTATTTTTGTAGGGAATCTATTAGGGATGAGGGAATGACCGGGGGTGTCGGGTGTTTTGGGAGATAGATTTCCAGAAGTGCCTCCGTTCTTTTGTGCATTGAGGTGGAATATATAAAAAAATTAAAAATCGGTCACAAAATTTTTTAATATTTTTTTTTAAATTTTTTTTTGAAAATTACGAGCAAATGCAAACATTTAAAAATAAAAAGATTTGTCAAATCGGATCATAGCTGAAGAAGTCATGACCAAAAAATCGATACACAAAGTGATAGACAGAGTCTCTTTTTGAGTCGATTTACGCATGTGTCTGTCCGTCCATGTATTCTTGTGCTCATAGACAAGTCGTAATTATAAGTATAGTGCTATTTCAACTAAACTTTACACTTATCTTTCTTTTGGTTAAAATCGGTTCAGACTTACATATAGCTCCCATATATATTTACCTCCGATTTGGCATATCTGCACTGTATAAGCAACATTTTTTTAACCCTAAGTTTAAAAAAATAGCTCCCATATATATTTACCTCCGATTTGGCATATCTGAACTGTATAAGCAACATTTTTTTAACCCTCTTGATACACTTAGAGAAAATACCAAATAAGAGGAAAATCTGTTCAGTTTTAGATATAGCCCCCATATATATGATACCCCCTATTTGTCATATACGCACTGTAGAAACTTTTTTATATTCGATCAGTACGAAATTAGGCGGAAAGAGATTTCTCATTACTTGAATGAACACTGTCAAATTCGGGGAAAATCTGTTTAGGTTTAGATAAAGCCCCGACACCGCGCTGTAGATACATATGTTTAGAGCACACTAAACCGTTACCCCACGATTTGACATGTAAGAGCTGCAGAAACTGTATTTTATTCCCGATCAGTACGAAATTCTGCAGAAAGAAATTCTACTTGAGTGAACACTGGCAAATTCGGGGAAAATCGGTCCTGATTTAGATATAGCCCCCATATAACGGGTGGCCCATACAGCGGTAGCTTTTTGAATTACGGCCGCCTCGCAGCTGGGATTTGACTTCGTTTGACTATTTTTTGTGGGGAATCGTTAAGGATAAGTGCTACGCCAACCATCCAGAGACGATTCATGATTTGAAACACGATATTGCAGCTCCAGAGGGCCACACAATCGAAAATGTGTTGAAAACTTGCGTAGACACAGAAGTAGGCCACTGCAAGGCCCTAAAAAACGAATAAGGGCTTTGAGGTAGTAATTTAGAATAATTGGTTTCGTTTCAGTTAACATAGTACTTAGCTCCACCTGATCATCAAGATTTATTCCAAGGAGGAGCTGAAGATGTTGATCATAATAAACTAGATCTGAAAGGATAGCATTAAAATGCTCAGTTTTCTTTCATAGACAAAGAATCGGAAGGAACAATCTAAACTGATTTTCATCATATTGTATCAAAGACCTAATTTCTGGCATATTTTATAAAGTTTGGACGTAAAATACAATTTCAATAGCCCTTCAATACTTAATAAGCAGGAACATATACATACACATGCACAAATTATCCCCAAATTAAGCAGTATTCGTTCCTAAATTAAGAAATTTCTTTCTGCCAAATTTGGAGTGAGGAACATACATACTTATATATATGGGGCTATGTCTAAATCTGAACCCATTTCCCCTAAATTTGGGCGTGAAGGTCGTCCAAAAACGGTCGTTGTGCCAGAGAACATTGATGCCGTGCGTGAACTGATAATGCAAGATCGTAATGTGACATACCGTGAGATAGAGGCATCCTTGGGCATTTCTTCCACCAGCATACATTCGATATTGCATGAACACCTGGCCGTAAAAAAGGTTTGTTCTCGTTGGATCCCGCACAATTTGACAATCGCTCAAAAAAGGCTCGTCTCGATTGGTGCAAAGAAATTTTGAAAAAATTCGAACGCAGTGCTTCAAAAGACGTTATAAGATCGTCACAGATGACGAATCTTGGATCTATGCGTATTAGTCCGAAACAAAACAGCAATCGACCGTGAGGGTCTTCGAAAACGAGCCAAATCCAATGAAAGTTGTTCGTGGAAGAAGCACTTCGAAGCATATGGTCGCCTGTTTCTTCGGCAAAACTGGTCATGTGGCGACTGCTCCGCTTGAGCAACGTAGGACGGTCAATTCTGAGTGGCACACCACAATTTGTTTGCCTGAAGTCTTTGGAGAAATTCGAAAAACGAACAAGAGAAGACGAATCATTGTGCACCTTGACAATGCGAGCTCTCACACATCGGCTCAAACCAGCGCCTTTTTGACTGGCCAAAACGTCGAATTGATGGGTCATCCGCCGTACAGCCCTGATTCGACATCCAATGACTTCTTCTTATTCACTCACATCAAGAACAAATTGCTTGATCAACGTTTTTCGACATCTGAAGCAGCTGACGAAGCGTTCAAAAACCATGTTTTGGAGGTGAATTTTCAACACACTGTAACCAAAACAATTCGCTCTCAAATGACAAAACGGTCTGAGTGAAATTATGCTTAAAAATGTCACACTTTCCAATGGAAGTTCCAGTTTTCATCTGGCAACACCAGCATTGCCAGGACCGAAATATAAATAGCAACCCTAGTATATGGGGGCTATATCTAAATCTGAACCGATTTTCTATGTCGATCGGTATAATAAACTATGGGTCTATCTCTTCTCTTTTTGGTTGTTACAAATAAATGCACAAAGTCATAATACCCTGTACCACTGTGCTGTGTAGGGTATACATAAATATATATATTTTATAACAATTTTAAAACCCATTTAGTATTTGTGTTATACTGACACAGTATTTTACATCTGATCTTTATATAATTTTGGCAGAAATGAGGTTTTTGATCCAAGTTGATGAAAATCTACTAAGATTGTATATACTCCCATCTTTTTGTTCGTTCCAATTCTTGATCTAATCTACAGAGTACTGCGCATTTAAAAGTTATTGTTTCATTTCTAGTTTATTATAATCAACATCTTCAATTCTTCCAAGGAATGAGCCTTGATGAGGAAGTGGAGCTAAGTACATTGTTAGCTGAAACGAAACAAATTATTCCAAATTATTATCGCAATGCCCCTTTTTGCAATGCTAGGGAGGTGTATGGTATTATATAGACGGCTCCGCCCGACTTTCGTTCTTCCCTTAATTTCTTCTCTTTCTTTTTTTTAAATCTGTAAAGGTTTTTTTCTACAAAATCACTTGTGCATAGTATTTTTGGCAACATTTGATTTTACAGCTTAATCTGTACATAATATAAATAATAATTACAACTAATAAGATGACACAACATAGCCCTCTATTTAATTTTTGCCTGCGTAAATTCACCGCCAAGTCCTAAGGGAAAGCCACCCAAATAATAACATAATGACAACAACTTAATATAGATATCGCTCTATAAATAAAGCTGATTATTGACTACAATACAAATAACGACAGGGACACCCTCATCACGCATATGACACACACAGAAATTATATCTTTTATCTGACAAAGACGTGGAAAATGCAAAGAAAACAAATTCCAATTCAGACATACATACATAGGTAGATATGAAAATAAAGCCGGAAAACTGATGACAACCAATTTATTTAAGTGATGTCACACAAATAAAATAAACAAACACAGATACAAAGTGCCACTTGTGCTCCGCCCCCGCCCTATATTGGCTCCATTATGAAATCGTACCTTTAGACAATTCACCTTCGACCCATCCACCCACACGAGCAAACACACCTCAAGCAAACGATGAAAAAACAAAACGAAAAACAACCAAGAAAAGGTGAACAAATTTAACATCTTCATTATTACCGGTTTCGGGGTGATGAGGAAAATGTCTAAAGGTTCTAATCAAACTTAAATTCATTCATGAACTAACTTGAGACAAGGACATCGACCAAAGGTGGAACGACCGGAAGGACATTGCAGAGAATGCGGGGGACAGCAGACACGAAATGTGACAGGAATTGACAACCGAGACAACATCAACATCAGCACCTCCCCCAACCCATCCTCACGCCTGAAGAATGACTAGAGAGACAAATAAAACAACAGCAATTTCAAACAAAAAGGTCTTCTTCACCCCAGAAAAAAGTCGGGAGAGAAGAGAATTGAAGAAATGAACACAAATGTTGACATTTCCAATACACCGGATACTGGGTTTATTTGTTTGGGTATATGTATGCATATGTGGGTGTGCGTGTGTGTGAGTGGATTGTGACCATGTATGTGGGTTGACACAATGTTTTTTGAGGTGTCAATAGTTTGGGAAAATACCAAAATGTTTATTCTAGTTTTGCCCTCCCGACATTGACATTAATGCATTTAAAATTGGCTTTGACTTAAATTGGGGGGGGGAGGTGGGGTTCACTAAGGTCAACAGGTAACCGGTTACATTTCATATTCGATCTTTTTTCTACGGAAAGACTAGAGTAGGAGAAGAACCATAAGTAAGACCATATCAGTCAACTAAACAGAAATTTAGTATGGATTTTCTTTAAGAAGTCAAACTGAAGTGACATTTTTATGGCGGATATATCAAAACATGGACCTATGACAACCATGGTTCGTGTGAAGGGTTCCACATAAAATAAACACAAGTTACCAATTTTCAGCCTGTTAACTGATTGGTGGTATCTATGGCGATAACAATGCTGCTATATACGTATATAGGGCTATATTAAAAAATGAACCGAATTGTCAAACCAAAGTTACCTATAAGAAGCTATAAGATGTATCTGTACCAAATTCCAGTCATCTGTCTCAATTATTGTAGATAGTAGCGTGATTAAAACAGACGAACAGACAGACATGGCTAAATCGTCTATGAATTTTACGACGAATAATGATGATGACTCGTATATATTATGCGGTCAATATTAAGTTGTTACAATATTTAAGTCGGTCAATATTTTAAATTGTTACAAAGGGAGTGATACAATTAAATTAATCCACCTTATTAATTAATTATAATTAGTAATATTTTTAATTATTATTAATTAATCCACTTTACAAAATTCGCCAATATTTTCTATACATTTCAATAAAACGTACAATTTTAATGTGATTTTGTTAAATTTATCATTTGGATATTTTCTATTACTTTTGGGTCATATTTATACCCTCACTTTAGTGTGACGAGGGTATATATCATTTGCTACGGAAAAAAGTTTAACACGTCGAAGGAGTGACCTAAGACCCCAAGTATGTTCGGAGTAAATCCGTTTTGGGTCATTTTAAGTCGAATGAGCAATGTCCGTCCGTCTGTCTGTCTGTCTGTCTGTCTGCTGACTGGTGCGCACGATAACTCTCGAAAGGAGTAACCGATTGACCTCAAATTTGGTATGTGGTAATATTTTTTTCTATCTCCGGCTAAGTTCGAAGATGGGCCATATTGGTCCACTCCTTCTACTACCTCCCCCACAAAGGGTTAAAATGTTGTGAAATATTGATTCTTTAATAACTGCTATACTACTTATTTGAATCTTTTGAAATTCCACACATAGTATTAGCTTATTAGTCGCTATCAACTCGAGAAAAATGGGCGAAGTCGCCACGTCCCTTTTGGTACCTCCCACACAAATGCACCATTTTGCACCAAAAGTTAACAGCTTATAACATTAATAACAGTATATAAAAATACTTGCAATTTTGTACAGTATTATGCTTTTATATTGCCTACAGTCCAGGGAAAAATGGGTGTTATTGCCACGCCCCTTTTGGTACCTCCCACACAAAGGAACCTATTTGCACCAAAAGTTAACAGCTTATAACATTAAAACCAGTGCATAAAAATACTTGAAATTATGTACAGTGTAATGTTTTTACAGTGTCTATAGCCCTGTGAAAAATGGGCGTTATTGCCACGCCCCTTTTTGTACCTCCCACACAAAATTCCCAAATCATACCACAATTTAATGTCTCATAACGTTTATACCAGTGCACATAAATGCTTATAAGTCGGCACAGTGCAATGAATTTAAAGTATCTAATGTTCAGCGAAAAAAAGGTGTATTTGATAAACCCCTTCTGGTAGCTCCCACACAAATTGACAGAATAATTCGAGTAATATTCAATATTACATTACTCACAAAGTGAGGGTATACCTTAGTCGGTTTACCCGACTGAAACTTTCTTACTTGTTCATTTATATTTTTGGTTATTGTTTGTCCCTATTATTTGCTTAGGCATTTTTCGTGTCATTTTGCTTTGGGAGATTTTTCATGCCGCCGACGAAATTGCGGTTGTGTATCGGATTTTCGGTTTTTGTAACCAACAAATTCAGTATACAATTTTTTCACACATTTGTTGTCTACACTACTGTTTGTTTGTATTTGCGCCATGATGTTTATTTATATATTCTAGCTGATACTTTTAAGCCTATTTTGACCAAAAATGAAGATCTTTAAATAACATTGCCAACTTTTTGTTTTCAAGTTCGTTTTATTTGCTTCCCTCACATGTTCGTTCGCTTTTTGTTTATTCTATTTGTTACTCGACACAAAACAATAGATATTTGCTTAGATTTTACTCTGCACGAATAGACTTCAGGCATACCTAACTGTGACACGTGTTTGCCCTTTAGCTTGTTGGCCAACCGACCAAAAAACTTTTAGTGAAATCCTTAATGTGTTTTTTTAGACGAGACATATGTTTGAGAGCTTAAGAATTTGTTAATATTGTTTAGTTTTGTTTTTTTAAGGGTTTGCATGTTAATTTGGGAATAAGAAAATTGAGTGGTCAAAAAGTTACTAAAGATAAATACAATTTAAAAATTTAGTTTTAGACAGGGGTGCGTTTGAGTGATATTTAATGTTTTTAATGGATCATACGCAGTGGTGCACAGATGGTAAGATAAGTCAAAAAGTCTAAACAGTTTTATACAGGTTTTGCAATTATTAATATAACTTTCGTATATTTTTTGGCAACAATAAAAAAAACTTAAAATTAACCTTTTGAATAGATTATATCTTTTGTAAATGGGTTTATATACCCCACACATTGGCTTTTCAAATGTAATTGAATTGAAATGAGACTTGAAAATTCAATATTTTTAAATGAGAGGAATAAAAGTAAGAAAGTTCGTATGTGAGAATGTTTGCTTTGCATTGCCAAAACGACTAAGAAGCCTTGCCTAATACAATTATGTAGTTGGTTATCACCATTCACCATTCACCATTCTGCGGATGTTATCGTTTGTTTTAACCCACATGTTTGTTAAAGTTTGTTAGAGTATACCAATCGACTCAGATTGACTAGCTGATTCCATCTAACCAAGGCTGTCCCTCCGTATGGAAGAGTACTTTCAGCTTAAGAATGCATCTTACTGAACTGGTGCAAAACAATTCAGATTTTTAAAATATGGCCCTCACATATATATGTAGATTTCGAGTTTATGTATATGAGCTCCAGAAGCTGCATCCTCATGCAATTTGACAGAGAAAATTTTTTGGCCCCAAGGACCGACTTTGTACGATTTCAAAAAATCAGTTCAGGTTTAGATTAAAATCTGTATTGATAATTTTTAAACTGTCTTCTAGACATTTTGGTAAGGTGGAGTTATTCGAACAATTAAACGACACTGTCAATATTGTAAAATATTAGATAAAATTATGTATCCCAATTTCTGATAAAATTTTATATTTCTGTGATTTCAGCCAAGAGAAAGCAGTACCCAGTGCGGCCAAATTCGAGGTCAGATTTACATATCGTCGGTGTGACGACGTAAACACCTATGTGTTTTTTTACTATTTTCCAGGAGAGAAAAAACCCCGTGCCATTTCGTCAAATCGCGATATATTTAATATCATAGACTTTTGTATTTATCTTTTAATTATTTACCATCAATATATCATAACAAAAATCTTATATGTGAAAAAGCCATGACATGGTAAATGGTTTTCAAGAAAATCAACACATAGGACATTTTGTTTGGAGAATTTTAAATATTAAGAAAACAAAAAAATTACACATAGGAGTTTTAATATATGATTGTTTACAGCGTGCCTCAATTTTTGGAAAGTTGGCCTAGATTGACGTCAAAAGCGGCATAGGAGTTTTTGTTCCGAAACATCCTCTCTAATCAACTATAAAGAGATCAAAATTTTGATCTGTTTATTTTCGCGAACTATCGCGATAGAAAATATTTTTAACCAAAAATCGTTACTTAATAACATTGAATCGCGGAAATATAAAACTAAAACATAATTTTCCATAAATATTAACATTTGTAAGTCGTTTTATAAAGTACGCTATATTTGCAACACTATTAAATTGCGAATTTTTTTTATTTCATAAATTAGACTTACATCGCCAAATTTCTACAATAATGTAGCGTGATCCATTTCGAGGTTCCCTACTTTTTTAAAGAAAAAACCAGTAAGGAAAGGCAGAAAGTCGGGCGGGGCCGACAATATAATACCCTACACCTCCCTAAAAACGCGATAAGGGTCACTGCCATAATAATTTGGAATAATTGGTAAATGGGTAGAAACGTATTATCTAATTCTGAAACGATAATCGCTAAATTAAGCAATATTCGTTCCTAAAGTGAGAAACATCTTTCTGGAAAATTTTAATGATCGGAAGTAAAATACAACTTCTATAACGGTTTGATACCACACCAGGAGGAACATATATATGGAGCTTTAATATAAATCTGAACCGATCTTCCCTGAATACTTACTCATGTAAAAAGACCTCCTTCTGTCGAATTTCGTACTGATCGGATATAAAATACAGTCTCTACAGCGCTTAGATGTCAAATCGGGGGTAACATATATATGGGGGCTATATCTAAATCTAAACCGATTTCTTCCAAATTTAATAGTGTTCATCCATATAATAAGAAACCTCATTCTGCCGAATTTCATACTGATCGGATATAAAATAAAGTTTTAACAGCGCTTACATGTCAAATCGGGGGTAACGTATGGGGGCTATATCTAAATCTGAACCGATTTCTTCCAAATTTAATAGTGTTCATCCATATAATAAGAAACCTCTTTCTGCCGAATTTCATACTGATCGGATATAAAATACAGTTTTTACAGCGCTTACATGTCAAATCGGGGCTAACATATATATGGGGGCTATATCTAAATCTGAACCGATTTTAACCAAATTCGACAGGGATCGTCCTTGGGCCAAAAAAAAGATATGTATAAAGTTTCGTCGAGATCGGACCATAATTGCGACCTGTACTTTGATTACAAGAATACATGCACAGACGGACCGACAGACGGACAGACGGACATAGCTAAATCAACTCAGAAAGTGATTCTAAGTCTATCGGTATAATAAACGATGGGTCTATTTCTTCTCCTTTTGGGTGTTACAAACAAATGCACAAAGTTATAATACCCTGTACCACAGTGTGGTGTAGGGTATAAACACAGAAAATTCAAATCGAATGGGGAATGTTTATTATCATTTGAATGAACATTCTTTGGCGTTTATTTTTTGAAGATTATGTCTATCAAATGTTGGCCGCGGCTACGTCTCAGTTGGTCAATCCGTTGAGTCCAATTTTCGATGACTCGTTCGAGCATTTCGACTGGTAACTGACGAATGACACGCGTGATGTTTTGCTCCAAGGCCTGAATAGAAGCGGTTTGTCCGCATAAACTTTGGACTTTACATATACCCACAGGAAAAAGTCTAACGGTGTGATAGCACACGATCTTGGGTGCCGATCCACCGGCCGAAAACGTGAAATTATCTGCTCACCGAAGTGTTCTCTCAATAAATCCATTGATTGATGCGATATGTGGGAAGTGGCGCCGTCTTGTTGAATCCAAATGTCGCCGAGATCACGAGCTTCAACTTCAGGCATCAAATAGTCGGTTATCATGGCACGATCACGGTCGCCATTGACGGTTACATTCTCACCGGCATCATTTTGGAAGAAATATGGACCGATGATTCCGGTACGTCTGATCGGGAATCGGTCAATGGCAAAAAGATAGCTCTTAACGAGAGCTAAAATATTGCTCAGAGGTGTCAATGTCGTGGGTCGACTGGAAAGTGTTTTTTTTACTATTTAAAAAAATGGACTTGGCGCACTTGGCGAACTATTATTTTGATAATAAAACTGAATAATTTGTAAACGTTGTTCAGGCGTAAGTCTTACCATGATGAAATGCCAAACAATACTTAACAAAAATAACATGACGGAATGACACGACTCACACGTGATCTGTCAAAAAATGCCATTGAAAAAGTATCTCTACTTAGATCACCCTATATTATATTTCATTTAATAAGATTAATATATTTGCATTTTATGATCTCTGAGGAATAGATTGATGTCAGCATTTCCGCTATAAACTTCCCGGTATGAATAAATTTCGAACAAAAAACTATCAAGTTCAAAACAATTCTGAACAATTTTATTATGCTCACAATTTATATGTCGCTCTATATTTATAGCGAAAATTCTGATATCAATCTATTCCTCAGAGATCGAAAAATACCAATATATTAATCTTATTAAATTCGGTATAATCATTTTGTAAATATTTGGCGGTGTAAGTCGAATTTATGGATTAAAAAAAAATCAGATTCGATTCTGCTCTATTCATAGTCGAAAAGAGGGGATGATTCTGAACAAAACATAATTAGCCGTTTTTTGGCGTGAATCTAAGCCAACCTTTTATCCCTTGTGGTACGCTGTGCCTGTTATTTCGCATCCTATCGAAACAAGCCGCATAACGTTGTTCATGATTTG
The DNA here is from genome assembly GCA_963930755.1 of Eudasyphora cyanicolor. Lineage (NCBI taxonomy): Eukaryota > Metazoa > Arthropoda > Insecta > Diptera > Muscidae > Eudasyphora > Eudasyphora cyanicolor. The sequence goes on along the minus strand of OZ005737.1, from coordinate 36,165,102 downwards.
TCAATGGCTCCATTTGTATACCCTACACCACACTGTGGTCCAGAGTATTATGAGAAGAGATAGGCCAATCGTTTATTACACCGATCGACTTGGTTCACTTCCTAAGTCGATTTAAGCATGTCCGTCTGTCTGCCCGTCCGTCCGTCTGCTTAAGTCAACTGAGCAATGCCCCTTCCGTCCGTCTGTCTGCCGGAGTGTCTGTCTGCTAGCTGGCGCGCACGATAACCCTCGAAAGGAGGAACTGATTGACTTCCAACTTGGTATGCGGTAATTTTTTCTCTGTCTCCGGCTAAGTTCAAAGATCGGCCATATTGGTCCACTCCTTCTAGTACCTCCCCCACAAAGAATTAACATGTAGTGAAATATGGATTCTTTAATAACTTCTATACTACTTATTCGAATCTTCTTAAATTCCACACATAGTATTTATTTATTATTTGTCGCTAATGAATGAACACTACCGAATTCGAAGAAAATCCGTTCAGATTTAGATATAGCCCCCATACATACAGGGTGGCTGATGAAAGCTGCTACCAAAAAAAAATTAATAACTTTTTTTCTATTTAATGAATCTGGTTAATTTTTATTTGGTAGATTGATTTTTAGATTTAACAAAAATGGATATCTGGGACACTGAAACATGAGTTTGGATTGTCCGCCGCTATTACGCACTGAAGTCCGTGGTCCATCTTGCCGCCAATCCTCCGAGCAGATGGACCATAAAGGGACTTGTTAACAATTTTTCCGAGCATGGGGCAGTCAACAGAAGACCTTACCATCGAAACCCTTCAGTTCGGACGGAGGAAACAATCGCTGCTGTAGCTGATGCCATACAAAACAATCCAAGAGTTTCGACAAGAACCTTATCTGCTCAAATGGGTATAAGCAGACAGTCATTGCAGTCAATTATGCACAAAGATTTGGAGTTATTCACATATAAAATTCAAATGGCCAACAAAGTGAACTCAGCAGACTTCCCGATTCGCTTGAAATTTTGCCAGAAGATGCTTCAAATGGTGGAAGAGGACGGAAACATGTTGAACTGTCTTTTCATGTCTGACGGGGCCCATTTCGATTTAAACGGAACATAAACAAACAAAATTGTCGAATATGGAGTGCTTCCAACCCACAGATACTCCATGAGACGGAATTGCATCCACTTCGTGTCACAGTGTGGTGTGCAGTTTCATCACGCTGCATTGTCGGGCCCTACTTCTTCGAAGAAAACGGTCACATCGTTACAGTTACTGGAGGCCGTTACTTAAGCATGTTGAGAGAGTTTTTCTATCCAGAATTACGCCGAATGAGAATTTCTTTCAACTCTGTGTGGTTTCAGCAAGATGGTGCAACTCCTCACATAGCCCGGCCTGTTATGGCAGAATTGCGGCGAAAATTTCCGAATAAGCTGATATCCAGAAACTCCACATTCCGTTGGCCCCCCAGGTCGCCTGACCATACCGCATCCGACTTCTTCTTGTGGGGTTATTGCAAACAGGAAATCTACAAAGCAAAACCGACAGATTTGAATGAACTAAAGCAATCCATTCGAGAAACAATTGCGGTTTTTGGTAAGTTGCTGCACATGCATCAGCGAGAAGGGGGGGTGGGGGTGGGGGGGGGGGGGGTGGGCATTTAAATTCCATTATTTTTAAAACTAATTAAGCTATATTTAATTAAATTTAATGAGCTTTAACATGAATAAAAGAAAACTCTTTTCTTATTACATACATGAACCCTGCCAAATTCGGGGAAAATCGGTTCAGATTTAAACCTAGTCCCAATATATATGTTACACCCGATTTGGCTTGTAAGCGCTGTACAAACCGTATTTTATATTCTATAAGGACGACATTCTGCAGAGAGATTTTTCATATTACATTAATGAAAATTTCCAAATTCGGTGAAATTTATTTCAGATTTAGATATAGCCCCCATATATATGTTTCACCCGATTTGACATGTAAGCGCTGTAGAAACCGTGTTTTATATCCGATCAGTACGAAATTCTGCATTGGAAGTTTTCTTATTATGTACATGTATGAACATCGCCAAATTCTTATCGCAATGCACTGTTATAGGTATAGGGTATTATATAGTCGGACTTTCTGTCTTTCCTTACTGATTTAATTATGCCTATAGTCCAGAAAAAATTGTGCGTTATTGGCACGCCCCTAAAATGTACGTTTTTGCACCAAGAGCTAACACCTTACAACTTTGATACCAGTACATACTTTAATGTTATTATGCAATTAAAATTGATAACAATTTAAGCAAACCAAGGAAATAAATAAAGTTACTAATATCTCTTGGGACTGAAGGCGAGAGGATTCTTAAGTTAGTTCACTTGTTATTATTAACAAACAAAATTGTTTTGGAGGTATAAAAAAAGTAGGTCACCCTATTCCTCCTATAATTAATTTTTGTGCTGTTTTGTCACTTGCCGTCCTGTGGATACAAAACATATACCGTTGTTCATGGTTTGACAATGGCTCTATTGTGCTCTTTGATTACTTTTGAATCTGAACTAATTTTTTTGGTATTGTTTTCTCTTGGCTGAAATCATAGAAATTTGATATCAAATTCTAGCACAAATTGGGATATATTTAAATTTTAATTTATATTTTACAATGTTGAGAGTGTTGTTTAGTTGTTACCAAAATGTCTAGAAAATAGGTTGAAAATTATCACTACAGATTTTAATCTAGATCTAAACCGATTCTTTGAAGTTTAACAAAGTTGGTCCTTGGGACAAAAAAATTTTCAGCTGCAGCTTCTGGAGCTAATTTACATAAACTCGAGAGTTACATACACATGAGGGACATATTTTAAAAATTTGAACCATTTTGCTTCAGTTCACTAAGATGCGTCGTTAGGCTGAAAGTACTCTTCCAGACGGAGATACTGTTAGATTGAATTGTTAGATTGAATCAGCTAGTCAATCTGAGTCGATTGGTATACTGTAACAAATTTTCACAGACAAATGGTTTAAAAAAATATAAACTATTAAAAAGGTTTTTTTTAAGTTTTTTATTGTTGTCAAAATATACGAAAGTTATATTAATTATTGCAAAACCTGTATAAAATTGTTCAGACTTGTTGATTTATCTTACCATCTGTTTACCAGAACGTATGATTCATGAACAAATACTTAAATATCACTCAGTCGCACCCCTGTCTGAAAATAAATTTTTAAGTTGTATTTATTATACCCTACACCACACTGGGGTACAGGGTATTATGACTTTGTGCATTTGTTTGTAACACCTAAAAGGATAAGAGATAGACCCATTGTTTATTATACCGATCGACTCAGAATCGCTTTCTGAGTCGATTTAACCATGTCCGTCTGTATGTCCGTCTGTCTGTCCGTCTGTCTGTCCATGTATTCTTGTAATCAAAGTGCAGGTCGTATTTATGGTCCGATTGTGATGAAATTTAGCATAGTGCTCTTTTTTGGCCCAAGGACGATCCCTATTGAAATTGGTTAAAATCGGTTCAGATTTGGATATAGTCCCCATATATATGTTTAACCCGATTTGACATGTAAGCGCTGTAGAAAACACATTTTACATCCGATCTTTATGAAATTCGGCGGAGAGAGTTTTATTATTACGTGAATGTACACTACCAAATTCGGAGAAAATCCGTTCAGATTTAGATATAGCCCCCATATATATGTTTCACCCGATTTGACATGTAAGCGCTGTAGGAACTGTATTTTAAGTCAGATCAGTACGAAATTTGGCAGAGAGAGTTCTCTTATTACATGAATAAACAATGCCAAATTCTGGGACAATCGGTTCAGATTTAGATATAGTCCCCATATATATGTTTCACCCGATTTGACATGAAAGCGCTGTAGAAACCGTATTTTACATCCGACCTGTACGAAATTCGGCAGAGAAAGTTCTCTTATTACATGAAAAAACACTGCGCAATTCGGGGAAAATCGGTTCAGATTTAGATATAGCCCCCATATATATGTTCCACCCGATTTAACATTTAAGCGCTGTAGAAATTGTGTTTTATATCCGATCAGTACGAAATTTAACAGAGAGAGTTTTCTTATTACATGTGTGAGCACTGCCAAATTCGGGGAAAATCTGTTCAGATTTAAACATAGTCCCAATATATATGTTACACCCGATTTGACATGTAAGCACTGTAGAAACCGTGTTTTATATCCGATCAGTACGAAAATCGGCAGAGAGAGTTTGCTTATTACATGTATGAACACTACCAAATTCTTATCGCAATGCCCATTTTCGCATTGGTAGGTAGGTGTAGGGTATTATATAGTCGGCCCCGCCCGACTTTCTGTCTATACTTACTGGTTTTCATTTCAGTAAGTTTTTGTTCGCTCAATTTTCTTTTTCCCAAATTAACATGCAAACCCTTAAAAACTAAACAACATTAACAAATGTTTAACCTTTCAAACTTTTGTCTCGTCTAAAAAAACACATTAAAAATTTCCACACAAAAAATTGTTGGTCGGTTGGCTAAGAAGCTAAAGGAGAAACACGTGTCACAGATAAGAATGCATGAATTCAATTCGTTCATAGTAAAATCTAAGCAAATACCTATTGCCTTTGTGTCGAGTAACAAATAGAATAAACAAAAAGCGAACATATGAGGGAAGCAAATAAAACGAACGTGAAAACAAAAATTGTTGGTCAAAATAGGCTTAAAAGTATCAACTGGAATAGATAAACAAACATTATGGTCCAAATGCAAACAAACAGTAGACAGCAAATGTTGGTACAAATTGTATGCTGAATTAATTGGTTACAGAAACCGAAAATTCGATATACAACAGCAATTTCGTCGGCGACATGAAAAATCTTATATTTATTTTTTTTAAAGAAAATCATTTTGAAAGTTAGTACATATAGTAGGAAATACAAGTAAAAAAAATAGTAGTAGTAATAAATGTATACTTAAGATGGTTGTTTTCATCGCCGTAGTCAAAACTACTCTATCAATAGTGCTTCTTAAAATATATATATTTTTGAATAATTCCTTCATGGCAATATTAAAAATATGTCTAAACGTTTCTTATTTTTTAATAGTCTGTTTTACAAATGGTTTTTAAGACAACCGCTTAGACAGCTTTTATTATTTTACGTGCTGCTATGATCGGAGCACAAATCACACAAGCAACATTATCACCATCTGTTTTTTATAATTCGGCGGCATCTGTTCTCTGAGCTATATCGAACTTTTCGGAAAATTATTTTTTGGGCGGCCACCTTTTTATCCTGGTTGATTGCGAAACAATATTATATATAACAATATTAACAACTTTAGTCCGAAACCACACCTCATTGTATTTAAAAAAATGCCATAAAACGACACCACTTTTTTTGGTTTTTAATTTATCGCAGATTTCAAACATGTCGTCGGTGCGCTGACAAAAACTCCTATGTGTAATTTTTCGATTTTTTTTTTATTGTCGAATTAGAACGCCCTAGCGGTCAAACGACTACCCACCAAAGCCTTTTGCGCTATCTTGACCGGTTCCGAAGTTACCAAAAACTCCTATGTGTATCCCTCTATAGCAATGCTCCGACAAAAACTCCTATGTGTTGTAGGCACAGCCTATCCCAAGGGATAGAAGGTTTGCTTAGATTCACGCCAAAAAACGGCTAATGAGGTTTTGTTCAGAATCATCCCCTCTATTCGACAATGAATAGATCAAAATTGGATCTGCTTCCATTCGCGAGTTATCGCGAAAACGGTACATTTACTCAAAACAAACTTAATAGCTTTGGTTTGTAAAGAAAAACGCGGAAATTTAGAACTGTAACACAAGTTCCTTTAAATATGATTATTTGTAACACGCTTTGTAACGTCCGCGACATTTGCCATGTTTTTATATTGCGAATTTTGTGTAATCCATAAAATTGACTTACACCGCCAAATTTTTCCAAAACTATTATACCGAATTTAATAAGATTAATATACTTGCATTCTATAATCTCTGAGGAATAAATTAATATCAGAATCTTCGCGAAAAATACCCTCGACGAATAAATTTTGTACAAAAAAAATTAGTTCGGAATTATTTTACTATATAATGCTATTATCTCGCGAATTAACAGTTCTAGGGAAAAGTAGTCAAAGGAAGTTTAGGAGATAAGCTAAAGGCCTACAACACTTTCCTTAACAAACTAAATTTATAGTAATTTGGTAAGGATTTACAGTGTGTTAAAACTTTTGTATGCTTTTCCCTTTATATGAGGCATATTTTGATTTGACACATTGTAAATCCCTACCAAATTATTATATTTATACCCTACACCACAATGTGGTACAGGGTATTATAACTTTGTGCATTTGTTTGTAACACCCAAAAGGAGAAGAAATAGACCCATCGTTTATTATACCGATCGACTTAGAATCACTTTCTGAGTTGATTTAGCTATGCCCGTCTGTCCGTCTGTATGAAATTCGGCAGAAAGAGGTTTCTTATTATATGAATGAACACTGTTAAATTTGGAAGAAATCGGTTCAGATTTAGATATAGCCCCCATATATATGTTACCCCCGATTTGACATGTAAGCGCTGTAAAAATGTTATTTTATATCCGATCAGTGCAAAATTCGGCAAAGAGATGTTGCTTATTACATGAAGGAATACTGATAAATTCGGAGAAAATCGGTTCAGATTTAGATATAGCCCCCATATATATGTTACCCCCGATTTGACATGTAAGCGCTTTAAAAACTGTATTTTATATCCGATCTGTGCGAAATCCGGCAGAAAGAGGTTTCTTATTACATGAAGGAATACTGCCAAATTCGGAGAAAATTGGTTCGGATGTAGATATAGCCCCCATATATATGTTACCCCCGATTTCACATGTAAGCGCTGTAAAAACTGTATTTTATATCCGATCAGTATAAAATTCGTCAGAAAGAGGTTTCCTATTATATGGATGAACACTTTTAAATTTGGAAGAAATCGGTTCAGATTAAGATATAGCCCCCATATATACGTTACCCCCGATTTGACATGTTAGCGCTTTTAAGTGTTATTTTATATCCGATCAGTGCGAAAGTTGGCAAAAAGAGGTTTCTTTCTACATGAAGGAATACTGCCAAATTCGGAGAAACTCGGTTTAGATTTAGATATAACACCCATAAATATGTTACCCCCGATTTGACCTGTAAGCGGAGGTCGGAGAAAATCGGTTCAAATTTAGATATAGCTCCCATATAAATGTTACCCCCGATTTGACATGTAAGCGCTGTAGAGACTGTATTTTATATCGGATCAGTACGAAATTCGACAGAAGGAGGTCTTTTTACATGAATGAGTATTCAGGGAAGATCGGTTCAGATTTATATTAAAGCTCCATATATATGTTCCTCCTGATTTGGTATTAAACCGCTATAGAAGTTGTATTCTACTTCCGATCATTAAAATTTTCTAGATAGCGATTATGGTTTCAGAATTAGATAATATGTTTCTACCCATTTACCAATTATTCCAAATTATTATGGAAATGACCCTTATCGCATTGTTAGGGAGGTGTAGGGTATTATATAGTCGGCCCCGCCCGACTTTCTGCCTTTCCTTACTGTTTTTTTTTTTTTTTTGTTAAAGAAAGACTTGTAGTCGTTTTTAATATCTCCCAAACTTTCTTTGACCACTTTGGCAAGGACTGGCCGTTCGCGTAATAACAGCATTATATAGTTAAATAATTCTGAACTTAAATGTTTATTGTTCGAAATGTATTCGTCGCGGGATGTTTATGGCGGAAATGCTAGTGCCAATCTATCCCTCAGAAATCATAGAATGTAAATATATTAATTTTAATAAATTCGCAATAACATTTTTGTAAAAATTTAGCAGTGTAAGTCGAATTTTTGGATTAAAACAATTTTGCTATAGAATAATATAGCAAATATCGCGGACATTACAAAGCGTCTTACAAATGTTCATATTTATGAGAAATTATGTTATAGTTTTAAATTTCCGCGATTCAATGTAATTAAGTTCGGTTTTTTGGTTAACAATTGTTTTTATCGCGATAACTCGCGAAAGGAAGCAGATAAGATTTTGATTTCTTCTTATCTGAGTAGAGGGGATGATTCTGTACAAAACCTCATTAGCCGTTTTTAATCACAATCGAGGCCAACTTTCGTTTGATTGAGGTACGCTGTGAACATTCAAATATTAAAACTCCTATGTGTAATTTTTTGTTTTATAAATATTTAAAATGCTCCAAACAAAATATCCTATGTGTTGATTTTCATGAAAACCATTTACCACGTCATGGGCTTTTCACATATACGATTTTTGGGTACAAATAGACATATTATACCAAAATTCAGCCCAATTAGTCTAAATTTGGGGTTTCTGTGGCATTACGAAGTCAAATCTAAAGGGACTTTTGAATAGGAGTTATATCAAAACATTGAACTATGACTAACGTTGTTCATGTGAAGGAATCCGAGTATAGATAAACCCCAGTTACCAATTTTCCGCCCGATAAGTTGACATTTGTGGTCTCTATGACGTTAAGTAGTCAAAGTCGAACATAACGGACGGACAGATAGAAGGACAGACAGACGTAGCTAAATCGTCATCTAATTTTATGATCTGAGATCCCATAAAGTATATGTATTCTTAATCGTCGTAAAATGCTAAGACTATTTAGCCATGTCCGTCCGTCCGTCTGTTGTAATCACGCTACAGTCCGTAATAAAAGAGCTAAGTTGATAAAATTTGGTAGAAATATTTCTTATAGTTGCAGGTTGTTTGGATTGCAGATGGGCCATATCGGTCAATATTTTGATATAGCAACTCTAAAGAGGTCGCTCGAAAATACAGTTTTCGAGCCATAGACTCCACATTTTAAAGCAATTTAGCAGAAACTTTGCAGTTTGTATTATATTTTGTCAAGAATTCATCACAGCAAAGATTTTACAAATCGGTTCATATTTTTTTATATTCACCCTATGAAGGTCGCTCCAAAATATACGTATTTAAGCCATAAATACCATATTTGCTAAGCATATTAACTGAATTTTGGAATTTGTATTTAATTAAGACAAGAATTCATCGCAGTAAAAATGTTTGTAATGAGCTCATATTTTGTTGTAGTCCACCTATAGATGTCGCTCCCAAAAAGGATTATTTAAGCCATAATAACCACATTTTCTAAGAAATCTAGCTGAAACTTTGCAGTTTGTATTCTTTTTTGGCAAGAATTCATCTCAATAAAATGTATACAATTGAAATTTTATTTTGTTGTAGTCTCCGTGTAGATGTAGCTCTCAAAAAAGCTATTTTAAGCCATAAATACCAAATTTTTCAGAGTTTGGCTAAAGAATTTTCGGGCTAAAAATTGCAGCGTTCGTTTTTTTAATAATTTACTTTAACCAAAAGGATCGTTTCATGATTTGGTCCACATCCAAAGATTTTTCCAGTAATAAAATTGAATGCAATCCATGGTGGAGGGCATATAAGATTCGGCATGGCCGAACTTAACTCTTTTACTTGTTTTGTATAGATTGAAGCATAATATTTTATGAAACCAGAACCAAAAAATTTGTCCGAGTATTGTAAAGTTTATTTAAAAACTTTTTTTTCTAAAATTCCATTTTTCATGGAGTTTAGTATTTGGAGTAGTTTATGACTTATAAGCTCAACGAAGCTGGATAACCATTTTAGTTAAAGGGATGCTAAAAACATCACTTTTTTGTAGTAAAAGAAGTTTGTTAACTGTTATTAAAACAATTAGAAAAAATTTTTTTTTCCAAAATATCGTTGTTTGCTGTTACGAAAAAGCTGTAAAAAATGGGGAAAAAATAGCAATAAATGGTTGTTGAATTTTTTGAAAACGAGCATCCTAACGAAGAAAATAATGTCAATTTGAAAAAATCTATGGATAAATGTAGTAAATATGTACCATATTGTAAAAGTATGGGAGGTACCAAATAGGGCATGGCAATAACGCCAATTTTTTCAATAGACTATTAGTCCTATAAAAGAATTTTACTGTACAAAATTGGAAGTGTTTGTTTGCTCAGGAATCGATGTTGTCAGCCCTCAACTTCTTGTGCAAAATTGTCCATTTTTGTGTTAGGTATCAAAAGGTGCGTGGAAATAACGCGTTGTAGTTTCTGTAAAGGCATTACACTCTACATAATTTTAGGTATTGTATTGACTGGATTTAAAGTTCTGAGCCGTTAAATTTTTGTGGAAAATGGTCCATTTGTATGGGAAGTACCAAAATGGGTGCAACTTCGCCAATTTTTCTCAAGATGATAGCGACCAAGAAACTAATACTATGTGTGGAATTGTGAAAGATTCTGCGTAGTACTATAGATGTTATGAGATAATCAATATCTCTTAATTTTGACCTTTTTTGGGGGAGGTACTCGATGGAGTGGAACTACATAGTCCACCTTTGACCTTAGCCTTTGATAGAAACAAATATCGGTACATACAAAATTTTAAGTCAATCAGTTAGTCCTGTCGAAAGTTATAGTGAGCACCAACCAGACAGACAGCCTGAAGAACATTTCCAAAATGACTTAAAATGGCCCAAAAGGGATTTCCGTCAAATATTCTTGGGGTTTCTTATGTCACTCCTTCGATGTGTTACACCTTTAACCCGCAGCAACTGATATATACCCTCGTTCACAATAGTGGGGGTATAGGAACCTGATTTCTAATTGTTTCAACGACAGTTGCTAAACTTCTAGTTCCAAGTGAAAGTATCATTACTAACATTTATAGTCCTCATAATTTCCTTTAATTTAAAGTGTATGCCTGCTACATGGAGCATATACTTAAAACAAGAAGGTCCAAGTACTATAGGCTCTTACCAAGAAAATGTGAATTTTAAAGAAAAATTTAAACCAGTAAGGAAAGGCTAAAGTCGGGCGGTGCCGACTATATAATACCCTACACCACTCTCGTAATATTGAATAACTCTGATATATAAATTTTGTAATTCATGTATAAATTGTTTACATAAATTAACTTTTGGGACATTTTATACTTAAATAATACCCTGTACCACAGTGTGGTGTAGGGTATAAAAACGATTGGATCTAAAGAGCCAAATCGGACGAAACATATATATGGGAGCTATAGCTAAATCTTTACCGATTTTCTTCAAAATCGGCAATGTTGGTTCATGAATCAAGAAACTCTACCATTCTAAATTTCAAAACGATTGGATGTAAAATACAGCTTCTACAGGACTAAAGAGCAAAATCGGACGAAACATATATATGGGAGCTATAGCTAAATCTTAACCGATTTTCTTCAAATTCGGCAATGTTGGTTCATGGATCAAGAAACTCTACCATTCTAAATTTCAAAACGATTGGATGTAAAATACAGCTTTTATAGGACTAAATGGCCAAATCGGACGAAACATATATATGGGAGCTGTAGCTAAATCTTAACCGATTTTCTTCAAATTCGGCAATGTTGGTTCATGGATCAAGAAACTCTACCATTCTAAATTTCAAAACGATTGGATGTAAAATACAGCTTCTATAGGACTAAAGGGCCAAATCGGACGAAAGATATATATGGGAGCTATATCTAAATCTGAACCGATTTCAACCAAATTCAATAGTCGACGAACAACTTTACATGGACAGACGGACGGACGGACGGACATCGTTAAATCGACTCAGCTAGTGATGCTGAGTCGATCGGTGTACTTTAAGGTGGGTCTAGCTGTGTTATTTTCAGGTGTTACAAACATCTGCCGTGAAACAAACTTATAATACCCTGTACCACAGTGTGGTGTAGGGTATAAAAAAATGTACCATAAACATTTTTGTATTTTTTCGTGTTTAGGACGCCTTTTACACCCGAAAATTTTATGCACATCCTTTTGAGACATCTCGAATTGTCTCCTTTATTTTGTTGATTGATATGGAACTTCTATTCTGAAGTTTTCTATACTAAATTTGCATTTTCATTTAATAACCTGTTGCTTTACCCAGCAAACTTTGTGGCTTTATATCTCGAAAACACATGGTGACAGGAAAAAAGGTAAATGCCATTCGATTTAGCTGGTCGAAATTATGCGTGGAAAGTTATTTCTGTATAGGATACATTTTGCTGCACACACAGTGTTATTAATTGTAAAAGATAATTGTGGTTGCAAATTAAAAATGTGTACTTTTTTATAAAAATTTTATATTATTAAGTGACAAGTTATTCTTGGTTTATATCGCCAATGACGCTTGAAAGTTTGGCATATTGTAGAGTTCTAAAACAACGTCCGATAGTGAACGTTACACTTGATAATTTTTAAAAAGTAATTTTATCAAATTTGGCAGAATACATTTTTATACCCTACACCACACTGTGGTACAGGGTATTATAAGTTTGTTTCACGGCAGATATTGTAACACCTGAAAATAACACAGCTAGACCCACCTTAAAGTATACCGATCGACTCAGAATCACTAGCTGAGTCGATTTAACGATGTCCGTCCGTCCGTCCGTCTGCCCATGTAAAGTTGTTCGTCGCCTAAAGGTCGCAATTTCACTCCGATCGTTCTGAAATCTTGCAGTTTAGAGTATTTCGCGGCTGTTAAGATCGCTATTAAATTTGGTTGAAATCGGTTAAGATTTAGCTATAGCTCCCATATATATGTTTCGTCCGATTTTGCTCTTTAGTCCTGAAGATGCTGTATTTTACATCCAATCATTTTGAAATTTAGAATGGTAGAGTTTCTTGATCCATGAACCAACACTACCGAATTTGAAGAAAATCGGTTAAGATTTAGCTATAGCTCCCATATATATGTTTCGTCCGATTTGGCCCTTTAGTTCTATAGAAGCTATATTTTACATCCAATCGTTTTGAAATTTAGAATGGTAGAGTTTATTGTTCCATGAACTAACACTACCGAATTTGAAGAAAATCGGTTAAGATTTAGCTATAGCTCCCATATACATGCTTCGTCCGACTTGGCCCTTTAGTCCTTTAGAAGCTGTATTTTACATCCAATCATTTTGAAATTTAGAATGGTATAGTTTATTGATCCATGAACCAACACTGCCGAATTTTAAGAAAATCGGTTAAGATTTAGCTATAGCTCCCATATATATGTTTCGTCCGATTTAGCCCTTTAGTCCTATAAAAGCTGTATTTTACATCCAATCGTTTTGAAATTTAGAATGGTAGAGTTTCTTGATCCATGAACCGAATTTGAAGAAAATGGGTTAAGATTTAGCTATAGCTCCCATATATATGTTTCGTCCGATTTGGCCCTTTAGTTCTATAGAAGCTATATTTTACATCCAATCGTTTTGAAATTTAGAATGGCAGAGTTTCTTGATTCATGAACCAACATTGCCGAATTTGAAGAAAATCGGTAAAGATTTAGCTATAGCTCCCATATATATGTTTCATCCGATTTGGCTCTTTAGTCCTTTAGAAGCTGTATTTTACATCCAATCATTTTGAAATTTAGAATGGTATAGTTTATTGATCCATGAACCAACACTGCCGAATTTTAAGAAAATCGGTTAAGATTTAGCTATAGCTCCCATATATATGTTTCGTCCGATTTAGCCCTTTAGTCCTATAAAAGCTGTATTTTACATCCAATCGTTTTGAAATTTAGAATGGTAGAGTTTCTTGATCCATGAACCGAATTTGAAGAAAATGGGTTAAGATTTAGCTATAGCTCCCATATATATGTTTCGTCCGATTTGGCCCTTTAGTTCTATAGAAGCTATATTTTACATCCAATCGTTTTGAAATTTAGAATGGCAGAGTTTCTTGATTCATGAACCAACATTGCCGAATTTGAAGAAAATCGGTAAAGATTTAGCTATAGCTCCCATATATATGTTTCATCCGATTTGGCTCTTTAGTCCTTTAGAAGCTGTATTTTACATCCAATCATTTTGAAATTTAGAATGGTATAGTTTATTGATCCATGAACCAACACTGCCGAATTTTAAGAAAATCGGTTAAGATTTAGCTATAGCTCCCATATATATGTTTCGTCCGATTTAGCCCTTTAGTCCTATAAAAGCTGTATTTTACATCCAATCGTTTTGAAATTTAGAATGGTAGAGTTTCTTGATCCATGAACCGAATTTGAAGAAAATGGGTTACGATTTAGCTATAGCTCCCATATATATGTTTCGTCCGATTTGGCCCTTTAGTTCTATAGAAGCTATATTTTACATCCAATCGTTTTGAAATTTAGAATGGCAGAGTTTCTTGATTCATGAACCAACATTGCCGAATTTGAAGAAAATCGGTAAAGATTTAGCTATAGCTCCCATATATATGTTTCATCCGATTTGGCTCTTTAGTCCTTTAGAAGCTGTATTTTACATCCAATCATTTTGAAATTTAGAATGGTATAGTTTATTGATCCATGAACCAACACTGCCGAATTTTAAGAAAATCGGTTAAGATTTAGCTATAGCTCCTATATATATGTTTCGTCCGATTTAGCCCTTTAGTCCTATAAAAGCTGTATTTTACATCCAATCGTTTTGAAATTTAGAATGGTAGAGTTTCTTGATCCATGAACCGAATTTGAAGAAAATGGGTTAAGATTTAGCTATAGCTCCCATATATATGTTTCGTCCGATTTGGCCCTTTAGTTCTATAGAAGCTATATTTTACATCCAATCGTTTTGAAATTTAGAATGGCAGAGTTTCTTGATTCATGAACCAACATTGCCGAATTTGAAGAAAATCGGTAAAGATTTAGCTATAGCTCCCATATATATGTTTCATCCGATTTGGCTCTTTAGATCCAATCGTTTTTATACGCTACACCACACTGTGGTACAGGGTATTATTCAAGTATAAAATGTCCCAAAAGTAAATTTATGTAAACAATTTATACATGAATTACAAAATTTATATATCAGAGTTATTCAATATTACGAGAGTGGTGTAGGGTATTATATAGTCGGCACCGCCCGACTTTAGCCTTTCCTTACTGGTTTTAATACCTATATTCATCGTGGTTGGTATTTTTGGTTCATAAGTTTAAAAAGGCTATGAAATCATATTTTATTTTTAAACCTTCACATTTGTGGATGAGAGTATATATGATTTGCCTACAGCAATTCACGATATTTTAACTCATTTGAGCAATGAGCGAGCATGTCTGTTTGACTGGCTGGTGCGCACAATAACTCTCGAAAGCAGTAACGGATTGACTTAAAATTTGGTATGTGATAACATTTCTTCCATCTCAGGCTATATTTGAAGATGGGCCTAATTGGACCACTCCTTCTAGTACCGCCCACACAATGGGGTTATATTTTATCTACATAATAACTTCTATTAACTTATTATTATCTAATAACTTCTATACTACCCAGCCGAATGCACTGCAATTCCACGCATAGTAATAATTTAATTTTCTATGTTACTTTTTGAATAATGGACAAAGTTGACCAGCACTTTGGTATCTCCCACACAAAAGGGACTATTTTCCACAACAAGTAATCAGATTCTAACTTTAACACCAGTATATACAATTACTTGAAATTTTGTTCAATGTAATATTTTTTTAGCGCCTATAGTCTATTGAAAATTGACATTATTGGCACGCCCCATTGTGGTACCCCCGACCCAAAATAACATAATCATGTCAAAATTCACTGCATCATAACTTTAACACTCACGTGCACGAGCACTTACAATATCGTAAAGTGTCTACTGTTTTGGGTCAAAATCGGCGTATTTATCAAGTCCCCATTCTACTACCGCCCACACAAATTGACAAATTTGTTAGAACACACCTTCCCCCTTTATCTTTTCTGTAAACATGAATAAACGTGAATAATCCATATCCATTTTAATCGTTTATTTTCAAAGATCGAAATTAAAACAAAACTACATAAAGTTTAATTCAATATTAAACAACTTTTAGTACAACTTATTAATTTGCAAACATGTTTGGCAACCAAAAGTAAATAAATAAATAAATCAGATAAACTAGATCATAAATAAATATTGCCCATCATTTGCAACCTTCAACAACAAACAAAATACCAATTAAGCTATCACCATAAAACTACAAATATGTAGTGGAAACGACCAACAATAGATTGAAAGTACATTTCAATAATTTCACTTTAAATGCCAATTCATCAAAAAATGAAATTATAGCTGCTTCCACAACAATCCAGTACAATCATTAATAATACATTGTTTCTCGCGCCACATGAAAAGCGATTCACGGAGCTATGGGTTATGTGGCCAAATGGATCGATTCTGCTGCAGAGCCCCAGCCGACTGCGGGATGTCCCACAAATCCATTGTGGCCAGGAATAAAGTTGGCAAAGTTATGAACTCAAAGACTGAGTGGTTGGCTGGAACTGTGGCAGAGTTATGAACTCAATCTTTTTGGCTCCACAGGAATAATTAAATGAATGACTTCATATGTCAATATATAGCATATTTACATTAAATGTTAATAACATAAAATTTATAAAATGTTTTTTCGTCCTTAAGCGATTGTGTCCGCGCCATGGTAAGCTGACTGGAGGGTTAGAGGACGATGGGGCTTTGCGGGTAGGTAACTTTATGAACAAGAAAAAGCCATAAATCTCATTTCTTGATAATGGCAAAAAGATAAAACAAAAGACTGCAAATTGTGGAATTGTCGAGTGTGTGTGTGTGCGTGAGCGAAAGGAGTATGAAAGGACTATAATTTATTTGAAATTGATTGCAATTTTTCATTATTCGAAAAGCTTTCTTTTATTTGTTATGAATGGTTGGCATTTGGAGATTAAGGTGGCTCGTAATAACATTACATATATATTTCAACATTTAAATAATTTATATATTTGTTTGTTTTATTATGGACATAAGAATATAGGAATAAATAAAAAGTAGTAATATCACAATTTTTATAATTTTGTTTATTTCAATTGGTTTTCATTTTATTTCATTAAAAATTTTAACTCAGTGAAGGATTAATCCAACACATTATATTTGGCAGAAATCCGTTTCAGGCTATTTTAAGCCATTATAGCTATATTTGTCCGTCTGTCTGGATTGTTGGGTTACCCTTACATTCTGCTACATGTATATGACTAGTTTTGGTAAATAATAGAGACGCCCATACATTAAGCTAGAAACCGTTTCATTTATCATTTGAATTGGTTTGGTTTATTCCCTTTATTATGCCAAATGATTTTGGGACCCACTTTAGTATTTACTTATGTGTAAACGTTGGCATTCTTATTTTGTATAGCCATTAATGTTTTTTCTTTATATATGTATATCATATTTTCCCCTTTCCATATATAATTTGTTTGGTCATCATAAAAAAGCGAGTTCGAGACCTAAAAAGTTTTTTTTGTATAGATTGGAGAATATTATTTTATGAAACCAAAACAATTTTTTTTAAATTTTTTTTTAGTATTTGGACCATATTTTTTGAATTATAAGCTCGATAAAACCGGGATAACATTTAATTAAACAGAAATAATGAGGGATAGAAAAACATAAAGCAGCACTTTCACGTAGTAACGGAGGTTTATTAACTGCCGTTAAAACAATTAGAAAAAATTTTGTTTTTTTTTTTAATAAATATTCATTTTTTACTGGCACGAGAAAAAATCTTTAAAAAATAGAAAAAAAACGGAAAAAAATAGTTTTTTCTACTTTTTGAAAGCTAGCATTCTAACAAAGAAAGCAACGCCTATTTGAAAATGGTCTATGTATAAATTATTACCCATATTGTAAAAATAGGGAAATTCAAAAAAATAATTTTTTATATTTTTATACCCTCCACCATAGGATGGGGGTATATTCAATATTCCCGACCACAATGTACCACCACACTGTGGTGCAAGATATTATGACTTTGTGCATTTGTTTGTAACGCTTAAAAAACAAAGAGATAGATCCATCGTTTATTATACCGATCGACATAGTATCACTTTTTGAGTCGATTTAGCCATGTCCGTCTGTCTGTCCATGTATTCCTGTTATTAAAGTGCAGGTCGCAAATTTGAACTATCGCTGCCAAAATTGGTACAGAGGCATTCCTTGGACTAGGAATTGAAAATTGGGCATATCGGTCCATTTTGTATTATAGACCCCATATAAAGATCCCCACCGATGCCACTTCTTGACACTCTCGAGAACACATTTTCTAAGGGATCTGGCTGAAATTTAACCTTTGGAGAAACACATGTTTCTGGCCAGGCATATTTCATTTCATTTTTGAGCGTTAATAAAACATACTTCTAGTTTAGGTAGATACCTGTATTTCCCGGTAGCCGCCTAAAACATATGTCTGGTCAGACCCCTATACAATTTGTATGAAATAAATTACACTGTGCTAGTCCAAAAATTTAACAGAAAGGAGACCATTAGGATAAACCTATTTCGGTCATGCTGAATCCAGTGGCATTAGCCGTTTTTCTATGTTAGCTCTTGTTTTCGCGATATTCGACCACAAAGTTTGTTGGGAAATCAGAGAGCTGACTTATCTCTTTGGTTATTTTGAAGTGGAAGACTTCGGAATATACACTTCAGTCCAAAGATCGAAATAAAGGGAACATTTGGACAATTATTTTTCTCAAAACAGTCGTCCACGCTTCTCACCCCTACCCCTGAAAAAGTGCAATGAAGTCTTATTATATGTTAAAAAACATACATATCGTTGACATTTTTAGTAGGCATCGTTGAGAAAAATATTCCTCGCGAAGAAATACTATAAGTCCTTTCTCAACTTTTTTATGAGAATTAAGCAAATTTCGAGTTATAACATAATTTTTGTATTTTTCTGCTCATATCAGAAAATATTTGAAATAAAATTTGTTGACTTACATTTTTGTAAATTATTTTTTCGTTAGTGTTAATGGAAATTTCAAAGGTAACCAACATAACCTGCTAAATTAAAAAACCTGTTAATTTTTCATAAATATGTTGAAAGGAGACTCATAGTAATTTTTCGCGAGGAACATTTTTCTCAAAGACACAAACTAAAAATGTCGATGATTTGTATGACGTTTGAACATGGTAAGATTTGATTGCACTTTTTGGGGGTAAAGTGGTGAGAAGCGTGGTTGACTATTTTGAGAGAAATAATACTCGAAGGGTTCCCTTTATATCGTTCGAATCGTATAGAATATCGCGAAAACAAGAGCTAACCTAGAAAAACGGTAACCTCCATTGAATGCTGAACATACAACATCGACAGTCCGAAATATATTTTTTTGTGCGGAAACTAAAGTGAAATTATTACTATTATTATGGCAGAGGATTTAGGATTTGTGTACAATACGCGCTTGCGTACAGGCAACCTTACTGATAATTTCCAACAACAACTATCATCAGCGCTACATCGTGATTTCGCACTTCACACAGAAGCAGACAAAGAACTAGATTTATTTAAAGACAAAAGCGGTGAAAACACAGATCTTGTGCCCGAAGATGACGCCTCGGACACTGAATATGAACTGGAAATTGAAGCAAATGAAATATTCGACAGCGTTGAAGAATCCGAAGAATAAAGGGAGAATGCACCAACTCAAGCTGCAGACGGTTTTTTGCTTGGAAAAGATCGTACCAAGTGGAGTACAGCTGAACCCGCTACAGTGAGATTCAGCCAGCACAACATCATGCGTTTCGGAGGTGGACCAAAAACAAACCTGACCACTCCACTTGAGGTGTTCGAGCTTTTGTTTTCACCGAATATTACGTTCATCATCGTAACACAAACAAATCTATATGGAGAAAAAGTTACACGCAAATGGAACGCAGAACATGCGATCTGCAAACCACGAGTATGGGTTGATATGACAATTGTTGAGCTTGACGCTTTTATTGGGATACTATTGGCTCTTGGAGTCATTCATAATACTATGTAGCTCTCAATATTGATGTGGCAAACTGATGCACTTCCAATATTCCGTGCAGCCATGTCATATAGACGATTTGGTACTTTGATGCGCTGTATTCGATTTGACGATAGTCGTACGCGCGCATTTCGTCAACAAACCGACAAAGCTGCTCCCATTCGCGATATATGGAATTCTGGAATAAAAATCTTGCCAGTAATTTTGAACCATACGAAAGTGTAACCATCGATGAGCAGCATTTCCATACCGGGGGCGCACAAAGTTCACGCAATACATCGCATCAAAGCCCGCAAAGTATGGCAAAAAAGTATAGTGGGCATGCGATGCAAAAACCAAATATCCGTTGGAAGGAAGACAAACCAAGGCGAAAATGTGCTCATGAGTTTGGCTAATCGATATACCAACAGCGGCAGAACTATTATTGATGATAACTTCTTTACAACATTAAACGCAGCTAAACGTCTTTCGTCGATTGGACTCCAACAAAAGGTGTCTTCCCAAAGAAGTGAAAAAAGACATCAAATGGCCAGTGCTTTCATCTGTGTTCGGTTTCTATGTTAACCTTATATCACTGTGCAGCTACGTTCCAAAGAAGAACAAAGCGGTAAATCTACTATCCACTGTGCACTACACCAAGAAAGTTGAAGGCGTAGCAAAAAAAACCGAAAGCTATATTATTTTACAATTCAACGGCGTTGATACAATGGACCAAATGGTAACACATTACTCCACAACCAGACGTTGGCCATTAGCATTTTTTTGCAACATGACGTCATGGGATTAGCCGCTTACATCATATGCAATGAAAATATAGAAGAAACCAGAAAAGAGAAGCGAAGATTGTTCTTGAACACGCTGAGTAAACAATTGGTGCTTGCTAATACTGAAAATCGCATGAACAACAACCATAATTTGGGACAACATTCAACCCGTTTGGCCATTGAATCTTTCTTTGAAAGGCCGTTGAATAATCCCAGCAACAAGCTGCCTAACCAACAAAGCGGTCCTAATACACTGAGTTCCAGAAAAGATTGCAGAATTTGTTTCACGCAAGACGAAAAGCTGCGTAGGAAGACACGTTTTACTGCACCAATGCACTAATCCTGTGTGCTAAAAACATTCTAAAGTTGATTATAATTGTTTTTCGTGCATTCCACAAAATGAATAAAAAAACCAGTAAGGAAAGGCTAATATAATATAATACCCTACACCACTCTCGTAATATTGAATAACTCTGATATATACATTTTGTAATTCATGTATAAATTGTTTACATAAATTTTGCTTTGGGACATTTTATACTTATGGGTCCATAATTTGGAACCCACTGTATGATGTACATAATAGTCGAATTGAACGTCTGCAAAAGAAATTCTTGAAGTTTGCTTTGGTATCTGTGCCATTTGGATCACCTCTTCCTACTTATGAAGCCAGATGTAGGCTGATACATCTGGAAACGCTTAAAAACCGTAGGTCTAAATGTTCGGTTTTGTTTATATATAAATTAATTAATGGATTTATAGATTGTTCCTCACTTCTTAGTCTTATTGGCTTTAACATTCCAGTTAGATCACTACGCTATAATGCCTATTTTTATATCCCTTTTCATAGGAGTAACTACTCTTCTTTTGAACCTGTTTTAAGGTCTTTAAAAGAGTTTAGCAATATTAATAAACAATGTAATTTAGATTTTTCATACTCTTTAAAAACATTTTGTGAAACCTTAGATTTAATTTATTTTTAATTGCTAGTCTGTAAGGATTGTAATCCATAGACTGAATAAATAAATAAATAAATAATACCCTGTACCACAGTGTGGTGTAGGGTGTAAAAACGATTGGATCTAAAGACCCAAATCGGATGGAACATATATATGGGAGCTATAGCTAAATCTTAACCGATTTTCTTCAAATTCGGCAATGTTGGTTCATGGATCAAGAAACTCTACCATTCTAAATTTCAAAACGATTGGATGTAAAATATAGCTTCCATAGAACTAAAGGGCCAAATCGGACGAAACATATATATGGGAGCTATAGCTAAATATTAACCGATTTTCTTCAAATTCGGTAGTGTTGGTTCATGGATCAAGAAACTCTACCATTCTAAATTTCAAAATGATTGGATGTAAAATACAGCTTCTACAGGACTAAAGAGCAAAATCGGACGAAACATATATATGGGAGATATAGCTAAATCTTAACCGATTTTCTTCAAATTCGGCAATGTTGGTTCATTGATCAAGAAACTCTACCAATCTAAATTTCAAAACGATTGGATGTAAAATACAGCTTCTATAGAACTAAAGGGCCAAATCGGACGAAACATATATATGGGAGCTATAGCTAAATCTTACCCGATTTTCTTCAAATTCGGCAATGTTGGTTCATGGATCAAGAAACTCTACCATTGCGAATTTCAAAACGATTGGATGAAAAATACAGCTTCTATAGAACTAAAGGGCTAAATCGGACGAAACATATATATGGGAGCTATAGCTAAATCTTAACCGATTTTCTTCAAATTCTGTAGTGTTGGTTCATGGATCAAAAAACTCTACCATTGCAAATTTCAAAACGATTGGATGAAAACTACAGCTTCTATAGAACTAAAGGGCCAAATCGGACGAAACATATATATGGCGATTTGCAGACGTTGTTCGAAGTTCCCTGCATGCCCTGCACTCGTTGTTTTCTGCTAGTCCTATGTGATGAAGATGTGCCTTACTAATCTCAATCTTGTTTAATTTCAGAAAACTACTTGTTTTCTTCTCATTTGGGTCACCCCACAGTATCTTTGCAGTTGCTCTATTCCACACAGTTTTGTGAGCCATCACTGCCCAGTGCTTCAACTTATCCTTCGTGGCTTCGAAAGGTTTCCAATTTTCCAAGTTTATTACTCGAAGTTCTCTGCCCTTTGAAGCCAAGCTGTTTGCTCGTTCATTTCCAATCACTCCGTTGTGTCCCGGTACCCAGAAAATACGCAGTTGACCATGGACTGAGTAATTATTTATCGTTCTTTTACAGTCCAACACTGTTCTGGATTTGACCTTTCCGATGTTATTGCTTTGATCGCCATTTGGCTATCTGTGAATATGTTGGCATATTTCAAATTCTGTAGTGTTGGTTCATGGATCAAAAAACTCTACCATTGCAAATTTCAAAACGATTGGATGAAAACTACAGCTTCTATAGAACTAAAGGGCCAAATCGGACGAAACATATATATGGGAGCTATAGCTAAATCTTAACCGATTTTCTTCAAATTCGGTAGTGTTGGTTCATGGATCAAGAAACTCTACCATTCTAAATTTCAAAACGATTGGATGTTTAATACAGCTCCGATAGGACTAAAGGGCCAAATCGGAGGAAAGATATATATGGGAGCTATATCTAAATCTGGTTTCAACTAAATTCAATAGGGATCTTTACAGCTACGAAATACTCTAAACTGCAAAATTTCAGAACGATCGGAGTGAAATTGCGACCTGTAGTAGACGAACAACTTTACATGGACAGACGGACGGACGGACAGACATGGTTAAATCGACTCAGCTAGTGATTCTGAGTCGATCGGTATACTTTAAGGTGGGTCTAGCTGTGTTATTTTCAGGTGTTGCAAACATCTGCCGTGAAACAAACTTATAATACCCTGTACCACAGTGTGGTGTAGGGTATAATAAAGTATTTTTAACATTTAGTCTAAAGACCGAAATAATATACAAACATACTTAGAAATTTAAAGTTACGGTACCCTTTTTCCATACAAATGAATATAAACGTATAGGGGTCTGGCCAGGCATATGGGACTCATCGGTCCATGTTTTGGTATATGCCCCATACAAAGGTCCCCAACTATGTCACTTCTTGACGCTCTACAGAACGGATTCTTCAATTTATCAGGCTGAAACTTAAGAATTCATAGTAAATATTATTTGGTTTTTCTTTGCTTTGAATGTAATTACTTTATATGAAAGTACGTTAACTATTTTTTAGTATAATTTGACGTATAGATAGACGCAGTGACACTCAATGTGGACAGATTATAATCCGGAATATTTATAATCTAAAAATGGGCAACTTTTGATACCACCCGCACAAATGGACCATTATCTATTAAAAAATAACTATTTATAGTTATGGGAGCTCTCGAAAGGAGTAACATATTGAAGGTGGGCCATATTAGTCTACTCCTTCTCGTACCTTCCCCACAAAGGGTTAACCTTTAGTGAAATATTGATACTTTAATCAATATTTTTCGTCATCCAATGTGGTATGTCAGGCTCCACCATATGGTTACCAACTAAAAACCCACCATATCTCTCTTCAGATATGACGCCACCTCTGAACCGCCGCTACTTCGAGGTGGGTCCCTTTAATTATGATTTCAGCATCATTCTACCGCGTTCGTTTTCGCCTGCGTCCAGGCTCGCTAACATTTTAATCGTTTATTGTCTCGTCGAGATCCTTTTTCTTTGATCTAAAGTTTTCGGCATATTTCGTTATGGCGTTCATCGCTTCCAATCATTTTGTCTATTATGGAGGTCTTGGAGAAGGCCCCTACCTTTGTTTCCAGTTCTCTGCGAGTTTCGGACCATCTGCAGCAATAGAATAACGTGTGCTCTGCGTCGTCGATGATTTCAGCTCCCTTGTATATGCAGTAAGGCGTTCTGCATTTCCCCATTCTGTGCAGATACTTTCGAAAGTATCCTTGACCAGTGAGAATATGGGTTAGGTAGTAATTAATATTTACTGTGGTTCTATTTGTCCATGTGTTTATATCTGGGATCAGTCTGAACGTTCATCTGCATTGGTTTCTGTTATTCCATCATGTTTTCCGTGCATCTGAAGTCTCCTGCTTTGCGGCAGTGATTTGTTTGGTATCCAGCGGGTTTTCTTGTTCTCTGCTCCATAACTTAGAGCGCTCTAGGGCTTGCAGATCTATTGGTGTCATACCAGCAATGACAAGAACTGCTGATTCCGACACCCTGCGATTTGCAGACGTTGTTCGAAGTTCCCTGCATGCCCTGCACTCGTTGTTTTCTGCTAGTCCTATGTGATGAAGATGTGCCTTACTAATCTCAATCTTGTTTAATTTCAGAAAACTACTTGTTTTCTTCTCATTTGGGTCACCCCACAGTATCTTTGCAGTTGCTCTATTCCACACAGTTTTGTGAGCCATCACTGCCCAGTGCTTCAACTTATCCTTCGTGGCTTCGAAAGGTTTCCAATTTTCCAAGTTTATTACTCGAAGTTCTCTGCCCTTTGAAGCCAAGCTGTTTGCTCGTTCATTTCCAATCACTCCGTTGTGTCCCGGTACCCAGAAAATACGCAGTTGACCATGGACTGAGTAATTATTTATCGTTCTTTTACAGTCCAACACTGTTCTGGATTTGACCTTTCCGATGTTATTGCTTTGATCGCCATTTGGCTATCTGTGAATATGTTGGCATATTTAGGCTTTGTGTTATTTCTGAGCCAGTTAACACACTCCGTGATTGCTCGAACTTCTGCTTGAAATACTGTGTTATGGTCTGGGAGGCAGAATTAAAGTTCGACTTCTGGTTCATCAATAAAAAGTCCCAGACCCGTCCTTCCTCCTAGCCTGGACCCATCAGTGTAGCAGCTGGTTCCCACTGGCGCACGAGCTAGTGTTCCGTTTTCCCAGGAGCGTTTGTCTGGCACGAACGAATCACAGGTAGCTGTAAGCCGCACTTCAGGAATGCGGTCGGAGATTTCCGTTGTTTGAATATGACCGACCAGTGATTGTAATATCTTCTGATGGTACGACTTGTGGTCTCGATTTATCCATTCACCCATAACTTGTAGACGTCTTACTGTGAGTGCTGCCTCATACTTTATACGGATATCTATTAGTTGGATGTGCAGTATAGTCTCCAACGCTCTTGTTTGTGCGGTTCTAATTGCCCCGCTTAAGCCTAGACAGCACATACGTGGCACTTTTTGCAATGGTATTACGTTGTACTAGGCGTACAGAGACTACAGAGGCGAAGGTTATTATTGGTCTAATCACGCTCATGAAAAGCCAGTGTGTCATATTTGGACGTAGTCCCCATTTTGAACCTACAGCTCTTCTGCACAACGACCAACATCTGTGGGCCTTTGTAACTCTTTCCTCGATATGATCTTTCCAGTACAGTTTCTGATCCAAGATTACTCCCAAGTATTTTACCTTTTTAGATATGACAATATTCTTATCCAGGAATCGAGGCACGGTAAAAGGATGAATCTTCCTTTTCCTTGTAAATAGACATATTTCTGTTTTGTCTGGGTTGACATTTAATCCCCTTGGTTGTGCCCAGTTATATGCTATGTTAAGTGCCTCCTCAACTCTTCTGCATAGTTGGTTTGGATGTGTGCCCCTTAGAAGTATTATAACTGCCTAACAGACTGGTTTAAGTCCTTCATTGGTGAGGGCTTTAAGGAGACTGTGTATCTTCGTAACCCATAGGAGAGGCGACCTTGTCTCTGATTTTTACGTCATATGACCCACAAATAATCCACCTATTCCTTAGCATATTGTTGATCCAGTTTATCAACGCCCGGTCAACCTGAAAATCGTCTAAGGACTGGATAAGTGTATTGGGCTGAACGTTGTTAAAAGCGCCTTCAATGTCTATACAAAAGGCAAGTGTGTACATTTCTTCACTGAAGGACTGTTCTATGTGGTGTACTACCTCATGTAGAGCCGTTTCCACTGATCTTCCTTTAATATATGCGTGTTGCTTGAATTTTAGCTTGTCATCGGCTATCTTACTTTTGATCATGTCGTCAATTATTCGCTCCATTGTTTTTAACAGGAAAAAAGTTAGGCTAATAGGTCGATAAGCCTTTGGGATCGTATAACTCGCCTTTTTTCGGTTATCCGGTTTTTGAATACAAACCAAGGTGAAGGTTAGATAAGATTCGTTCCGGCCGAACGTACTACCGTTCTTACTTGTTGTATATAATTATTAATATAAATCTTACTACTTACCAGTCATACTTCATAGGACTTTCAAATCCTATTTATTACCCACAACTTATGTTGCAATCCCAATTTTAAGACGCCATATCTTCCACAAATCCCATACCACATTCTATAGATGGTAACTTAAATTTCTCTCAAAAATATATCATATGCTGTCTTTGATTTCTTGTATCCCCCGTGGGCTTTCAGGGTCTAAGAATCTTGTTTCAAATCACAGTTACATTATTTTCCTCTACCGGTTAATGGCTACATTGTAGTCCTTTTAAGGACAATCTATCTGAAGTCCCTTAAATTCCTTTGTTTCTGTTTGTCATTACATTTTAATATTCCCATCTAATGGTCCCCGGTGTAGTATTCATAGTATGTCACGATTTTCGCGCTCTCTCTCTCTCATGTAGACAATTTCATTTTAAGTACTTCCCTTATCCTCACCCACATCCTACGTTTAGCTGTCGTCCTCGTGGCTGGGTATCCGCAGCTATTTCCATTCGCCGTTTAACATTTACAATGTCCTTTTAATGTTTTAACATTACACTTTAATTACTCGATGTACGTGAGAATAAAGAAACGTAAAGTGAAAAAGAAAAAAAAAGCGCGTATAGAATGGGTTTTACCAATTTTTGTGTATGCCACTTACCATCATCTGTTGGTATGTGTGTTTTTATACCCTACACCACACTGTGGTACAGGGTATTATAACTTTGTGCATTTGTTTGTAACACCCAAAAGGAGAAGAAATAGACCCATCGTTTATTATACCGATCGACTTAGAATCACTTTCTGAGTTGATTTAGCTATGTCCGTCTGTCCGTCTGTCTGTCTGTCTGTCTGTCTGTCTGTCTGTCTGTCCGTCTGTCTGTGCATGTATTCTTGTAATCAAAGTACAGGTCGCAATTATGGTCCGATCTCGACGAAACTTTACACATATCTTTTTTTTGGCCCAAGGACGATCCCTATTGAATTTGGTTAAAATCGGTTCAGATTTAGATATAGCCCCCATATATATGTTAGCCCCGATTTGACATGTAAGCGCTGTAAAAACTTTATTTTATATCCGATCAGTATGAAATTCGGCAGAAAGAGGTTTCTTATTATACAAATGAACAATGTTAAATTTGGAAGAAATCGGTTCAGATTTAGATATAGCCCCCATATATACGTTACCCCCGATTTGATATGTAAGCGCTGTAAAAATGTTATTTTATATCCGATCAGTGCGAAATTCGGCAAAGAGAGGTTTCTTTCTACATGAAGGAATACTACCAAATTCGGAGAAAATCAGTTCAGATTTAGATATAGCCCCCATATATATGTTACCCCCGATTTGACATGTAAGCGCTGTAAAAACTGTATTTTATATCCGATCAGTGCGAAATTCGGCTGAAAGAGGTTTCTTATTACATGAAGGAATACTGCCAAATTCGGAGAAAATCGGTTCAGATTTAGATATAGCCCCCATATATATGTTACCCACGATTTGACATGTAAGCGCTGTAAAAACTGTATTTTATATCCGATCAGTGCGAAATTCGTCAGAAAGAGGTTTCCTATTATATGAATGAACACTTTTAAATTTGGAAGTAATCGGTTCAGATTTAGATATAGCCCCTATATATACGTTACCCCCGATTTGACATGTGAGCGCTGTAAACATGTTATTTTATATCCGATCAGTGCGAAAGTCGGCAAAAAGAGGTTTCTTTCTACATGAAGGAATACTGCCAAATTCGGAGAAACTCGGTTTAGATTTAGATATAAGGCACATATATATGTTACCCCCGATTAGACCAGTAAGCGCTGTAGAGACTGTATTTTATATCCGATCAGTACGAAATTCGACAGAAGGAAGTCTTTTTACATGAATGAGTATTCAGGGAAGATCGGTTCAGATTTATATTAAAGCTCCATATATATGTTCCTCCTGATTTGGTATCAAACCGCTATAGAAGTTGTATTTTACTTCCGATCATTACAATTTTCCAGAAAGATGTTTGTCAATTTAGGAACGAATATTGCTTAATTTAGCGATTATCGTTTCAGAATTAGATAATATGTTTCTACCCATTTACAAATTATTCCAAATTATTATGGCAATGACCCTTATCGCATTGTTAGGGAGGTGTAGGGTATTATATAGTCGGCCCCGCCCGACTTTCTGCCTTTCCTTACTGGTTTTGTTGTTAATTTTTCTGCGACGTTAAAATTGTAGGATATGAAAATAGTTTGCTATTACCATGACACCCCCTCATTGTGCCATTTCCGGTTAAGTTTTTTCTGTCGGATTTTTCGCATCAGTAGTGACAAAAAAGAAGAAGGAAAGGTGAAATGGTATAAGCCGACTTAAAAACATGGTATACGCCTTCTAGTCACCTGGGGCAGACGACATCACTCCAGCAGAAATGCTGACGCTGAAAAAACATCTGTTTTGTAGGGCAGCGTGGCTGACAGGGTGGCTGATGAATACTGCTACATTAAGAAACTCAAATAACTTTTTTTTCAGTGTATGGAATTCCGTTTTCTTTTATTCATATTAAAGCTCATTAAATTTAATTAAATATAGCTTAAGTAGTTTTAAAAATATTGGAATTTAAATGCCCCCTGCTCGTTGATACATGTGCGGCATCTTACCAAAAAGTTGTTCATTACTGCTTGGAGAGTTGACACGGGAATAGCCGCAATTGTTTCTCTAATGGATTGCTTTAGTTCATTCAAATTTGTTGGTTTTGCTTTGTAGACTTCCTGTTTGCAATAAACCTACAAGAAGAAGTCAGGTGCAGTAAGGTCAGGCGACCTGGGGGGCCAACGGAATGTGGAGTTTCTGGATATCAGCTTATTGGGAAATTTTCGCCGCAATTCTGTCATAACAGGCCGGGCTATGTGAGGAGTTGCACCATCTTGCTGAAACCACACAGATATTCGACAATTTTGTTTGTTAATGTTGCCGTTTAAATCGAAATGGGGCCTCGTCAGACATGAAAAGACAGTTCAACATGTTTCCGTCCCCTTCCACCATTTGAAGCATCGTCTGGCAAAATTCCAAGCGAATCGGGAAGTCTGCTGAGTTCACTTTTTTGGCCATTTGAATTTTATCTTATATATATAAAAATGAAATGGTGTTCGTTGGTACGCGATGGACGCGAAAACGGCTGAACAGATTTTGTTGAATTTTTGCATGAGTATATCATTTGGTGTGTGGAAGGTTCGTAGCTATATTCGGTTATGATTGGACAAAGGGGCGTGGCACCGCCCATACAACGTGAAATTTAAAAGTGGAATATCTCGGGTACTATTGGAGAAAATTTCTCGAAATTTGGTATGTGAGATCTTGGTACCAGTACACATCATGGGGCTAAAAGTCGGTTTGATAGTGACAGTGGGCGTGGCACCGCCACAGTAACTGAAATTTAAAAATTAAATATTTCGAATACTATTGGAGCAAAATTCTCGAAATTTGGTATGTGAGACCTTGGTGCCACTACGCGTCATGTAGCTGAGACTAGGCTGATAGTGACAGAGGGCGTGGCACCGCCCACACAACCTAATATTCAAATATGAATTATTTCGAGTACTATTGCAGTAAAATTGTCGAAATTTTGTATGTGTGACCTTGGTACTAGTACGCGTCACAGGACTAAAAACGGGGAAACGGTGAAAGTGGGCGTGGCACCGCCCACACAACCTAAAATTCAAATATGAAATATTTCGAGTACTATTGCAGTACAATTCTCGAAATTTAGTATGTGTGATCTTGGTACCAGTACGCGTTATGAACTTGAAAACCAGGGTGATAGTGTTAGTTGGCGTGACACCGCCCACTCAACCTGAAATTTGAAAATGCTATATAATATTACGAGTATTATTGCGGTAAAAATCTCCAAATTTGGTATATGTGACATTGGTACCAGTATACGTGATGGAACGATAAACTGTTGTGACAGTTATAGTGGGTGTGGCACAGCCTACACAACCTGAAATTTACAAATACTATATTTTGAGTACAATTGCAGTAAGATCGGCGATATTTAGTATTTGTGCCTTGGTAGCAGTACGAGTGTTGGAGCCACTATTGCAGTTAGCCTGTAAAAATGGATGTATAACCTTCGACACAACCAATGATTGAACCAAAAACTGGCATCTTATAACAGTGGGAAACTCCTACACAACCTGAAATTTCAAAATTCAATATTTCGATCGAAGTTTGGCTGTCTGGCCTTGGTACCAGTAGCGGTGGTGGAGCTACAAACAGGAACGATGGAAACAGTTGGCATGACACCCCCATATAAATAAAAAATGTAGAACCCAATATTTGAAATAGTATTGCGGCGATATCTTTGCAAAAGAGAGTGATAATCCAAGAGTCATAAATAAAAATTTCCAATATCATTGCAGGACAGTTTTGAAACGAAATTTGTGCATTTAAGTGCAATATGGATGACCCGAAAACACTGCCGTAATATCAAGAGTGTCAACATATTATATGGTTCTATTTCACTGAAACGCACTTTGAGGGCAGCGAAGCGCTTCGGGTCAGCTAGTATGGGAATAACTCCAAATCTTTTTGCATAATTGACTGCAATGACTGTCTGCTTATACCCATTTGAGCAGATAAGGTTCTTGTCGAAACTCTTGGATTGTTTTGTATGGCATCAACTACAGCAGCGATTGTTTCCTCCGTCCGAACTGAAGCGTTTCTGTTGACTGTCCCATGCTCGGAAAAATTGTTAACAAGTCTCTTTATGGTCCATCTGCTGGGAGGATTGTCGCCAAACGTGCCCCTATACTCTCCTTAAACCGAAACTACGGACTTCAGTGCGTAATAGCGGCGGTCAATCTAAATTCTTGGTTCAGTGTCCCAGTTATCCATTTTTGTTAAATCTAAAAATCAATCTGCAAAATAAAAAAAAATATAACCAGATTCATTAAATAGAAAAAAGTTATTAAATTTTTTTTGTAGCAGCTTTCATCAGCCACCCTGTACATAACTACAACAAAACTGTTAATAAAAACCGAATTAACAAAATGTTGGCTATTTTAGAAGGAGGTAACATAAGGGGTGGACCAATTTGGTGTTGTTACGGGCATTCTTTTTATTTTAAGAATTATTGTTGGAAGCAGTCAGTCGGATATGCAGATAGATGGTCGGTTATAGCTCTAAGGAATACAAATGTGGCAATACAAATGTGGCCACGTATTATTTCCAGTCACATTTATGTTCAAATATCACTTCTTCGATGTGTTACATTTTTCATTCCTCGCAATGATATATACCATCCAATCTATAGAGTGCAACTATAATGAAAACGTTTATTTTTATATATTGTACATTCATACATATCTATAGTAGTCCATCGAATGTGATATGTATGAAGAAAATTGCTGCAGTTTCATTAACACCATATATAAACCTTTTTGTTGGTGTTTGTGTGTGTGTGTGCGTATTTCCATAGAGTAGCGGTAATTGTTGCCGAAAATGAAAATTTTGGGAAAAAAATCCGGTCACCCATTCACACATCCCCGTCGTTTTGGTGTCCGTTGAGTCTTTGCTTTTTTTGTCGGCTGGGCAAACTAATTGGGATGTTACCCAATTTACCGTGAGAAGGAGCAAACAAACAACGACTGAATGACTGACCGACACACATACCGAAAAAAAAACAAATTATTTTGAATTGGTATATCCAAAAACCATTAACTCACATCTGGGATGTGGTATAATATTCAGATTCAGATGAGATTGGCACAGATTGCTTTGCGTTGGAGATTAAAATTGCCTGTCGCAAAGAAATCTGTTTCATGTGAAAAGAAGCGTAACATCGGATTTGTTTGCAATTGGGATTTTTGTTTTTGTTACGAAAATTGTGTCAGTAATTAAATGAGTTTTAACGAAATCCTTAAAAAAATGAAATATTACTGAAACAAACTATGGCTATTCGTGGCTATAAAATAGTTTAAAATTTTAAATGTTTTTTTAAATATGTACTCGTATATTAACTTTTTGTCCGCTTGTTTATACGGGTATATGCTGGATATAGTGACAAAAAATTAATTGCATTTTCCTAGTCTTATGTTGAAAAGTTATTATATGTTATATGCCAGTTGCAAATTATTGCAAGTCTCCCGAGAAATATATATATACATATGTGAATTTGATATAACAATAACAAATGTTGCTAATTTGTGGGGTCAAGTGGCCATAAGCAATAATTCAATTGCCCCAAGATATTTTATAAACAGAAAATACAACTCTTATAATTTTTTTCCGATTTGACTGTTATATCTTTAAATTGCAATAACATCCACATGTCCTAGAAGCAGGAAAAGGTCAAAGGTCATTGACATCGAATGAAGGATCAATGTTCCTTGATCCAAGATTTATGTATACTATTATCTTAGTAGTCAAATTGGCCAAATTCTTGATTGAGGTAAAAGTCCGTTTTAGAGACAAAGATCATGGATTTCGCATTAAGGACCAAAAGTAATTGATACCTTATTTAAGGTCAAAGGTTATTGATTGGGATTGATATATCTACTTGTTAATATATAGCTGGACCCGGTCCACTTCGTTGCCCCAGATTTCAGATTTCCGATCCCGTCCATTTTTGGACCAATCGCGTAGACTATCAGCAGATACACGTACAATTTACAGCACTCCAGCAAAGTAACTGGTCAAGGTATCTCCATTTTAAATATTGGTTCATATGCGCGGTGCCCAATCCATTGGCAGATTTGTGGGACCGCAAATTACAAAGCTACTGAAAGATTCCAAATTTGAATCGATTTTGTCTGAATATAGATCTAAGGCAAGGAAGTCACTTGGGTTATTTGTATCAATCTTTTTAAGAAATTTCAGGATCTTAAATTATGAAGACATCATTCAAGATTTGTTAAAAAACTATGAGAAAATTGGTACAGGTTCTAATACGATTTTGTTTTTATTAATTTTTTTCAATTAACATTCATTTTTATATCTTACTTAAAGAAGGAGGTAATATGTCTTTAGAAATACACCTTCTCCATTCGCACTTAAATTTCTTCCGTAATAACCTTGGCAATGAAAGTGACGAGCATGGTGAGCATTTTCACCAACAAATACAAGAAATCGAACTTCCAAAATGCTGTAAAATCGACAAAAATGCTTTTATTTTGATGAAATTTGGATTGAAGGAAAATGAACTATCGTTAAATTGTTTATTATTTTTCTTAAGACTGATCGGTCATGAATAAAATAAGACCATTCCAAAGAAAATCGATGCATAATTTAAAAAGTTGTAGCTAATATTGCAAGTCAACTCCCTTAAATTTTAAAATGCAATATAGCTCCATAGTGCACCGAAGACGCAGGTGAAATGTTTACAAAATATAAGAGAACCCCTCAACGAAGACTCAAAAAAAATTTTGGTAACGCCTCGTGACGTTTTCTAGTTATAAAGAAAAATAAAATTTGTCTGCCAACTAAAGGATTTTATTTCCACGTTAATTTTAACAACGAAAACAAATAAATATTTCAAGCGTCTATATATGATTTTATACCTCATAAAGCATGTCCTAAGTTGATGTGTATTTTGGTCCAATTTGTTTTTCATTTATATCTTCTCAACATTTTCCTTACTTCAGCAAATTGTACTATAAATGAAGATTCAAAAATATGCCTAGATTTGGACAGGCACTTGACCATCTGAATACTCGTCTTAAGATATTTCGTTTATACTTTTGATACAATACACTGAATATGTGCTGAACAGATTGGAATAACCAGTTTTATTTATCCCTTTACCTTAGAGAGGAGGGTATATATCTTTTGCTATGATCCAAAAGTGTAACACATCGAAGAAGTGATCAAAGGCCCTAAGTATGTTCGGCGGATATCCGTTTTGGGTCATTTTAAGACGAATAAGCTATGCCCATCCGTCTGTCTGTCTGTCTGCTGGCTGGTGCGCACGAAAACTCTCGAAAGGAGTAACCGATTGACTTCAAATTTGGTATGTGCATATATATTTTTCTATCTCCGGCTATGTTCGAAGATGGCCATATTGGTCCACTCCTTCCAGTACCTCCCCACCAAGGACTAACGTTTAGTGAAATATTGATTATTTATTAGCTTCTATACTACTTATTTGAATCCTCTCAAATTTTACACATAGTATTAGCTTATTAGACACTATTACCTCAAAAAAAATGGGCGAAGTTGCCACGCCCTTTTTGGTACCTCCCACACAAATTAACAGTTTTGAACCAAAAGTAAATAGCTTAAAACTCTTTTACCTGTGTATAGAAAGACTTGTAATTTTGTACATTGTAATGGTTTAATAGTTCCTACCTCCCACACAAATGGACTAATTTGTACCAAAAGTTACCAGCTTATAACTTTAATACCAGTCCATACAAATACTTGAAATTTTGTACAGTGTAATGCTTTTATAGTACCTAGAGTCCAGAGAAAAATGGGCGTTATTGGCCCGCCTCTTTTTGGTACCTCCCACACAAATGGACCTTTTGTACCAAAAGTTAACAGCTTTTAACTTTAATACCAGTAAATACAAATACTTGGCTGTAATTGTCACGCCCCTTTTGGTACCTCCCACACAAATGAAGCATTTTACACCAAAAGTTAACAGATTATAACTTTAATACCAGTGCTTATAAATACTTGAAATTTTGTGCAGTGTAATGCTCGCTTTTTATTTAAAAATATGAAATGCTAGTACCTAGAGTCCAGAGAAAAGTGACAGTTTTTGGGACGCGCCTTTTTGTACCTCTCACACAAATGGACTATTTTGTACCAAAAGTAAACAACTCTTAACATTAAAACCAGTACATACTTTATTGTTATTAAATGCAATTTAAATTGATAATAATTTAAATAAAACAAAACAAGTAAGAAAGTTTCAGTCGGGTAAACCGACTAAGGTATACCCTCACTTTGTGAGTAATGTAATATTGAATATTACTCGAATTATTCTGTCAATTTGTGTGGGAGGTACCAGAAGGGGTTTATCAAATACACTTTTTTTTCGCTGAACATTAGATTCTTTAAATTCATTGCACTGTGCCGACTTATAAGCATTTATGTGCACTGGTATAAACGTTATGAGACATTAAATTGTGGTATGATTTAGGCATTTTGTGTGGGAGGTACCAAAAGGGGCGTGGCAACAACACCCATTTTTCCCTGGACTGTAGGCAATATAAAAGCATAATACTGTACAAAATTTCAAGTATTTTTATACACTGTTATTAGTGTTATAAGCTGTTAGCTTTTGGTGCAAAATGGTGCATTTGTGTGGGAGGTACCAAAAGGGACTTGGCGACTTCGCCCATTTTTCTCGAGTTGATAGCGACTAATAAGCTAATACTATGTGTGGAATTTCAAAAGATTCGAATAAGTAGTATAGCAGTTATTAAAGAATCAATATTTCACAACATTTTAACCCTTTGTGAGGGAGGTACTAGAAGGAGTGGACCAATATGGCCCATCTTCGAACTTAGCCGGAGATAGAAAAAAATATTACCACATACCAAATTTGAGGTCAATCGGTTACTCCTTTCGAGAGTTATCGTGCGCACCAGCCAGCAGACAGACAGACAGACAGGCAGACAGACAGACAGACAGACAGACAGACAGACGGACGGACATTGCTCATTCGACTTAAAATGACCCAAAACGGATTTCCTCCGAACATACTTGGGGTCTTAGGTCACTCCTTCGACGTGTTACACTTTTTTCCGTAGCAAATGATATATACCCTCGTCACACTAAAGTGAGGGTATAAAAATAAATAAGGTGAGGGGATTCATTAGTCGGTTTACCCGACTGAACTTTCTTACTTGTTTCAATATTAAATGTGCCATAAAATTTGAATTCTGGCCACAATTTTCGATTTGCGCCCATAGTACGTCGGTATTAAGGGGCGTATGATGAGGCGATGTTAGGCGGCTAATGTTGGTTCCTCATGCGATATGCTGAAAGTAATCACAGTAGTCAAAGCAATTCAACAGTTTTAAGCAATTTTTAATATTTATTGTTATTAACATTTAGTTTTGCATAAGTATATTTACTTGTGGTTTTTTGATGTGATAAAAATCGAAAAATGGGATAATTCTATTAATCTTCGGTAACTCTGTAATTTTTGCGCCGATCTAGATCCTACTGGGCAAAAATAAGCTGAAAAGAGCAAAATTGCTCTGGTAACTCAGTCATTTCTTGATCAATTTTTACAAAGGATCCATGGTTATTTTAGTAATTTTATTATCTTCTAGAAAAAAATAATCTGTCCAATATTTTCTAAAATAATTACATTTAAGTCACATTATCATTTTTAAAAACAAAAATAAAGTAGTTTTGCAAAAAACGTGTTCTACTTTTGACCATTCTGACTTCATATTCTGATTCAGCGCACAATTTTGCATAAAGATTAGGTGTCAGTGCACAATTTGGTGAAAGACAAGCAAACAAATGGAATGTTATATAGTTGAAAACGTATATACATACAAAAACACATATTTTATTTGAGAAATTTAGTTAAATATATTTTGTTGTAATATATTAATATATGCGTTCCAAATATATTTTATATACAACAAAGGACTTATCGCAGAATAGTCGTTTGTCTTGCAGTATACTATTATTTGGAGGAACATTCACAGATCTTACTGCAGAATATTTCAAGGCAGATAATCTAGAAAATCCATGAAAACCTAGAAAAAGCCATTAAAATAAATAAAGCACCGGGCGATGACGGCATACCAGCCGAAATCCTACAAATCGACCCAGCTGGAACCCTCCATCCATTTTGGCTGAGGCTTGGCAACAAGATCGCCTCCCTCATGGTTGGTCGAAGGGAATAATTGTAAAATTCCCAAAGAAGGGTGATCTTAGCGATTGCAACAACTGTAGAGGGATAACAATACTAAACACCATAAACAAGTTAATGGCAACAATTATAAATACTATGCTACAAATTATCGAGCAGTCTCTACGCGATGAACAAGCAAGGTCCCGTCCTCACTGAAGCTGTGTCGATCAGCAAACAAACTGCGCATTATAATATATCAATCTATTGAGTGGCGTTCACCACTCTATAGCGACTTTGTTGAAAATTTGTGACACAGCGAATTCTGAATATTTTTGTTTTAGAATTAAAACCAGTAAGGAAAGGCTAAAGTCGGGCGGTGCCGACTATATAATACCCTACACCACTCTCGTAATATTGAATAACTCTGATATATAAATTTTGTAATTCATGTATAAATTGTTTACATAAATTTACTTTTGGGACATTTTATACTTAAATAATACCCTGTACCACAGTGTGGTGTTAGGTATAACAACGATTGGATCTAAAGAGCCAAATCGGATGAAACATATATGTGGGAGCTATAGCTAATAACCGATTTTCTTCAAATTCGGTAGTGTTGGTTCATGGATCAAGAAACTCTACCATTCTAAATTTCAACACGATTGGACGTAAAATACAGCTTTTATAGGACTAAAGGGCCAAATCGGACGAAACATATATATGGGAGCTATAGCTAAATCTTAACCGATTTTCTTCAAATTCGGCAATGTTGGTTCATGGATCAAGAAACTCTACCATTCTAAATTTCAAAACGATCGGATGTAAAATACAGCTTCTATAGGACTAAAGGGCCAAATCGGACGAAACATATATATGGGAGCTATAGCTAAATCTGCACCGATTTTCTTCAAATTCGGCAATGTTGGTCCATGGATCAAGAAACTCTACAATTCTAAATTTCAAAACGATTGGATGTAAAATACAGCTTTTATAGGACTAAAGGGCCAAATCGGACGAAACATATATATGGGAGCTATATCTAAATCTGAACCGATTTTCTTCAAGTTCGGCAA
Source organism: Eudasyphora cyanicolor (assembly GCA_963930755.1). Classification (NCBI taxonomy): domain Eukaryota; kingdom Metazoa; phylum Arthropoda; class Insecta; order Diptera; family Muscidae; genus Eudasyphora; species Eudasyphora cyanicolor. The sequence goes on along the minus strand of OZ005737.1, from coordinate 36,126,394 downwards.
TGTTGGTTCATGGATCAAGAAACTCTACCATTCTAAATTTCAAAACGATCGGATGTAAAATACAGCTTCTATAGGACTAAAGGGCCAAATCGGACGAAACATATATATGGGAGCTATAGCTAAATCTGCACCGATTTTCTTCAAATTCGGCAATGTTGGTCCATGGATCAAGAAACTCTACCATTCTAAATTTCAAAACGATCGGATGTAAAATACAGCTTCTATAGGACTAAAGGGCCAAATCGGACGAAAGATATATATGGGAGCTATATCTAAATCTGAACCGATTTCAACCAAATTCAATAGCGATCTTAACAGCCGAGAAATACTCTAAACTGCAAAATTTCAGAACGATCGGAGTGAAATTGCGACCTGCAGTCGACGAACAACTTTACATGGACGGACGGACGGACGGACGGACGGACGGACGGACGGACGGACGGACATCGTTAAATCGACTCAGCTAGTGATTCTGAGTCGATCGGTATACTTTAAGGTGGGTCTAGCTGTGTTATTTTAAGGTGTTACAAACATCTGCCGTGAAACAAACTTATAATACCCTGTACCACAGTGTGGTGTAGGGTATAAAAAATATCTTAAAAAACTATGAAAAATGTTAAAAAAAATTAAAACTATGTCTTAAAATATCCCTTATGTCGGTTAAAAATTGCACAAATTCCATTTGAATCGATTAATTTATTTAATTTTCCTAAGACCTTCTTAAGTCATTGTTGACATTTTCTAAAGTCAAAGTCTCCATAAAATTACCAATTAACAGATTTTAAATATAAAATTTCCAAAATCGAATAATATATTATTTAAATGAACTCACGGCTTCCATGGAAGATCGATATGGCACGGTGGGGAAGTCCTGGTTTAGAGCCTCACAGAATCGTTAGCCTTTATTTCTTTCCCAAAATAAACAGTTTGTATCATATATGGTTATACGAGTATACAAATTAAGAATAAAATTTAATTTACTTCAGTCCATTCAGTCAGTTAAAATATGTTTATTTTTTACGATTGAACCTAAATCATTTGATTTTGCTACTAAATTTATGACTTTAGACCTTGGCATGTTTTACTACCAAAATTTGCTACGCTATAATGATCACTTTTAACTAACCCCCACCTACATTCCAGTTCATTATTCATTGATAATTTTCATAAATCATGGCGAAAGAAGTGAAACTCCCAAACGAAAACAAAGTATTTACAACTCATGAGCCATTTTGGTTATTATTTTACGAAACTTCAACGCATTAAATAATTTATTAAAGATTTAAATCATGGCGTTAGCTTTTTCCAAATCATAATTCAAAAAAAATTTTATTGCATATTCTTACATTGGTCTAACGATAGTAAAAAAAGGCGAAGTGAATGAAGAAAAGCAAAAATATAAATTTTCCTCATCATTGGGCACAATGTGGCCCATTCAGGCCTCCCAAAAAGAACGGAGGAACATTATTATTAGTAGCTTCACGCGAGGTGGCAGTGAAAGTGAATGTGAAAAACCCCATCAAACATTTTCCCAACAACCATTTATCAAAGCCACAATATTTTTTTGTAGAAGACGCAGAGGGGAAGTAGAGGAGATTCTAATAGCAGCGTTAGCTCTAACATTTCACATCCAGATACGGTTACCTGTCCTTAACTGCATGTGGGGGGCACATGAATATGGACCCTTTCCAGCAACAACGCTGGAAATTGGAGCTAAGGGTATCTGTGCTAAGGGTGTATGTGTTAAAAAATAATTACATAAAAAGCAGCAGGTGGTTGTTTGGCTTTTCTAACCAAACCAAAACGAGTTCATTCCTGGGCCGTTTTTTTCCTCCGACGATGCCAGAAACTTCAGGCTTTCTACAATTTCTGTTCTGGCTTGAATGAAGCAAAAAAAAAAAACGAACAAAAAATACACTGAAGCTAATGGCAATAAAGTAGCTGGAGATAACAATGCAGCAAATGCTGCCGCTTGCCGAGAGTTCATATATATGTTGAAAGCATTATTATAAAATATAAATCACAAGTTAATAGAGTGAGCGAAAACCCGGCGAACGAAAACTCCAAGGCAGCAAAGTCGGGAGTAACCATTAAAATAGATACTTTGTTGGGAAATTTGCTTTCCCTTTTTTTGTGTTAATTTTATTTTCTGACTTTTGTTGTGCAGCTCAGAGGTGCTGAATTATGGTAAAAAATATATACATTTTTAAATTGACTTTGCTTTAAAAATTGTGTACGTATTTTCACTCCCTGCAATTAAAGCAATGTATATTTAACAATTCAGCTCCCTAGAGGGAGGCGCATGATGTTTGCTCCATAACTCGTAGCCACATGGCGTATGATTAATAATAAAGCGTAAACATTGTTAATAATCGTACGTCGTTCTGTCTAGACAATTTGTATTCTCTTTTGACGGTGACTGTATTATATTTCAATAGAATATTGAGTCAAAATATGAAAAAAATACTTTAATTGGTTTTGTGAAGAAAATTATAAAATTGTAAAGGCAAATGCTTGGACTTTAGACCTTGCGTGACTATTTTTGGATTAAGAGATCCTTCGCATTACAATAAGGAGTCGTCACGTTCTGTTTGTAAATCGCAGGAAAGTAGGATCATTGCAAATGATATTCATGCTAAGGTCATCGCCATGTAGAACGGTAGTTAAAAAGTAATTGTGTTGCCAAGAAGTACAAAAGCACAAGACATTTAGATAACCCTATGCAAGAAAATTTTTGTCGAAGGACTGTGCATAATGTTTTCTTGTGTTCTAAACACGCGAAAAATATTAAGAAACATGTTCATGGTAAATCCTTTTAAAAAAAATTCTTTAAAATTTTCATTTTCTTGCTAGGCGCTTTTAGTATTTGGACCATAATTTTTAAAGTATATGATCGATAAAGCCGGAAAACACGTTAAATTAAATAAGGACAACAAAAGTTAATAACGAATCTTCCACATAAAAACATAAGTTTAGTAACTTCTGGCACGAAAAAAACCATAAAAAATAGAAAAAATCGCAAAAAAATATTTGAAGTCAAGAAACTTGACATCAAATTTGGTATGTGTCAACATTTATATATTTTTTGGTCGCTATGATCTTCAGAAAAATGGTCGAAGTTGCCACGCCCATTTTGGTACCTCCCATACAAATGGACCATTTTGCAGAAAAAGTTATAAGCTTATAACTGGCATCCTTGCACATAAAATCACTTGGAATTTTGTACAGTATACCATAGTACAAACATTCCAGCAGATATAAGAAATAATATAAATAAATACCAAATTTCGGCCACCTAGCGCAAGTATGTATTATAGATTGTAGCGTGATTACAAGAGACGAACAAACGAACATGGCTTAATCGTCTTAGATTTTTATGACGATTAATAATATATATACTTTATGGGATCGCAGATGAATATTTAGTGGTGTTACAAACGTCCCCTTTTTGTCACACCCCTTTTTGTACCACCCAAACAAAATTGTCAAAATAAAATACATATATGAAAACATATTTTTTTAATTTCTCTATTTTTACAATATGGGTCATAATTAATACATTTATGCATAGACTTTTTGCAAATAGGCCTTGTTTTCTTCGTCAGGATACTAGCTTTCAAAAAATGGAGCAAACTATTTTTTTCGATTTTTTTCTATTTTTATCCACTTAATTTACAAGGAGGAGTGTATGTATCACCTGCTACGAGCCAAAAGTGTAACATGTTCGGCGGAAATCCGTTTTTTTGACATTTTAAGTCATTTGAACAATATCCGTCCATCTGTCTGTTCGTCTGTCTGTCTGTAAAGGATCGACTTTAAATTTTGGTAAGTGATAATATTTTTTTCTATATCAGGCTAAGGCCAAAGATGAAATATGTTGGACCACTCCTTCGAGTATCTCCCCCACGAAGTGTTAAAATGTATTGAAATATTGATTGTCTCACAACATGTATACTACTACTCAGAATCTTTTGCAATGCTACACATAGTATTACTTTCTTGGTCGCTTATCTTGAGAAACGTGGGCGAAGTTTTCACGCCCCTTTTGGTACCTTCCATACAAGTGGACCATTTTACAAAAAACAAGGAAAGACGGATTAAGATCGACCATGCCGAAAAAATTAGAAAAGTTTGCTCTGAAGGGTTTTTAACCGATCTGTATACAAATTAACAGAGAGAAGTCTATTGATACAATTAGAGGCAATACTAAATTTTAGGAAAATCGGTTCAGATTTAGATATAGCCCCATATATATGTTACCCATGATTTGACATGTAAGCGCTGTAAAAACTTTATTTTACTTCCGATCAGTATGAAATTCTGCAGAAAGAGGTTTCTTATTATATGAATGAACACTGTTAAATTTGGAAGAAATCGGTTCAGATTGAGATATAGCCCCCATATATACGTTACCACCGATTTGACATGTAAGCGCTGTAAAAATGTTATTTTATATCCAATCAGTATGAAATTCGGCAGAAATAGGTTACCTATTATATGAATGAACATTTGTAAATTTGGAAGAAATCGGTACAGATTTAGATATAGCCCCCATATATACGTTACCCCCGATTTGACATGTAAGCGCTGTAAAAATGTTATTTTATATCCGATCAGTATGAAATTCAGCAGAAATAGGTTTCTTATTATATGAATGAACACTGTTTAAATTGAAAGAAATCGGTTCAGATGCTAGGGCTGTAGCATTTTGGTTTGCAAATTTTGTTCCAAGGCCTGAATCGAAGCTGGTTTGTACGCATAAACTATAGACTTTACATATCCCCACAGGAAAAAGTCTAACGGTGTGATATCACAAGATCTTGGTGACCAATCCACCGGCCCAAAACGTGAAATTATCTGCTCAACGAAGTGTTCTCTCAATAAATCATTGATTGATGCGATGTGTGGGAAGTGGCGCCGTCTTGTTGAAACCAAATGTCGCCGAGATCACGAGCTTCAATTTCAGGCATCAAATAGTCGGTTATCATGACACGATAACGGTCGCCATTGACGGTTACGTTCTAACCGGCATCATTTTTGAAGAAATATGGACCGATGATTCCGGTACGTCGGATCGGGAATCGTTAAATGGCAAAAAGATAGCTCTTAACGAGAGCTAAAAGATATATATTGCTCATGGGTGTCAAAGTCGTGGGTCGACTGGAAAGTGTTTTTTTTGTATTTAAAAAAAAATGGACTTAGCGTAATTGGCGAACGATTATTTTTATCCTCTCACCTTAGAGAGGAGGGTATATATCATTTTCTACGAGCCAAAAGTGTAACACATCGAAGGAGTGACCTAAGACCCTAAGTATGTTCGGCGGAAATCCGTTTTGGGTCATTTCAATTCATTTGAGCAATGTCCGCCCGTCCGTCTGTCTGTCTGTCTGTGTGTCTGTCTGCTAGCTGGTGCGCACGATAACTCCCGAAAGGAGTAACCGATAGACTTCAAATTTGGTATGCTGTAATATTTTTTTCTATTTCCGGCTAAGTTCGAAGATGGGCCGTATTGGTCCACTCATTCTAGTACCTCCCCCACAAAGGGTTAAGTTTTAGTGTAATACTGATTCTTTAATACCTTCTATACTACTTACTCGAATCTTCTGAAATTTCACACATAGTATGTTAGTCGCTAACACGTCAAGAAAAACACCAGAAAAATGGGCGATGTGCCCACTCCATTTTTGGTACCTCCCACACAAATAGACCATTTTGCACCAAAAGTTAACAGCTTATAACTTTAATACCAGTGTATATAAATACTTGAAATTTTGTACAGTATGTATAATGCTTTTATATTACCTAGAGTCGAGAGAAAATGAGCGTTATTGGCAAGCCCCTTTTGGTACCTCCCACACAAATGGACCATTTTAAGCCAAAAGTTAACAGCTTATATCTTTAATACCAGTGCATACAAATACTTGAAATTTTGCACAGTGTAATGCTTTTATAGTACCTAGAGCCCAGAAAAAATGGGCGTTATTGGCACGCCTCTTTTGTTACCTCCCACACAAATGAACCATTTTGTTCCAAATGTAAACAGCTCTTAACTTTTATACCAGTGCATACGTTGAAGTTATTAAATGCTACTTAAATTGATAATAATTAAATTAAAACAAAGGGACTCAAGGTGATGGGATACATAAGTCGGTTTACCCGACTGAACTTTCTTACTTGTTATAATAAAACTAAATAATTTGTAAACGTTGTGCAGGCGTAAGTCTTTCCATGATGAAATGCCAAACAATACACAACAAAAATAACATGACAGCATGACATTACTCACACGTGATCTGTCAAAAAAAGACTATTGAAAAAGTATCTATACTAGGATCATCCGATATATGGGGGCTATATCTAAATCTGAACCGATTTTGACCAATATCAAAAGGGATCGTCCTGGGCCAAAAAAGAATACTGTGCTACATTTCATCACAATCGCTACTGTGCTAAATTTCATCACCATAAATACGACCTGCACTTTGAATACAACGTTACATTTACAGACATATGGACGGACGGACATACGGACATGGTTAAAACGACTCAGGAAGGGATTCCAAGTCGATCGGTTTAAAAAACGATGGGTCTAACTCTTCTCCTTCTGGGTGTTACAAACAAATGCAAAAACTCATAATACCTTGGAACACAGTGTGGTGTAGGGTATAAATATTGAGGTGGTTCTTCTTTGTTGTTTAATATATTTTGCCTATTTATATCCAGTCTTCCAAATATCATGTTTTCTGTTCTGAAATATTTAAATACTGTTATGATTTATTCTAGTAAATGTATAGAATGGATGTTAAAGAACTCGTTTTATGAGATATGAATTCTAATGGAATGAGTCCTCTTTAAATATTTAATTTTCAAATTTGTTGTGCCCTGATTTTTCTAAAGAAGGTAACAATTTTGACATTATTTGCAATTAGATAAATTTTACGCAAAAGACGTTTCGGTACTTGCTTATTTTGGCAGCAGTTTTAAGAAGGAATGCTACATTTATCATCTACCAATTGAACTTGTTATATGCCGAAATAAAATTCAACTTCTCCCTTTTTTCAATATTGTTTGGAAATAAAAACTTAAAAAATATAAAAACTTAAAATATTTAAGATTGTAATCGAAAATATTCGCCAAAAAATATTATGTACATTCTTTGGAAAAACTGTCATTTGCAGCGTAATTTCCTGTATAATATTTTCTAAGTGTAATAAGGTCCAAAATTAATGTTATACTTTCCAACTAATATTACATTCATTTAAATGGGCCTCATTCCATTTCATATGTATTGTACTTCCATGCGTATGAATGACATGATAATGCATTTTGTATAACTCATACGTCACCTTATCCTAAATCTGCTGAAGCTACTGTGTTATCAATAAAATTGCCTCAACAATGGACGTAATTAAACATCTCTTCATCAAGAGACATTAAAATCAAATTCTTAAACAAACAATAAACTTAACAATATAATTGTGTGAAAAATAAAAGATTTTATCCAAACGATAAGGAAGACAGGATGTACAAAACAGACAGAGAACACACATACACAAATACAAAATATAAAAATAAACCAAACAAATACAAAGCAAATGTAAAACCAATCTTCTGCTCAAACATTAAGTTGCACAATTTTATCCTAATTTTCGGTCTGTTATTGTTGTCGGCTGTCCTCGTCCTCGTCGTCGAACAACATCGAAAGTTCAGAGTATAAAGTACACTTAGAAAATTAGACTAAAGGCATCAAGATAAGAGCAGACTCAATGAATTAATTTCCTTGGTTGTCCGACAACAAATAAGAAGAAACAAAAACAGAAGCAACAACAACAAGAGTAGTAACCACAATATTAACAAGAGGCAATAACCACAAGGACAATGACGATAACAACAAGGATAATACGAACAACAACAAGTATACTAACCGTAATAAAACCATATGAACGTATTAGAGATAGTAAACAATTATAGAAATAAGTCCAAAAGATAAAGCTATGGGCAAGGCAGAGAGTAGACACAGGCCTAAGCCATATTGCGAATTAATTTTGCTTAGGGCACAGGGAACATTTTTCAGGACACACGCACTTATACTCATATGTTTGTGTGTAAGAAAATCCTTTTCTGCGACATCTTGGACGTAGTAGTTATTTTTATGAAGAGTAGTTCTGTTGTTGTCATTCTACTACTATTGCTTCTGTACTGCTTATGAAGCCTCACCACAAACTTTAGAAACAATACCAAATGGAATACAACAACATCTAGACCAGAGATAAGTTATCTCTTCGTCTATGGAATTCTGAGGGTACTGTTGGTGGTGGTGTCCTATTCAGAGACGATGCAGTACAATATATCAAAGGGCAAATTAAGTTTCGTGGTAGGTTTGTAACTTCGGTAATTGTTAGAAAGAAATCACAAACAAAAGTTTCGGATTGCAAATTCCTCATGCAGATCAATTCTCTATGAAATATCACAATAAAATGTATATCTTAATAATTGATTCCGATTAGATATACGAGTAACACCAGATTCCCCGCCAAGTTTAATGAAAATCGATTCAGATTTATATGTACCCCCATAATATGTTCTTTCTGATGTGACATGTAATCGCTGTATTTTATATCAGACAGTTATGAAATTTGGCCGAGAGGAGCTTTTTGATCAAAGAATGAAGACTCAAATTTAAACAAATAAAGTATGGTCCAAAACGTCCGCACGATGTTAATCTATGTGTACGTAACATACACATAGATTAACATCGTGCGGACGTTTTTCATGGACTCCAAAGAAGAAGGAGTGATACTTAACATACCGAAAAAAGGAGGTCTAATTCAGTACAAACACTGGCGCGGAATAACGCTTATTAATATCACTAACAAAGTTATCGCTCCAATCATCAATAAACGTCTATCTGATGCCTTCAATCCGGTGTTACGTAGTGAACAATCCGGGTTCCGTCCCCACAGATCGTGTACGGACCACATAAACAGCCTACGAATCATCACTGAACAGTCAGTAGAATGGCGCTCGACACTCTATCTGGCTTTCACAGACTTCGAAAAGGATTTTGACACTCTGACACACTCCGCAATTTGGCGTGCAGAGGAACTCCCACCAAATTCATCCGAATCCTGCACCTTGTAAGCGTCAGACGACCATTCTGCATTAAAGCAGGGGTAAGACAAGGTTGTGTTCTCTAACCATTACCTTTCAACATCGTTCTTGACTGTGTGTTAAAACGGGCAATATCCACACCAATAGGTATAACCTGCGGATAGTAGTTGCAACAGACAGATAGTAGTTGCTACAGGAGATACAACTACTATTGGCAAGACAGCACTGCACCCTCCTTACCCGTCAGCACCTTCTCAAATGCGGAAACACCGACCACCCAAACCACGCCACCAGTAGGAGAAAGCCTTCCGACAGAACCGTTCCTATACGGTTTGACTTTAGGACGGAAACCCGGATTCTATGGAGAGACAGCTAACAACGGACAGCTCTGATGAAGGCATTGCAACGGCATTGAGGCAAGTGCACACGGAAATGGTTCAAGAAGCCATCGAATCATATCCAAGCAGCATCGTGCTTGGAGGCATACCACCGCCTGTACATGACGATGAGAAGCAGTTACCTAGGGAGACCAGATCTGTCCTTTCCCAGCTCAGGTCTGGTATCTCTAGGTACCTGAACAGTTACATCTCCGTCTTCAACCCAGCAGTACGGGATGAATGCACCAAGTGTGGTCACTCGCCGCACATCACCAGACACCTCTTCGAGTGTCCCGCTAACCCGACCCAACTGACACCAATATCACTCTGGACACATCCACTAGAGGCAGCTCGCTTCCTCGAACTGGATGTGGAAGCTTAATGTCTACCTTTAATTTAAACCTCTTTTCTTTTTACTCTCTTTTTTCTTCCCTATCTCATATACATACGAAATCCTGAAGACAGAAGACTGGAAGACCTCGTCTACGCCGATGCAAGGCAAGCTAGATTATATGCAGACAGAGACAACTAAAGCACACCACAAATACCGCTTGTCTACAAATCAGGAATCATAACCTGGAGGATGTAACAACATTCTGTTACTTCGGGAGCATACTGACTACATCCGGTGGATTCTGTGCTGACATCCAAAACAGAATTAATGCCACCACCCAATCCTTTGGCCGTCTGAATCCCACTTGGCGATCTCCGCACATGTCTTCCAAAACCAAACGAAAAATATTCAACACCTGCGTAAAATCTACGCTTCTTTACGGATGCGAGTCTTGAAATGCAGTAATTAAATCATCAATCGCTGTCTGCGACGCATCCGGAAAATATTCTGGCCAGCCACAATCTCCAACCAATCTCTATGGCAGAGAACAAAACAAACCAAATCAAAACGGAAATTCTCAAAAAGAGATAGATTGGACATACCATACGGAAACCGGAGGGCGACATCGCAAAAGCAGCCACTGAGTGAAAACCCGAAGAAGTGGAAGACCAGCTCATACCTGGAGAAGAAAGCTGAAGAACACACCATGACTTGGGGTCAACTTAAGTCATTAGCACCTCATAGATGTAAATGGAAAAAATTTGTTATGGCCCTATGATCCCCGATCGAAAAGTAACTTATACTAATAATAAATATTAAGTCAATCGGTTACTCCTATCGAAAGGGCGGACATTGATTACATAGGTTTAAATGGCACAAAACGGATTTTCGTCAACAATTCCTGGGTACCTTGTGGTGATCGTTTGAGCTACAATACCTCCTTTCATGAACCGAAATACCATCCAAAGCAGACACCGATTTATCGTGAGCTACTGTGGCCGAATTGGTTAAGACGATTGCTTACCATTCTAAGGTCGCAGGTTCGATACTCATTTCGGTGATGTTTTTATTTTTTTTTCTTGTATGCAATTAAATGCATTGCTCGCAGTTACTTACGCAGGGCTAGCTAAGCAAAGAACTTCGGTGAAGGAGAGTAGGGGGTGATGCAGTTCTATTTTCGTCGCAGACAGTGCGCGAGTTTTGTTCAAGGTATCATACAATTTTATGACCCTGTTGGCGAATGATGATGTTGTTGTTATTAGTTGACTGCATTGTAAGATATGGCTGAATTTTCGGACACGAATTAGAGAATAGAAAAGAAATATAATAAATAGCAACCATTGTATATAAAAAAGATCATGTTATTTGTCTTCATTGGAGCCCTAGCAACATCGAGTATTTCTTTCTGTTGCTAATCTCAAAACGATCAACATCAATCAATATCTTCGGCCAAAGAGTTGGTATAATGGAGTGATTAGAAAGTGTGCTTACTTTACTATACTTAGCAAATTCGGATATAAATTTTGCTAAAATAATTTAAAATTTGTGACTTAAATAACGAATAGCTGCGAATAAATTTAGCATATATGTGCAATTATGTAAATTTTCTAAAAAAATAAATATTTAAGTGAAATTAATCTACTAATTTCACGCAGCTTAACCAAAGAAGACTGCATTCTAAAAAAATTATAAATCTTTGCTGTTCTTAGGACAGGAACAAGTGTCCTGACTTAAAGTAAATCGTAAATTTTATTAAGGTAAGGACGATTTACGAGCTCGATTTAGGAATTTTCCTAACCCTATATCCTCACTTAGGTCCTGTATCAGCTAACAGAGTGCATTCCTTGACGTTCTGGAATAATAATTGCTCGTTTCCCTCATTTCCATGGATTAGTGGAAATGAGGAATATCATTTTTTTGACGCCGAAGAAAAAATTTGAGGAAACTGACTGCCAGAATTTAATTAGTATGCCATGGCCAGAATCACGCTGTGAGCAAAGTCTTCAAACGAATCTTACGTCATCAAAATTGCATAACTGGTGTTTCTAACCAGGCTCAAAGAATTTTTCTAACATCAGAGACAGAGCCTTTTTAATATAAAAGTGAACCATGGTAGCGTTAACGCAATTGTTTAAGAAGAAAAAACTGCGAGGAAAGAAGTCCTGAACGGATTCAGCCAGCTCATCCGAGACAAAAAATACAATACTCGTTTTAGCGGCTTACATTTGACTCCACGCCGAGTGTGTTTTTCTTATGTGTCACACCTACTGGAGTCTTAAAAAGAGCCCCCATTGAACGAAATCATAAATGGATATAAATAATGAAGATGATAACCTTGCAATGAAATTATCGCCGGAGAGTACAACATATTTTTAAAGAGTCATAATTAAGTATATAAGTATGGTCAGATAAATATCCCCTTTATTTTATACCGTCCCTAGGAAAGCAACATTTTATTAATATCTTAATTCCTACAGCTAGAACTCAACAGCAAATCTACGTATGTTCAACGAGGCCTCGATGTCCATCAGAAAAGTGAGCTGTCCATTGGTGAGTGAGTCAAATTATTGTTACCTCCTTTGATTAAAATTTTGCGTCGACCCATATGTATTTATATTGAAATCTGATCTTGTTAGGAATTTCTTAGGATATAAAAATATAATGTTAATGTATATAAATCGTTAAATCAAGTAATTTAATTTTCTATAAATTGTTAAATTTATATGAAATCGTTTAAATAACATTCGAATTATTAAAAAAAAAACATTTTCGTTGATAAGTTTCGTAATTGGAAAAAGAAATCAATTCAATGATTAGATAAATAATTTCCAATAATTTGCATTAGAATAGGTATGAATCTCAAGGTCATTATTAATAAATCAATTGTTACTGAATTTTACAAAATGGAACTATAAGCTTTTCTAGTTTCCTTACTGTGTTGAGGTAGGTTAGGGTAACTTTCGAGTTTGGGGTTTTTAAAATCAGTATGGCCATTAAAAACCATGGCAGGGTTTGGGTTTTGAGGCTTAATCTCTACCAACATCAAGAGATTATTACGAATGGTAATTCTTGACTGGAACTTTTTTCTTTTTAATCGGTCTAAACTAGGGGCAAAGAATGTTTAGTAACCAACATTTCCAATCCAAATTAATTATTTGCTTATTATAAAACCGGGAGTCTACAATAATTTTTGTTTATGTGGTAGATTGTGGAATATTGAGATTGGAGAAGATCCGAACTCCCCACCCGACTGCTAGCTAGCAATTTAATGGCTCCCATGTCTTCGACGGCTCAAGATTAAATATTAAATTGTCTTCTTTCCCACAGTCTATGTTCAGAAAAAAAGTTTAACCTAACCATGACAGGAATGGTACTCGACCAGAAATATTTTCACAATTGTTTATTGAACATTACAACCTTAGGACACACCTTCGATGTATTAAACTTTTGACCTGCAGCAACGAATATATATACCCTCGTTCACAATATTGGGTGTATAAAAACATGATTATTTTGAAATTCTCGTACTTCTACCAAGATGGCTATAATTTCTACATTTATCCGTAAATTTAAATAGACTATGTTTTCTTCGTTAGGATAGAAATAGATCCACCTAATTTTAGCGATTTTTTGTGTTTTATGGCTTTTCCGTGTCAGCAAAAGAACGATCTCAGAAAACAATTTTTTTCATTTTTTAAACGACCGTGTCTAATTTTCTTTGTTCAACATTTGTAGCCCTAATAATTATACCCTACACCACACTGTGGTACAGGGTATTATGACTTTGTGCATTTGTTTGTAACACCTAAAAGGAGACGAGATAGACCCATTGTTTATTATACCGATCGACACACAATCACTTTCTGAGTCGATTTAGCCATGTCCGTCTGTCCGTCTGTCTGTCCGTCTGTCTGGCCGTCTGTCTGTCCGTCTGTCTGTCTGTCCGTCTGTCTGTAGATGTATTCTTGTAATCAAAGTACAGGTCGCAATTATGGCCCCATCTTGACGAAACTTTACACATATCTTTTCTTTGGCCCAAGGACGATCCCTATTTAATTTGGTTAAAATCGGTTCAGATTTAGACATAGCCCCCATATATATGTTACCACCGATCTGACATGTATGCGCTGTAGAGACTGTATTTTATATCCGATCAGTACGAAATTCAGGGGAAATCGGTTCAGATGTATATATAACCTCCATATATATGTTCCTCCTGATTTGGTATCAACGCGCTATAGAAGTTGTACTTTTCTTCCGATCATTAATATTTTCCGGAAAGATGTTTCTCAATTTAGGAACGAATATTGCTTAATTTAGCGATTATCGGCTCTGAATTAGATAATATGTTCCTGCCTACTTACCAATTATTCCAAATTATTATCGCAATGACTCTTACCGCATTGTTAGAGAGGTGTAGGGTATTATATAGTCGGCCCCGCCCGACTTTCTGCCTTTCCTTACTGGTTTTCATTAATTTAAAGATTATCCCGGCTTTATCGAGGTTTTAATTAAAAAATATAGTCTGAATCCAAATCCGAATATTTTTTCACCACACTGTGGTATAGGGTATTATTAGAAAGTTTCATGATAGATTTTTGTAACAACTAGAAATACCACAGCTAGACCCACTTTAAAGTATACCGATCGACTCAGAATCACTACCTGAGTCGATTTAACCACGTATATCCGTCCGTCCGTCCGTCCGCCTGTCCATCTTATGTCGTTCTTTGAGTACAGATTGAAATTTCACTCCGATCGTGCTGAAATTTTGCAATTAGGAGTCTTGCATACCTAGAAAAAACTCTACTGAGCTTTTAGAAAATCGAGTCAGATTTAGCTATAGCCCCCATATATATGTTTTGTCCGATTTGGCCCTTTAGCCATATAGAAGCTGTAGTTTACATCCAATCGTTTAAAATTTGGCACGGTAGAGTTTCCTGATCCATGAACCAACATTGGCGCATTTGAAGAAAATCGGTTCAGATTTACCTATAGCCCCTATAAATATGTTTCTTCCGATTTGGCCCTTTAGCCCTATAGAAGCTGTATTTTACATCCTATTGTTTTTAAATCTAGCATGGTACAGTTGTTTGATCTATAAAACAACATAGCCGAAATTGAAATCGAAAATCGGTTCAGATTAAGATATAGCTCTTATATATATATGTTTCGTTCGATTTGGCTCATTAGGTCTATAGAAGATGTAGTTTACATCCAATCGTATTGAAATTTAGCATGGTAGAGTTTCTTGATCAATGGACCAACAATGTCGAATTTGAAAAAATCGGTTAAAATTTAGTTATAGCTCCCACATATATTTTTTTGTCCTATTTGGCTAATGTTGTAAACAAATTTTAGTTGAATTATACATTGCATATTTCTGTGTTATCCAATTTTTCTAGAGTGGTTTAAGTTATTATATAGTCGGCACCGCCCGGCTTTGGTACTGCCTTACTGGTTTTTTCTCGAATGCACAGCTCTTAGATAAAAATCTTGTAAACTAGTGATACTAAGAAATTTCCAATAATTTTAAATACGAAATGCCATTATTTAAATTTAAGAGAGCTTTAGCCCCAAATCTTTAGAATTAGGGCAATACTTGTTCGGTGTAGATGTAGTATAATAATGAAAGTAAATTTGTACCATATCGGACCATATCCACGGTTTGATATAGCCCTCGTATAAATTTGCCTTCCTATTTGTATTCTTGACATATTTTATGCCAATTTTCAACCTTTATAAATGACTTTTAATTGTTCCCAAAGCCGTTCCTAATGCAAATGACCAATATTGGCCCACCTCTCTTCTTAATATACTTTGTTTCTCTGCACGAGACACAGGTGTAACCTTTTCTAAGTGGTACTGTACGTTATAATGTACTTAGTCGTCCCCGGTAGATTTTGTTTTTACCTTACTTGTAATATACTCAAGCATAAGTAACTATGTATGTATATAACAAATTTGCCATTCACAATGCAGTTTTCTTCTATGTCGGCCTCTGACAGCAGATTTCTCCCACTCGCACTTGTTGTCTTTATAAGAAAACATTTAGATGGCCTTAAGTAGTGTTCAGACAATACAAGATTTAATATGTTTTATATCATGTCTATATGTGAACAAATGGCTATAAGACTACCCACAAACATATGTATATACGTATATCTACACATCTGGAGCAATAGGCGGGTTTTATCGAAAAATTACAACTATTATTAAATTATTCTTCCTATTCCCCTTCAACAGAGTGTGTATATAAAACAAGTCGATTGTTGTTGTATATGTGTGCTCCCTGAAGCTGATGTATGTGTCTGTATTTTGTTATTTCTTTTTTGCAGACTCATTTGATGCATCCTTTTTTCTCTCGCTCCTTTATAGTGTTGATGAAGGTTGGTTATGGTGGTGATGGCATTTGATGGCCCCCATTTAATGGTCTGTCGAAGAGTCGTGTAGAAAAACTGGAACAATATGTTCACCAAAATGTTGACTAAAACTGAAGCTTTACTGGCTTAACATGTTTTTCATTATATCAAAATGTGTTTTATGTTTTTCTGTTCGGGTTTTCTTGGCAATTTTTTTCTGATATTGAAAGTAGTGCCTTGTGTTGTGGGTTTGTTTAGCTTTTTTTTTTTCTCTCCCCAAGGGGTTTATTTTTGTGGATGTCTGCAGGATTTAGGTGTCAGTCAGAGTTAATACCTATAGTGTCTGAAGTTTAAATTTGTGTCTTAAAGTCGGTAGAAATGTTAAGCAAAGTATGTAATAGTTATAAACAATATAACACTTTGGTAACTTTTGGAAGTCAGATGGGGTTAAAAAAAGTATGTAGACACATAAAAGCTGTTGCAATTTTTCACATAAAGGAAATTTTTCGAAATGTGGTGAATTAACAAGCGATAATGATTAAACGTGTTAAAAATTTCATACTGCAAAAAATTACAAATTCTCAGAGAACATTTGTTAATAAATTTTTAAATATTTGTGATTTTATTTGATACTTCTAAGTAAGGGAAAAATAAGTTAATTTTAACAGAATTCTGCATGTCAACTGTTTATGAAATTAGCTAAAACATGTTCCTAGATTTCGGTTCTTTCAACGTATACATTTTGTAGAGCGTCCCAGTAGGTGAGTTAGTATTGTGCTCGCCTATGAGTTTGTGGGTCGTGGGTTCGGTTCACCAAAGGCTCTGGTCTGTCGCTAATAAAAATACCAAGCTACATGGTCTTTGTCGCCCGGCTTTTCCCTGGACCTTAAAAATAGAATATAAATCCATTTTATATTGTAATTCATATATTGTAGTCTAATTCTAAGATATGATATATATATATATACATGTATGTTAATTTTAAGTAAATAAAAATAAAGGTAGGCACTGAACATGTAGATCCGTCTATATAAGTATGATACCTTACCTCCCTACAAACGTTCTTATGGAGGGCGACATGGTCTATATTTACTGGTAACACTATGTGGTAACATTGTATGATATAGTGTCACAAACCCGGAAATAATATATAAATATTTATTACAAAATTTTTGTATAGTAATTTTTATACCCTCACTTTAGTGTGACGAGGGTATGTATCATTTGCTACGGACAAAAAGTGTAACACATCGAAGGAGTGGCCTAAGATCCCAAGTATGATTAGCGGAAATCCGTTTTGGGTCATTTTAAGTCGAATGAACAATGTCCGCCCGTCCGCCAGTCCGTCTGTCTGTCCCCGTCCGTCTGTCTGCTGGATGGTGCGCATGATAACTCTCGAAAGGAGCAACTCGAGAAAAATGGGCGAAGTTTCCACACCCCTTTTGGTACCTGCCACACAAATGCACTATTTTGCACTAAAAGTTTACATCTTATAACATAAATACCAGTGTATACAAAAACTTTAAATTTTGTACAGTCTAATGCTTTCATAGTGCCTACAGTCCAGTGAAAAATGGGCTTTATTTCCACTCCCATTTTGGTACCTCCCACACAATGGTACCATTTTGCACCAAAAGTTAAAAGCTTATAATATTAATACCAGAGTACAAATATACTTGAAATTTTGTACAGTGTAATGCTTTGATAGTGCCTACAGCCCTTTGAAAAATGGACGTTATCACACGCCCCTTTTGTTACCTCCCACACAAAATGGCCAAATCATACCACAATTTGATATCTCATAACGTTAGTATACCTGTGCACACGAACGCTTATAATTCGGCAAAGTACAATGTATTTAAAATATCTGCTGTTCAGCAAAAAATAGGAGTATTTGTTAAACCCCTTCTGGTACCTCCTAAACAAATTGACAGTATAATTCGTGTAATATTCAATAATAAGGGTTTTCCAACAAGAGGTGTTATTTTGGTATTCTAAGATTGAATGAGATAAATGATCGGATGTTTTTTTCATAATAGAGAGGAAGGTATGCCGTTAATAATGAAAAACAACATCAGCCAAATGGCCACCACGACCACGCTTACAGGACCATATCATTTTCATGAAATTTTCCATAACCAAATCGCAAACGGTCCGGAAACTTTTCCCGTAACAGAGCAATGGTTTCGTTGCTTGTGTGGCACGTAGCGCCGTCTTGTTGAAAGTAAACCTTGTCCAGATCAATACCATCCAACTCCGACCATAAAAAATCATGAACCATCATTCGATAGCGCAATCCATTCACGGTAACTGTTGATCCAACCTCATTTTCGAAAAAGTAAGGTCCAATGACCCCGCCGAACCATAAACCGCACCAAACAGTCACACGTTGAGGATGGAGAGGCTTCTCAACAATAACTCTTGGGTTTTCCGAGTCCCAGATGCGACAATTTAGCTTGTGGACGTAGCCACCGAGGTGGAAATGGGCCTCATCAGTCAAAATGATTTTTCGAATTTTAATAATTTCAATGCGTTGTTAGTAATGGCGTAGTTTCTACTTGTCAAATGTCAAAGAATAAAACTTCAAAAGTGACAGCTACCGAAATACCGGGTGATTCAAAATAACACCTCTTGTTGGGAAACCCGTTATATTATATATTCGTGAAGAAATAAATTTTATGTGAAAATCAAGAAATTTTTTTTTGCAACAGATATATTAATATATTAGAACAAAATATATTTGCCAACAGACTTTTACAAATAAAATATGTGTTTACACATAATCAAAGTTATTGTGCAAGAACTTTTCCAAATATATTTTATTTAATAATAGTACATATTTTGTGTTTGTACTCAGGCTCAAGATCGTTATTGTTGTTTTCAGTATATGAAAACAACTTTGTTATACCCTACACCACACTGTGGTACAGGGTATTATAACTTTGTGCATTTGTTTGTAACACCCAAAAGGAGAAGAAATAGACCCATCGTTTATTATACCGATCGACTTAGAATCACTTTCTGAGTTGATTTAGCTATGTCCGTCTGTCCGTCTGTCTGTCTGTCTGTCTGTCTGTCCGTCTGTCTGTGCATGTATTCTTGTAATCAAAGTACAGGTCGCAATTATGGTCCGATCTCGACGAAACTTTACACATATCTTTTTTTTGGCCCAAGGACGATCCCTATTGAATTTGGTTAAAATCGGTTCAGATTTAGATATAGCCCCCATATATATGTTAGCCCCGATTTGACATGTAAGCGCTGTAAAAACTTTATTTTATATCCGATCAGTATGAAATTCGGCAGAAAGAGGTTTCTTATTATACAAATGAACAATGTTAAATTTGGAAGAAATCGGTTCAGATTTAGATATAGCCCCCATATATACGTTACCCCCGATTTGATATGTAAGCGCTGTAAAAATGTTATTTTATATCCGATCAGTGCGAAATTCGGCAAAGAGAGGTTTCTTTCTACATGAAGGAATACTACCAAATTCGGAGAAAATCAGTTCAGATTTAGATATAGCCCCCATATATATGTTACCCCCGATTTGACATGTAAGCGCTGTAAAAACTGTATTTTATATCCGATCAGTGCGAAATTCGGCTGAAAGAGGTTTCTTATTACATGAAGGAATACTGCCAAATTCGGAGAAAATCGGTTCAGATTTAGATATAGCCCCCATATATATGTTACCCCCGATTTGACATGTAAGCGCTGTAAAAACTGTATTTTATATCCGATCAGTGCGAAATTCGTCAGAAAGAGGTTTCCTATTATATGAATGAACACTTTTAAATTTGGAAGTAATCGGTTCAGATTTAGATATAGCCCCTATATATACGTTACCCCCGATTTGACATGTGAGCGCTGTAAACATGTTATTTTATATCCGATCAGTGCGAAAGTCGGCAAAAAGAGGTTTCTTTCTACATGAAGGAATACTGCCAAATTCGGAGAAACTCGGTTTAGATTTAGATATAAGGCACATATATATGTTACCCCCGATTAGACCAGTAAGCGCTGTAGAGACTGTATTTTATATCCGATCAGTACGAAATTCGACAGAAGGAAGTCTTTTTACATGAATGAGTATTCAGGGAAGATCGGTTCAGATTTATATTAAAGCTCCATATATATGTTCCTCCTGATTTGGTATCAAACCGCTATAGAAGTTGTATTTTACTTCCGATCATTACAATTTTCCAGAAAGATGTTTGTCAATTTAGGAACGAATATTGCTTAATTTAGCGATTATCGTTTCAGAATTAGATAATATGTTTCTACCCATTTACAAATTATTGCAAATTATTATGGCAATGACCCTTATCGCATTGTTAGGGAGGTGTAGGGTATTATATAGTCGGCCCCGCCCGACTTTCTGCCTTTCCTTACTGGTTAAAAATTAAAGAAGAAGTAAGTGACATGTATTGGGGGCGGTTGTAATGCACGCAAAGAAAAAATTCGTTTCTGCGAAACGAAATATTAGACAACTAAAATTCTCGTTTGCCGAAACTGAAATTTCGTTTGTTGTGACAGAAACATATTCTGACCAAAAGAAATTTCAGTCGTCGTAAACGAGAATTGTAGTTGTCTAATATTTCGTTTCGCAGAAACGAATTTTTTCTTTGCGTGTGGTTGGATAAACAGATCTGTTTCGGGAGCCACCAAACTCCCATTATCAATATCCTTATTACAACGATTACTTCAGTTAAAAAGATTTTAAAAACATTTTCTCAATTTTATGTAGATTTTTTCCTAGATTTCGTGTTATAATTAAACAGAAAATATGCCATAAATACAAATTAATCTTTCTTTATTAGATCCAAATAAAGAAATATTAGGATGGGAACGTAATAAGTGGACAAAGATAAAAATGTAAGGCGCGAAAGTTATGGCGGTTACAAATTGAAATTTAAAAAAAAAAATTCTATAAAATTCAATTTTTAGCGGAATTAGGAAAACTAAACTTACAATCGTAGACCATTCCCATTTCTATCAGCTTATGTCAAAATATTCGCAGTGCCTTCATTATTTGCAAAAATATATATGTATGTATATAAATATAAATATTTGAATTTTTTAATTCAAATGTTATATGTGCTTTGCGATCATCGCTAAGACAAAAGTGTCTCGTTCTTCGCGTACAAGACTTCAATCTACAAATACGTATCCATGGTTAATAAGTGCACCACATCAGTACCCCCAAAGAACATAGAAATTAATTTAAGAACTTTATACTATAAAAATTGTCAAGGACAAAATTTGCAAATTTTGAAAATTTGAAAAAAGTGAATAAAATTTCGCGTAAACATCTCACATGAACAATGCCCACGAATTATTCTTCCTCCAAATATCCCTCGTATTTTTTGTAACTGACCTGTACTTCTACGAATACATTTTTTCTAAATTTTTGAAGGGTATGTGCTTATATCTTTTAAAGTATATAAGATAATAACAAAATATTTTTGGGAAAAAACTGTTGGCATAATAACGAAGAAAACAATGCCTACTTAAAGAAAATCTATGAATAAATGTTTAAATTATGGGAAGAAATAAGAGAAGAGAAAACACTAAGAGTTGCCTGGCGCAATCTGACATCTCCATTGGAAAGTTTGACATTTTTTAGCATAAACGTACTCAGAACGTTTTGACGTACGACCATCACTTGTGTTGTTTACGGTGACTTGAAAAAATCAATTTGGCAAAAAGATGGAATTAACTCGTGAACATTATCGTGCGATCATTTTTCACAACTTTTGACGTGGATTCACGACTAGAGTGCATCAATGATCTTAAACCTTTGTATGGCGATAAAGCACCATCCTATAGCACTGTGAAAAACTGGTTTAATGAATTCAATAGTGGCCGACGCTCGCTCAAAGACGAAGGTCGTGAAGGTCGTCCAAAAACGGCCGATGTGCCAGAGAACATTGATGCCGTGCGTGAACTGATAATGCAAGATCGTCATGTGACATACCGTGAGATAGAGGCATCCTTGGGCATTTCTTCCACCAGCATATATTCGATATTGCATGAACACCTGGCCGTAAAAAAGGTTTGTTCTCGTTGGATTCCGCACAATTTGACAATCGCTCAAAAAAAGGCTCGTGTCGATTGGTGCGCGGTGCTTCAAAAGACGTTTCTAAGATCGTCACAGGTGCAGAGTCTTGGATCTATGCGTATGAGCCCGAAACAAAACAGCAATCGACCGTGTGGGTCTTCGAAGACGAGCCAAATCCAATGAAATTTGTTCGTTGAAGAAGCACTTCGAAGAAAATGGTCGCCTGTTTCTTCGGCAAAACTGGTCATTTGGCGATTGTTCCACTTGAGCAACGTAGGACGGTAAATTCTGAGTGGTACACCAACATTTGTTTGCCTGAAGTCTTCGGAGAAATTCGAAAAACGAACAAGAGAAGACGAATCAATGCGACCTCTCACACATCGGCTCAAACCAGCGCCTTTGATTGATGGGTCATCCGCCGTACAGCCCTGATCTGGCACCCAATACTTCTTTTTATTTCCGCACATCAAGAAAAAATAAGTGGTCAACGATTTTCGTCGCCAGAAGATGCTATTGAAGCGTTCAAAAACCATGTTTTGGAGGTGTCTCAATCGGAGTGGAAAAAGTGCTTCGACAATTGGTTTGAGCGCATGCAAAGTGTATAAATCATGCTGGAGAATATTTTGAAAAACAATAAAACCATTTTTGATGATAAATATTCGCATTATCATTCTTAGGCCAGAAATATATATAACAGCCCTCGTATAATCAGCTTTTTATACCCCCACTATTATGAACAAGGGTATACATCAGATGCTGCGAGCCAAAAGTGTAACAAATCGTTGGACTGACCTAAGAGTCCCCATGGACATTTTGGGGAATTCTGTTTTGGGCCATTTTAAGTTATTTGGGCAATGTCCCTCAGCTTGTCCGTCAGACAGACAGTTTGGTTGGTGCGCGCAATAGCTTTCGACATGATTAACCGATTGACATAAAATTTGGTATGTGTTAATATATTTATATATTTCAGGTTAAGGTCAAAGATGGACGACCTCCCCCACAAATCGTTAAAATTTAGTGAAATATTTATTTTCTCATAACTTCTATACTATTACTCAGAATCTTTCACAATTCCACACATAGTATAAGTTGCTTGGTCGCTATCATCCTGAGAAAAATGGGCGAAGTTTCCATGCCCATTTTGGTACCTCACATACTAATGCACAATTTTGTGCAAAAACTCAACGGCTTATAACTTTGATTCCAGTCCATACAAATACTTCAAATTTTGTGTATTGTAATGCTTTTACAGTACCTATAGTCCTGTGAAAAATGGGCATTATTGCCATGCCCCTTTTGGTATATCTAATGCAAATGGACCTTTTGGCACAAAAAGTTAACGACCTATAACATCGATTCATGTGTATACAAACACTTGAAACTTTGTACAGTGTAATGTATTTATAATATCCATAATATATTAAAAATGGGCGTTATTGCCACGCCCCTTGTGGTCCCTCCCAAACAAAATTGCCAAAATGAAAAATTATTTTTTTGAATTTCCCTATTTTTACAATATAAGTCAAAATTTATACATTTATCCATAGACTTTCTGCAAATAGGCACTGTTTGTTAGGATGCTAGCTTTAAAAGATGGAACAACCCATTTTTGGCGATTTTTTCCCATTTTGTATGGTTTTTTTCGTGCCAGCAAAAAAACGATTTATTTTTTTGAAAAAAATCAAATTTTTTCTAATTGCTTTAACGACAGTTACTAAACTTTCGGTATTTCTAGCCCTTATAATTTCCTTTAATTTAAATTATATCTTGGCCTTATCAAGCTTATACTTGAAAAAATATGCTCCAAATACTAAAGGAACATTCCCTGACAATTTAAAAAAAACTCAATCAATGTTACAAAAAGTACATAACTTTTTAAAGAGCCTAAAGATTTTAGCGACGTTGGTGCCGGATTAAAGGTTTAAGCCTCTGCTTATGGCTAACTAAAAATACTTTGGTTTTGACGCCATGGACCAAATAAAAGCAGGTTTTTCTTACTTACTATTACCCTAAAATGTAAAGGGTGGTTAAATTGTAAGGGCCGATGTTGAATGTGAACCACACCTAAACGTCAAGTTTTTTTCTGCATGTCATTTGACATTTCACAATTTCAGACTAACTTAATTTGAACCATGGAAAGATGCACAATCGAGCAAGGCGCTAAAGTTTTTAAGCCTTTTACGAAAATGGGCGTTCAAATCAAAATGCATTTCGTGCACTTAAAGATGTTTTTTGATCAGCATAATCGACCGAATGTGTCTACAATCGCGAGAATTGTGCGCAAATTTCAGCAAACCGAGTCTGTAGGAGATGTGAAAACTCCTGTGCATGCTCGCCCAGTTCGTTTGGTGCGGCTTATGGGCTGGCGAAGTCATCGGGCCATACTTCTTCGAAATGAGGCCGGTCAGGCAGTTACTGTGAATGGTGTTCGCTATCGTGAGATGATAACGAACTGTTTATGGCCCGAATTGGAAGATATGGATGTGGACAACATGTGGTTTCAACTGGACGGTGCCATTTGCCACACAGCTAACGAAACAATGGCTCTTTTGCGCAACAAATTCAATGACCGTGTTATCTCACGTCGTGGCGATGTCAATTGGCCGCCAAGATCATGTGATTTGACTCCGTTGGACTTCTTTCTTTGGGGTTATTTGAAAGAAAAGGTGTACGTCGATAAGCCAGCAACAATTCAAGAGTAAAAGGATGAGATAATTCGGCACATTAACGGCATAGAACCTCAATTATACCTCAGCTTAACCGAAAATTTGGACAATCGGACGGAGGTATGCCGCCGAGGTCGCGGCTGCAATTTGGCCGATATTTTGTTCCATACATAATTGACACAAGTTTTATGTGCTACTCAAATTTTAATGATAATCTTTTGCGTTTCAATTTGGCCCATTGAGCATTTTAGAAAATACTGGGACAACCCAGTATTTTCTACAAATTTAATTATTTCTCGAGAAAGACCAAAAAAGCCATCGTCGAACTTGGCTATAATTTAGAGGACAATTTGGTCTAAAATACAAAAAATAAAATTTAAAAATAAAAAGCGGATTTTTTTTAAATTAATTTTAATATTTAAAAAAAATTAGAAGAAAGTATTTCTAATTTTGTTTTCTATTTTTTATTAAGAATGCAAATAACTACTAACGTTTTGCAAAAAGTGCCATATTGATGGCTTTTACCAATAAAAATATATATATTTTTGAATAAACCCAGTATTCCTCAAAATTTTTATTTTTTTTTGCAAAACAATTTGCATGGTTTGTTGACAACACTTAGTACAACCAATTTACCAAGTTTCATCACAATCCGTGACATAAGCCAAAAATACTGTCATTACTTAACATGGAAATGCTCTTTTAGCTCTCGAACAAAAAAATATTTTTGTTGCATAGTGTAATCTATATACTTATCCCAATCTTCTGGAAGAAGAAATTGGAAGAAATTTTCGCAAATTTAAATTTGGCCTAGGCCCAAGTTTGCTGCACCTTTCATCTTAAGTGTTTGTATAAAATTGAAGGCGCCAGATTGTTCCTTGGCCGGACCTTATCACACACATCACTGTTTAAAACTTTGACAGTTTTTAATATCGTTCCTTAAAAACGTCAATTGCCTCTAAAATGTGATTTTTTTTAACAGAGCTTCTCCCAATGTGAAATGATTGAAATGAAGTGGGGAACATCTTTGAAGAATATTTAAAGGTTTAGAGTGACCAGTTTTTTTGTGATTTCCTATGAGGGTTTGATGTGTTAGTGATATAATTTTTAAGATTTTCTCCAGTCATTGCAATTTTACATTTTCTGCCACTACGAATCAAAAATGTATACTGCCATTGCGTATACGGTTGACCTACAGCAAACTTGGCCTTAGGAGAATTATTTGTTCACATCGAGGGCCATGGGTTATCCTCCCGCTTAAAAAGTGTTGCACAGTGTAAGTTATTTCCCATGAA
The DNA here is from genome assembly GCA_963930755.1 of Eudasyphora cyanicolor. Classification (NCBI taxonomy): domain Eukaryota; kingdom Metazoa; phylum Arthropoda; class Insecta; order Diptera; family Muscidae; genus Eudasyphora; species Eudasyphora cyanicolor. The sequence continues at coordinate 36,100,182 of OZ005737.1, read as the reverse complement.
AAATTATGAAATTTTTACTAAAATGTTTAATAATCCAAATTTTTTAGATTTTTTGAAGAGTTTTCTAAAAAATAAATTGTTCTCACGTTTTCTGCCTTCGGCCTAATTATGGTTATTTTTTCCCTTCATTTTGTTTAACAAGTAACATAAATATAATTGATTAATTTATCAAATTAATTGACATTAAATCATGTTTTACAGCCACTCAAAAAAGTGAATACATCATTTAATTCATCCCTGCTTTCAATCAAACTGATATTAATAATCTATTAATGTTGATGTCCAAAAGATGAACATAGTTTTAATTAAAATATTTACAAGTTTTTTGTTCCTTTACATCATATTGACAAATTTGCCATGTCGTATTATTAAATTCAAATTCATTTAATGTTTAATTTTAGCTCTGAGCAAAAATTAAATGCAAGCATACAATAACCGAGTGTTCGCAGTTTTTTTTACATTCGCCAAAACACAATAGAAAGAAAATTTACATTTTTAACACGTTGCTTTTCAATTTTTATGCTTTACGAGTCGAATGGTCGTTTTTGCGTGCAGAAACTTTTTCCGCAAACAATTTTTTCCTCGCACTTACTCTCCCACTCTTCGTTTCCTCTCTCACTTACCCACTCTGCGTCGCCATAGAAGTTTAAAAGTTTTATGGCAGCCAACATAAATATACAAATACCAACATACCAAAATACACACACACACGTAGTGGGTGACAGCAACAATTACAATAAGAAAAACGACAAGACCAGTACAAATACAACACAAAAATGACACGCAATCCTCTATCAAAGCTTCACTAACATACACACTCTCACTTACAAAGGGAGAAACACTTTCAAGTGAACACAGAAAGACCTACAGTGTCCTACGACTCACTCACACACACAGAATTACGTGAAGAGTAGACCACCAGACCGTCATGTTATGCTCTGCCATCATCATACTCGTCGTGTATACAATTTACACATATTCGTCCATCGTTCTCATACTCGTCCGACACGACACGACTATTTATACCTTCTATTGTTGTTGCCAATGACGCTGTTGTTGGAGTTGCTGTTGTTATTGCTAATATTGGTTGGTATTGTGTGTAGGTGGGAGTTTTGCTGTAGTGCACAGTGTATGGATTTTGTTTTATGCGGAAATTGTCAGGAATATATTTCTTGTGAACTATTTTCCTTAGGAAAATTGGTCGTCAGGACTATTTTCCTTAGGAAAATTGGTCGTCAGTACTATTTTCCTTAGGAAAATTGGTCGTCAGTACTATTTTCATTAGGAAAATTGGTCGTCAGTACTATTTTCATTAGGAAAATTGGTCGTCAGGATTTTTTTCCTTAGGAAAATTGGTCGTTAGGACTATTTTCCTCAGGAAAATTGGTCGTCAGTACTATTTGCATTAGGCAAATTGGTCGTCAGGACTCTTTTCCTTAGGAAAAAAGTTCGTCAGGACTCTTTTCCTTAGGAAAAAAGTTCGTCAGGACTCTTTTCCTTCGGAAAAAAGTTCGTCAGGACTCTTTTCCTTCGGAAAAAAGTTCGTCAGGACTCTTTTCCTTCGGAAAAAAGTTCGTCAGGACTCTTTTCCTTAGGAAAAAAGTTCGTCAGGACTCTTTTTCTTAGGAAAAAATTTCGTCAGGACTCTTTTCCTTAGGAAAAAAGTTCGTCAGGACTCTTTTCCTTAGGAAAAAAGTTCCTCAGGACTCTTTTCCTTAGGAAAAAAGTTCGTCAGGACTCTTTTCCTTAGGAAAAAAGTTCGTCAGGACTCTTTTCCTTAGGAAAAAAGTTCGTCAGGACTCTTTTCCTTAGGAAAAAAGTTCGTCAGGACTCTTTTCCTTAGGAAAAAAGTTCGTCAGGACTCTTTTCCTTAGGAAAAAAGTTCGTCAGGACTCTTTTCCTTAGGAAAAAAGTTCGTCATGACTCTTTTCCTTAGGAAAAAAGTTCGTCAGGACTCTTTTCCTTAGGAAAAAAGTTCGTCAGGACTCTTTTCCTTAGGAAAAAAGTTCGTCAGGACTCTTTTCCTTAGGAAAAAAGTTCGTCAGGACTCTTTTCCTTAGGAAAAAAGTTCGTCAGGACTCTTTTCCTTAGGAAAAAAGTTCGTCAGGACTCTTTTCCTTAGGAAAAAAGTTCGTCAGGACTCTTTTCCTTAGGAAAAAAGTTCGTCAGGACTCTTTTCCTTAGGAAAAAAGTTCGTCAGGACTCTTTTCCTTAGGAAAAAAGTTCGTCAGGACTCTTTTCCTTAGGAAAAAAGTTCGTCAGGACTCTTTTCCTTAGGAAAAAAGTTCGTCAGGACTCTTTTCCTTAGGAAAAAAGTTCGTCAGGACTCTTTTCCTTAGGAAAAAAGTTCGTCAGGACTCTTTTCCTTAGGAAAAAAGTTCGTCAGGACTCTTTTCCTTAGGAAAAAAGTTCGTCAGGACTCTTTTCCTTAGGAAAAAAGTTCGTCAGGACTCTTTTCCTTAGGAAAAAAGTTCGTCAGGACTCTTTTCCTTAGGAAAAAAGTTCGTCAGGACTCTTTTCCTTAGGAAAAAAGTTCGTCAGGACTCTTTTCCTTAGGAAAAAAGTTCGTCAGGACTCTTTTCCTTAGGAAAAAAGTTCGTCAGGACTCTTTTCCTTAGGAAAAATGTTCGTCAGGACTCTTTTCCTTAGGAAAAAAGTTCGTCAGGACTCTTTTCCTTAGGAAAAAAGTTCGTCAGGACTCTTTTCCTTAGGAAAAAAGTTCGTCAGGACTCTTTTCCTTAGGAAAATTGGTCGTCAGGACTATTTTCCTTAGGAAAATTGGTCGTCAGGACTATTTTCCTTAGGAAAATTGGTCGTCAGGACTATTTTCCTTAGGAAAATTGGTCGTCAGGACTATTTTCCTTAGGAAAATTGGTCGTCAGGACTATTTTCCTTAGGAAAATTGGTCGTCAGGACTATTTTCCTTAGGAAAATTGGTCGTCAGGACTATTTTCCTTAGGAAAATTGGTCGCCAGGACTATTTTCCTTAGGAAAATTGGTCGCCAGGACTATTTTCCTTAGGAAAATTGGTCGTCGACTATTTTCCTTGGGAAAATTGGTCGTCGGGACTATATTCCTTAGGAAAATTGGTCGTCAGGACTGTTTTCCTTAGAGAAATTGGTCGCCAGGACTACTTCCCTTAGGAAAATTGTCTGTCAGGACTATTTTCCTTAGAGAAATTGTTCGCCAGGACTATTTTCCTTAGGAAAATTGTTCGTCAGGACTATTTTCTTAGGGAAATTGTCCGTCAGGACAGGAAAATTGGTCGTCAGGTCTATTTCCTTAGAAAAATTGGTCGTCAGGACTATTTTCCTTAGGAAAATTGGTCGTCAGGACTATTTTCCTTAGGAAAATTGGTCGTCAGGACTATTTTCCTTAGGAAAATTGGTCGTCAGGACTATTTTCCTTAGGAAAATTGGTCGTCAGGACTATTTTCCTTAGGAAAATTGGTCGTCAGGACTATTTTCCTTAGGAATATTTGTCGTCAGGACTATTTTCCTTAGGAAAATTGGTCGTCAGGACTATTTTCCTTAGGAAAATTGGTCGTCAGGACTATTTTCCTTAGGAAAATTGGTCGTCAGGACTATTTTCCTTAGGAAAATTGGTCGTCAGGACTATTTTCCTTAGGAAAATTGGTCGTCAGGACTATTTTCCTTAGGAAAATTGGTCGTCAGGACTATTTTCCTTAGGAAAATTGGTCGTCAGGACTATTTTCCTTAGGAAAATTGGTCGTCAGGACTATTTTCCTTAGGAAAATTGGTCGTCAGGACTATTTTCCTTAGGAAAATTGGTCGTCAGGACCTTTTCCTTAGGAAAATTGGTCGTTAGGACTCTTTTCCTTCGGAAAAAAGTTCGTCAGGACTCTTTTCCTTCGGAAAAAAGTTCGTCAGGACTCTTTTCCTTCGGAAAAAAGTTCGTCAGGACTCTTTTCCTTAGGAAAAAGGTTCGTCAGGACTCTTTTCCCTAGGAAAAAAGTTCGTCAGGACTCTTTTCCTTAGGAAAAAAGTTCGTCAGGACTCTTTTCCTTAGGAAAAAAGTTCGTCAGGACTCTTTTCCTTGGGAAAAAAGTTCGTCAGGACTCTTTTCCTTAGGAAAAAAGTTCGTCAGGACTCTTTTCCTTAGGAAAAAAGTTCGTCAGGACTATTTTCCTTAGGAAAAAAGTTCGTCAGGACTCTTTTCCTTAGGAAAAAAGTTCGTCAGGACTCTTTTCCTTAGGAAAAAAGTTCGTCAGGACTCTTTTCCTTAGGAAAAAAGTTCGTCAGGACTCTTTTCCTTAGGAAAAAAGTTCGTCAGGACTCTTTTCCTTAGGAAAAAAGTTCGTCAGGACTCTTTTCCTTAGGAAAAAGTTCGTCAGGACTCTTTTCCTTAGGAAAAAAGTTCGTCAGGACTCTTTTCCTTAGGAAAAAAGTTCGTCAGGACTCTTTTCCTTAGGAAAAAATTTCGTCAGGTCTTTTTTCCTTAGGAAAAAAGTTCGTCAGGACTCTTTTCCTTAGGAAAAAAGTTCGTCAGGACTCTTTTCCTTAGGAAAAAAGTTCGTCAGGACTCTTTTCCTTCGGAAAAAAGTTCGTCAGGACTCTTTTCCTTCGGAAAAAAGTTCGTCAGGACTCTTTTCCTTCGGAAAAAAGTTCGTAGGAAAAAAGTTCGTCAGGACTCTTTTCCTTAGGAAAAAAGTTCGTCAGGACTCTTTTCCTTAGGAAAAAAGTTCGTCAGGACTCTTTTCCTTAGGAAAAAAGTTCGTCAGGACTCTTTTCCTTAGGAAAAAAGTTCGTCAGGACTCTTTTCCTTAGGAAAAAAGTTCGTCAGGACTCTTTTCCTTAGGAAAAAAGTTCGTCAGGACTCTTTTCCTTAGGAAAAAAGTTCGTCAGGACTCTTTTCCTTAGGAAAAAAGTTCGTCAGGACTCTTTTCCTTAGGAAAAAAGTTCGTCAGGACTCTTTTCCTTAGGAAAAAAGTTCGTCAGGACTCTTTTCCTTAGGAAAAAAGTTCGTCAGGACTCTTTTCCTTAGGAAAAAAGTTCGTCAGGACTCTTTTCCTTAGGAAAAAAGTTCGTCAGGACTCTTTTCCTTAGGAAAAAAGTTCGTCAGGACTCTTTTCCTTAGGAAAAAAGTTCGTCAGGACTCTTTACCTTAGGAAAAAAGTTCGTCAGGACTCTTTTCCTTAGGAAAAAAGTTCGTCAGGACTCTTTTCCTTAGGAAAAAAGTTCGTCAGGACTCTTTTCCTTAGGAAAAAAGTTCGTCAGGACTCTTTTCCTTAGGAAAAAAGTTCGTCAGGACTCTTTTCCTTAGGAAAAAAGTTCGTCAGGACTCTTTTCCTTAGGAAAAAAGTTCGTCAGGACTCTTTTCCTTAGGAAAAAAGTTCGTCAGGACTCCTTTCCTTAGGAAAAAAAGTTCGTCAGGACTCTTTTCCTTAGGAAAAAAGTTCGTCAGGACTCTTTTCCTTAGGAAAAAAGTTCGTTAGGACTCTTTTCCTTAGGAAAAAAGTTCGTCAGGACTCTTTTCCTTAGGAAAAAAGTTCGTCAGGACTCTTTTCCTTAGGAAAAAAGTTCGTCAGGACTCTTTTCCTTAGGAAAAAAGTTCGTCAGGACTCTTTTCCTTAGGAAAAAAGTTCGTCAGGACTCTTTTCCTTAGGAAAAAAGTTCGTCAGGACTCTTTTCCTTAGGAAAAAAGTTCGTCAGGACTCTTTTCCTTAGGAAAAAAGTTCGTCAGGACTCTTTTCCTTAGGAAAAAAGTTCGTCAGGACTCGTTTCCTTAGGAAAAAAGTTCGTCAGGACTCTTTTCCCTAGGAAAAAAGTTCGTCAGGACTCTTTTCCTTAGGAAAAAAGTTCGTCAGGACTCTTTTCCTTGGGAAAAAAGTTCGTCAGGACTCTTTTCCTTAGGAAAAAAGTTCGTCAGGACTCTTTTCCTTAGGAAAAAAGGTCGTCAGGAGTCTTTTCCTTAGGAAAAAAGTTCGTCAGGACTCTTTTCCTTCGGAAAAAAGTTCGTCAGGACTCTTTTCCCTAGGAAAAAAGTTCGTCAGGACTCTTTTCCCTAGGAAAAAAGTTCGTCAGGACTCTTTTCCTTCGGAAAAAAGTTCGTCAGGACTCTTTTCCCTAGGAAAAAAGTTCGTCAGGACTCTTTTCCTTAGGAAAAAAGTTCGTCAGGACTCTTTTCCTTAGGAAAAAAGTTCGTCAGGACTCTTTTCCTTGGGAAAAAAGTTCGTCAGGACTCTTTTCCTTAGGAAAAAAGTTCGTCAGGACTCTTTTCCTTGGGAAAAAAGTTCGTCAGGACTCTTTTCCTTAGGAAAAAAGTTCGTCAGGACTCTTTTCCTTAGGAAAAAAGTTCGTCAGGACTCTTTTCCTTAGGAAAAAAGTTCGTCAGGACTCTTTTCCTTAGGAAAAAAGTTCGTCAGGACTCTTTTCCTTAGGAAAAAAGTTCGTCAGGACTCTTTTCCTTAGGAAAAAAGTTCGTCAGGACTCTGTTCCTTAGGAAAAAAGTTCGTCAGGACTCTTTTCCTTAGGAAAAAAGTTCGTCAGGACTCTTTTCCTTAGGAAAAAAGTTCGTCAGGACTCTTTTCCTTAGGAAAAAAGTTCGTCAGGACTCTTTTCCTTAGGAAAAAAGTTCGTCAGGACTCTTTTCCTTAGGAAAAAAGTTCGTCAGGACTCTTTTCCTTAGGAAAAAAGTTCGTCAGGACTCTTTTCCTTAGGAAAAAAGTTCGTCAGGACTCTTTTCCTTAGGAAAAAAGTTCGTCAGGACTCTTTTCCTTAGGAAAAAAGTTCGTCAGGACTCTTTTCCTTAGGAAAAAAGTTCGTCAGGACTCTTTTCCTTAGGAAAAAAGTTCGTCAGGACTCTTTTCCTTAGGAAAAAAGTTCGTCAGGACTCTTTTCCTTAGGAAAAAAGTTCGTCAGGACTCTTTTCCTTAGGAAAAAAGTTCGTCAGGACTCTTTTCCTTAGGAAAAAAGTTCGTCAGGACTCTTTTCCTTAGGAAAAAAGTTCGTCAGGACTCTTTTCCTTAGGAAAAAAGTTCGTCAGGACTCTTTTCCTTAGGAAAAAAGTTCGTCAGGACTCTTTTCCTTAGGAAAAAAGTTCGTCAGGACTCTTTTCCTTAGGAAAAAAGTTCGTCAGGACTCTTTTCCTTAGGAAAAAAGTTCGTCAGGACTCTTTTCCTTAGGAAAAAAGTTCGTCAGGACTCTTTTCCTTAGGAAAAAAGTTCGTCAGGACTCTTTTCCTTAGGAAAAAAGTTCGTCAGGACTCAAGGTCAAAGTTCGTCAGGACACTATTCCTTCGAAACAAAACTCTTTTCATTAAGAAAAAGACTCCTCATGACTCCTTTTTTTTAAATTCTCCCATTGTTGTGAGTTCTTTCTCCACCATGCAATGAAATGAACGTTAACAGAATCGTGCTGCTGATTTTTTACACAATCTCTGGCATTCGACATTTTTTTTTTTTGCTCAACTCTACCGGATATCCTTTTGCAGTTTTTAAAAAGGCCATACTTTCACACTGTCCTCTTGTAAATGTGTGCGAGTGCGTGTTTGTGTGATTGTATGATGGCTAATGTAAAATTTCTAAAAAAAGACGAGAGAGAGATGGAAGCTGAAAAAATTGGCTGCCAGCATGTTGACGCGTACGTTTTCCGGCGTAATCACGATTAAAGTGTCAACAGAATACTAATTAGATTGCTGTTTGTTACCCAAAGAGAGCTCCGCCACCAACACTGACACACACGTCGCACACACACACACTATGCAGGACCTTACCTCATCCCTTTTCGCGCAGAGTCATCCTAAGCGTGAGATCTACTGCTGCTGTTCTAGGTTTCCATTCCACTAAGGACGGACACACTCGACGCGATGTCGTTACATCGACAAAGTCTCAGCAACAATGGGTGTTGTTGATATTGGTGATTTCTCAAACGAACTCTTGTTGAATGGTGCTGTTGTTGTGCGAGAGATTGTGTGAACTAAAAATCGAGTATATGGGATACTTCATTCCAAAAGTTAAGAAAAATTCAGAAACTCGTTGAAGAGACATTCGGTGCATGCTGAAACATTTATTGCATTGTCTAATTTTTCAAACATATTTCGGAGTATATATTCCAATGCTGGAAAGTAGAGGTTAACAGCACTACTAGTATTTATATAAAGAGCGCACCCGGTTTGTATATTTTTTAATTTTATAATTTTTTTTATAACGCTTGACTTAGATATTTGACGGTGGAATCTCCCATATTGCACACCATCAATATTCCGGCTAGTGTTTGAGAATGTCGTAGAGTGTGTTTTAATATTGTTATATAGGTATGTTCTTCCCATGGTTTATTGTGTGTATGTATTATGTAACAATGTATGTAAATATATATGGTGAAATTCATGAAAAATGTCCTGCCTAAAAATAAAGGTTGTCCAATTTTGTTCAAATTTTGTTTATGAATGGTGCTATATACAAATAATATATCCGCCAAGATTTTTAAATTTTCGTTGAATATTGGTAGCATGGGCGGTGGTCCAAAATTTACTCTTCAAGCCAAGGTGTTGTTGTTTGATTATTTCTTGTGCTTCAACCACCAAATATAAGAATATTTTGTGACACGAATGTTGAGGATTTTTTCATGGGCTTTCGAATGGTTGAATCGTTTTTCGCAAAAATTTGCAATCTGACCTCATAAACGCGAAAATAATCACAAAAAATTTATTTTCGCGGATTCGGATATAATTAATTTTTTTTGAAATATTTTTAGATTAATAAGCTGATTTTTCCCCATATGTGTGCAGATTTTCAAGATGGCGTTTTTTGACACTCCTGAGGAAATAATTTTTAAAAATTTCTCTATCTAAAAAATTTTTTTTTAAACATTTTAATATTTATATTTTGTTGTTTGAACGTTATTAGATGTTCTGCTTTTGCATAAAAGTAACTTATGATACACTAATCTTTTGATTATATTCACTTCCTTCCGAATTTGCTCATTTAACGTGGTATTGCAAAAATAAATAAAAAATGGATTTTTGCGGTTTTGGTCTTCATTAGAAAATGAGTTTAAAAATTAATCCCAATTACAGTCTAGTGTACTTGATTTAAAAATTATTTCCTCAGGAGTGAAAATCAAGAAATTTTGTTTGGAACGCATATATTTATATATTAGAACAAAGTACATTTGCGTTCATAAATAAAATATATATTTACACACAAACAAAGTAATTGTTTAGAAAAATTTTCCAAATATATTTTATATAAAACCAGTAAGGAAAGACAGAAAGTCGGTCGGGGCCGACTATATAATACCCTACACCTCCCTAACAATGCGAAAATGGGCATTGCGATGAGAATTTGGCAGTGTTCAGTGTATGTAATAAGAAAACTCTCTCTGCCGAATTTCATACTGATCGGATATAAAGTAAGGTTTCAACAGCGCTTACATGTCAAATCGGGTGTAACATATACATTGAGACTATATTTAAATCTGAACCGATTTTCCCCGAATTTGGCTGATTTTCCCCCATGTGCAGATTTTCAAGATGGCGTTTTTTGACACTCCTGAGGAAATCATTTTTAAATCAAGTCCACTAGACTGTGATTGTGATTAAATGTTAAACTCATTATCTAATGAAGACCAACACCGCAAAAATCCATTGTTTATTTATTTTTGCAATAATGAGCAAATTTGGAAGGAAGCGTATAAAATCAAAAGATTAGTGTATCATAAGTTACTTTTATGCAAAAGCTGAACATCTAATAACAATCAAACAACAAAATATAAACATTAAGATGTTTAAACCCAATGTTTTTAAATATAGAATTTTTTAAAAATTATTTCCTCAGGAGTGTCAAAAAACGCCATTTTGAAAATCTGCTCACATGTGGGGGAAAATCAGCTTATTAATCTAAAAATATTTCAAAAAAAATTAATTATATCCGTATCCGCGAAAATTAATTTTTTGTGATTATTTTCGCGTTTATGAAGTCAGATTGCAAATTTTTGCGAAAAACGATTCAACCATTCGAAAGCCAATGAAAAAATCTTCAACATTCGTGTCACAAAATATTCTGATATTTGGTGGTTGAGGCACAAGAAATAATCAAACAAAAACACCTTGGCTTGAAGAGTAAATTTTGGACCACCGCCCATGCTACCAATATTCAACGAAAATTTCCAAATCTTGGCGGATATATTATTTGTATATAGCACCATTCATAAACAAAATTTGAACACAATTGGACAACTTTTATTTTTAGGCAGGACATTTTTCATGAATTTCACCATATGTATGTAAGTAAAGTTTGAAACATTGCTGTCAAAGTTGACATTCTGATTTAAAGTTTTCCATTTCCCTTTTTATTTTCCATTTTGGTTGTTGCTTCTCCTCCACTTTGTCAACTATGTTTGTCACCCCCCATTCGGATAGTATTCTTTATGTTACCTTCCTCCATTTTCACAGCTATTGTGTTCCGTTTTTTTTGGTTGGGGAGGGTGAAAGGTTTCTCCAAAGTCTGATGGATTATTTGGGTTTATGATAGATTGTTATTATTGAACATTTATAAAATATGACAGCATTCTTATAACGAAGGTAGGACAACAAAATTGAAATTTTTGACTTAAAAATCAATTAAGTTCATGTAATAGGGGGCGTTAACTGAGAAAACATTCAATTTGATACGAGTTCCAAAGGTTTTCGGGGGTTATTTGATTTTCGGAAGGACATATTGAAGTGATCTAGTAGTATGTATGACATTTATGAAGAAAACAGAGCTTTTTGGTATGTAATTTGGTGCTACGTTAGTTTTTGTTGGAAAATTTTACCTATTGAAATACAAATTTATTACAAAAATATTGTTGTACTGGTTTTAAAAAGAAAAACTTTTAAAGTCAAAAACTCTTTAGTTTTGAAGCTCTGGCAAGAAAATCGAAATTATCGTGCCGGAACATGACGAAAAAAAATTATTGCTTTTTTTGAGGCTGTGCATAACATTTTCTGGTGTAAAACGTGTCCTAAATACGAAAAAAATATTAAATTTTGGTATAGTATTTTTTTTTAAATTCTTTAAATTCATGGAAGGTTCCTTAGTCTTAAAAAAATCTTTAAATTAAAAGAAATTATGAGGACTACAAATGTTAGTATTGACTCTTTCACGTGAAAACAGAAGTTAGTAACAGTCAATAAAATAATTAAAAAAATATTTTTTTTTCAAATAAATTGTTTTTTGCTGGCACGAAATTAACCATAAAACAGTAAGGAAAGGCAGAAAGTCGGGCGGGGCCGACTATATAATACCCTACACCTCCCTAACAATGCGATAAGGGTCATTGCCATAATAATTTGGAATAATTGGTAAATGGGTAGAAACATATTATCTAATTCTGAAACGATAATCGCTAAATTATGCAATATTCGTTCCTAAATTGAGAAACATCTTTCTGGAAAATTTTAATGATCGGAAGTAAAATACAACTTCTTTAGCGGTTTGATTCCAAATCAGGAGGAGCATATAAATGGAGCTTTAATATAAACCTGAACCGATCTTACCTGAATACTTATTCATGTAAAAAGACCTCCTGTCGAATTTCGTACTAATCGGATATAAAATACAGTCTCTACAGCGCTTACATGTCAAATCGGGGGTAACATATATATGGGTGTTATATCTAAATCTAAACCGAGTTTCTCCGAATTTGGCAGTATTCCTTTATGTAGAAAGACTTTCCTCTTTCTGCCGAATTTCGCACTGATCGGATATAAAATACAGTTTTTACAGCGCTTACATGTCAAATCGGGGGTAACATATATATGGGGGCTATATCTACATCTAAACCGATTTTCTCCGAATTAAGCAGTATTCCTTCATGTAATAAGAAACCTCTCTTTGCCGAATTTCGCACTGATCGGATATAAACTAACATTTTTACAGCGCTTACATGTCAAATCGGGGGTAACGTATATATGGGGGCTATATCTAAATCTGAACCGATTTCTTCCAAATTTAAAAGTGTCCATTCATATAATAGGAAACCTCTTTCTGATGAATTTCATACTGATCGGATATAAAATACAGTTTTTACAGCGCTTACATGTGAAATCGGGGGTAACATATATATGGGGGCTATATCTAAATCTGAACCGATTTTCTCCGAATTTGGCAGTATTCCTTCATGTAATAAGAAACATCTTTCTGCCGAATTTCGCACTGATCGGATGTAAAATACAGTTTTTACAGCGCTTACATGTCAAATCGGGGGTAACATATATATGGGGGCTATATCTAAATCTGAACCGATTTTCTCCGAATTTAGCAGTATTCCTTCATGTAATAAGAAACCTCTCTTTGCCGAATTTCGCATTGATCGGATATAAAATAACATTTTTACAGCGCTTACATGTCAAATCGGGGGTAACGTATAATAAGAAACCTCTTCCTATCGAATTTCATACTGATCGGATATAAAATAATGTTTTTACAGCGCTTACATGTCAAATGGGGGCTAACATATATATGGGGGCTAAATCACGGACATAGCTAAATCAACTCAGTAAGTGATTCTAAGTCGATCGGTATAATAAACGATGGGTCTATTTCTTCTCCTTTTGGGTGTTACAAACAAATGCACAAAGTTATAATACCCTGTACCACAGTGTGATGTAGGGTATAAAAATTCGCAAAATATTCATGTTCCAATTTTGGAAATCTGGCATCCTCACAAAGAAAATAATGCCTATTTGAAGAAAATCTATGTATAAATGAATAAATTATAGCACCTTTGGTAGAAATAAGAGAATTTCAACATAATTGGATTTTAATACCTCCACTATTGAGAACAAGGGTACATATCAGATATTGTGGGCCAAAAGTGTAACACATCGATGGGGTCACCTAAGAAACGCCAAGAATATTTGGCGGAAATTTTTTTGGGCTATTGTAAGTCATTTGAGCAATGTCCATCTGTCTGCCTGGTTGGTTGCGCACGATAACTTTTGATAGGATTAACCGATTGATATCAAATTTGGTATGAGTCAATAACTTGTTCTATCTCATGTTAAGGTCAAATATGACTATGCACAAAAAGTAAACGGCTTATAACTTTGATTCATGTCTAAACAAATACTTGACATTTTGTGAAATGTAATGCTATTAGAGCTCCTACTATCCCGTAAAAAATTTGCGTTATTTCCACGTCCCTTTTGGCACCTCCCATACAAATGGGCCATTTTGCACAAAGAGTTAACGGCTTATAATCTTGATTCTAGTCCATACAAATATTTAGGTTTTTTTGAGGTGTAATGCCTTTATAGTACCTACAGTCACATATATCTACAGATTTTTTAAAATAGGCTTTGTGTTCTTCTTTAGGATACAAATTTTTGCGTCTTTTTATTCCCCACACCACACTGTGGTACAGGGTATTATAAGTTTGTTTCCTGACAGATGTTTGTAACACCTAGAAATACTACAGCTAGACCCATCTATAGGTGAGCCGAACACTGTGCTTGAAATTGACACTTTAAAAATGTAACAGAAATGAGACCCTATGGATATACCTATTTCGGCATTGCTGAATCCAGAGGTGCCAGCCGTTTTTCTAGGTTAGCTCTTGTTTTCGCGATATTCCACCACAAAGTTAGCAAGGAAATCATAGAGGTTCGTAATCTCGGAGGTGATTTTGAAGTGGAAGGCTTTGGAATACACCCTTCATTCCAAAGAATGAAATAAAGATAACCCTTCGAGAATTATTTCTCTCAAAATAGTCAACCACGCTTCTCACCCCTTTACCCCTGAAAAAGTGTAATAAAATCTTACCATATGCAAACGTCGCACAAATCGTCGACATATTTAGTTTGTGTCTTTAAGAAAAATATTCGTCGCGAAATATTACTATGAGTCTCCTTTCAACATATTTATGAAAAATTAACAGGTTTCATAATTTAGCAGGTTTTGTTTGTTACCTTTGAAATTTCCATTGACACTAACCAAAAATAATTTACAAAAATTTATGTCGTAAAATTTTATTACAAATATTTTCTGCTATGAGTAGAAAAATACACAAAATTATGTAATAACTCGAAATCTGCTTAATTCTCATAAAAAAGGTGAGAAAGGAGTTATAGTATTTTTTCGCTATAAATAGTTTTCTCAATGACGCCTACTAAAAATTTCGACCATATGTATGATTTTTAACACAGGATAAGAATTCATTGCACTTTTACAGGGTTAAGGGGGTGAAAAGAGTGGACGACTGATTTGAGAGAAATAATTCTCTAAATGTTCCCTTTATTTCGATCTTTGGACTGAAGCGTATGTTCCGAAGTCTTCCACTTCAAAATCGCCAAAGAGATATGTAACCTCTCTGATTTCTCAACAAACTTTGTGGTCGAATGTCGCGAAAACAAGAGCTAACATAGAAAAACGGCTAATGCCACTGGATTCTGCATGGCCGAAATAGGTCTGCCCATAGGGTCTCATTTCTGTTACATTTTTGGACTAGCACAGTGTAATCAATACCTGGGTCGATTTAACGCAATCTTACTCCGATCCTGCTGAAATGCAGTTATGTGTCTTTTGTACCTGGAAAGAAGCCTAATGATTTTGAAAAAAATTGGTTCAGATTTATATTTTTCGTGCGATTGAACCCTTTAGCTCTCTAGAAGCTGTATTTTACACCCAGTTGCTTTGATATTTAGCATGGTACAGTTTCTGGTCCATGGAACAACATTGCCCAATTTTAAGAAAATCGGTTCAGATTTAGTTATAGATCCCATATACAGGGTGTTTTTTTTATAGATGTGTGGTTTTCAAGAAGAAATAAAGCGCATTTATGGCCAACAGTTTAGCTTTAATATAAAGATAAGGGTTTGTCATTATATTTTTAAAATGATTTCGGGAAGCGGTCGGCGCGGCTGGCTCGAATAAATTCCAGCCGAGAGGCCCAATTTTCGACCAATTTTTTGCTGCATTTGGGGCTGTATGTTAGCAATATCGCGCCGAATTCTATCTTCCAAGGCGTCAATCGTGTCTGGCTTATCTGCGTAGACAAGCGACCCCACAAAAAATAACCCAGCAGTTTTAAATCGCACGATCTTGTAGGCAACGCCGCAGGCTCACGACGCGATATTATGCGCTCACTAAAAGTTTCCTTCAATAAATTTATTGTTTCGTTGGCTGTATGACATGTAGCGCCGACTTGTTGGGACCGAAGGTCCTCCACATCAACATTCTCCAATTCAGGCACGAAAAAGTCATTAATAATGGCTCTATGTATAGCACTCTTCATTGACTGTAACATTATTGCCGGTTTCATTTTTGAGAAATATGGACCATTGATTCCCTCTGCCCATAGAGCACACCAAACAGAGACAGCGATCCGAACCATTATTTTGGTAATAAATTTGCACGATTTGCAAACGTTGTTCCGGAGTAAGTCTATTCATTATGAAATGGCAAACCAAACTAAATATAAATCAAGTGACAGCTGACAAAAAGACCAACTTCCAAAAAAGTATTGCCAGATTGAAAACCACACGTCTAAAAAACACCCTATATAAGTTTCGTCCGATTTGGCCCATTATACCTATAGATGCTGTATTTTACATCCAATCGGTTTTGAAATTTAGCACGGTAGATCTCTCGATCCATGGACCAGCATTGCAAAATTTGAAGAAAATCGGTTTAGATTTAGATATAAGTTTCGTCCGATTTGGCCCATCAGACCTATAGACGCTGTAGTTCACACCCGATCGTTTTGAAATTTAGCATGGTAAAGTTTCTTAATACATGGACCAATATTGCCGAATTTGAAGAAAATCGGTTCAGAATTAGCTATTACACCCTTTATATATATTTCGTCCGATTTCGACAATTAGCCATATATAAACTCTATTTTACACCCAATTATTTTGCAATTTAGCATGGGAGAGTTTATTTTTCTATGGATCAACATTGCTGAATTTGAAGAAAATCGGTCCCAATTTAGATATAGCTCCGATATATATATTCCTGGTATGTTTCTGGATGGTATTTTCCATCCCATTGTTTTGTAATTAAGCATGGTAGAGTTTCCTGATCCATGGATCTAAATTGGCGAATTTGAAGGAAATCAGTTTAAATTTAGATATAGCTCCCATATATATGTTTCGTTCGATTTAGACCTTTAGCCCTATAGAAGCATTAGTTTATATCCAATCGATTTGAAATTTAGCATTGTAGAATTTCTTGATCCATGGACCATCATAGCTGAATTTGAAAAAAATCGGTTTAGCCATGTCCGTCTGTCTGTTGAAATCACGCTACAGTCCGTAATAATAGAGCTAGGTTGATCAAATTTGGTAGAAATATTTCTTATAGTTTCAGTATGTTTGGGATTGCAAATGGGCCATATCGGTCAATGTTTTGAAATAGCTCCCCTACAGAGGTCGTTCCCAAAATACGGTTATTGAGATATATATAGCACATTTTTAAAGCAATTTTGCTGAAACTTTGCAGTTCGTATTCTATTTTGACAATAATTTATCATAGTAAAAGTTTACAAATCGGTTGATATTTTGTTATAGTCACCCTATAGCGGTCGCTCCAGAATAGGCTTATTTAAGGCATAAATACCACATTTTCTAAGCATTTTAAGCGAATCTTTGCAGTTTATATTTTATTTAGACAACAATTTTTCACAGTAACATTTTTTTAAATCAGTTCATATTTTGTTATAGTCCACCTATAGATGTCGCTCCCAAAAAGGCTTGTTTAAGCCACAAACACCACATTTTCTAAGAAATTTAGCAGAAACTTTGCAGTCTGTATTCTATTTTGGCAAGAATTCATCTCAATAAAATTTATACAATTCAGTTTTTATATTGATGTGGTCCCCGTGTAGATCTAGTTCTAAAATATGCTAATTTAAGCCATAAATACCACATTTTTCAGCCTTAGTTTTTATACCCGTCTTTCCGTCTGTAGATGTATCGTTGTAATCAAAGCGAAGGTCGTATTTATGGTCCGATTGTGATGAAATTTAGCACAGTGCACTCTTTTGGCCCAAGGACGATCCCTTTTGAAATCAGTCAAAATTGGTTCAGATTTAGATATAGCCCCTATATATATGTTACACCCGATTTGACATGTTAGCGCTGTAGAAACCGTATCAGATCAGTACGAAATTCGGCAGAGAGAGTTTTCTTATTACATGTATGAACACTGCCAAATTCTTATCGCAATGCCCATTTTCGCATTGTTAGGGAGGCGTAGGGTATTATATAGTCGTCCCCGCCGACTTTCTGTCTTTCCTTACTGTTTTTTTTTTAATTTTTAGCTCTTTTTGACACCAGGAGAGGGCGCTAAAGTCATTGTTTGTGTGTGCAAATCGACTAAAAAAACTACCTTAAATGTATGTTGTAAAATATCTATATAAAATTCGTTTATTAGGGAAATTAAAACAAACTTATCGTATATAACATTTGATCGAATTCATAATAATACAAAAATGAAAAGTTGGCAGAAAGTTGCCTTCATACTTCATACTGACCCACTCTGAATATATATGGATTTCGATTTCAATGAAATTATGATCGTATACTAGAAGACCGTGCAGACTTATTACCTTTTACCGATTGTCAAAAATCCATAACGGTTTAGATTTTATAGGGTGCCAAGTTCGTCACCTACACATTTTTTTTACAAATTTAGCCTCTTTGAGGTCTACATAACATTAGAAAAGAATATCAGATTTGAATGATATACTTTGTACTGGACTGAAGGTACTATAAATACATTACACTGCACAAAATTTCATGTATTTGTATGAGCTAGTATTAATGTTATAAGCTGTGAACATTTTGTACAAATTGGTCCTTTGTCCCTTTGTGTGGGAGGTACCAAAAGGGGGGTGGCATTTTCGCCCGTTTTAGTTCAGCTTGTATAGACGGTAAAATTATTACTACGTATGCAATTTTACAGTATACCCATGAGTAGTATAGAAGTTATAAGAGTTTTAACATGTCACAAAATTTTAACCATTTGTGGAAGGTTACCACAAAAAATAGGCCGATAAGGTTGTCCATCAAACATGAACTGAGTGTGATTAAAATATTATAACGTACGAAATTTAAAGTCGTTCTTTCACTCCTTTTCAGAGGCATCGTTAGCACCATTCAGTCGAACTCACATACGGACGGACAATAATTTATTCAAGAAATGGAACAAATAAATTTTTTGCGAATTTTTCATGGTTTCTTCGAGCCAGAGTTTTCAGCATTTGTAGCCCTCATAATTTTCTTTAATTTAAAGTGGCGTCTTTATCGAGCTTATGCTTCATATATATGGTATCTAATATTAATCTGAACAAAAACCATTCGTTGTAATATTTATCCCATAGGTTCAAGCTTTGACATAGCCCACCATTGTAATTTCTCCTGTCAACATTGGGACTTTCCAGTTATTTTACCTAACAAGTTTATCGGCTTTGCAGTTCCCCGGGTATCCTATGCCCAGGTACTCATGTTGAACTGCTCAACCATCTCGATAAGAGATATGCGGCTGTTGAGGGCTGTCTGTGAATTTGGGGGCATAGAATCCAGAGATTTAATAGTAGCCGAGTTAAAGACGACGCCAGTATTGGTCACTATATTGCGAATCAGAAATGCAGTAGTCGGAGATCTAAAGGGTTGTTAAATTTTAAGGGCCGATGTTGATTTTGATTAAAACACAAATTATTTAGGAAATTATTGTCATATCTTTTTATTATGATAATATTGGTATATGTTCCATACAATTATGTATGGAACAAAATATCGGCCAAATAGCCGCAGCGACATCGGCGACACACCTCCATCCGATGGTCCAAATTTCGATGACGTTGATGAATAATTGAAGTTCTATGCCGTTAATGTGCCGAATTATCTCATCCTTTAGCTCTTGAATTGTTGCTGGCTTATAGACAAACACCTTTTCTTTCAAATAACCATAAAGAAAGAAGTCCAACGCCCATTTTCGTAAAAGGCTTAAAAAACTTTAACGCGTTGCTCGATTGTTAAAATTGAATTAATCTGAAATTGAGAAATGTCAAATGAAATGCAGAACAAAACTTGACGTTTAGATGTGGTTCACATTCAATATCGGCCCTTACAATTTAACCACCCTTTATATCAATATTAAATTCTTTACAGTGCAGGGAAGATAAAATATGAGCAAAAGTGCTTATAATTTGGAATAACTACATTGGAATAACTACATTTCTTAGTCAACTTTTTTCAAAAAATCTTTATTATATCTTTAGAGCCTGTGCTGTTCCTCCCATTATCAATTTCAATTTTTCACAACAAAATATTTTAGCCAATACTTATGTTAACGCTAGAAATTTTTAATTGCGTCAATTTAATTTCAATATTACGCAGTTCTCATTTTAAAGTTCTTCCACCTCAACTTTAATTTCCTTTCGCTGCATATCTTAAGTAAAATATCACTTCAAACTCAATTATCATTTCCTGCAGTTAAATAGGATACTCCAAGGTGATTTATTTTACACTTAATTTAAGTGCTCTTCAGCAAAGGATTAGTGCAGTCATTTTCAAATAAAACAAACTTGAATAATAAAAACGTTTTACTTTCGTTTCGTTCGCAAATGGTATCAATGCATTAAATTAACAACTTTCGCAGTAGTAAAATCAATTTTCTTCTATTAGACACTGGAATACGCCAAAGAATGCGAACAGGAAAAACAGCGATAACTTTGCTGACCGTACTTACTCTCCTCCCCCACCAGTAATTGTGTCACTCAGGACAACATTAATCCTTTTTAATGTATTTCCACTCTAAGACACTTCCAATGCCAATCGAACTGTGCGTGTCCCAAAGAAGTTTGCAATAAGATGGGACAAGATAAGCATAGGAGACGAGACCAAACAACTCGGAACAAATTGCGTAAATCTGAAACATATTGTTTTACAAATATTAACATTCTTTGCACACACAAACGCACACGCATACAAAACATACATTTAGTTTCTCTGCTATATTTTTTTTTGTTCTTTTCAATTCTTCCTTATTTTCTGCGAACACTGAACAAAGTTGTCCTGTTGATATTGCCGATGGAGCTGGCAATGTTCTTGTTGTAAATCACTTGAAAACTAATTGGTTTCCGATTTCCTCTCAACAAGAAACAAACATTTACAACTTGAAATAATTTACCCCGACAATTCTCTAACTCTCTCGCACACACAAGTAAATATACAAACAAATAAAAATACAAAGGAAAGGAGGGAGGCGACCAAAGGTATACCCTACATCAACTAAGGTAAGTGAAGTTAAGTTGTTGACTTAAAAAGTCAATGTTTTTTTTTAAATTTTCATTAAAAATTTACCATGATTCATAAGTCAATAAACTGAAAGTTTGACATTAATTACACTGTGCTAGTCCAAAAATCTAACAGAAAGGAGATGCTATGGATAGACCTATTTCGGCCATCCAGTGGCATTAGCCGTTTTTCTATGTTAGATCTTGTTTATGCGACATTCGAACAAAAAGTTTGTTGGAAAATCAGAGAGGTTACATATATCTTTGGTGATTTTAAAGTGAAAGACTGAGGATTATACGGTTCAGGCCAAAGATCGAAATAAAGGGAACATTTGGAGAATTATTTCTCTCAGGGGTAAATGGGTGAGAAGCGTGGTTGACTATTTTGAGAGAAAAAATTCTCGAAGGGTTCCCTTTATTTCGTTCTTTGGAATGAAACGAGTATTCCGAAGCCTTCCTTGTCAAAATCACGTCCGAGGTAACTAACCTCTATGATTTCCTTGCAAACTTTGTGGTCCAATATCTCGAAAACAAGAGCTAACCTAGAAAAACGGCTGGCACCATTGTATTCAGCAATGTCGATATAGGTATATCCATGGGGTCTCATTTCTGTTACGTTTTTCAAGTGTCCATTTCGAACACACACATAAAGGGTTTTCCAACAAGAGGTGTTATTTTGTTATTCAAAGAAAAATTCAATTTTTTGGGATAAATGATCGGATGTTTATTTCATAATGAAGAGGAAGGTATGCCGTTAATAATGAAAAACAACATCAGCCAAATGGCCACCACGACCCTGCTTACAGGACCATATCCTTTTCATGAAATTTTCCGTAACCAAATCGCAAAGTGGCTGCCCTATGTCCTCGATAGCCTCACGAATTCTATCTTTTAGGTCTTGAATCGACGCTGGGCTGTTGACGTAGACCTTATCTTTCACGTGGCCCCAAAGGAAGAAGTCGCAAGGTGTTAATACACAAGATATCGGTGGCCAATTGTGATCACCTCTTCGAGAGATAACACGGTCCGGAAACTTTTTCCGTAACAGAGCAATGGTTTCGTTGCTTGTGTGGCACGTAGCGCCGTCTTGTTGAAAGTAAACGTTGTCCAGATCAATACCATCCAACTCCGATCATAAAAAATCATTAATCATCTCTCGATATTTTGTGTGGGAGGTACAAAAAGGGGCGTGGTGATAACGCCAACTTTTCACAGTACAAAATTGCATGTATTTGTAATAACTGGTATTCAAGTTATTAGCCGTTAACTTTTGGTATAAAAAGGCCCAATCGTGTGGGAGGTACAAAAAGGGAGTATACAATAATACCCATTTTTTACCGGACTATAGGCGCTATATTATACTGTACAAAATTTCTAGTATTTTTATGCACTTGTATTAAAGTTATTGGCAGTTCAATTTTGATGCAGAATGGTCCATTTGTGTGACAGGTACTTCACTTTTTTTCTCGAGGTGATAGCGACTAATAAAGTAAAACAACGTGTGGAATTTCAGAAGTTTCTATAGTAGTACAGATGTTATTAAGGAATCAATATTTCACTAAGTGTTTACCCTGTGTGGGAGGTACCAGAAGGAGTGGACCAATATGGCCCAATTTCAAACATAGCCGGAGATAGAAAAAAATATTACCGTATACCAAATTTCAAGTCAATCGGTTACTACTTTCGAGAGATAACGGGCGCGCCAGCCAGCAGCCATACAGACGGACGGACATTTCTCATTTCTTAAAATTACCCAAAACGAATATCCGCCAAACTACTTAGTGTATTGTAAATCAACGTATTTATACCTCCATTCTAAAACAGGCTAAGTGCAAAAGGTATTTATGCAGGAAAGACTATCAAACTTTTATGAAATTTTTAAACTTTTCTGGATCTCACTTATAATGTTAACCGAAAATCCTGCACTGTTTTGAGAATAACTTTTGATTTGGTGCACGAAAAAACACAACATTTTGACTAAATATAATTTGGAATACTTAGAATTTAAAAAATAACTGTCCCCGAAGACAAGATAAGTCGACTTAGATTAGGTTGAATAGAGGAGACGTTTAAACCGTCTCATGTCCATGGACATACACTTAAGCCAGTGGTTCGGCCTGTTGTGCGCTCCTTATTTATGATTTTCATACCCCGGATTACAGAAAATCGGTACTAGACACGTATTTTCTCAGTATCTTCCAGTCATATCCTCTGAGATGAGTCAAGTCTGGCAATATGTCGGAACCGAAATATCGGGATCTTGCATGTGTGAAAGCTGGGCAGTGACACAGAAAATGTTCTATCGTTTCGATGTTTTCCATGCATGCCCTGCACTCGTCGTTTTCTGCTAGTCCTATGCGATGAAGATGTGCCTGTAAGCTTGAGTGTCCCGTTAGAACACTTATCATCTTACTAATCTCGATCTTGTTTAGTTTCAGAAAACTACTGGTTTTCTTCTCATTTGGGTCACCCCACAGTATCTTTGCGGTTGCTCCTACATTTGGTCTATTCCACACAGTTTTGTGAGCCATCACTGCCCAGTGCTTCAACTCATCCTTCGTGGCTTCGAAAGGTTTCCAATTTACCAAGTTTGTTACTCGAAGTTCTCTGCCCTTTGAAGCCAAGCAGTTTGCTCGTTCATTTCCAATCACTCCGTTGTGTCCCGGTACCCAGAAAATACGCAGTTGAACATGAACTGAGTAATTATTTATCGTTCTTTTACAGTCTAACACTGTTCTGGATTTGGCCTTTTCCGATGTCATTGCTTTGATCGCCATTTGGCTATCTGTGAATATGTTGGCATATTTAGGCTTTGTGTTATTACTGAGCCAGTTAACGCACTCCGTGATTGCTCGAACTTCTGCTTGAAATACAGTGTTATGGTCTGGGAGGCGGAAGTAAAGGAATAAAGTAAAGACTTCTGGTTCATCAATAAAAAGTCCCAGACCCGTCCTTCCTCCTAGCCTGGACCCATCAGTGTAGCAGCTGGTTCCCACTGGCGCATGAGCTAGTGTTCCGTTTTCCCAGGAGAGTCTGTCTGGCACGAACGATTCACAGGTAGCTGTAGCTGTAAGCCGACTTAGTACTGTGTATTCAAATTTCTGAAATTGTCTTTGATATCGTCCCCACAATAAAAGAATAGTGTATAATTTTTTTGTAGTTTCGAGAAAATCATATTTGAAGTTTTTGTGAAATTAGATTTCTAGGAAGATAAATATGTATATTTTGTATAGGGATGTAACGAAAGTGACTTTAGCGAAAGCGAATGCGAAAGCCAATATTGAAATATATTTCTTGTGAATGCTAATGCGAAGGCGTATAGTGAAATATGAATTTTTGCCAAAGGGGATTGCGAATAATAGTTTGACCCTTTAGTATCAACAAATTTAAGGAACTGAATTGACTTTTCCTGGATATTCAAGTATTAAAAATGTTTTCCACATTTGTACCTCCTGTTACCACAAGGACAAGCATATTTTTTTAACTATTTTGAAGAGAAGTGGCAGAGGTTTTCATTGGTATTAATATATTCAAATTCTGTGAAGGGAATAAG
The DNA here is from genome assembly GCA_963930755.1 of Eudasyphora cyanicolor. Taxonomy (NCBI): domain Eukaryota; kingdom Metazoa; phylum Arthropoda; class Insecta; order Diptera; family Muscidae; genus Eudasyphora; species Eudasyphora cyanicolor. Next base: position 36,076,386 of record OZ005737.1, on the reverse strand, counting down.
GATATTTAACACTTTTAACAAATGGAAGCGAATACTGAAATATATTTTTGTGAAACCGAATGCGAAAGCGAATAATCCAAAGATGGTTTTTGCGAATGCGAATATTCGTTACATCCCTGATTTTGTAAGAGAAACGATGTTTTAAATTTCTTATATTAGTCTAAAAGCGCGTTAATTATATATAAATGGGATCAAAGTACCATACTACAGATATAAACTATTTTTCAATTTCACTTCGTGAAAGTAGAATTCCATCAATTTTTTACCAACTATAGAATCGTTTACGTAGTCTCAAGGGCTAACATTAGAACGAAAAACCGTTTTTGTGTCAATGTTAACTATTTTTGTTCCATAGTACAAATTCTTAGAAAATGAATGATCATCTGTCCACAGATCTTTTGTCCATCAGTGTCTTAAAGTAGAAAATCACCAGTAAGGAAAGGCTAAAGTCGGGCGGGGCCGACTATATAATACCCTACACCACTCTCATAATATTGAATAACTCTGATATATAAGTTTTGTAATTCATGTATAAATTGTTTACAATAATTTACTTTTGGGACATTTATACTTAAATAATACCCTGTACCAGAGTGTGGTGTAGGGTATAAAAACGATTGGATCTAAAGAGCCAAATCGGATGAAACATATATATGGCAGCTATGGCTAAATCTTTACCGATTTTCTTCAAATTTGGCAATGTTGGTTCATGGATCATGAAACTCTACCATTCTAAATTTCAAAACGATTGGATTTAAAATATAGCATCTATAGAACTAAAGGGCCAAATCGGACGAAACATATATATGGGAGCTATAGCTAAATCTTAACCGAATTTCTTCAAATTCGGTAGTGTTGGTTCATGGATCAAGAAACTCTACCATTCTAAATTTCAAAATGATTGGATGTAAAATACAGCTTCTTCAGGACTAAAGAGCAAAATCGGACGAAACCTATATATGGGAGCTATAGCTAAATCTAAACCGATTTTCTTCAAATTTGGCAATGTTGGTTCATGGATCAGGAAACTCTACCATTCTAAATTTCAAAATGATTGGATGTAAAATACAGCTTCTATAGGACTAAAGGGCAAAATCGGACGAAAGATATATATGGGAGCTATATCTAAATCTGAACGGATTTCAACCAAATTCAATAGCGATCTTAACAGCTGCGAAATATTCTAAACTGCAAAATTTCAGAACGATCGGAGTGAAATTTCGACCTGTAGTCGACGAACAACTTTACATGGACAGACGGACGGACGGACGGACGGACATGCTTAAATCGACTCAGCTAGTGATTCTGAGTCGATCGGTATACTTTAAGGTGGGTGTAGCTGTGTTATTTTGAGGTGTTACAAACATCTGCCGTGAAACAAACTTATAATACCCTGTACCACAGTGTGGTGTAGGGTATAAAAACACTTCAAATCTGGAGTTTCTGTTTCAATAACAACCCTCGCATCCTGGGAACCTATTTAATCTCTTTTGCCCAATGTACTGCATTCAACTCTCTTTGTCCCATTGTTTCATATTTTACCCATTTTGTAGCCTCTGTGCCCAAAAAAACAAACCGCTTCGTATCTCTAGTCTAAATTACACAAGCTACCCTTTCACCGTGGTACGTTATTAAGTCCCCTTTGCCCCATGCACTGTAAAAGCAACATTTTTGAACCGATTTGTACAAGAATTGACAGAGAGTATTCTCGTGATACACTTACAGACAATAAAAAATTTGGGGGAAATCAGTTCAGATTTAACATGTAAACGCTGTAGAAAACGCATTTTATATCTGATCAGTACGAAGTTCGGCAAAAAGAGGTTTCGTATTACATGAAGGAATACTGCCAAATTCGGAGAAAATCGGTTCAGATTTAGATATAGCCCCCATATATATGTTACCCGCCCGACTTTCTGCCTTTCCCTACTGGTATTTATACCCTACACCACACTGTGGTACAGGGTATTATAAGTTTGTTTCATGGCAGATGTTTGTAACACCTTAAAATATCACAGCTAGACCCACCTTAAAGTATACCGATCGACTCAGAATCACTAGCTGAGTCGATTTGTCCGTCCGTCCGTCCGTCTGTCCATGTAAAGTTGTTCGTCGACTACAGGTCGCAATTTCACTCTGATCGTTCTGAAATTTTGCAGTTTAGAGTATTTCGCAGCTGTTAAGATCGCTATTGAATTTGGTTGAAATAGGTTCAGATTTAGATATAGCTTCCATATATATCATTCGTCCGATTTGGCCCTTTAGTCCTATATAAGCTGTATTTTACATCCAATCGTTTTGAAATTTAGAATGGTAAAGTTTCTTGATCCATGAACCAACATTGCCGAATTTGAAGAAAATCGGTTAAGATTTAGCTATAGCTCCCATATATATGTTTCGCCCGATATGGCCCTTTAGTCCTATAGAAGCTGTATTTTACATCCAATCATTTTGAAATTTAGAATGGTAGAGTTTCTTGATCCATGAGCCAACACTACCGAATTTGAAGAATATCGGTTAAGATTTAGCTATAGCTCCCATATATATGTTTCGTCCGATTTTGCTCTTCAGTCCTGAAGAAGCTGTATTTTACATCCAATCGTTTTGAAATTTAGAATGGTATAGTTTCTTGATCCATGAACCAACACTATAGCTCCCATATATATGTTTCGTCCGATTTTGCTCTTTAGTCCTGTAGAAGCTGTATTTTACATCCAATCATTTTGAAATTTAGAATGGTAGAGTTTCTTGATCCATAAACCAACACCACCGAATTTGAAGAAAATCGGTTAAGATTTAGCTATAGCTCCCATATATATGTTTCGTCCGATTTGGCCCTTTAGTTCTATAGAAGCTATATTTTACATCCAATCGTTTTGAAATTTAGAATGGTAGAGTTTCTTGATCCATGAACCAACACTATAGCTCCCATATATATGTTTCGTCCGATTTTGCTCTTTAGTCCTGTAGAAGCTGTATTTTACATCCAATCATTTTGAAATTTAGAATGGTAGAGTTTCTTGATCCATGAACCAACACTACCGAATTTGAAGAAAATCGGTTAAGATTTAGCTATAGCTCCCATATATATGTTTCGTCCGATTTGACCCTTTAGTTCTATAGAAGCTATATTTTACATCCAATCGATTTAAAATTTAGAATGGTAGAGTTTCTTGATCCATGAACCAACATTGCCGAATTTGAAGAAAATCGGTAAAGATTTAGCTATAGCTCCCATATATATGTTTCATCCGATTTGGCTCTTTAGATCCAATCGTTTTTATACCCTACACCACACTGTGGCACAGGGTATTATTTAAGTATAAAATGTCCCAAAAGTAAATTTATGTAAACAATTTATACATGAATTACAAAATTTATATTTCAGAGTTATTCAATATTACGAGAGTGGTGTAGGGTATTATATAGTCGGCCCCGCCCGACTTTAGCCTTTCCTTACTGGTTTTTTTTTGTGTTTAGGATTCCAAATTACACCAGACCGGGTTTTCCATTAAGGACATAACATTAACTTTGCCAGAGAGTCTCAAATAATCAAGTGGTTTTAGTTCTTGAGTCAGTTTGATCTTATAAGGATAAAGGCCAAGATCTTTTCGCAAAATACGCCACAGTGTGGTTTGAAAAATGCCCAATTCCTGAAAACGGCGTGGAATCGACTGATTTGGCTCATTTTGAACGGATACACTTACGGCTGCGATATTTTCGTCGCATCGAGCGGTACGGCGTCTCTTTGGCGCCGGAACATCCAAAAGCGAAAATTTGGATTCACATTTATCCACTATAGCAAGCACAGCCTGTCGGGTGGGACGATTATTACGGCCTCTTAAAGTTGCGACCACCGATTCAGAATTTCGGTAGTAATTTTTAGTGATTTCCAAACGTTCCGCGTTAGTGAACTTTACCATAATGAAAATGTTGACTTCGACTGACGTTTTGACACTGGAAGATCATTAACAATGTTTTAGGGTGCGCTGACATAAAGATACGAAATTGTTATGTCCCTATTAGAAAACCCTATACATTCCTTCGACAAAATTGTTGTAAACTAGTATAATTGAAGATATAACATAACATTAGAAAACTTTATAAAATTACCTTATTCTATGCTTGATGGCAGGCCTATTCAAACATTATAAAATAAGTATACTTTTGCATAACCCTGTTGTAGGGTACCTCCAAGTAAATATCCTTGTTTTCCCCTCTTAAGGATATTTGCGATGAGAATAGCAAGTATTGTAACAAATCAAACAGCAGTCAGTAATTTCAGGAATGTCCTGCTGTGAACATTTGCTTTATATTTTAGTTCGCATATTCCCTTGCCCTCCCCTTGTTCCTTATAATACTAAAATGTTCGATTTTATTTCTCTACGAGGAATCGGTTATCTGTATTCCCTTTCTCAGTACATAACAAATTTGTTAGAGATGTTTTCCTGGTATTGTTCTGCTCATTGGAGTTTTACCCATTTTTTCGAAATCTATTTCTCTTTTGCTTTTGTTGGTCCTTTTCAGCTATGTTCTGAGGTCATAATCTTCCTATGGCTTGTTTAATTAAGGCCATAAATTAGAATATCTTTGTGAGGGGATTGTAAATGAATCGACATGGAATGGTTTATAGTTGATGCGCATAGAAATCGAATTTGAAGAAATCCAATTTTAATCAATTTAAGAAATATTGCATGTCATATTAGGAAGCTGTAAATGGAATACTAGTTATTTATGACATTGAGCTTTGTAAAACTATAGTTAAACAAAAAAATTACAGATATTTTTCTCGTGAAATGCCGATGAAAATGGTGTTATAAATTTGATATACTTATACCCTCACATTAGTGGAGAGGAGTATACATCATTTGGTAGGAGTCAAAAGTGTAACACGTCCAAGTAGTGGTCTACGACCACAAATATGTTCGGCGAAATACGTTTGAGGACATTTTAAGTCATTTGAGCAATGTCCGTCCGTCTGTCTGGCTGGAGCGCACTATAACTCCCGAAAGTAATAATGGATTGACTTCAAATTTTGTACGTGATAATATTTCTATCTATCTAAGGCCAGGATGGAAGATGGGCCATATTGGTCAACTCCTTCAAGTATCTCCCTCACAAAGCGTTAAAATTTGGTCAAATTTATATTCTATTTTTAGTACTTCTATATTTCTTATCCGATTTTTTTGCAATTCCACACATTGGAATAAATTGTCCGTCTCTATCACCATGAGAAAAATGGCTGAAGATGTCACGCCTCTTGTAATGGTTTTAGAGTACCCACAGTCACGTTCCTTGTCGACTTGAAATGTATATTTGTAGACCTCATACTTTCCGTAAATCTAACGCGTATCTCGGCTCTATGGTGCTTATACTTCAAAACATATTTTTATTAATTATTTTAATTAAAAAGAAATACCATTAAAATTGTTTGTAATATTTTCTGATGGACACCAAATTGAACCAGAAAATGCTATGTACATTCCATTTTTGCGAACATCAATATTTCGTCTCAAAAAAAAGTCTCGTAATTATATTAGAAATATTCCAAATTCAGTATTTAAATGTTATCTCACATAAATTCGGAATTTTTCTTTAATATTCCCCAAAAATTCCTGCACATCATTGCCACCCATTTTCCGCTTTTGTTTTCCGCATTTTTCCACTTGTTGGCTTATGTTTCACTTTTTTGCAAGTTGTAAACATTTTAGTTCATATGTTTCATGTTGGATTAGTTTCGTTAGTCTGGTTGGAACAATAAAATAACAACACAATGACAACTTCAGCAACATTCAGAATCCAGAAGTTTTTAGACAAAACTACCAGTAGAAATCTCTGTCGTCAAAGGTTAATCCTTTTGCAGAACATTACATAAACAAACAGAAATAATCCTCGGAAGGATTTAAACATAAATTACACGGAACACAGCAACTATACAAGAACGAAACTGAAATTTATTCAGAAAAACCTTTTTCGGGAGAAAAGTCGAGAGTGGTGGAGATTAGTCTCAAGCAAAAGGCAAATATGAACTATATTTAAGTACAATATTTTTTGGGAGCTAAATGCAACCTTAATGGATTAGAGGACTTAATTAAAATGAACAAGGGGTCTTAAGTTTACAACAAAATGTACATATATTTTTGAAAACATGTTGAGATTAGAAAAACTGTTTTTTTTTTTGCATTCAAAGTATCCTCTTACCACAACTATTTATATTATTTTCTGTTTAGAATTGCAAAATATCCCTGATATGTGCTACAGTGTACTTCTTTCTTGTTGCAATTGATATCTAAAAATGTTTCCGTTCTTCGAATGCAAATAAGAAGAGCTTTTCATTTTCTAAACATTTTATTCATAATTGATTCAATTCGATTCAATTTTTATTTTGTTACAATCAACATTGTATGTATATTTCAGCATATTGTTAATCTCTGTATACGTTGGAGACTTTCTTGTATGGAACATTTTGTATATTGGCAAAATGTAACAAAAGCACAAGGCTAATGGCAAATTGTTGTGAAATGCAGCAATCCACATTAGATTTTATTATTCCTTCTATTTGCCTTCACTGCATCAACGCTAGTTTTATGATATGGCCTAACAAAATGGTATAGTTATGTCTACCTATTATTCTGCAATCGACTTAAAGATTTCATTGAATATTATCCGATTATCATGAACAAAATATATACTTACCAAGTACTTACCAGTAGTTCTATGAAAAGGATAGTGTATTATTCCACCCCACATGTTACTAGATTTTTGTACTTCAAATTTGTAACAATATTTTCGGCAATTCAACTCCATTAAAATCAAATTAAACAAAATAAAAAGCAGTTAGGAATGACAGCAATTCGGGCGTGGCCGAACAAATGTAACAATATTTTCGGCAATTCAAATACATTAAAATCAAATAAAACAAAATAAAAAGCAGTAAGGAAAGACAGAATGTCGGGCGTGGCCGACTATATAATACGCTACACCTCCCTGACAATGCGAAAATGGGCATTGTGATAAAAATTTGAAATAATTGCTTTCGTTTCAGTTAACAAATTACTTAACTACACCTCCTCATCAAGGCTTATTCCATGGAGGAGTTGGAATAAGCCTAAACTAGATCTGAAACGATAATTTTAAAATACACAGTATTCTTTCATAGATCAAGAATCGGAAGGAACAAATAGATGGGACTATACAAAATCTAAACTGACTGTCATCAACTTGGATCAAAAACCTCATCTCTGCCGAATAATATAAACTAAAATGGCACAAACATTGTATATCGTTTATTCCATGTCAAACCGAACACCTTTTTTGGGTCATCATTCCCGATTTTAAAATAAATTGGCATATCGATTCTCTGCTCAAAACAAAACATTTTATAGTTGGAGAAAAAATTACACGAAAAATTTTCACATGTTATTAACATCTGAAATCTGAGAAAATAGGAAAATACGTTTCGAGTTCTGTATTACCGGAACGCGTAGACAGATTTTTACAAAAAAAGACTCATTTTAAAGGTAGTAAGTTCAATTTTTCATAAAAGGATTTATGTTCGCGTCGCTAACGTTTTTGAGTGCATCCGACGTATCTACAAATTTAATTTGCATCTTCCACATCAATGACACCAACTTCAAATTCTGTGAAAAATATAGTTAAATTTTAAGATGGTTTTCAGCCCCGTTCAATTTTAAAAAAATATTTATTGGGAAATTACAGAGATGTGAACATTGCATTTGTTATATTTTAAAAACGCGTTTGTAGATTTATACAAATTAGAGCTCTCCTTGAAGGTCTTGACTAGGACAAGATATATGCGAAAAATCGGCAATCTTTGCTTATATCGTTATTTATGTTCCCTCTTAAATTTAAATTTGCATACTGGACCAGGAAAACGCCAACATAGATATGTGAAATATATATAGGCTTGGACCCTATCTAATCTGAGCTGATCGTGTACATTTTAATCTGGCGTTTTCATCAGTTTCTATATAAAAGCATTTGTACTTAAAAGTGTCAGAAATGGAAATAATTTTTTTTTAAAATGATTCTATCTATTTTGTAATTCAAATTTTTTGTAAATATTGTTTTAAAAAAGAATGAGGCTGAACACCATCTTGAAATTTGTAGGGTCCGTTAGGGACAAATGGGGCAACATGACTATATTTTTCTCAGAATTTTAAGTTTGTGTAATTGATGTGCAAGATGGAAAATAATGTTGCATATCAACTGATGCATTTAAAATCTTTGAAGTAACCAGCATTAATTTATGTCCTTTAAATTACAAGTCAAGACCTTAAGAACGAGCCATAATTTGTAAAATTCCGTTCACGCGTTTTCATAATACATAACTTCCAAAATACATCTTTTCAGATATTTGCGGAAATTTTTCAGATTTTAGATGCTCATAACATCTGAAAAAAAGTTTTGGTTTTTTCTCGCCGACTACAAGATGATTCATATTCATATTAAAATTAATATACAAATTTTTAAGACAATCGGCAATGTATATGGATGAGTAGTTGTCATCCCTAGCCACTTCAGGCACCTAATGAAGTAACAGATTCTGTCGATGTTGTGCGATGACAGAGCTTCGAGATCTCCGATCATAAAGTCACCTATATAGCGGTGTTTTCTTCTTGATAGTGAAGGACTTTTGCAGAGAAGGTGCTCAATTGTTTCCAGTACCTCTTTATCTGTACAAACGTTGCCACTTTGATGTTAGTGCTCTAACATTACAGTGACCTGTGAATACGCCCACCAACAGGCGAAAATCCCTCTTTGTGAGGATCAACAAATCTCTAGTTCTGGTTGTGATGTGATATTCCCCACAAATGCATGTACGTTATTGCCATCTATTTTCCCTTATGTTTTTTGGATTTGTCCAGCAGTTGGCTTATGTTTCACTTTTTTGCAAGTTGCAAACATTTTAGTTCATATGTTTTATGTTGGATTAGTTTGGTTAGACTGCTCTGAACACTAAAATAACAGCACAATGACAAGTTTAGCAACATTCAGAAGTTTTTAGACAAAACTGGACAGAGAGACCTAGTGATTTTACAGTCCGATCTGGTTGGCCATTTCTGGTTAGCTATATCTCTGTAGAATCGCTCTATCTTGCCGAAAAAGTTAAACATTGAAGGATAAAGTGTGTGGCATCCATCGTCGACTTTATCATTCCCGTCAATGTCGCAGTGTCCGGGAGACCACCACAGCTTAACATTAACTGACAAATTTTGCAGTACAATCATTTACTTCTTTGGACTTAATAACATTTGTCTTCAGAGCGGCCTGACTGTCAACGTAGACCGTTATGCACTCGTCCTGCCTAAAATTCCCTAGGTTAATTAAACGCGAGTCTCCAGGATGACAAAAACACTGCAGATATCAGACAACCTATATGATCTACTTATACCAAGAGATTCAATAAAGATGTCTGCCCCCGTGACGCATCTGTATATATCGCAGAGATTCGCTAAAGATGTCTGCCCCCTTTGACGCAGTTCTACAGGAGTAGATTGCGTTCAATCCCTTTTTGACTATTTCCTCTGTGTTTCTTTTTCAATTTAGTTTCTGGTCAAATATGACGCCAAGGTATTTAGCCTCCGGTGACAATTTAAATTCCACTCCGTCAAGAATGAGTTTATGGAAAGGTTGGATCTTATTATTCCTAGTGAATTAGAATTTTCCTAAATTTCCCTCAATGTAACCAACCACGTCATGTAGAGCACTATCAACAGAGCGACCCTTGATGTATGCATGTTGACAGGTACTGATTAATGACGGGTGCAAACAACCCCTGCTATAGGTGTAAATAAGTATTTCCAAAGTTTTCAAGACAAACGATAAGAGACTGGTTGGTCTATAGTCGTTTGGCGTTGGGAGAATGGGATTTCCCGCTTTGGGGAGATCCCAACAGCCCACAGTATTTTCTCGTCGGTTACTAGGCCATTTACGTTCATCGCACTGTGGTATACTTGATCCAGTACCGATGTTGGGAATATTCTCTTGGACTAGGTTTGAACACCCGGTAAGCTTTTTTTAACGCCCAAACCACCGGTTCTGGCCCATCTAGCCAATTAATTCAGAGCCACGTGTAAGACGTCTCTGAGAACGTTTTCGAATTTGTCACTCACTGCGATTGCCACGTCGCACAGTAGCGCCTATAGAGCAAACAGGTGGCAAAAAACAAAATTTGCATGTACCCCTACACAGGAAAGACATGGTTCCAGAAATTTAAGAAAAACATTTTTTTTGGGTAATTATTTTAAAAAGAACTAAAAAACATCTAAAATTGGTAAAAATATGTTTTTTATTTACCATAAAATTGATTTCTTCACAAAATTTAATTTTGATAACCCATAACTAAGCATCTACAAGGAGTAGCATCCTTTCCAAACACTAATTTTATAGGCTGAACATTTATCTATCATATGCCATTTAAATTATTCGATTATCTAATTCGGTTCAAAATATATGATTTTTGCAATGTACAAACCCAAATGGCGCCACTGTGCATCGTCCGCATATGCCACGACCTTGCTGCCACAACGGTTTACTCCTCCTTGTGGGGTCCATCTGTTTACAAACCTTGTGGGCCCATGACTTCCTGTTATGTATTTACTGGATTTACACAGCAGTGATAAGACAAGTTCCGATCTACAGTTGTAATACTTTGCTGGTTCTAACGGCATTTGACTCACATATGAAAATACTGAGTAGGATGAATAGGCATGATGTTGACTGTAACCATGTCCTATGGCTTATATGTATAGGAGACGGTGGAATTATTAGTTATTCCATTAACAAGATCACTTTATGCTGGAAATTTCTATTAAAAACTCATCATATAACCTGTTCTGTGGCGTTCAAAATTACTGCAGACTTCTTAATTAATAAATTCCTTCAGCCCTTTTTGTATGCTAATTGTTCCACAGAAAATATTAATTAAAATATTTCTTATGGCATAGCCAAATTATATGACAACCTAACATAAATGTCTGGTCATGTCTATGTCCAATTTTACTGACCTTTTGACCTCCTTACATGATGGTGCAGCCTGGTATTTTTGTTGTTATTTTTGTTATGAGAAATGACAATCAAAAAGCTCTTTAGAAAAATACCTCTTAATAAATAACGATTATTTATTCAGTCTGTGAATGTCAGAATTTTTGAAGTATAGCCCGAATATTTCAATTAAACCTTTTTCCAAAAATGCTATCCTTTGCTCGTCACCTTTAGCGTAAAGCATTTCTTTGTGAATGCAAATCAACAATCATGGGAGCTAGACCTTAATTGTGAAATATTAAACAAACAACCGGCATTTCAGAGACAATAGTATGTAATATAGTCTGAGAGATGAATTTCTGTAATTTCCTACACTAAAAAAATTATTTACTTTTGAAGATTTTACTAATGTCACAGAAAAGCAGTACTAAGGACAGGTATAAGTACATACTTTCGAAATGATATTTACAAAAATATTGTGGAGAATATACTGAAAACCCTCAACTTTAAATATTTTGCTGCCCTAGTCTTTAAAACAAGGACATTTGATGCATACAATTAAGACAATTTTCTTAGTTTTATTATTATTATTTATCTAACTAGGATATTCTCCCGGCTTCAAGACCATTTTGTTTCCATATTATTATAGAAACAAATATTTTATACATGGCGGTGTATTATACATTGTTCATCCTTATTTTAAAGATTTGTTGGTCTTGGGACCTAAATCTTTTAAATTAAGTAAATTTTGTTCAGTGTCTGCCCTGTCGTTTTTAGTTTAATATCCTTTCAGAAATACGTATACCTGTCCTTAGTATTATATTTATGTGACAATTTAATGTCATCATAACAAAGCCCCAGCCTTTGGCTGCTGCTATCGCCCCACCTCATCCTGCTCCTTCCGACTCAACTGCCAAGGAAAGGATGACATTCATCAACAGTTGTCAAATGTTGTGTCAGTTGTCTGTTTTGCAAATGTTCACCATGTTCAAGTTGTCTGTTTGTCTACGCTTAGATGTTCTTCGCATTTCTCAAAAATTCATATCTCCCTGATTGTTGTTGGCGTGGATCCTGTCATTGTTGTTATCCTTAAATTGTCATAGCTGGCTGCCTGTTTGCCTGCTTGCCTGCTTGCCTGCCTGACTGGCTGAACTTGTGGGCTCCCATCTTCAACACGCAGTTAGGGTGAAACGAACCCTGCTTTATTAGTTTCCTACGGTCTTTACTCGATGTTTCTCTCGTAGGTTGAGGGACGTCGGGAGGCAAAATGTTTACCTTTCATTTGATTCACAGGGCGGGCGGAGTTAAAGGATTCCCTCCTCCTCCAACTCCTGCGTCCATTAAGTCTTCCATCTTTTGCTGGTGACAATGATGAAATGCTATTTTATTAGCAACTGACAGTTAACATTACCGGAATGGTTCGAATGATTCGTTTCGTTGCGTCTCAAGTGAACCCAAATGAAAATTAGCTTATGATTTTCAACGGAAATTATCATTCAATGTGAATGAAAAGTAGAGTAGAGGAAATATGTCGTCATTAATTAAGTTCACATTAATCTCTTCAACCAATAAATGTTGGACATATCCAGCAGAGCAGGGGTCAGTCATTATTAATAAATTGGACGAAGAGTTTATTAAATTCTAAAGGGAATAAAGAGGCCAAATACACAGGCAGGGGTTTTATATAGGGCAGTGGGGCATAAGAGATATTATTTTGACTATGCCTTGTACGAAGAATCAACCAAGCTGATTACAGACATTGTCGCACCTAAGGGATATTGTATTTGTATTAATAGGAATCCTCATTTAACCCTAGTTGACAGAAGAAAATTCATTAGATTTTAATGTGGTGTCAAGAAAATTTACAGTAATCACTATTTTATACACGGGATATGCAATTTATTTTGCTATAATTTGCTTATATATGAACACATCTGAAGCGATTTTTTTCACATTTGACAAGATAGTTTTTGTTTCCGTTGAAAAAGGTGAATTTTATTTTAAAGAGCTTATACGCAACTCCGGAAAATATGTATATGGGGGATTTCTTGAAGAAAATCTATGGATAAATCTAGAAATTTTGGTAGAAATAAGTGAATTTCAACATAATCCGATTTTTATACCCCCACTATTGTGATCAAGGGTATATTCCAGATGCTGCGGGACAAAAGTGTAACATATCTCTGGAGAAACTAAAGAGACTCCAAGAATATCTGGCGGAATCCGGTTTGGTTCATTTTAAATCATTTGAGCTTATTAGTCGCTAACACCTCAAGAAAAATGGGAGAAGTTACCACGTGCCTTTTCGTGCCTCCCACACAAATGAACCATGAAATATCAGTTCTTACAAATACTTTAAATTATGTACGGTGTAATGCTTTTATGGTACCTAGAATCCAAAGAAGTTAACAGTTTATATCATTAATACCAGTACTTTAGAATTATTAAATCCAATATAAATTGATAATAATAAAATTAAAACAAAACCAGTAAGGAAAGGCAGAAAGTCGGGCGGGGCCGACTAAGTAATACCCTACACCTCCCTAACAATGCAATAAGGGTCATTGCGATAATAATTTGGAATAATTGGTAAATCGGTAAGAACATATATATATGTGAATATATCTAATTCTGAACCGATAATACCTAAATTAACCAATATTTATTCCTAAATTGAGAAACATCTTTCTGGAGAATTTTGTAATGATCGGAAGTAAAGTACAACTTCTATAGCGCTTTGTAACCAAATCAGAAGAACATATATACGAAGGTTATATAGAAATCTGAATCGATTTTCCCTGAATACTCATTCATGTAAAATAGAAACCTCTTTCTGTCGAATTTCGCACTGATCGGATATAAAATACGGTCTCTACAGCGCTTATATGTCAAATCGGGGCTAACATATATATGGGGGCTATATCTAAATCTGAACCGATTTTCTCCGAATTTGGCAGTATTTCGTCATGTAATAAGAAACCTTTTTCTGCCGAATTTCGTACTGATCGGATATAAAATACAGCTTCTACAGCGCTTACATGTCAAATCGGGGGTAACATATATATGGGGGCTATATCTAAATCTGAATCGATTTCCCCCAAATTTTGTATTGTCTCTAAGTGTATCACGGCGAACACGCCAAAAGATTGGGTATTGACTCTAATGACTTCTGCAGATGCTGTGGTGATGAGGAAGAAGTGGAGAGCATTGAGCACTTGCTATGCGACTGCCCCGCTCTGAGTAAACGACGATTGGACATACTGGGGTCGGCTTTCTAGGCAGCCTAACAGATCTTTCCAGACCGATATTCGTACTATCGACAAATTTGTATATCAAACAGGTTGGTTTCGATGAGGGGCATTTCAGCCCGTGGTAACACTAGGGACCTAAACTGGTCTATGTGAGCTTGCATAAAAAAAAAATACGGCTGCCACCCTAACCTAAACCTAAAAAGTGTATCACAAGACTACTCTCCGTCAATTTTTGTACACCCAGAAAAATAAATGGTTGGAATTTTATTGTAACAATAAAAAAATAGTACTAGCAACAAAAAGTATATTGCCTACACCGTCTGTCGGTTGTATTTATATATAATTAGTTGAAACAACAATAATAACATGAATACGATCAAATGAAAATGCTTGAAACTAAATCGATGGTTGTATCAATCGAATTAAGATTGTTTTTTTTCATTGACACTCGGTTAGTTGTGGTAACCAATTTTAAATTTTCATTATAGTACCATATGATCGTTTTTTGGTTGTGACAAGCAATGTTTTATTCTTGACAACAGAAATTGTATCAATAGACCAACGATTATTATTGCAACGAATAATTGGTTACTACAACAGAAAAAATATTAATAAATAATCGTTTATTGGTTATCTCAATCATTTTCCAAATTTAGAATAGTTAAATGTATTTTGGGAAATACAACCGAAAGATTGGTTGCTTATCTTTTGCTGATGCATGACAAACAAAAAATAAAATTTCTCGACATAAAAAAATCTTCAACATTTTGTTCAAGAACGGTATAGGTAATCAAAAATAGTATCGTGTGGATAATAATGTGTGGAATGCAGAATATGTTGTGGAAAATGTTTTGCATAACTAAAAAAAGCAACAATCATGAAATCGAAAGCACAGGGTTAAGCTATATTAGCATAAAAGTTTTGTGTTTTTTTCGTGTACTAAAATGTGTATCAAATATTTCCACATTTCATAATAGTGATGAATTTGTAATAAGGGATTTTTAATTTTGTTATTAATTGTTTTGTTTTTTGTTCAATAAATAAAATAAAAATTAATGAAAACTGTTTTTAATTAATTGTCGGTAGTATATGACTGAAAAATTGTCAGAACAACCAATTTTTTAAAACAGTTGGTTGTGGCAACTACAACAGATAATCTAAGCCACAATTTTCGTAGTTGGCGCAACCAAGTATGATTGTTGTCACCATGGAAGCAGAAGTATACCACAACCAAAATATTGGTTGTCCTGATGGAATCGCATGATAGTAGACAGAACTACCAAAATTTGGTTGGCAAAAAATTCGGTTGAGGCAACCAAACTGTATTATGTGTGTACAAATCGGTTCAAAAATGTTGCTTATACAGTGCATATATGCCTAATCGGAGGGGCATATATATGGGATCTATATGTAAATCTGAACCGATTTTAACCAAATTAAATTCGTCCTTGGGCCTAAAGAAAGATATGTGCAAAGTTTCGTTGAGATCGGACCATAATTGCGACCTGTAATTTGATTACAAGAATACATCTACAGATAGACGGACAGACGGACATAGCTAAATCGTCTCAGAAAGTGATTACAAGTCGATCGGTGTAATAAACAATGGGTCTATCTCTTCTCCTTTTGGGTGTTACAAACAAATGCACAAAGTCATAATACACTGTACCACAGTGTGGTGTAGTGTATAAAAATAAATGATTTGGCGAATATTATTTTCGGACTGAAGGTGAGGGGATTCAAAAGTCGGTTTACCTAACTGAACTTTCTTACTTGTTTTGCACAAAAAGTTAACGGGTAATAACTTAGATTCCAGTCCTTACAAATACTTGTCATTTTGTGCAGTGTAAAGCTTTTAGTGTACCTACAGTCCCTAAGAAATTTGCGTTATTGCCACGCCCATTTTGGTACCTCCCATACAAATAGATGGATAAATTTGATTCCAGTCCATACAAATGTTGTGGAGTTCAAATCCTTTACAGTACCTACAGTCCCGTCCAAAATTGACGTTATTACCACCCCCCATTTGGTTAAACGGTGTAATGTTTTTATAGTGCTAATAGTATATTAAACAATAAGAAAGTTCAATCGGGTACACCAAATTAAGACTCCCCTCACCTTGAGTCCCCAAAAATTTTAGTAAATTTATTTATTTTTTTGTTTTAATTAAATTACATACTTTCAATTTGAATTGCATTTAATAACCTTAAAGTATTTACTGGTATTACAGTTAAAAACTGTTTACTTTTGGTACAAAATGGTGTGTGGGAGGTACCAAAAAGGGAGTTTTTTTGGTAACTGTCACTTTTCTCTGGACTCTAGCTACCAAAAATCATTACACCGTACAAAATTTCAAGTATTTATGTGCACTGATATTACTGTTATAAGCTGTTAATTTTTGGTGTAAAAGGTTCCGTGTGTGTGGGAGGCGCCAAAAGGGGTGTGTCAATAACGGCCACTTTTCTCTAGACCCTAGGTACTATAAAAGCATTACTCTGTACGAAATTTCGATTTTTTATGCACTAGTATTAAAGTTAAAGTGAATTTTTTTGGTACATAAAGGTCCATTTGTGTGGGAGGTACCAAAAGGGGCGTGCCAATAACGCCCGTGTTTCTCTGCGCTCTAGGTACTACAAAAGGAGCGTGCCAATAATTCCCATTCTTCTCTGAACTCTAGGTACTATAAAAGCATTACACTGTACAAAATTTCAAGTAATTGTATGTACTGATGAAAAAGCCACAAGCAGTTAACTTTTGGTGCAAAATGGTCCATTCGTGTGGGAGGTACCAAAAAGAGAGAGACCACTTCGCCCATTTTTATTGAAGTGTTAGCGACTAACAAACTAATACTATGTGTGAAATTTCAGAAGATTCACGTAAGTAGTATAGAAGGTATTAAAGAATCAATATTTCACTAAAAGTTACCCCTTTGTGGGGGAGGTAGTAGAAGCAGTGGGCCAATATGGCCCATCTTCGAATTTAGCCGGTGATAGAAAAATATATTACAGCATATCAAATTTGAAGTCAATCAGTTACTCCTTTCGAGAGTTATCGTGCGTACCACTCAGCAGACAGACACACAGACAGACAGCGGACGGACGGATGGACGGACATTGCTCAAATGTCTTAAAATTACCCAAAACGGATTTCCGCCGAACATACTTAGGGTAATAGGTCACTACTTCGATGTGTTACACTTTTGGCTCGTAGCAAATAATATATATATCTTCCTCTCTAAGGTGAGGGGATAAAAATGGGCGTTATTGCCACGACCCTTTCGATCAAAACTACCAAAATAAAAAATATGAAAATTATTTTTTGGGATTTTCTCTATTTATACAATATGCGACATAACTTCGTTAGGATGCTAGCTTTTAAACATTGGAACAAACATTTTTTGCGATTTTATATATTTCTTATGGTTTTTTCGTGCCAAATTGTTTCTAATTCTTTTGATTATAGTTATTTTCAGCATAATATTCTTTAATTTAAATGGTATTTATACAAAAAATGTTTAGGTCTCGGAAACTAACAATTATGATCGGAGAACTATGAAATTTGGCAGGAGCTTCTTATTTTGTCCAATAATCCCTTTTTAAATTGTTAAAAATCAGTTCAGACTTAGACATGACCCCCATATATAATGTATGTAGCGCCGATTTGACATAAAATCGATAAAGCACCCGCAATTTTCACGCGACCTGTATGATATGGGACACAAAGAAGTTTCGTGAACTAAGCATGAATACTGACGAGTTTTTCAAAAACATGTACGAATGTTCAGTATGATAGACCGACTTAAGTACCCCCTCACCATCAGTCACAAAAAAATATTCATAAATGTATTTATTTTTTTTTACTACATTATTATCAATTTAAATTGCATTTAATAGCTTTAAAGTATGAACTGGTTTAAAGTTATAAGCTGTTAACTATTGGTGCAAAATGGTCCATTTGTGTGGGTGGTATCAAAAGGGGGGGTGGCATCTTCGTCCATTTTTCTTGCGGTGTTAACGACTAATAAAGTAATAATATGTGTGAATTTCATATGATTTGAGTAAGTAGCATAGAAGTTATTAAATAATTTATATTTCACTAAATAGTAACTCTTTGTGGAGGAGTGGTACAATATGACCCATCTTCGAACTCAGCCGGAGATAGAGAAAATATGATATCACATACCAAATTTTGAAGTCAAATTGTTAATCCATTTGAGAGTTATCGTACGCACCAGTCAACAGACAGGCACAATGACAGACAGACAGGCGGACGGACGGACATTGCTCAAATGAATTAGAATAATCCAAATCCAATTTCCGCCAAATATACTTAGGGTCTTAGGACACTCCTTCGATGTGTTACACTTTATCTCGTAGCAAATGATATATAGCTCCTCTCTAAGGTGAGGTGATAAAAATGGTTCAGATTTAGATATCAGTTCATTTCGATTTGGCACACAAGCGGGATTGAAACTGTAATTGAAATTCGATCATTATAAAATTTTGGTAGAGTCAAGTGTCTTTTTTAATGAACGAATAATTTCAAATGTGAGGAAAATCAGATCTGATATATGTCAATATATATGTACCTTCCATATTGGCATCTAAACGCTATAAAGGTTGTTTTTGCATCAAATTTGTTTGAAATTTGACGTTACCAAGGACGAGAGTCTTTCGTTAACAAGGACGAGAGTCTTTCGTTAACAAGGACGAGTATTGAAGAATTTTAATAATATCGCATCAGATTAATATATTTTCCTATATTGTTACATACACCTCCCGATTTAGTATGTATCGTGAAAGTAGTTGTTTTCAACGCTTCAATTTTAAATGTAATCGTTTCAGATATTAAACAACTACATGTAAGTTTATTCTGCTGTAATTATTTTGTGAATGGTATCATATAGTCGGCTCAGTCCGACTTTAGCCTTTCCTTACTGTTTTTATACACTTGTATGTTCGGCGGAAATCCGTTTTGGAACATTTTAAGTCATTTGAGCAATGTCCTGTCTGTCTGTGTGTCTGTCTGTCTGAGTGTCCTTCTGTTGTCTGGTGCGCATGATAACTATCGAAAGGATTAACCGATTGACTTCAAATTTTGTCTGCGGCAATATTTTTCTCTATCTCCGGCTAAATTCGAAGACGGGCCATATTGATCCACTCCTTCCCCCAAAAAGGGTTATCATTAAGTGAAATATTAAGTCTTTAATAACTTCTATACTAAATACTTGAAATTTTGTACAGTGTAGTGCTTTTATAGTAGCTAGAGTCCAGAGAAAGGTGGGCTTAATTGGCACGCCCATTCTGGTACCTCCCACTCAAATGGACCGTTTTGAACCTAAAGTTAACTGCTTATAACTATAATACTAGTACATACCTCAAAGTTATTAAATGCAATTTAAATTGATAATAATTTAATTAAAACAAAAAAATGTATAAATAAGTTTACGAATATTTATTTGGACTCAAGGTGAGGGGATTCATGAGTCGGTTTACCCGACTGAACTTTCTTTCTTATATTTAATATATATTTTTTTTTAAATTGAAGAAAACTCTTTCCAAAAACACTTTGGAAAACATTTTCTAAATACAAAAACGCTGTTTTGTATATAAGTAGATTGAGCCATGCTCTCTTGTGATAAAAAAAATTGTGGTAAAGTTTTTTTTTTTAAATTTTTATTCAAAAATTCCAATTTTCATTGAACCTTTAGTATTTCGAACTTATTTTTTAAGTGTACGTTCGATAAAGCCGGGATATATTTTAAATTAAAGGAAATTATTAGGGCTACAGATTCCCAAAACGCAACTTTCAGGGAAAAACGATAAAGTGGAGTTTCTTAGCGAAGAAAACTGTGGATAAATGTATAAATTATGACTAAAAAAATTTTTTTTTTTTATTTTGGGCATTATTGTTTGTATGCAAGCTTTCAAAAATTTGAACAAAAATGGCTATTTTTTTCCTTTTTTATAGCTTTTTTTGTTCCTGCTAGAAAAGATTTTTGTAAAAGAAATATTTGTTTTCTAATTCATTTAACGACAATTACTAAACGCCTTTTTCCACGTGAAAGTGTCATTGCTAACATTTGTAGTGCTCATAATTTCCTTTAGTTTAACGTCCGGGCTTTATCGGGCATATACTACAACAAATACGTTCCAAATATTGAAGGCTCCTTCCAAGAAAATGGGAATTTTTAGAGAATTTTAAAAAAGTGACTATTAATATCATGTTTATTAAATAGATAACGGAAACATGCATCTCTAAATAACTCCCTATATTTAGTAATGGAATTTAATTCTCATCTTTTAAGTTTTAAATATGTATTAAATATATACATCGTTGCATTTCACAAAAATATTACAAGACCATAGATGTTCCTAAAAAAATCGACTTAATCGTAGTTTATCCTCCAGTTTCAACTACTTGAATTGATTGAAAATTAAAAATTCTTAAATAGTATTCCCAAAGAAATAATTTTCTCTTTCCTGTTTAAATTGTTCCTGGCTCTTGTTAAGGTACCATCATTAGCATGATTTTCCCAAAAAAAATAAAGAAAACGTTGACAGTCTAGCTTTTCAATAAACCCAATGAGGCTGTTTCGACCTCAACGTAAAAGAGGAAATATTGTTTTCCCTAACTAATTTTTTAAGCCTTGACTATGCTTCATTAACAAACACTACCCGTTGGCATCGCCAATGACAGCAGCTCTGCTCCAGCACAGGATTCAGTACTACTGAAGACCGTCGGACCGACCAACAGACTACGAGAGGAAACAGAATTCCAAAGCTTTTGTCCTTATATTTTTGCTGCCATCCATCCAGTCAGCCATCCTTGCAACTCTAAAACGAAAATTGTTTCGTGTCACAACATTAACTGCAAATGATACAAAAGCCACGGCAAAACCAAAGCAAACGAACTGAACTGTGCCCTCCCCCCGGCACAAAGGACCGACCCATCTCTTCACATTATCCGACCAGAAAAAACGTGGTCTGCAATTTAAAATATGCAACCAGCGACGGGATGGACAACTATAGCAGAAGCGCAGGACGAACTGGCGGACAGACAGACTCCCTGGTTGAGGAAACGGGTGAGTGAGCGACCATGCAACTTATAACAAAGCTAACGAAAGAATGAATTAGTGTTCGGAATACCACATCATACATTTTAAGTGAAAAACTGCTTGGACAGTTGCGAGCAGCAAAGCAACGGTGCACAGTGGGTTCTATTTATTTAGGATTTATGTTGAATATTGTAAAGTTTTAAAATTATGTAGGTGATTGCTTCAGGTAATCAATGGTTTCCCCCTTGAGACCTTTTTTACAAAACAATTAATTAGGACTTCATTTTCTATTGATCATACAATCCCTCACTGTGCAATGTCGTTGAAATTACGCTCTACGCCATAATAATGTAATGTCCCGACTGAAGCACCTCTTGGTGCGACGATTGCAGTGACAGATACGAAACTCACACACATATAGTGCTGCACCAATAGATAGTGGTATAATGGGCCACGGTTTGTTGCACGAAAATGATTTGGCAGTCAGATGATGCCCTGTGGTGTTTATGTTTACCACCAAGTTGTTGGTGGCGCTGCTGTATGGACTCTACCACGGCAACACCGAGTGCAATATTTTGATGATGATTATGAATGTGATGATGATGACTGCAATGCTACCGCCTTATTTTATATGCAGGCCAAACTAAGGCACCTTTATTTCGCCGAATGCATTTTTTCGGCCATATAAAATCCTTGGACGTACCTTAGGCGGGACATCATTTGAATGACATCAAAACCGCCACAAACCTCCTGGGTTATGGAGGTGTAATTGTCAGTGTTGTCTATTTGAAACTGGTGTGTGTTTGTCATACAGTCCCTGTCGACTTCCACGTCCACATTGGGTCATCTAGTGCTGCTGTTGTGTGACAGGAAATATTTTTGTGACAACTGAATTTTATGCTGCAGTCATTTTCTGCAAGTGTAAAACACCCACAGACCCCCAAAGTTGAAAACAGACTTTTTTCTCGGTCTCTCTCCGTACTGGAGTTAGAGTAGAATATTTCATAATTTTCTCTGTTTGTCCTCGCAGGTCTTTATTTGTAGCTATCTCTGAATCTATGCGAGCAATGTAACACTGTGCAACAAAATCATGTACAATTCGTGGACGGTAAAAAAGCTTCTGAGAGATATGTTCAGAATAAAAAAGTTAATCGTTGTTGCCACTTCTTCTACAAAAATTATTAGTTCTTAATATTTTTTCTTGAAAGTTCATAGTTGATGACTTTTCTTCCAGAAAAGTATATCGTTGATGACTTTTCTTCCAGAAAAGTATATCGTTGATGACTTTTCTTCTAGAAAAGTACATCGTTTATAACTTTTCTCATAGAAAAGTTCATCGTTGATGACTTTTCGTATAGAAAAGTTCATCGTTGATGACTTTTCGTATAGAAAAGTTCATCGTTGATGACTTTTCGTATAGAAAAGTTCATCGTTGATGACTTTTCGTATAGAAAAGTTCATCGTTGATGACTTTTCGTATAGAAAAGTTCATCGTTGATGACTTTTCGTATAGAAAAGTTCATCGTTGATGACTTTTCGTATAGAAAAGTTCATCGTTGATGACTTTTCGTATAGAAAAGTTCATCGTTGATGACTTTTCGTATAGAAAAGTTCATCGTTGATGACTTTTCGTATAAAAAAGTTTATCGTTGATGACTTTTCGTATAGAAAAGTTCATCGTTGATGACTTTTCGTATAGAAAAGTTCATCGTTGATGACTTTTCGTATAGAAAAGTTCATCGTTGATGACTTTTCGTATAGAAAAGTTCATCGTTGATGACTTTTCGTATAGAAAAGTTCATCGTTGATGACTTTTCGTATAGAAAAGTTCATCGTTGATGACTTTTCGTATAGAAAAGTTCATCGTTGATGACTTTTCGTATAGAAAAGTTCATCGTTGATGACTTTTCGTATAGAAAAGTTCATCGTTGATGACTTTTCGTATAGAAAAGTTCATCGTTGATGACTTTTCGTATAGAAAAGTTCATCGTTGATGACTTTTCGTATAGAAAAGTTCATCGTTGATGACTTTTCGTATAAAAAAGTTTATCGTTGATGACTTTTCGTATAGAAAAGTTCATCGTTGATGACTTTTCGTATAGAAAAGTTCATCGTTGATGACTTTTCGTATAGAAAAGTTCATCGTTGATGACTTTTCGTATAGAAAAGTTCATCGTTGATGACTTTTCGTATAGAAAAGTTCATCGTTGATGACTTTTCGTATAGAAAAGTTCATCGTTGATGACTTTTCGTATAGAAAAGTTCATCGTTGATGACTTTTCGTATAGAAAAGTTCATCGTTGATGACTTTTCGTATGGAAGATTTCATCGTTGATGACTTTTCGTATAGAAAAGTTCATCGTTGATGACTTTTCGTATGGAAGATTTCATCGTTGATGACTTTTCGTATAGAAGATTTCATCGTTGATGACTTTTCGTATGGAAGATTTCATCGTTGATGACTTTTCGTATGGAAAAGTTCATCGTTGATGACTTTTCGTATGGAAAAGTTCATCGTTGATGACTTTTCGTATGGAAAAGTTCATTGTTGAAAACTCTTCGTATGGAAAAATTCATCTTTGATGACTTTCGTATAGAAAAGTTCATCTTTGATGACTTTCGTATAGAAAAGTTCATCGTTGATGGCTTGTCGTATATAAAAGTTCGTCGTTGGTGACTTTTCTCAGACAAAAGTTCATCGTTGATGACTTTTCTTTGAGAAAAGTTCATTGTTGATGCCTTTTCTTAGAGAAAAGTTCATCGTTGATGACTTTTCTTAGAGAAAACTTCATCGTTGATGACTTTTCATAGAGAAATGTTCATCGTTGATGACTTTCCTTAGAGAAAATTCATTGTTGATGCCTTTTCTTAGAGAAAAGTTCATCGTTGATGCTTTTTCTTAGAGAAAAGTTCATCGTTGATGACTTTTCTTAAAGAAAAGTTCATCGTTGATGACCTTTCGTATAGAAAAGTTCATCGTTGATGACTTTTCGTATATAAAAGTTCATCTTTGATGACTTTCGTATAGAAAAGTTCATCGTTGATGAATTTCGTGTAGAAAAGTTCATCGTTGATGACCTTTCGTGTAGAAAAGATCATCATTGATGACTTTTCGTATAGAAAAGTTCATCGTTGATGACTTTTCGTGTAGAAAAGTTCATCTTTGATGACTTTTCGTATAGAAAAGTTAATCGTTGATGACTTTTCGTATAGAAAAGTTAATCGTTGATGACTTTTCGTATAGAAAAGTTCATCGTTGATGACTTTTCGTATAGAAAAGTTCATCGTTGATGACTTTTCGTATAGAAAAGTTCATCGTTGATGACTTTTCGTATAGAAAAGTTCATCGTTGATGACTTTTCGTATAGAAAAGTTCATCGTTGATGACTTTTCGTATAGAAAAATTCATCGTTGATGACTTTTCGTATAGAAAAGTTCATCGTTGATGACTTTTCGTATAGAAAAGTTCATCGTTGATGACTTTCGTGTAGAAAAGTTCATCGTTGATGGCTTGTCGTATATAAAAGTGACTTTCGTATAGAAAAGTTCATCGTTGATGACTTTCGTGTAGAAAAGTTCATCGTTGATGGCTTGTCGTATATAAAATTTCGTCGTTGGTGACTTTTCTCAGACAAAAGTTCATCGTTGATGACTTTTCTTTGAGAAAAGTTCATTGTTGATGCCTTTTCTTAGAGAAAAGTTCATCGTTAATGACTTTTCTTAGAGAAAACTTCATCGTTGATGACTTTTCTTAGAGAAAACTTCATCGTTGATGACTTTTCATAGAGAAATGTTCATCGTTGATGACTTTCCTTAGAGAAAAGTTCATTGTTGATGCCTTTTCTTAGAGAAAAGTTCATCGTTGATGCCTTAGAGAAAAGTTCATCGTTGATGCCTTTTCTTAGAGAAAATTTCATCGTTGATGACTTTTCTTAAAGAAAAGTTCATCGTTGATGACTTTTCTTAAAGAAAAGTTCATCGTTGATGACTTTTCTTAGAGAACAGTGCATCGTTGATGACTTTTCTTAGAGAATAGTGCATCGTTGATGACTTTTCTTAGAGAAAAGTTCATCTTTGATAATTTTTCTTGGAGAAAAGTGCACCGTTGATGACTTTTCTTAGAGAAAAGTTTACCGTTGATGACTTTTCTTAGAGAAAAGTTTACCGTTGATGACTTTTCTTATAGAAAAGTTCATTGTTGAAGACTTTTCTTATAGAAAAGTTAATTTTTAATGTCTTTTTTTATAGAAAAGTTCATTCTTAATGACTTTTCTTATAGAAAATTCATTCTTAATGACTTTTCTTATAGAAAATTCATTCTTAATGACTTTTCTTATAGAAAATTCATTCTTAATGACTTTTCTTATAGAAAATTCATTCTTAATGACTTTTCATATAGAAAAGTTAAATTTTAATGACTTTTCTTATAGAAAAGTTCATCTCTGAGGACTTTGTTTTAGAGAAAAGTTATTCGTTGATGACATTCCTGATTTTTGGTGGTATAGTGTTATTGGTGTTGCTAGCTTTGCATTGTTGATGCAACAATAGCATTAGTGCGGTGGTGGTCACATCAACTAAAATGTCATCAACAATAATATAAACAACACGAACAACAATACCAGAAGCAATGACAACATTCATCGTTGGGTTGGGTTAAATGAAGCTTCTAGTACTGCTGCATTCCAGTCAGGAGCAGAGCTGCAACCCAGACTGAAGTTAGCTATTCTTTGGTGATGATAGTGGCAATATCCGAGGCTACGAACACAAAAAAGGCATTAGACAGCAACTAGAGCTTTTAACAAAAGCAAAAAAACTAGATAAATTTCACACTAAAACATTTCCCCACTATTCCCAAACCCATTCCAAACACCCATATTTCTATGGGCACCAAGAGATGCCCATGGAAATGTCCTTTGCATTAGCCAACTTGCAACATCGTCATCGCCATCGTTAAAGCCAACAGCAGCAGCAGCAACAGAATGTTAATGACCGCAATACGTTAAAGAGCAGTGCCACTGCGAGCCAAGCAGCCAACGTATGCCACTGCAAATGACATTTGATAATAATTCTTATTTTTAGACGATGACGGCGACGACGGTGTAACGGAAGCAAAAACTCCAAAAAGCATTCACATCCTGATGATGAAAAACATGACAATGGGCAAAGTCCGTGAATGATTGCGCAGTCCTGCCATGCCATCGTGTTGCATATGAAATCAGCAATGCTTTTGAGACAGTTTTGTGTGACACCCACAATAATCAATTGTATAGCCTTGAGTGGATATTGGGGGGTTTGAAGCACTTTCCTAAATTGTATATTGGTGGCTGGGGGAACATTATTTTAAAAGAATACCTTTTAATTAAATAATTTAAGAAAATCTCAAGATTTCATATTTAATTCTTTATTGAAACATTCTAAGGTATCACATTATTTTCTAGACACAATTTTATCGAAAATTTGGTCAAAGAAAAATGTTTTTTTTTATCAGAAAAGAAAGATAGCACCCATTATACTAAGAACCATTTTTTCAATTATGTTCAGATTCCTTTGGAGGTGTGACATCTAGATCATCGAAAATTCGATAGAAAGGAAACTTTTTATAATAGACGCAAGTAGCTCTGTAAAGGAATCAGAACATTATTTAGTGTGGATCAGTACAGACACTATACTCGAAAAACGGACTTCAAAACGTAACAGGAAGGAGACCATGTAACAGATTTTTCAATGTGAGCCCTTGTTTTTAAGATTTTCAGAAAATAGTTTTATTATACCCTACACCACTCAGTGGTACAGGGTATTACAAGTATTAGTTTCTTTTGGACCAGATTTTAGTAACGCCCTAAAGTATTGGAGCTATACCCAGCTTAAAGTATACCCAATAACTTAGAATCACTTGCAGATTCGCTCAAACCATGTCTGTCCATCAATCTTAATCTTGTACGCAAAGTAAAGGGTTTTCCAACAAGAGGTGTTATTTTGGTATTCAAAGAAAAATGTATTTTTTGTGATACATGATAGGATGTTTATTTCATAATAAAGAGGAAGGTATGCCGTTAATAATGAAAAACTACATCAGCCAAATAGCCACCCCGACCACGCTTACAGGACCACATACTTTTCATGAAATTTCCCATAACCAAATCGCAAAGTGGCTGCCCTATGTCCTCGATAGCCTCACGAATTCTATCTTTGAGGTCTTGAATCGACGCTGTGCTGTTGGCGTAGACCTTATCTTTCACGTGGCCCCAAAGGAAGAAGTCGCAAAGTGTTAAATCACAAGATCTCAGTGACCAATTGTGATCACCTCTTCAAGAGATAACACGATCCGGAAATATTTCTCGTAAGAGAGCAATCGTTTCTTTGCTTGTGTGGCACGTAGCGCCGTCTGTCCAGATTTAGATAGAGCCCCCTTATATATGTACATCCCTAGTTGGCATTAAGGCGGTATATAAGCTTTGTTTTCTGGCAGATCTTTATGAAGTTTAGCACAGGAAATTTCTATGGGAAACTAATTACATCTGCTTTACATAAGCTTTGTTTTCTAGCAGAACTTTATGAAATGTATCACAGGAAAGTTCTATGGAGAACTAACTACATCTGCCAAATTTCGCAAAAAATCGTTTCAGATTTAGGTCTATCCCCTTATACTAGTATATATACATACATACATATGTACATCCCGATTTGGCATTTCGGCGGTATATCAAATTTATTTTGTTGAAAATCTTTATAAAATGTACCTCTGCTAAATTTTGTAAAAATCGGTTCAGATTCATATAT
Source organism: Eudasyphora cyanicolor (assembly GCA_963930755.1). Taxonomy (NCBI): domain Eukaryota; kingdom Metazoa; phylum Arthropoda; class Insecta; order Diptera; family Muscidae; genus Eudasyphora; species Eudasyphora cyanicolor. The sequence continues at coordinate 36,048,291 of OZ005737.1, read as the reverse complement.
AGCTTCCATATATGTATGTAAATTCTGATTTGCATTTAAACGATATATAAGATTATTTTCTGGCAGGGCTTTATGAAATTTAGCACAGGAAATTTCTATTTGGCAAGCCAGATTTGACAAGCCAGATATATAGCTCCCATATATACATAAGTACATTTCAATTTGGGATTATCGCGGTATAGAAGCCATCTTTTTTTAAATTTTTATGAAATTTGATACAGAAAAGTTGTTTGCGCCGACAAAAAACCATGGCAAATTTGAAGAAAGTCGGTTCAGATTCCCACATATATACCTATAGGGCGGCCGATGAAAGCTGCAACCAAAAAAAAAAATTTAATAACTTTTTTTCTGTTTAATGAATCTGGTTAATTTTTTTTTATTTTGCAGATTGATTTTTAGATTTAACAAAAATGGATAACTGGGACACTGAAACAAGAATTTGGATTGTCCGCCGCTATTACGCACTGAAGTCCGTAGTTTCGGTTCAAAGAGAGTATATAGGCACGTTTGGCGGCAATCCTCAGAGCAGATGGACCATAAAGAGGCTTGTTAACAATTTTTCCGAGCATGGGACAGTCAACAGAAAACCTTACCATCGAAACCCTTCAGTTCGGACGGAGGAAACAATCGCTGCTGTAGATGATGCCATACAAAACAATCCAAGAGTTTCGACAAGAACCTTATCTGCTCAAATGGGTATAAGCAGACAGTCATTGCAGTCAATTATGCACAAAGATTTGCAGTTATTCCCATATAAAATTCAAATGGCCAACAAAGTGAGCTCAGCAGACTTCCCGATTCGCTTGGAATTTTGCCAGAAGATGCTTCAAATGGTAGAAGAGGACGGAAACATGTTGAACTGTCTTTTCATGTCTGACGAGGCCCCCCAGGTCGCCTGACCTTACTGCATCAGACTTTTTCTTGTGGGTTTATTGCAAACAGAAAGTCTACAAAGCAAAACCAACAAATTTGAATGAACTAAAGCAATCCATTCGAGAAACAATTGCGGTTATTCCCGTCTCAACTCTCCAAGCAGTAATGAACAACTTTTTGGTAAGATGCCGCACATGCATCAACGAGCAGGGGGGCATTGAAATTCCATTATTTTTAAAACTAATTAAGCTATATTTAATTTAATGAGCTTTAGCATGAATAAAAGAAAACTGAATTCCATACACTAAAAAAAAAGTTATTTGAGTTTCTTAATGTAGCAATATTCATCAGGCACCCTGTATATCCTGATTTTGCATGTGTGTTCTGTACAGAAATGTGGATTCTATAGACTTTTATTGAATCCGCATTTCTGAAAATAAGTTTATACAATTTTGCAGATAGCAGTTTCTTGAACCAAGAAGATAACTTGGAAAGAATATCGGTTCACATTTAGATATAACCCCTATAAATAACCATATCCCGATTTCGCATCTAAGGCTATATAATCCAAATTTTATGAAAATCTGTTCAGATTTATATAAAACCCCGTTATATACTTATATCCGGATAGTGATAAATCTTGGCTAAACTTCTATTTATTCTGCTACGGTAGGGTGGTGCGGGGCATCATATAGTTATAGATATCAGTTATTTTATTTTATCTGAAAACATTTCTATAAAATTGAGTCATATCAATCCTCCATATAAAGATTTATTTTTATACCCTCACTTTAGTGATACGAGGGTATATATCATTTGCTACACGCCAAAAGTGTAACACATCGAAGGAGTGAAGCTTTGTACACACGATTGCTAGATCGGACAACGATATCAACCCTGTTAAATTGCTGCAAATGTACGGACAATGACAGATTGTTGGGCAAAGATGAATTGTCAGTTCAGACGATTGCAAGAAAATAGATAGGTTGCCAACGCACGACCTTAGTCTTTCCTTGTGGGTTTTCTCTGAAAATGCTGCTAGAAACACTGTTTCGGTCAACGATGAACCCTTTAGAAGTATGATAAACTAATTTTAGTGGCCGGAGATTGAAGACATTGACCTGGACGATCTTTGGTTCCAGCAGGATGATACGCCATGCAACACAGCTCACGCCAAAATCTGTTGCGCGATATGTTTGGTACTTAATCGTGTTATCAGCTGCCTCGGCAACTTCAGTTGGCTACCTAGGAGCTTCGATTTGAAGACGTTAGACTTTTTTGTGGGGTACCTTGAAGAACCAATGCCAAGCGAACCATCCATTAACGATTCAGCAATCGTTGAGTGTGTAAACTACCTTATTAACACCGCCAAGAAATAGAAGTTACCTTATTTATAGATACCCTAAAGGCTACTAAAGCAATAACAACTGGAAAAGTAAAATCCAGACTGAACTGTACTGTAAAATAAATATTGGCTATAACTCTAATATGGAGCACTACAGAAGCACTGAGGAAATGCGAATCTAATGCCGATTTCTACAATTCCTATAAGGCCGTGTATGGTTTATGGTTTATGTGTATGTCGTCCGGGAACATGAGACGTGAATACGGCACACATTGGAATGGCATCGTACATTTTTCAGCAAAAAACAAGTAAAAGCGTTAAGTTCGGCCATGCCGAATCTTATATACCCTCCACCATGGATAGCATGTGACCACACATAATAACTAAAACCTAAAGAAAATATCACCGAAAAACACAAAAAAGAAAGTTCAGTCGAGTAAACCGACTTACGAATCCCCTCACCTTCAGAACCAAAAAAATATTCGAAAATTTGTTTATTATACCCTACACCACACAGTGGAAAAGGGTATTATAACTTTGTGCATTTGTTTGTAACACCCATCGTTTATTATACCGATCGACTTAGAATGACTTTCTGAATTAATTTAGCTATGTCCGTCTGTCCGTCCGTATGTCCGTCTGTCTGTCCGTCTGTCTGTCCGTCCGTCTGTCCGTCTGTCTGTCCGTCTGTCTGTCCGTATGTCTGGAATAGACCCATCGTTCATTTTACCGATCGACTTAGAATCACTTTCTGAGTTGATTTAGCTATGTCCGTCTGTCTGTCTGTGCATGTATTCTTGTAATCAAAGTATGTACAGGTCGCACTTACGGTCCGATCACGACAAAATCTTACAGATATCTTTTTTTTTTGGCCCAAGGACGATCCCTATTGAATTTGGTTAAAATTGGTTCAGATTTAGATATAGCCCCCATATATATGTTACCCAGATTTGATATGTAAGCGCTGTAAAAACTTTATTTTACATCCGATCAGTGCGAAATTCGGCAGAAAGAGGTTTCCTATTATATTATTATAGAATTAACACTATTATATTTGTAAAAATCGGTTCAGATTTAGATATAGTCCCCATAAATACGTTACCCCCGATTTGACATGTATATCCGATCCGTCCGAAATTCGACAGAAAGAGGTCTTTTTACATGAATCAGTATTCAGGGAAATCGGTTCAGATTTAAATATAACCTCCATATACATGTTCTTCCTGATTTGGTATCAAAGCGCTATAGAAGTTGTACTTTACTTCCGCTCGTTAAAATTTTCAAGCAAAATGTTTCTCAATTTTGGAACGAATATTCCTTAATTTACCGATTATCGGTTCAGAATTAGATAATATGTTCCTACCCATTTACCAATTATTCCAAATTATTATCGCAATGACCCTTATCTCATTGTTATGGAGGTGTAGGGTATTATATAGTCGGCCCCGCCCGACTTTCTGCCTTTCCTTACTGGTTTTTTGTTTAAATTTAATTATTATCAATTTAAATTGTATATAATAATTTTAAAGTAGACAGTGGTGTTATAATAATAATCTGTTAACTCTTGGTGCAAATAGTCCATTTGTGTGCGAGGTACAAACAGTGGCCATGTCAATGACGCCCATTTTTCACTGGACTAAAAAAGTATTTAAGTATTTGTATGCAGTTAACTTTTGGTGCAAAATGATTCATTTGTGTGGGAAGTACCAAAAGGGTCGTTCGCCCTTTTTTCTCGAGGTGATAACGACTAATTAACTAATACAAGGTGTGGAATTTCAGAAGATTCGAATAATTAGTATAGAAGTTATTAAAGAATCAATATTTCACAAAATCTTAAGCCTTTGTGGGAGAGATACTAGAAAAATTTGACCAATATTGCCCATCATCGAACTTAGCCTAAGATGGAGAAATAGATTACAGCATACCAACTTTGAAGTCAATCGGTTACTCGTTGCGAGTAACACATGCGTCAGCCAGCAGCAGGTCACTCTTTCGATTTGTTTCACTTTTGCCTTGTATCAAATGATAAATGTCTACCCTCCTCTGTAAGACGAAGGGATAAAAATAGAATTTTATCAAAGTCGGACACGCCCACCGTCCATACAATCCAAATCGATTTGTATACCCTCCACCATAGGATGGGGGGTATATTTAAACACTTCTAAATATTGATCTGAGACCACATATAGTAAATATTTTTTTTATCGTCGTAAAATTCTAAGATGATTTAGCCATGTCCGTCTGTCCGTCCGTCTGTTGTAATCACGCTGCAATAATTTAACTTGATGACTGAAATATGGTACATATACTTCTTATAACTTCAGGCAACTTGGGATTTAAAATGGACAATATCGGCGCTTTTTTGATATAGCCCCCAAATATAGCATCTCCCCGATTAGACTTCTAAATGTCATAGAGACCACAAATAACAACTGATCAAATGAAAATGCCTATTCTTTAAATTTTGTGTAAATTTAAAGAATAGGCACTCGCCCTTCATTTGGATACAGTAAGAAGATAGACGGAGCTATTAAAATGTTGTAGCTAATTCAGCCGATCTACCGATTTGACAAAAAGTACTATAACTTGTAGACTTGCTAAATTAGCTTCATTACCGATTACCTTATCCATGACCGATTAGACATTACGATAAAATAAGAAATATGTAGTGATTGTACATTTTTCGATATATTTATGACGCTTTTATAACGGATGATCCAAGTAGAGATACTTTTTTCAATAGCCTTTTTATTGACAGATCACGTGTGAGTCATGTCATTCTGTCATGTTATTTTTGTTAAGTATTGTTTGGCATTTCATCATGGAAAGACTTACGCCTGAACAACGTTTACAAATCGTTCAACTTTATTACGAAAATTCACGTTCTGTGAGGAATGTGTTTCGTGCACTTCGCTCAACTTATGGTCAACATAATCGGCCTACTGAGCGTAATATTCGCAACACCATCACCCACCTTGAGACACAGAATTCATTATTGGATAATATTCAACCGAATAGACCACGTCCAGCACGCAGTGAAGAAAATGTAGCGGCCGTAGCTGAGAGTGTACACGAAGACCGTTGAGTGTTGATCCGGGCCGTTCGCAGCAACTCGGACTGACGTATGGAACGACTTGGCGCATTTTACGTCGAGATCTTAAATTGAAAGCATACAAAATACAGCTTGTGCAAGAACTGAAGCCGCCCGGCCTTCCCAAGCGACATGGCTTCGCTCTATGGGCTCTTGAAATGTTCCACGAAGCTCATTTCCATGAGGCTCATTTCTGACTCAATGGGTATGTAAACAAGCAAAATTGCCGCATTTGGGACGAAGAGCAACCAGAAGAGCTGCCACTTCATCCAAAAAAAAAAAAAAACGGTGTGGTGTGGTTTGTGGGCCGGTGGAATCATCGGTACATATTTCTTCAAAAATGATGCCGGTGAGAACGTAACCGTCAATGGCGACCGTTATCGTGCCATGATAACCGACTATTTGATGCCTGAAATTGAAGCTCGTGATCTGGGCGAAATTTGGTTTCAACAAGACGGCGCCACTTCCCCACATCGCACCAATCAATGGATTTATTGAGAGAACACTTCGGTGAGCAGATAATTTCACGTTTTGGGCCGGTCGATTGGCCACCAAGATCGTGTGATATCACACCGTTAGACTTTTTCCTGTGGGGATATGTAAAGTCAAAAGTTTATGCGGACAAACCCGCTTCGATTCAGGCCTTGGAGCAAAACATCACGCGTGTCATTCGCCAGTTTCCAGTCGAAATGCTCGAACGAGTCATCGAAAATTGGACTCAACGGATGGACTATCTGAGACGTAGCCGCGTCCAACATTAGATAGGCATAATCTTAAAAAAATAAATGCCAAAGAATGTTCTTTCAAATGATAATAAACATTCCTCATTCAATTTGAATTTTCTGTAGTTTTTTCTTTAAAAAAGTGGTAAGAAAAGTATAGTTTAAGAAAAAAGTGTCAAAACAACTTGCTGCTGCGGAAAAAATAGTCACACCTTTTTTTGGGTTAATTTTTATATTTTAATATCAATAACGCTTTGGACAAAATTACCTAATTACAATAAGTAATTAGTTATATGAATGGGAAAAAAGGACCGTTCGACCAAAATGTCAAAATTCAACATCCGAAATTCAACCGATCTAGTTGAAATTCAGTGTCATAATTACTAGCTAATAGGACTAAACATGGTTTAAGTTTCATCTCGATCGAAAGACATTGGCTTCAAAAGTTGACTCACTTGATATGAAATCTCCCATACATTTATAACAGTCTCATAATAATTGTTTCCTTCAAATAAATAACTAAATTATATTTTATAAATAACACTGCTAGAAATATACAGCTTTTTTATAAGCATACGACTCGCTGAAATAAGTTATTTTAATTTAATTTTAATGCAATGCCCCCCTTTGAAGTTATTGCCAATTCCACATAAAACTGCATAACAAGTACGCAATAATATAATGTTTTCGCTGTGCCATCTCTCGCCAATAAGTGGTCAGGGACAATCACAATGGACCATTTGAATTGTATATAAATGTGATGCGTTCCATATGAGAACTCGTAGAAATGAATGAGTCATTTTTAACAATAAAAAAGAGGAAAAATACCAAATCAACAAAAAATTCCAATACATACTCACTTCCAACTGTATGTGATTACATTGCATATCTTTGTCATTATAAACAAACTAGATTTCTGTGAATGTGTCTGCATGATTGGGGTTGTACGATGGAAGTGGGATGGACCGATAAAGGAGTTTTTAGATTTTTGCAATCAGGAAATAATATTACTAAATATATTAATTCGTTAAAAACATAAAAGCACCATAAGCAATTCCTCAGCGTTTTTAATTTAAGACCCTTTTCCCACAACTGTATTATATTCGTTACAAACGATAGTGAATTTTTATTATTATACCCTACACCACACTGTGGTACAGGGTATTATAACTTTGTGCATTTGTTTGTAACACCCAAAAGGAGAAAAAATAGACCCATCGTTTATTATACCGATCGACTTAGAATCACTTTCTGAGTTGATTTAGCTATGTCCGTCTGTCCGTCTGTCTGTCTGTCTGTCTGTCCGTCTGTCTGTCCGTCTGTCTGTGCATGTATTCTTGTAATCAAAGTACAGGTCGCAATTATGGTCCGATCTCGACGAAACTTTACACACATCTTTTTTTTGGCCCATCTTTTTTTTGGCCCTATTGAATTTGGCTAAAATCGGTTCAGATTTAGATATAGCCCCCATATATATGTTACCCCCGATTTGACATGTAAGCGCTGTAAAAACTTTATTTTATATCCGATCAGTATGAAATTCGGCAGAAAGAGGTTTCTTATTATATGGATGAACACTATTAAATTTGGAAGAAATCGGTTCAGATTTAGATATAGCCATCATATATACGTTACCCCCGATTTGACATGTAAGCGCTGTAAAAACTTTATTTTATATCCGATCAGTATGAAATTCGGCAGAAAGAGGTTTCTTATTATATGGATGAACACTATTAAATTTGGAAGAAATCGGTTCAGATTTAGATATAGCCCCCATATATATGTTACCCCCGATTTGACCTGTAAGCGCTGTAAAAACTGTATTTTATATCCAATCAGTGCGAAATTCGGCAGAAAGAGGTTTCTTATTACATGAAGGAATACTGCCAAATTTGGAGAAAATCGGTTCAGATTTAGATATAGCTCCCATATATATGTTACCCCCGATTTGACATGTAAGCGCTGTAGAGACTGTATTTTATATCCGATCAGTACGAAATTCGACAGAAAGAGGTCTTTTTACATGAATAAGTATTCAGGGAAGATCGGTTCAGATTTACATTAAAGCTCCATATATATGTTCCTCCTGATTTTACTCCGATCATTAAAATTTTCCAGAAAGATGTTTCTCACTTTAGGAACGAATATTGCTTAATTTAGCGATTATCGTTTCAGAATTAGAATACGTTTCTACCCATTTACCAATTATTCCAAATTATTATGGCAATGACCCTTATCGCATTGTTAGGGAGGTGTAGGGTATTATATAGTCGGCCCCGCCCGACTTTCTGCCTTTCCTTACTGGTTTTTATATGATAACATTTCTAAATTTGTTTTTCAAAAGCTGAAAATCGTCGTTCACATATGCAATTCTTCAGTGTTCTAAATTTGACAACATTTTGCCATACCTATTTTCTTTTCGTTACACCCTTATTTACGTGTATACGTATACAACTACATATGTGATGCGAATGTAATGACAATTGTATTGTGAACAATAGTCTCGTTGCATATTTACGAGCGTGTGTTGCACATTTATGGCTGCCATTTCAATGGGTCGCGTGGACGAAATGGACACTTACTCACTCACTCACTCACACAGAAACAATGATCGCTATTTTTGCTGTTGTGCTATGTTTTTGTTGTTGCCTTTGAAATGCTAGCTTTTGCTTTTGTTTGTTACTTTGTGATGTTGTTATTATTGCAAGGATATGTGTGTGACATGTCCGTGCGTATGCTTGGATATGTGTGCTATTATTTTGCGGTCGTTTTGTATGCATTCCGAACGCTGGCATGGCAAAAGTATTTGTTGTAAATATTCATTTATGCACATAATGACCACAAATAGAACAGATACTGCAGCAGCAGCGGCAATCATGCATAGTACGTATCAAACAGGGGTGGCTTTGATTGCAAATAGGCGAAATTTTTATAAGGGCGTCTACAAAAAAATGCAAAAGTGTTGCGAATTAAACAAAAGACATCAGGGAAGTATAATATGGAATTTGGTATTTTCTGTGGGTATTAATAGAAAGGGTCTTAAAAAGTTGCATACTCTTTGTGGGAGTATAGTCTATGCAAAAGTGATATAAAATACTGATCTTGAAGACATTAAAATGATTGATATAGCAGTCATGTGGTACTGATTTTCGTATTAATTTGACAACTTGTGTCCCACAAACAGTGAAGGATTAACAAATACGCCATTTTCATCAAACAGTAAGAAGTTCAAAGGCATTGCAATGTAATGGAACCACAATGGCTCATGCTCACACAAGCTAAAGTGTTGAGCTCTTAAATTGGATATAAGAGTTGGCCACATTGTGCAGGAATTGGCAAAAGGTATTCGGCAATAAGCTTCAATTGTTTCGAAATACACGCATTGCATTGTACGGTATATTAAGTGATTTTAAAATTATTTTTAATTACTAGCTGACCCCAGCAGACGTTGTCCTGCCCGTTCAGGAAAAATCAGAAAAAAAATATTTTGACCATACATAAGTCCACCGCAGTGCCATCTAGCGGTTAGAATCATACATACAAACTATTATCAGGACAAACCACACATACGAGTACATTTTAAATTTCAATAAAATAGCTCTGGAAATACGAATTTTGCAAACATCTTGACCACTTCGCCATTTATCACCTAGAAAATTCAAAAACACCTATGAGCCCAAACTGTAGCTATTGTGTAATTTTTAGCCCATTCGCTCTTATGATTTCGGAGATCATGCGTTACTAGCAAACGTACAAAGGATTTTATATATAAAGATTTTTGTTGGAAAATATACATTCTGTAACACTTCTGAAATTTTAAAAGAACAATTGATGGCATTCGCTGTTTGAATATTATATCACGTACATGTTGGATATAACTACATTGAGATGATCCATTCGGAATGTCCAATTTTGGGCGACTCGTTCGAGCATAGTGACTGGTATCGCGAATTACATAAATAATGTTAGCTTCCAAAGCATCAATCGTAGCTGGATTATTCCTGAAGACCTCAGGATTTACATATCCCCCAGAGAAAATAGTCCAAAGGAGTGATATCGGATGATATAGGTGGCCAATTTACCGTAGCAAAACGTGAAATTAAGTGCTCATAAAAATGTTTTCTCAACAATGTCATTGTTTCTCGCGCTGTACAGCTCGTAGTGCCGTCTTTTTAAAACCAGAGCTTGCCGAGACCATGCGCTTGAATACCAGGAAGCACATAGTCTGTTAACATGGTGCGATAACGATTACCATTGACGGTGACATTCTGATTTTCCTCATTTTTGAAGAAATATGGACCAATGATTTCACCAGCCCATAAACCACAACATACCGTTGTTTTCAATGAATGTAATGTTAGCCTTGGTACTCTTCGGGTTGCTCATCAGACCAAATAGAGCAATTTTGTTTATTAACGTATACAATGAGCCAGAATTTAGTTTTTGCAGATCCCATTCACTGAATTTGGAAACGCTGTTGTGGTGTGAGTCTTTCCATAATAACTTGCAAAACAATACTGAACAAAAATGTCAAAGCAGTTTGATAAGAGCCGCGCGTGATCTGTAAAAAAAGGATATTTAAAATCAAACCTCAAGATGAATCACCCGTTATAAACAATATGTACCCGTATATCGGAATTTATTTCTTATATTTATTTTAAAAACCAGTAAGGAACGACAGAAAGAAGGGAAGGGCCGACTACATATTACCCTACACCTCCCAAACAATGCAAACAGGGGCATTGTGATAATACTAGTTTGGAATTATTTGTTTCGTTTCTGTTAATAAGGTACTAGCTAAACCTCCTCAGCAAAGCTTGTTCCAAGGATTTGATGATGTTGATCACAATAGACTAAATCTGAAACGATAACCTTAAAATGCACAGTATTCTTTCATAGATCAAGAATCGGAAGGCACAAATAAATGGGACTATACATAATTTAACAGATTTTCATCAACTTCGATAAAAACTTAATTTTGCAAAATTATATAAATATCGGACGTAAAATACAGTTTCAATAGTGCTTAAATACTAAGTAGGCAGGTACACATATATAGGGGGCTATATCTAAATCTGCAGCGATTTCCCCCAATTCCTAAATTATGAAACTTCATTCTGCCATATTTTGTAATAATCGGAGGTTAAGTATAATTTCTATAATAGCGCCTTAATTCCAAATCGGTTGAAACATATATGGATACTTATTTTTCAAGTGTCACAGGTCAAAAATTAGATCTTTCTAAAATTCTCAGAAACTGTTTCCCTAGTATGTGGAAGTAATGACCAGTGAATGAAGCCGAGGCAAAATTGGCGGCGGCGGCTGTCATTGAAAATTATAGATCGGCGGCGGCGGCTTGATGGCTTAGCCGACATAAAATTGACATACATACCATTAATAAAAAATGGTATTTATGGCTTAAATTGTCATATTTGTGGGCTACCTCTACACGGGGACTACAACAAAATATAAACTGTTTTTTATAAATTTCATTTATATGAATTCTGGCCAAAATATAAGTAGAATACAAACTGAAAAGTTTCAGCAAAATTGCTTTAAATATGTGGTGTTTATGATCCGATTTAAAAAAAAATTACTGTGATGAATTCCTGCCTAAGTAAAATAAAAACTGCAAGGATTCAGCTAAAATGCTTAGAAAAGGTGGTATTTATGGCTTAAATACGTATATTTTGGAGCGGCCTCTATTGGGTGACTATAACAAAATATGAAATATGAAGGTAACATTTTTGTTGTGATGAATTTTTGTCAAAATATAATACAAACTGAAAAGTTTCAGATAAAGTGCTTTAAAAATGTGGTATCTATGGCTCAAAAACCATAATTTGAAGCGACCTCTATAGGGGAGCTATATCAAAACATTGACCAATATGGTCCATTTGCTATCCCAAACGACCTGCAACTATAAGAAGCATTTATACCAAATTTGATTAACCTAGCTCTATTATTACGGACTGTAGCGTAATTTCAACAGATAGACAGACAGGCGGACATGGCTAAATCGTCTTAGAATTTCACGATGACCAAGAATATATATACTTTATAGGGTCGCAGATCATATTTCAAGCTGTTGCAAACAGAATGACAAAGTTAGTATACCCCCTCCTATGGTGGCGGGTATACAAATCATCAATTCCATACAATGATAAGTCATACAATTGACGCTAGGCGGCTCTATGATATACTAGATTTTCAAAGTATGTTAAATCGAAACTGGTTGTTTTCAGGAGAGGCGAATCATCGTTTTAGTGAAATTTTAAATTTGTGTAGAATTGCCTTGTAATTTGTCTTGTGCTTAACTTCACTGAATTGATGGATTTGACTGAAGACAATTTAGAATATTTAGAAATGCAATCTCCAGTATAATGTACCAAGTCGACTTAGCATTCTTTACAATAGAGTTATTAATTTATATGGGAATTTCCGCCGAATGGTCAACCAAGGCCGAAAAATAAAATGTTGTATTTTATTGTAAATAATTACAATAAAATGAATACAAAATGTCTAATTTTTTAAAATGTAAAGGTTTCATAGCATATCTCAGCTGTTTTCATGAGAAAATTTGGCTAAAAACTGAAAAATTTTATTTTTTAAATTTTAAGCTACTTTTACAGACATTTTTATATTTAATCATTTTACATATAAAAACATATGTTATGCTTGCACTCTTTTTACAAAATTTCTCTATTACAATCAATTAAGAAGAGAAAAATGCAAGGAGACCAAAAAAAAGTTCGATTAACGATTAATTTAACGGTTAAAACACATGGAAAAATCGTACGTTCGCGACCGAAACCTAAGCCAATTAGAAAAAACCAATAGAGATAATTTATTGTGTAAATACTCGAAAGAAAGCTACATTAATCCTCTTTTAAAATAAATTAATAGCTTTAGAATATTCCGTTTCTTTTCGCAGATTTATGCATGTTACTAGGTTCAGCCAAAGTTGACTTCTATTTCGCGTAGGTTCGCGACCACATGTTTATTGCTATTATTATGAAAACTAAAACTCGATGCAACCCATCTTTTGCACCTAACATAGAGCTACCAATTAGCTATCAAATCACCAAAAAAAATGCGGGGAAAATGTTTGTTTTCTATATTTTTTGTACATCAAAAGCGTACGATCGTACGTTCGCGACCTGCGGAAATGCCCATATGAAGTATTACAATTCTGTTTTTTTCCGAAAATATTTGTTTCTCTATGTGTACGTAATCTAATAATAAATAAAAAATCTTATTATTTCCTTTAAAAAATAATTTTTATAATTATTATACCCTACACCACACTGTGGTACAGGGTATTATAAGTTTGTTTCAAGGCAGATGTTTGTAACACCTTAAAATAACACAGCTAGACCCACCTTAAAGTATACCGATCGACTCAGAATCACTAGCTGAGTCGATTTAACGATGTCCGTCCGTCCGTCCGTCCATGTAAAGTTGTTCGTCGACTACAGGTCGCAATTTCACTCCGATCTTCTGAAATTTTGCAGTTTAGAGTATATCGCGGCTATTAAGATCGCTATTGAATTTGGTTGAAATCGGTTCAGATTTAGATATAGCTCCCATATATATCTATCGTCCGATTTGGCCCTTTAGTCCTATAGAAGCAGTATTTTACATCCAATCGTTTTGAAATTTAGAATGGTAGAGTTTCTTGATCCATGAACCAACATTGCCGAATTTGAAGAAAATCGGTTAAGATTTAGCTATAGCTCCCATATATATGTTTCGTCCGATTTGGCCCTTTAGTCCTGTAGAAGCTGTATTTTACATCCAATCATCTTGAAATTTAGAATGGTAGAGTTTCTTGATCCATGAACTAACACTACCGAATTTGAAGAAAATCGGTTAAGATTTAGCTATAGTTCCCATATATATGTTTCGTCCGATTTGGCCATTTAGTACTATAAAAGCTTTATTTTACATACAATCGTTTTGAAATTTAGAATGGTAGAGTTTCTTGATCCATGAACCAACATTGCCGAATTTGAAGAAAATCGGTTAAGATTTAGCTATAGCTCCCATATATATGTTTCGTCCGATTTTGCTCTTTAGTCCTGAAGAAGCTGTATTTTACATCCAATCACTTTTAAATTTAGAATGGTAGAGTTTCTTGATCCATGAACCAACACTACCGAATTTGAAGAAAATCGGTTAAGATTTAGCTATAGCTCCCATATATATGTTTCGTCCGATTTGGCCCTTTAGTTCTATAGAAGCTGTATTTTACATCCAATCCTTTTGAAATTTAGAATGGTAGAGTTTATTGATCCATGAACCAACACTACCGAATTTGAAGAAAATCGGTTAAGATTTAGCTATAGCTCCCATATATATGTTCCGTCCGATTTGGCCCCTTAGTCCTATAAAAGCTGTATTTTACATCCAATCGTTTTGAAATTTAGAATGGTAGAGTTTCTTGATCCATGAACCAACACTACCGAATTTGAAGAAAATCGGTTAAGATTTAGCTATAGCTCCCATATATATGTTTCGTCCGATTTGGCCCTTTAGTTCTACAGAAGCTGTATTTTACATCCAATCGTTTTGAAATTTAGAATGGTAGAGTTTCTTGATCCAAGAACCAACATTGCCGAATTTGAAGAAAATCGGTTAAGATTTAGCTATAGCTCCCATATATATGTTTCATCCGATTTGGCTCTTTAGTCCTGTAGAAGCTGTATTTTACATCCAATCGTTTTTATACCCTACACCACACTGTGGTACAGGGTATTATTTAAGTATAAAATTACTCAAAAGTAAATTTATGTAAACAATTTATACATGAATTACAAGATTTATATTTCAGCGTTATTCAATATTACGAAAGTGGTGTAGGGTATTATATAGTCGGCCCCGCCCGACTTTAGCCTTTCCTTACTGGTTTTTCTATTACTATCGATATTCTTATTATTAATACATGTTAAGCTCCCTCTTGTGACAATAAACGAATCAAAACGAAAATCACTTTCCATATCGTCCTCCAAAGAAATGAATAGGGTTTAATTTGTTTGTCGTTTCGAGAAAATCATATTTGAAGTTTTTGTGATATTGAAACTCTATATCGGCACGTAGGCTTTTATTATTGAACAATCAATTGCAAACACCCAATAACCCAATTTGTGGAAGTGGAATTTCCCCAAATTTTTACTAGATATACAACCATTTGCGTAGATTATTCAAATGCAATAAAAAATAATAGTGTTTATGTGTATACACTATTCTTCTATTGAGGGGACGATATATCTGTTATATGGTTATTTGCTTATCAAAAATGTAAATTGTATCTATCCATATTTTAAATTCGATTTTAGCCGCAAAGATCGGATTCGGCTTCGGCTGGTGAAAAAAGGTCGGCGGCGGCTAAATAAAATAATGACCCACAATATTAAAACAATTAAATGAAAAATGAAGGCTGTGGGCAAGGTCAAAGTTAAAAAATAGGTTTTTCCTCAGTAATGGGTTTTCAAGTCAATTGTAATGCTATAAAGCATAATACATTTAAGACATTTAATTATTTCATTTAGAGTGGTTATTAATTACAATTCATCGGTTAGATATAAGTTAAGGAAAGTACATGTGTATTACTCTAAAGAGCTGTTGAGATCAATTACATTGTTGTATTGTAGTATTAAGGAGCCGTCTCTCGATACAACAGTTCTTCCCCCATCATGTAGTCACCATATTTCTGGGGAGCCTTGATCTGTTGTACGGGACGAGTACGCCTTGGTGTCATCACAATTTCAGGCGGTGCAGTCTTTACGCCTTCCTGAGCTGGTGTAGCACACTCGGTTGATGAATTGTCAGGAACCGTTGCGCCTAGTTGTTGTTCATGTTGGTATGATGGCTCTGGCTCCGCGGTAGTAGTGTCTCCTGTTGAAGATGTTGTGGTTGCCTCTGATAAGCGACTGCGTTGTTGGTCAATATGTCGCGACTGAGTGTTTGGACCATCACTAATTTTATAATTTCTGGATCCTGTTGACTGAACTCTTCCTGGTAACCATCTGTCTCCTGTTCCGAAGTTTCTGTACCACACACCATCGCGCGTATAGAAACTCCTGCCTGTCTTGGTCGGTTCGCTTTGTTCAGTCATCTTCTGCAACTCGTTGTTTTTGGAGTAAACTGGATGAATGTGGCCCATTAATGTTTTTATCTTCCTCCCCATTAACATCTCAGACGGGCTCATACTGGAGTTATTTTCGAAGTTCTGCGCTGTTTAAAAATAATATTTTCTAATTCCTTCTCAATATTCTTTGTTATGTTGTTCGCAATTTTAACTTCCACCCATTTGGTGTGTGTATCTACAAGTATAAAAAAATGCATACCCAAGAATGCGCTTCCCTTTGCCATCGCTCCAATTGCCTTATCTAGGCCTGGCCACCAAAAATAGCTTCGAGCTATCGCCTTCATAGATGGTTTACCTTTATGAATTTCGTGAAGCATCGTCAACCTTCTGGAGCGCAATTTGTTTGGAATAACGTGTGAACCCCACAGCAAACAATGGCTATAGACTGACAGTTCATTTAACCTAGACGAGAATGGTTTCTTATCCTCGGATTCCTTCGGTACCTTAGTCTGTTTCCTCTGGACATGCCACATTACTTTTGACAAAACTGGATCCGCTCTGGATCCGGCTTGAGCAATTTCCTTTGCTGTTACCATGAATTGTTCTTCACCTTTTGTAAAGTACAAAATTTTAAAATTTTCGGAAAACTTCTTTTTTAATTTGCAAGGGCAATCTACTTAGTGCATCTCTATATTCAATTTCGTATTGATATGCACACAACATTAAAGCCCAACGTAACATTCTCGGTGAAATGTGTTGTGGAATTTGTTTTACCGGATTAAGCTGACCTAGCAGGGGTTTATGGTCAGTAAAAATTTTTAAATTTACGACCACTTAAATATTGACGACATTTTTTTATGGCGACTATAAGAGATAGTGATTCTTTTTCGAGCTGTGAATAATTTCTTTCGGCTGGTTGTAACGTCCTCGATCCGAAAGCGATCGGCCTCTCTCTACCATCTGGCATCACATGCGCAGGGATGGCACCAACCCCATATGGCGAAGCATCCCCCGATAATACCAGTGGTAGATCCATTGAATAATGTACTAAAATATTCTATGATTTCAAATTTTCTTTTGCTTTATTAAAGCTTACCTTTTTTTCTTTACCCCACTTGAAGGGAACATCTTTTTCAATAACCTGTAGACGGGCTCTAGCAAATCTGATTTGTTTTTAAAAAATCGATGACCACCTGAAACTGGCTGATTATTGAGTGACTCGCGACTGAATCTATTTCCATCACAATGGTTTGGTTGTTAATTCTGACTTTTATTCCTCGCTGCCATTTATTCCTCGTCGCTAATTAATACGTTTATTTATTTCATTTAGATTGGTTATTAAATACAATTCGTCGATTAAATAAAAGTAAGGAAAGTACGTGTGTATTACTCCAAAGACAGCTAATGAAAGAGCAGAGTCACTACCAACGAAAACAGCTGTTGGGATCAATTACATTAGCTTTGTTCCTTTACCAACTACAAGTTACTAGTTTTACCATTTTTACAATTTTTACTCCAAAAAGCGTTCCTTTACTCAAAAAACTAGTAAAAATAGTAGACACATTTAAGAGAAAACTTTCAAATGCCTTTCTCTTTTACCACTTTTTTACTAGTTTTTACTCGACAAATTTTTCCGAGTAAAAGTAGTAGCATTCAAAATGCATTGATAGTAATATAACAATAACTTCAAATAGAAAAAAAAAAATTCTGTGCTTGTTATTTTTAACACATTTTCGTTCCCGTACTTTTTCCAAATATGTTTACTCAGAGATAATTTTGAATTATTTATCTTTTGCTAGTTTTACTATTAAAACAAGTAAGAAAGTTTCAGTCGGGTAAACCGACTAAGGTATACCCTCACTTTGTGAGTAATGTAATATATAACATTACACCAAAAAAATCTGTCAATTTGTGTGGGAGGTACCAGAAGGGGTTTTCCAAAAACACGTATTTTTCGGTAAATACATTGCATTGTGCTGAACTATAAGCGTTTATGTGCACTGGTATATTAAAGTTACGAGCTATGTAATTTTGGTATGATTTGGTCATTTTGTGTGGGAGGTACAAAAAGGGGCGCGGTGATAACGCCCACTTTTTACAGGACTATAGGCACTATAACAGCATTACACTGTACAAAATTTCAAGTATTTGTATGCACTGGTATTAATGTTACAAGCCGTTTACTTTTGGTACGAAATGGTCCATTTGTGTGGGAGGTACCAAAAGGGGCTATACAATAATGCCCATTTTTTACCGGACTATAGGCGCTACAAAAACATTATACTGTAGAAAATTTCAAGCATTTTTATGCACTTGTGTTAAAGTTATAAGCAGTTAAATTTTGATGCAAAATGGTCCATTTGTGTGGGAGGTACCAAAAGGGGCATGCCAACTTCACCCATTTTTCTCGAGTTAATAGCGACTAATATACTAATATTATGTGCAGAATTTCAAAAGATTCGAGTAAGTAGTATAGAAGTTATTAAAGAATCAATATTTCATTAAATTTTAACGCTTTGTGTGGGAGGTACCAGAAGGAGTAGACCAATATGGCCCATCTTCGAACTCATCCGGAGATAGATCAAAATATTACCACATACTAAATTTGAAGTCAATCGGTTACTCCTTTCGAGAGTTATCGTGCGCACCAGCCAGCAGACACACAGACAGACAGACAGACAGACAGACGGACGGACATTGCTCATTCGACTTAAAATGACCCAAAACGGATTTCCTCCAAACATACTTAGGGTCTTAGATCACTCCTTCGATGTGTTACACTTTTTTCCGTAGCAAATGATATATACTCTCGTCACACTAAAGTGAGGGTATAAAAAGTAAAGGAACAAATCTATTGCGGTTTTGTAGTAATTGGCAGCGTCTCACGATAGTACAACATTGGAAATAGAAAATATCATTTCTTAAAGCTTTTTCTGCGTATGTTACATAAAAACCAGTAAGGAAAGGCAGAAAGTCGGGCGGGCCGACTGTATAATACCCTAGACCTCCCTAACAATGCGATAAGGGTTATTGCGATAATAATTTGAAATAATTTGTAAATGGGTAAGAACATATATATGCGGATATATCTAATTCTGAACCGATAATCGCTAAATTAAGAAATATTCGTTCCTAAATTGAGAAACATCTTTCTGGAGAATTTCGTAATGATCGGAAGTAAAGTACAACTTCTATAGCGCTTTGTAACCAAATCAGGAAGAACATATATATGGAGCTTATATATAAATCTGAACCGATTTTCCCTGAACACTCATTCATGTAAAATATTGTATTGTATCTAAGTGTATCACGAGACTACTCTCTGTAAATTTTCTCGCACAAAGTCATAATACCCTGTACCACAGTGTGGTGTAGGGTATAAATACCAATTTTATTTAAAAGAATTTATTCGGTCACTTTTCGCGGAAATAAAAATATGAATTGCGATATCTTAGAATGTATCAATTTTTTTTTCCTTAAATTTTTTATAAACCAGTAAGGAAAGGCAGAAAGTCGGGCGGGGCCGACTATATAATACCCTACACCTCCCTAACAATGCGATAAGGGTCATCGCCACAATAATTTGGAATAATTGGTAAATGGGTAGAAACATATTATCTAATTCTGAAACGATAATCGCTAAATTAAGCAATATTTGTTCCTAAATTGAGAAACATCTTTCTGGAAAATTTTAACGATCGGAAGTAAAATACAACTTCTATAGCGGTTTGATACCAAATCAAAGGGAACAATCAATATAAATCTGAACCGATCTTCCCTGAATACTCATTCATGTAAAAAGACCTCCTTCTGTCGAATTTCGTACTGATCGCATATAAAATACAGTCTCTACAGCGCCTACATGTCAAATCGGGGGTAACGTATATATGGGGACTATATCTAAATCTGAACCGATTTCTTCCAAATTTAACAGTGTTCATTCATATAATAAGAAACCTCTTTCTGCCGAATTTCATACTGATCGGATATAAAATAACATTTTTACAGCGCTTACAAGTCAAATCGGGGGTAACGTATATATGGGGGCTATATCTAAATCTGCACCGATTTTCTCCGAATTTAGCAGTATTCCTTCATGTAATAAGGAACCTCTCTTTGCCGAATTTCGCACTGATCGGATATAAAATAACATTTTACAGCGCTTATATGTCAAATCGGGGGTAATGTATATATGGGGGCTATATCTAAATCTGAACCGATTTCTTCCAAATTTAACAGAGTTCATTCATGTAATAAGAAACCTTTTCCTGCCGAATTTCATACTGATCGGTCATAAAATAAAGTTTTTACAGCGCTTACATGTCAAATCGGGGCTAACATATATATGGGGGCTATATCTAAATCTGAACCGATTTTAACCAAATTCAATAGGGATCGTCCTTGGGCCAAAAAAAAGATATGTGTAAAGTTTCGTCGAGATCGGACCATAATTGCGACCTGTACTTTGATTACAAGAATACATGCACAGACGGACAGACAGACGGACAGACAGACGGACAGACAGACGGACAGACGGACAGACAGACAGACGGACATAGCTAAATCGACTCAGAAAGTGATTCTAAGTCGATCGGTATAATAAACGATGGGTCTATTTCTTCTCCTTTTGGGTGTTACAAACAAATGCACAAAGTTATAATACCCTGTACCACAGTGTGGTGTAGGGTATAAAATGGTCCCTTATGTACTCTACCGATGGTTTCCTTTTTTAGTGGGGACGACTTCGGTCCAGAAGTTACATTATAATAACTGAAAATCTTCACCAAGTAACAAATAAAAAGTTGAAAACATATTCAAAATTTTTTTCTTTGTAATTTGATGAAGAATTTCAGTTCAGTTCTAGCTCCCAGTATAGCTCTTCAGTATATAGCTCCCATAGTTATATCATACTATGGGAGCTATATATAAATCTGAACCGATTTTAAGCAAATTCAATACGGATTGTCCTTGGGCCGAAGGTAAGATATGTGCAAAGTTTCGTTGAGATGGGACCATAATTGCGACCTGTACTTTGAATACATGTAGAATAATACATGTACAGACGGACAGAAATACAGAGGGATGGACAAACGGACATAGCTGAAACAAGTCAGAAAGAGATTCTAAGTCGATCAGTATAATAAACTATGGATCTATTTCGTCTCATTTTGGGTGTTACAAACAAATGCACAAAGTTATAATACCCTGTGTTGTGTATGGTATAATAAGTAGCGTCTATTCGTAGGTCGATTTGCATTTCTCTTATAATTTTCGTAATGATCGGAAGTAATACATCGCCTCTGTAGCGTTTAGACACCACATCGGAATCAAATTTAAATCGGAATCAATTTCTTTCAAATTTGGTAGGGTATATTCGCGGAACAAAATACTTACCCTGAGATTTTCCACAAATTTGCTTAAAAATTTGGTTTCTACAGTTCCTATATGGCATATCGGAGTTACATATATATATACAGGGTGGCTGATATGTAATGCAACAAAGTAAAGCGCTATATTTTTTTAATTTTTTTTTAAATTTTATTGTTCTAAAGCAAAAAATGTCGGATATAACATAAAATTTTAGAAACAGTTTAGATTTGTTCGAATCACACGCTGCACGAAAGTGGCTCTGCGGTATTTTGGCCCATTCCCGGCGATGCGGCGTCTTGAGATGATCGATACTTTGGTATTTTTTAGTGCGAACCTTACTCTCTAAAATGCTCCAGGCGCAAAAGTCCAACGGATTGAGATCCTGAGATCTTGGTGGCCATTGTGCGGTAGAAATGAAGCGAGGAACTGTTGGAATGTCCATGGTCTGCGGCCGAAATGTTTGTCCGCCCAGGGCTTCAATACTGTCTTTAGGACATTTTCCCGATAATATTCGGCATTTATTTTGACCCCATGGTCGATGAATACGAGCGGGGAGCGACCATCGGCCGTTACGGCGGCCCACACCATTACCATCGGCGGCGCTTGAGTTCTGGTGGGCAATCGAAGATGTAAATTTTCAGCTGACCTCTTTGACAAGTAAACCCAATCATTTTGTTTGTTCACAAACTGCTTAATTTGGAATGGCTTCTCATCGGAGAAAACCAAATTCGGTAACTGGCCACTTTCGTGCAAGCGAAGCAACTCCTTGGCTCTTTGTGCATCGGTGAGCTCTTGCGCTTTTTGGAACTTCAATGGCTTTAGTCCAAGCTCATTTTTATACCCTCACCACACTGTGGTACAGGGTATTATGACTTTGTGCATTTGTTTGTAACACCTGAAAGGAGAAGAGATAGACCCATTGTTTATTATACCGATCGACTCAGAATCACTTTCTGAGTCGATTTAGCCATGCCCATCTGTCTGTCCATGTATTCTTGTAATCAAAGTGCAGGTCGTATTTATGGTCCGATTGTGATGAAATGTAGCATAGGTTCCGATTTGGATATAGTCCCCATATATATGTTTCACCCGATTTGACATGTAAGCGCTGTAGAAACCACATTTTACATCCTATCTTTATGAAATTCGGCAGAGAGAGTTTTATTATTACGTGAATGAACACTACCAAATTCGGAAAAAATCCGTTTAGATTTAGATATAGCCCCCATATATATGTTTCACCCGATTTGACATGTAAGCGCTGTAGGAACTGTATTTTAAATCAGATCAGTACGAAATTTGGCAGAGAGAGTTCTCTTATTACATGAAAAAACACTGCGCAATTCGGGGAAAATCGGTTCAGATTTAGATATAGCCCCCATATATATGTTCCACCCGATTTAACATTTAAGCGCTGTAGAAATCTTGTTCTATATCCGATCAGTACGAAATTTAACAGAGAGAGTTTTCTTATTACATGTATGAACACTGCCAAATTCGGGGAAAATCGGTTCAGATTTAAACATAGTCCCAATATATATGTTACACCCGATTTTACATGTAGGCTCTGTAGAAACCGTGTTTTATATCCGATCAGTACGAAAATCGGCAGAGAGAGTTTGCTTATTACATGTATGAACACTGCCAAATTCTTATCGCAATGCCCATTTTCGCATTGGTAGGTAGGTGTAGGGTATTATATAGTCGGCCCCGCCCGACTTTCTGTCTTTGCTCACTGGTTTAATATGTGTTGTATCCGTTCTCGCGATATGTTCAGCTCACGAGCAATTTTTCTACCACTGCGGCGTGGATTTCGATCAAATCTGGACTTCACTTTTCGGATCATTTCTGGTGTTGTTAGCGTTTTTTTTTCGTCCACTTTTTGGACGCGATGCAACACTGCCAGTATCACGGTAACGAGCAATGGTACGAGAAACAAAAGATTTATTCACATGTAAATGCTGGAGGGCTCTAACGATAGCCACTTGTGTTTTTCCACCCAAATATAAAGCAATCACACTATCACGCTTGAATTCCATCACGAATAACTTTTTTTTGAATGCAATAGATCAAAATGCTTTTGTAAGCTTGTAAACAATAAAATGAACTGTCACTGAAATAAATCTCTCAGCTATCAGACTAGTGGTTTAAAAATGATAGCAACCTGAAGTTGGTTGCAATACATATCAGCCACTTTGTATATATATATTAGGTATATAGATCTACCTAAATCTGGAATGGTTTCCAAGAAATTTAGTACCGTTTATACGTGTCTCAAACAAAATAAGCTTACATTTGAGATGCGGACACCAGAAATATTTTTTTCTGACCCGTCCTAATGTATATTTGGTGCTATATTTAAGTCTAAACCGATGTTCTTCAAACATGAGAATGTTAGTTTCAGTAACAAGAAACTCTTCTCTGTCGAATTTTCGTGATGATCGTTTGTTCAATAGAGCACTTTGATACCAAATCGAAAGAAACGTACGTATACATATACACAAATAGCTGCTCCATATAAATCTCAACCGATTTCTTTCAAAATGGACAGTGTTCACTTCTTGTTCAATAAACTGTTTTGTGGAAAAATTTGTTGTGCTCAGGTATAAAATGCGACTTCTACAGAGATTGGAGGGGGGCTATATCTACATCTTTACCATTATTTCAAAGAGTTGATCTCGTATATGCCAAATTTGTTCAGGATTGATTCAGAATTGTGATCTGGTATTCAACAAATTTGTAAATTATATTAACTACATCTCTACCTTATAAATGTTCAGGAAATGGTAAATGGTGGCTTAGAGCTTTTTTTATTAGTTATTCGTGAAACTAATCTTTATTGTTCTATAGTGCCATCAGTAAGGCCCTGGGAAAATATCTCCTCAATTCCACGACATCGCTGTGGGCAATAACAATTCCATCAAATGACAACAATTGGTAAGCAACAGCAGCAACATCCGAATTGGAAAAGAAACTTTACCAATACACCAGCGCATAGCTTTACATCCATACATACATTCATATATACACAAATGTATACAGCTATTAACAAAACCACAAAATGCGTAAATGATATGTATTTATGTCTGAATGCATTCCTTTCGTTTTTGTGTTTTTTTTGCTGCTGTACTGCTGCAGGACCTTTTCCCTTTCTGATGTGCTTTCCGTTTGTGACTGCGCATAAACTATAATTGTAAAGCAAATTTCCTATATATGTGATTGTGTTAACAAGATGCAATTTTTTATAATGAAATTTGACCTGATTTAAATGGCAATAATAAAAATCAAATTTAGATAATTTTATAATTTAAAAGTGTACAATTTCGTATATGTATCTTTAGTGATGATATTCGATTTGGTTTATTCTTAGAAAACCAATGGATTGTTGGTGTTGTCAATTTTAAATGCCACATGTTGCATGCGGCATAATCTCTTGGCATTTGTATTAGTTTTTAATAATTTTGCACTGCTGCTGCTGTTTTGTTGTTTGTCTCTCTTTCTCTTTTTTAATTAAGTCCTTTCTCTAATTGCTTTTAATCCTCAATTTCATTCAATTCTATGTGATCGAGTTTGTCATCCTCTTTGTGTGGATGGTTAGTTGGTGCTGTTGTTGTTTTCATCGACATGCGTGCATGTTTGTTGCTACAACTGTGGCAAAACTAAATTACTCGAAATCCTAAAAATAATTAAATTGAGCTTAGCATTTAATTCCATACGATTTAAAGTACCTTTTCATATGGCATCAAATACAATCACAAAAGGCAATAACAGCATTTAGAGAGAATACAAAGATGCATACACACATAATCTGTGTAATACATACCATATTCAGATAGGAGGATACAAGCACACTGTCATACATGTGTTGGTGTCAGCAACATTTTTGAGCAAAATGGGAGTATTCACTTCAAATTTATAGTTTTTTAACAGTCTTATCATAGCACTTGTATAGAACATTATAGTAGATAATTTTACGGCCTAAAGTCGCATTGCCAAATGTCAGCTCGATTCGTTGAATTTGTGGTTTTTGTTTCGTTAAGATCTAAAATCTAGAACAACCTTTGTATGGGGCTATATCAAATCATGGACCTATGTTGTTCGTGCGAAGGTTTCAGGGTATAAACAAACCCCAGTTACCAATTTGACATTTGTCGTCTCTATGACGTCAAGAAGTCAAATCGTAGAGATGCTATTTATGGGGGCTATATAAAAATACGGACCGATACTGCCCATTTTCAGTCCCAAGTTACCTGCAGCTATAGGAAGTATCTGTAAAATATTTCAGCCACCTAGCTCAGGTATTATAGATTGTAGCGTGATCACAACAGACGGACTGACGGACGGACATGGCCACATCGTCTTAGAATTTTACGACGATTAAGAATACATATACTTTGGGTCTCAGATCAATATGTAGAGGTGCTACAAACGGAGTGACAGAATGTATATACCCCCATCCTATGGTGAAGGTATAATAATAGAACTTTATAAAAAAAGAGTATTTTGCAAAGAAGACCTTTGTATGGGGGCTATATCAAAATATGGAACTATGACAACCGTTTTTCTCGTCAAGGATTCAGGGTATAAATAAACCCCAGTTATCAATTTTCAGCCCAATCCGTTGACATTTGTGGTCTCTATGACGTTAAGATGTCAAATCGGGGAGATGCTATATTTGGGGGCTATTTTCAAAAAAAATTTACCGATATTGCCCATTTTCAATTCCAACATACCTGCAGATATAAGAAGTATATGACCCAAATTTCAACCACCTAGCTCAAGTGTTATAGATTGTAGCGTGATTACAACAGACAGAAAGACGGACAGGGCTAAATCGTCTTAGAATTTTACGACGGTCTCTGATCAATATTTAGTGGTGTTAAACGGAGTGACAGAATAAATATTCCCCCCATCCTATGGTGGAGGGTATACAAATT
Source organism: Eudasyphora cyanicolor (assembly GCA_963930755.1). Lineage (NCBI taxonomy): Eukaryota > Metazoa > Arthropoda > Insecta > Diptera > Muscidae > Eudasyphora > Eudasyphora cyanicolor. Next base: position 36,021,863 of record OZ005737.1, on the reverse strand, counting down.
AGAAAATCTGTCCGGTGGTTTCGGAGTCTATAAAGCACATTTAGTGGTCTTAAACGGAGTGACAGAATAAATATACCCCCCATCCTATGGTGGAGGGTATACAAATTAGAAAATCTGTCCATTGGTTTCTGAGTCTATAAAGCACATACTTACATACATACGTACAAACATTTTTCCATTTTTATATATATTGATTACGTACACATTTTTATCTCGTGTTGCTACCGCCAATGAATACCCCTAATAAAGGAAACATTCATCCATTTTGGAGACCAATTTAATTTCTTCATACTCTCATCTTTGTTGTAACTTCCAAAAAAGGAATTGTAAACTATACATCAATCTCAGCATTGACCTCTTCACAATTACTCCTTCCCCTAGTTATGACCGTTGACTCTTTTGTCCAAATTATAAATTTATTTGTTATTACAATACTAATCCTTTCATTTTCCTATAAGCACTACAGCTAAAGCGAGTCAAAGCAATCGAATCAGAGATTTGTGTCTTAACTCAATTTGAGAATCATAAATTTCAATTTTAATTTGAACCATTATAAAGTAATCTTAACAATCTAAGCAATCTACATTTTAAAGCAATTATGTCAAATTAATTAATATGTAATTATTGACATTGTAACTGTGAAAATGTGTTTATGTGTGTTTATATGTGTATTCGTAATGCCAATTTGTAAAATGTCTTTTTCGGAGTTAAGTCAATTTAATTACAAAGTAAAATTACATTGAAACTTTTCTATTACTAATTGTTGGCTATTAAATAGGGCAATTAAGATTTTATTACTTTTGTTAACAATTCATATTTGATTTCCAATTGGTTTTGTATAACTGAATTTGCAAGCTTTGGGGGAATTATGTGTAAATTGGAAAGCCCAACGATTGAAAAGGATTACATTTGCATACTAAGGATAAAGTAATTTTGTTTTTGTTGTTACAATGAATACACGCAGCGTTTTGTATCCATACCCTATATGGTATATATCGTTGATACGAAAAAAATGTATAACACATCGAAGGAGTAACATGAGACACAATTTACATAATCGTATGATTCGGAAAATCTGTTTCCGTACAGTTTAAGTCTATACACCTAAGTCCGTCCATCTATTAGAATGTTTTAGCCGATAACTTTTGAAAGAGCTGACTGAATGCCCTAAAATTTGGCAGGTGGTAATATTTTTAGTGAAAAGACTGTAGTTCGTACGGGTGACGCCACAATTATTGGCTTATCTCCGGTTTATAATTAAAAATAATTCTTTTGCAAAATTAAAAAAACAAATAATGAATAAAATTATACTATAAAGTCCTGAGTAAGAACAACTGCTTCTATTACAAAGTACAGGATATATGATCTATTTGCAAAGTCTCTTAAATATTACAAAGGCATTAAAATTTTCAATTATAAAGTTCTTCGGAATTTCTAAAATTTGCCTGCTATTATGTCATCTTTTACAACTTCGACTATATGGGTACTACAATTACAGGTTCAACTAAAGGACCTTCGACTTCCATGCTATAATTTGATATAAATAATGTTTGCACTATAAACTCCTCTATAAGAACTACAGTTCTGTACGACAAAGTTCTATACATTACACTATGCAAAAAACTATTTTTTTTGAGTCCGATACCTAATAACTTTTTATACCCTACACCACACTGTGGTACAGGGTATTATGACTTTGTGCATTTGTTTGTAACACCTAAAAGGAGAAGAGATAGACCCATTGTTTATTATACCGATCGACTCAGAATCACTTTCTGAGTCGATTTAGCCATGTCCGTCTGTCCGTCTGTCTGTCCGTCTGTCTGTCTGTCCGTCTGTCCGTCTCTCCGTCCATGTATTCTTGTAATCAACGTGCAGGTCGTATTTATGGTCCGATTGTGATGATATTTAGCATAGTGGTCTTTTTTGGCCCAAGGACGATCCCTATTGAAATTGGTTAAAATCGGTTCATATTTGGATATAGTCCCCATATATATGTTTCACCCGATTTGACATGTAAGCGCTGTAGAAACCACATTTTACATCCGATCTTTATGAAATTCGGCAGAGAGAGTTTTATTGTTACGTGAATGAACACTACCAAATTCGGAGAAAATCAGTTTAGATTTAGATATAGCCCCCATATATATGTTTCACCCGATTTGACATGTAAGCGCTGTAGGAACTGTATTTTAAATCAGATCAGTACGAAATTTGGCAGAGAGAGTTCTCTTATTACATGAATAAACATTGCGCAATTCGGGGAAAATCGGTTCAGATTTAGATATAGCCCCCATATATATGTTCTACCCGATTTAACATTTAAGCGCTGTAGAAATCGTGTTTTATATCCGATCAGTACGAAATTTAACAGAGAGAGTTTTCTTATTACATGTATGAACACTGCCAAATTCGGGGAAAATCGGTTCAGATTTAAACATAGTCCCAATATATATGTTACACCCGATTTGACATGTAAGCACTGTAGAAACCGTGTTTTATATCCGATCAGTACGAAAATCGGCAGAGAGAGTTTGCTTATTACATGTATGAACACTCCCAAATTCTTATCGCAATGCCCATTTTCGCATTGGTAAGTAGGTGTAGGGTATTATATAGTCGGCCCCGCCCGACTTTCTGTCTTTCCTTACTGGTTTTGTATAGTTATGAAGCACACTATTTTATGAAACCAAAAAAAAAAAATTATGGTAAAGTTTTTTTAAATGTTATTCCCTCCACCGTAGGATGGGGGTATATTAAATTTGTCATTCCACCCACACTCTGAAATATTAATTTGCGACCTTATAATGTATATATGTATATTCTTGATCATCGTGAAATTCTAAGACGATTTGGCCATATCCGTCTGTCTGTTGAAATCACGCTACAGTCCGTAATAATAGAGCTAGGTTCATCAAATTTTGCAGAAATACTTTTTATAATGGCAGGTGATTTGTGATTGCAAATGGGCCATATCGGCCAATGTTTTGATATAGCTCCCCTATAGAGGTCGCTCTCAAATTCGGGTTTTGAACCATAGACACAACATTTTTAAAGCAATTTAAATGACACGTTGCAGTTTGTGTTTCATATTGACAAGAATCCATCACAGCAAAAATTTTACAAATCGGTTCATATTTTGTTATAGTCACCCTATAGAGGTCGCTCCAAAATACGCTTATTTAAGCCATAAATACCACATTGTCTAAGCATTTTTACTGAATCTTTGCAGTTTGTATTTTATTTAGACAAGAATTCATCACAATATTTTTTTTAAATCAGTTTTTTAAATCGGTTATTTTGTTATAGTCCACCTACAGATGTCGCTCCCAAAAATGCTTGATTAAGCCATTTGGATTAAGAATTTGAGACCTAAAAATTGGTTAAAAATCGCTTTTTTTAAATAATTTGCTTAAACAAAAAGGATCGTTCTATGATGAGCTTTTTAACTTTGCCGTTAATTTTTTGTGCAAAATGGTCCATTTGTATGGGAGGTACCAAAAGGGGCATGGCAACTTTGCCACTAGGAGAGAGGTTATGTTCATTTTGTCACTACGTTTGTAACACCTCGAAATATTGATCAGAGACCTCATAAAGTATATATATTATTAATCGTAGTAAAATTATAAGGCGATTTAGACTTTACATATCCCCACAGGAAAAAGTCTAACGGTGTGATATCACGCGATTTTGGTGGCCAATCGACCGGCCCAAACCGTGAAATTATCCGCTCACCGAAGTATTCTCTCAATAAATCGATTGATTGTTGCGATGTGTGGGAAGTGGCGCCGTCTTGTTGAAACTAAATGTCGCCGAGATCACGGGCTTCAATTTCAGGTATCAAATAATCGGTTTTCATGGCACGATAATTGTCGCCATTGACGGTTACGTTCTCACCGGCATCATTTTTGAAGAAATATGGACCGATGATTCCAGTACGTCGGATTGGGAATCGGTCAATGGCAAAAATATAGCTTTTAACGAGAGCTAAAATATTGCTCATGGGTGTCAAGGTCGTGGGTCGACTGGAAGTTTTTTTTGGATTTAAAAAAAATTGACTTAGCGCAATTGGCGAACGATTATTTTGATAATAAAACTGAATAATTTGTAAACGTTGTCCAGGCGTAAGTCATTCCATGATGAAATCCAAACACTAGTTAACAAAAATAGCATGACACGACTCACACGTGATCTGTCAAAAAAAGGCTATTGAAAAAAGTATCACTACTTAGATCACCCTATATATACATAGAATCTGTCCAGTTTGATATCTTAACGCCACAGAAACCGCAAATTTCAACTAATCGGGCTGACAATTTGTAATTTGGGTGTATATATACCCAGAACCCTTCACACGCAATGGGCATAATAGGTCCATGTTTTGAACAGCCCACATACATACAAAGGTCTCCTAGATTTTACTTCTTAACAGAACAAAAACAAAAAATTTCAACGAGCTCCTGTGAACTTTGCCTTACTGAAGCGAATCTTGGAGCACTTACACGATATTACTAATTGTGAATAATTCTTTTTCGGAGGCCACAAAAATTCCCAAAAATAGTGTAGGGTCCGAACTAGTATCTAACACGCAAAGATAGAAGACGTAGACCAGAAGACTATGTAGATCAACATAGAGTAATTGTTTTCTTCTGTCCATATATTCTTGGGATAAAAATTCAGTTCTCAGATATATTTACGTAAATTGTCTTTGCTTGGGCTGGGGACGTCTCTATTAAAAATGTGTCATATACATATGCCCAAATTTTAAAACTCTCTGATTTGAGTTATTTTGGTTCATAGTTTCAATATACATATAGCCTTCATTATACCCTACACCACACTGTGGTACAGGGTATTATGACTTTGTGCATTTGTTTGTAACACCCCAAAGGAGAAGAGATAGACCCATTGTTTATTATACCGATCGACTTGTAATCACTTTCTGAGTCGATTTAGCTATGTCCGCCTGTCTGTCCGTCTGTCTGTCTGTCTGTAGACGTATTCTTGTAATCAAAGTACAGGTCGCAATTATGGTCCGATCTCAACGAAACTTTGCACATATCTTTTTTTAGGCCCAAGGTCGAATCCTATTGAATTTGGTTAAAATCGGTTCAGATTTACATATAGCTCCCATATATATGTACCTCCGATTTGGCATATATGCACTGTATAAGCAACATTTTGTAACCGATTTGTACAAAAATTGACAGAGAGTAGTCTCGTGATACACTTAGATACAATACAAAATTTGGGGGAAATCGGTTCAGATTTATATATAGCCCCCATATATATGTTGCACCCGATTTGACATGTAATCGCTGTAGAAACTGTATTTTATATCCAATCAGAACGAAATTCGGCAGAAAGAGGTTTCTTATTACATGAAGGAATACTGCCAAATTCGGAGAAAATCGGTTCAGATTTAGATATAGCCCCCGTATATATGTTACCCCCGATTTGAAATTCAATAGCTGTAGAAATTGTATTTTATATCCAACTAGCTGAGCCCGGTGCGCTTCGCTGCCCATGTCAAAATTAGCGCTGTAGAAACTGTATTTTATATCCGATCAGTACGAAATTCGGCAGAAAGAGGTTTGTTATTACATGAAGGAATACTGCAAAATTCGGAGAAAATCGGTTCAGATTTAGATATAGCCCCCATATATATGTTACCCCCGATTTGAAATTCAAGCGCTGTAGGAACTGTATTTTATATCCGATCAGTAAGAAATTCGGCAGAAAGAGGTTTCTTATTACATGAAGGAATACCGCAAAATTCGGAGAATATCGGTTCAGATTTAGATATAGCCCCCATATATATGTTACCCCCAATTTGACATGTAAGCGCTGTAGATACTGTGTTTTATATCCGATCAGTACGAAATTCGACAGAAACAGGTTTCTATTTTACATGAACGAGTATTCAAGGAAAATCGATTCAGATTTATATATAACCTCCATATATATGTTCCTCCAGATTTGGTTACAAAGCGCTATAGAAGTTGTACTTTACTTCCGATCATTACAAAGTTCTCCAGAAAAATGTTTCTCAATTTAGGAACGAATATTGCTTAATTTAGCGATTATCGGTTCAAAATAAGATATACATACACACACACACCACATTTACCAATTATTCCAAATTATTATCGCAATGACCCTAATCGGCCCCGCCCGACTTTCTTCCTTTCCTTACTGGTATTAGTGATAAATTCACTGAATGAAAAAATACCGAATTCAGTGGAAAGTCCAGAAAATAAAAATGTATACTTATAAAATTTCCAAATTCTTGTTTCATTGGTCATGCATCACATTATCATATTGCGATTGTATTGGAGTGAGCAGCTGTAATTATCGCATACCGAGCATTTATGTTCATGTATTTCCTATATAATACTTGCAAGATATATCAAAATATGGGCTGTGCCACGCCCACTGGTCCTATTCCGCCCATTTGTAAGCCAATCACGTAGACTGCTACCAGATACATATACGCAAAATTTCAACACTCTCGCTAACAAAATGAGCAAGATAATTCAATTTCAGAATTTGGCTTATATGGGCAGTGGCACGCCCATTGGTCAGATCCCGCGAATTTTTGGACCAATCACGTGGACTGTCACCAGATACATATGTACAACATTACAGCACTCTAGATAAAAAATTGTGCAAGATATATCAATTTCGAAATTTGGCTTATAAGGGCGGGGCCACGCCCACTGTTCCGATCCCGCCCATTTTCTGACCAATCACGCAGACTGCCACCATATACATATACACAAAATTCCAGCACTCTCGCTAACATATTGTGCAAGATATATCAATTTCAAAATTTGGCTTATGTGGGCGGGGCCACGCGCATTGGTCCGCTCCCGCCCATTTTTGGAAAAATCACGTGGACTGCTACCAGATACATATACACAAGATTGCAGCACTCTCGCTAGCAAATTGTGCAAGATATTGAAATTTCAAAATTGGGTCTATGTGGGCTGGGCCACGCCCACTGTTCCGATCCCGCCCATTTTTGGACCAATCACGCAGACTGCCACCATATACATATACACAAAATTCCAGGTCTCTCGGTATAAAATTGTGCAAGATATCACATTTTTAAAATTTGGCCCATTGGTCCGATCCCGCCCATTTTTGGAAAAATCACGTGGACTGCTACCAGATACATATACACAACATTGCAGCACTCTCGCTGGCAAATTGTGCAAGAGATCTCAATTTAAGATCTATGTGGGCGGGGCCACGCCCATTGAGCCGATCCCGCCCATTTTTGGACCAATCACGGAGACTGTCACCAGATACATATAAACAAAACTGCAGCACTCTTGATAATAAATTGTGCAAGATATCGAAATTTCAAAATTTGATCTATGTGGGCGGGGCCACGCCCATTGGGCCGATCCCGCCAATTTTTGGGCCAATCACGTAGACTGTCACCAGATACATATACACAACATTGCAGCACTCTCGCTAGCAAATTGTTCAAGATATCGAAATTTCAAAATTTGGTCTATGTTGGCGGGGCCACGCCCATTGGGCCGATCCCGCCAATTTTTGGACCAATCACGTAGACTGTCACCAGATACATATACACTCAAATACAGAACTCTCTCTAATAAATTGTAGAAAATATTTGAATTTCAAAATTTGGCTTATATGGGCGGGGCCACTCCCATTGGTCCGACTCCGCCCATTTTTGGAAAATTCACATTATCTGCCACTAAATGCATACACAAAAAGTTTCAGCACTCTAGCTAAAAAATTTTCTTAATATCAAAATTGGACCCCTATGGGCGGGTCCACGCCCACTTGATATATCGAAAATTCAAGTACCCTATTTTCAGCACCCCCTTCACATGTACATTCTGTGAAAATTTCAAGATGATCGGTCTAGCCGTTTAGACGTCTATACGGAACAAACATACAAACATACAAACAAACCCACAAACAGACACTCTCTTTTATATATATAGATCAGTACGAAATTCGGCAGAAAGAGGTTTCTTATTACACGAAGGAATACTGCCAAATTTGGAGAAAATCGGTTCAGATTTAGATATAGCCTCCATATATATGTTAGCACCGATTTGACATTCAAGCGCTGTAGAGACTGTATTTTATATCCGATCAGTACGAAATTCGACAGAAAGAGGTTTCTATTTTACATGAATGAGTATTCAGGGAAAATCGATTCAGATTTATATATAAGCTCCATATATATGTTCCTCCTGATTTGGTTACAAAGCGCTATAGAAGTTGTACTTTACTTCCGATCATTACAAAATTCTCCAGAAAGATGTTTCTCAATTTAGGAACGAATATTGCTTAATTTAGCGATTATCGGTTCAGAATTAGATATATCCGCATATATATGTTCTTACCCATTTACCAATTATTTCAAATTATTATCACAATAACCCTTATCGCATTGTTAGGGAGGTGTAGGGTATTATATAGTCGGCCCCGCCCGACTTTCTGCCTTTCCTTACTGGTTTTAAGTTAACTTTGAATCTAATTTCTTCACCCTCTAGAGGCCACAGTTTTCAACTGATTTCCAAGAAATTTAGACACAATTATCGTATATCTCCTAGAAACGTTAATATTGAGAATGAGTCATAATGACCTGTGCTTTGATATAAAAGTCCTTTAATTATGCTCTAGAAAATAAAAATTTGCACATTAAAAGTTCCATCCCGATTAGAGTTTTTAACAGTAGAGAATCTAAAAATTTCAACTGATTCGGAAACCATCTGCCTGAAATTTAAGATTTTTACTACATTTAACCATATAGATTTATCTTATTTATATCTCAGTTTGTTATGCTCTATGACACCCATGGTAAGGATATTGCTTAGCAAATCGATACCTCCATTCCAAAGTGTGCTAAGTCGAAACAGGTCGTTTTTCAGGAGAGGCGATGAAAGCTTTGCGCATTACTTTTGATTAGGTTGACACCATATTTTGACCGAATACAATTTGGAATACTTAGAATGTAAAAAAACAATATCAATAAAAACATGCTATGTCCACTTAGAATACTTTAGAATGTTGGTATCGAAATAATGGTGGAAGGCATTAGAATGTCGGTTCGCCCGAAATTTATCTTTGCTTATTTGTTCTTGCAAATTCATAAAATCAAAATATAAGGCTTTGGAACAGACTTTTCATTTTTTTCATGAGGGCTATAATAAAACGATTATAAAAACTGAATAATAATAAAATGATTATCAAAAATATCTTTATACAAAAAAATGGTTCTTGGTACTGTAATTGTATATATTTACAAAATAACTGCTACTGTAAGGAAAAAAGGTATTATTTCTACATGATACATTCAAAAATTGTAATAATTTTTTTCATATTAATATCCTCTATTCGAATATGTTTAATTTGTTACCTTACCTCTGTATGACTTTATTTTAAAAAAAGAATTAAATCTGTGAGAATATATTTCAATTTATTTTCAAGGATCTTTAAAATAGTTTATCCTTGATGCTGCTAAATTAAAATAATTGGAGCGTAACTCTTTAAATTGCAGATATGACAATGTCTATGTGGCTCAGATTGCCTTGTCACCCACCGTGGTATGATTAATTAGTTTCTATGCCAAAAGTGACCCCTAAGCGTATGATTAATTTGGAGCTTATCCATTAAGCATCACTCATACGTCTTCATTAAATTCCTTAATGAGTCCGGTTGCGAAAAATCCCTTTCCAATTAAAATTAATTTGAAACATTTAACACTTTATAATACACCAAAACACTCACACACGCATTCACACATATAAAATTCTACTAAATATATACACACTAGGGCTCAGTCACATACACAAACATTTACCACTACAAACGCATGGCATTACACAATACATAATTGGGATGATCTTAATCTAATTACAACATAACTACTACCTCGGCAACAAATACATTCATACACATACACAGAGAAAACCTTATGGTTGTGTGGGGTGGAGATTTCTTAGGTATTTAGGTAGAGGGTAGAGTTCCTTAAGGGAAATATTTACGAAAGTATTACGTAAATTACATTCTGAGATGTGAAATTTATATTTCAAAGATTTTCTAATCTAATCTAATCTAATCTAATCTAATCTAATCTAATCTAATCTAATCTAATCTAATCTAATCTAATCTAATCTAATCTAATCTAATCTAATCTAATCTAATCTAATCTAATCTAATCTAATCTAATCTAATCTAATCTAATCTAATCTAATCTAATCTAATCTAATCTAATCTAATCTAATCTAATCTAATCTAATCTAATCTAATCTAATCTAATCTAATCTAATCTAATCTAATCTAATCTAATCTAATCTAATCTAATCTAATCTAATCTAATCTAATCTAATCTAATCTAATCTAATCTAATCTAATCTAATCTAATCTAATCTAATCTAATCTAATCTAATCTAATCTAATCTAATCTAATCTAATCTAATCTAATCTAATCTAATCTAATCTAATCTAATCTAATCTAATCTAATCTAATCTAATCTAATCTAATCTAATCTAATCTAATCTAATCTAATCTAATCTAATCTAATCTAATCTAATCTAATCTAATCTAATCTAATCTAATCTAATCTAATCTAATCTAATCTAATCTAATCTAATCTAATCTAATCTAATCTAATCTAATCTAATCTAATCTAATCTAATCTAATCTAATCTAATCTAATCTAATCTAATCTAATCTAATCTAATCTAATCTAATCTAATCTAATCTAATCTAATCTAATCTAATCTAATCTAATCTAATCTAATCTAATCTAATCTAATCTAATCTAATCTAATCTAATCTAATCTAATCTAATCTAATCTAATCTAATCTAATCTAATCTAATCTAATCTAATCTAATCTAATCTAATCTAATCTAATCTAATCTAATCTAATCTAATCTAATCTAATCTAATCTAATCTAATCTAATCTAATCTAATCTAATCTAATCTAATCTAATCTAATCTAATCTAATCTAATCTAATCTAATCTAATCTAATCTAATCTAATCTAATCTAATCTAATCTAATCTAATCTAATCTAATCTAATCTAATCTAATCTAATCTAATCTAATCTAATCTAATCTAATCTAATCTAATCTAATCTAATCTAATCTAATCTAATCTAATCTAATCTAATCTAATCTAATCTAATCTAATCTAATCTAATCTAATCTAATCTAATCTAATCTAATCTAATCTAATCTAATCTAATCTAATCTAATCTAATCTAATCTAATCTAATCTAATCTAATCTAATCTACCTACAAACCATCATTTGCACATTTTTTCTCAGTGTACCCCTACATAAGGATATTTATAACAGAGCGAAGGGGTTCAATCTACAAAATTTTCGTTTTTAGCCTCAGGAATACATTTAAACATTTTGAAGCTAATTGTGTGAGCATAATCTAATCTAATCTAATCTAATCTAATCTAATCTAATCTAATCTAATCTAATCTAATCTAATCTAATCTAATCTAATCTAATCTAATCTAATCTAATCTAATCTAATCTAATCTAATCTAATCTAATCTAATCTAATCTAATCTAATCTAATCTAATCTAATCTAATCTAATCTAATCTAATCTAATCTAATCTAATCTAATCTAATCTAATCTAATCTAATCTAATCTAATCTAATCTAATCTAATCTAATCTAATCTAATCTAATCTAATCTAATCTAATCTAATCTAATCTAATCTAATCTAATCTAATCTAATCTAATCTAATCTAATCTAATCTAATCTAATCTAATCTAATCTAATCTAATCTAATCTAATCTAATCTAATCTAATCTAATCTAATCTAATCTAATCTAATCTAATCTAATCTAATCTAATCTAATCTAATCTAATCTAATCTAATCTAATCTAATCTAATCTAATCTAATCTAATCTAATCTAATCTAATCTAATCTAATCTAATCTAATCTAATCTAATCTAATCTAATCTAATCTAATCTAATCTAATCTAATCTAATCTAATCTAATCTAATCTAATCTAATCTAATCTAATCTAATCTAATCTAATCTAATCTAATCTAATCTAATCTAATCTAATCTAATCTAATCTAATCTAATCTAATCTAATCTAATCTAATCTAATCTAATCTAATCTAATCTAATCTAATCTAATCTAATCTAATCTAATCTAATCTAATCTAATCTAATCTAATCTAATCTAATCTAATCTAATCTAATCTAATCTAATCTAATCTAATCTAATCTAATCTAATCTAATCTAATCTAATCTAATCTAATCTAATCTAATCTAATCTAATCTAATCTAATCTAATCTAATCTAATCTAATCTAATCTAATCTAATCTAATCTAATCTAATCTAATCTAATCTAATCTAATCTAATCTAATCTAATCTAATCTAATCTAATCTAATCTAATCTAATCTAATCTAATCTAATCTAATCTAATCTAATCTAATCTAATCTAATCTAATCTAATCTAATCTAATCTAATCTAATCTAATCTAATCTAATCTAATCTAATCTAATCTAATCTAATCTAATCTAATCTAATCTAATCTAATCTAATCTAATCTAATCTAATCTAATCTAATCTAATCTAATCTAATCTAATCTAATCTAATCTAATCTAATCTAATCTAATCTAATCTAATCTAATCTAATCTAATCTAATCTAATCTAATCTAATCTAATCTAATCTAATCTAATCTAATCTAATCTAATCTACCTACAAACCATCATTTGCCAATTTTTTCTCAGTGTACCCCTACATAAGGATATTTATAACAGAGCGAAGGGGTTCAATCTACAAAATTTTCGTTTTTAGCCTCAGGAATACATTTAAACATTTTGAAGCTAATTGTGTGAGCATAACTATGCATGCAAACGCACTCACACCCACACTCACTCTCCCATATACTCTAGCATAATTTTTCGCCTAGGAGAATGAGAGAGAGAGGAAGGAAGCTGTAAATGGTGAGTGTGTGGTTGATGTTGGTGGTGTCAGCATTGGGTTAGACATACATTATGTGTGGTGCTTTTAATCAAATTTTATCTATGCTTATACACATATACATAAATGTATGTGTGAGTGAACAATGGGTAAGGAGAGGGAGCAGTGAGTTATGGTTTAAGTCTATTGTTTTGCCAGTGTGTCACGTTATTACTGTTGTAGTTTTTTGGAAGCTTTGTCGTGTAAATTTAATTGTTATTAATTACTTTTGTGTGGTGCAACATTTTTTGCCATCTTGTTAGGGAAAATTTTTGGTGAAGGAATGTTGAAGCCAAAAACAGGACAACAAATGGGGGTATATTTTAATATTTTAAACGTGGATTTAGATTTAAAAATGAGTTTTGAAAGGAATTATAAAAATCATCTATGAAAACCAGAAAAGAGTCGTGTTTTTATTTAAGATATTCAGATATATGAGATAATATATCGTCATCAGAAACGAAAAAGGGCGTAACAACAAGAAAAATTTAAATTCTGTTTTTGATGGGTGTCGGTGCACTGCATAAAAATACACATCCTTACAAATTTTTAGCGACCTACTATCAAAAATGGCGAAATTATTAGCGAAATTCAAAATGGCCTAACAACAAATTATTTATATTTTCATAGTTAAAAATTCCGATTTCATGTAATTTTTAGAAACAGGTTGTAAATCATGTTTGTTTGAATTGATTTTTTATAGTTCCTAAACATCATTATGTTTAGGAAAACATCATTATGTTTAGGAATTATCCTGAATACCCCGTTTTTCTAACGACAACATTTTTCATTTTATTTAGTTTTTTGCTTCTCCAGTAAAATTTTCAAAAATGATGATAGGCCCTTTCTCGTTTCTGATGACGATATGTATGTATATTTCAAACATTAGTTTTTAATCCTTTTTGCATGTCGAATACTTTAGATAGCTAAGCGCCCCTAGCTTATTATCTTTGAAATACCATTATTCTTTTTAGACATAAGCCTTCCTTATAAAGATAATTCAATTGTTACATTAACCATTTTAATTGTTTAACTTGCAAGAAGAAAAAAAAAACAATTAACACCGTGAAATCCTACACTTCTTTCTTTCAACCAAAAATTACAAATATTTAAATATTTTAATTAATTGTACAAATTTGTTGAAAAATTCCTTACAACAAAATGATTTGCTACAAGAAGAAAAAAAAGAACCATTTTTTATGCTTGTACGTAGTCCCATTTAACAAAAGATTTGCCAAGTAACCATGGCCTAAAGACCCAAGCATCCCCGGCATTCATCCATCACTATCGTCGAATTTTTATTATGTTCATTATTAGCCAAATCCTTCTTAGTCATTGCGCATCAAATCACATCAATAAATTATTTCAATGACATTTCCATTGACAGTCATTTTGTTGTCATCTTCATTGTTTTTTGTTGTTATTATTGGTTTTGGTGTTGTATTTGGTGGCCTTATTGTTGTTGTGGATGATGAGTGTTTTATGGCCCTGAATGGGTGTCGGTCGCACAGTGGAGGAATTTGAGAAATTAAAATTGAATAGATATAAATCTTACCACCAGGCAATGAAAAATTTAAATGCAGAGATATTTATTAATTGACTAGCTTGACCCGGTCCACTTCGTTGCCCCAGAAAGACAAAGAAAAATGTAATTTTTTGAGATAAATGATCGGATATTTAATAATATAGAGGAAGGTATGCCGTTAATAATGAAAAAGAACATCAGCCAAAAAAATGTTCAATTAGAATAAATGATTTTTCAAGCTCGAGTTTGAAAAATCATTTATTCTTATTAATAATAAAAAAGGTCGAATAATATACAAAAATTATGGGAAAAAAATGTCCATAACCAAATCGCCATGTGGCTGCCTATGTCCTCGATAGCCTCACGAATTCTCTCTTTGAGGTCTTCAATCGACCCTAGGCTGTTGGCGTAGACCTTTATCTTTCACGTGGCCCCAAAGGAAGAAGTCGCAAGGTGTTAAATCACAACATCTCGACGGCCAATTGTGATCACCTCTTCAAGAGATAAGACGGTCCGGAAACTTTTCCAGTAACAGAGCAATGGTTTCGTTACTTGTGTGGCACGTAGCGCCGTCTTGTTGAAAGTAAACGTTGTCCAGATCAATACCATCCAACTCCGACCATAAAAAATCATTAATCATCTCTCGATAGCGCAATCCATTCACCGTAACTGTTGATCCAACCTCATTTTCGAAAAAGTAAGGTCCAATGACCCCGCCGGACCATAAACCGCACCAAACAGTCACACGTTGAGGATGAAGAAGCTTCTCAACAACAACTCTTGGGTTTTCCGAGCCCCAGATGCGACAATTTTGCTTGTTGACGTAGCCACCGAGGTGGAAATGGGCCTCATCAGTCAAGATGATTTTTCGATGGAATTCCGGATCATTTTCATGCATTTCAAGGACCCAATCAGCAAAGACACGACGTTGTTGATGATCGACCGGCTTAAGTTCTTGTGTTAACTGAAATTTATAAGCCTTAAGACCCAAGTCTTTATGCAAGATTTATTATTATCACATCGTAATGACGTTTGTGGAATGCCCAATACCAAAGAACGACGAGGAAGGGACAAACCTGGGTTTTCTTAAACACTTTGGGCTACAGCAGCAATATTCTCAGTTGTTCTTGAGCGACGTGCACGGATTTTATTCTTTTTTATTCTTCACATCACTAACTTGTCCCAACAGCTCGAATTTTTCCACCAATTTCTGTATTGCGGTCCGACAAGGTGCTTCACGACGACCCAAAAATGCTTTAGTTTTGCGAACTGTGATTGTGACTCAATTTAAAAATTTGGCTTATATGGGCGAGGCCACGCCCATTAGTCCGATCCCGCCCATTTTTGGACCAATCACGTAGACTACCACCAGATACATATACACAAAATTCCAGCATTCTCGCTAACAAATTGTGCAAAATATCTTAATTTCAAATTTGGATTATATGGGCGGGCCCACGGCTGTTGGTCCGCACCCACCCATTTTTGGACCAATCACGTAGATTGCCAACGGATATGTATACACAAAATTCCAGCTCCGATTTATATATTTTATCAAAATTATCCATTTTATCCAAATTTTTCGTTTTCCCAATCGTCCATTTAATATATCAATTTATTCTTAGTGTGGCGGAAAACCATATAAACCCCCTTTTGAAAATTTCCCCCATTGTGTATCGTATTTGAGGCTGTGGGCTGACACACTCTCTGTCTTTGGCAGTTTAACACGAATAAATGCCTTCGTCGCTTATTTTCTTTTATGAAAGAAGAATGAATCAAATCAGTTTTTCGCCTCTTTTCTATTTTTTTCTTTCAAATATTGCCGCTAATATTGGAAATTCTTAAGATCTTTTTGTTGTGTTCGCAGAGCGAGAACAACAACAACTAAAATGACATGAAAAGGACTTCAGCTTTGAAGCAGATAGCTTTAGAAAATGTCATGACAGCATTTTGTGAACATTCATGTTTCAGTTGTCATGACAAATTTAATTCAAGTTCTTTATTCTTTTCTCGGTGCGTTTTTTGTCAACATTGTTCGTTAGAATATTTAGAAGAAGAAATTTCCTAAAAATTCTGGAAGCTGATTGGTCTAGCAACCAAATACTATTAGAGAGGATAACGAAATTTACGCCAAGGATATTGACATTCGAATTTTATGATTACCATTCAATGGTATATATTTCGTAGGAAAATTCGCGTACACACGTAAGTGGATTTTTCAAATGAAATTATAGGCTTAAACCGAGAAGATGGCCCTAGAATATTTTTGTTCTTTCGTTTTAAAGGGGAATTCGATATTTGCTGTAGGTGTTTTGATTCTTCGTTTTCCAACTTAAAAGGATTATAAGCTATACTTATGTATTTATTTCGGTAAAAGAGATTAAATGAGGGTATCCCTAGGGAAATGAGGAATAATTTTAGTGTAGGTATTGGTACTTGTCGTCTGGGGACAAAAGAAAAGTCCACAAAATCATCTTATAAAAAATCAGGAGATTGTAATAGGATGACATTAAGGAATGTGAAGGAGATTTAAATGAACAATGCTATAATGGTTTAGATATTAAAATATTTTTAGATGACATTCGAAATAAAGTCCAGCTAAAAGGAAATAGAATAAATCTCAAGTGGTTAGTAAACAAGATTTGCAGATTTTTGTGATTAATTAAACAGCGAATAAAAATTCGGGTGGATGTTGCTCTTTTTATTTGAATCTAGAGCCTATATCCACAGAAATCACGACCATTTGCTGAAACACGAAAAAACAGATTAAAAACGAACTATTCAGGCTCATGAGACTATGCAACTGTATTCAATTTGTTCAATACCATGTTGGCCTCTGAATTCTAAAAATATATATATTTTAGTATTTAAAGGTCAGCAATTTATTAATATTTATTTATCTTTTCAATAATTGTTCTAATATTTTTTCTTTTCTTTATTTTCAGGTGAGTGCATAAAAAATATATACGTTTTTTTTCACCTGAATACAATAAAAGGTAATTTTAAATATCAAGTGTAACACTACGAATTGTTTTTGACAATTAATGGAACATATACGGGTAAAATCAAAAAATTTGATCAAACCAAGATAATTTTTTATAGATTTCTTTAAAATTCGTGCAAATTTTATTGAAATGTCTTTTTTAAAGAAAATTACGGCAAAATTTTATTATTCAAGAAAATTTAGCTATCGTAATTTATTACATTTATTTCATTAAAATTTTGTAGAAATGATAATTATAGAACAATTTTGCTTAAAATTCGATTGTTAATGAAAATATTTTGGAAGTTGTATTTATTTTTTATTTTGGAAAATATAGATTTTTTGACCACATTGCATTTAGCTAGCAAATTTTGTCGAAATTGCATTAAGTTATATGATTTCGCAAAATTAGTATTCTTCTAGAAAATATAGACGAAATTGCGTTTTTCTAAATTATTTTGTTGAAATTGTATTTTTCTATAAATTTTGTCATGATTGCATTTTTCTACAAAAATTTTGGAATTGCATATTTTCTGTTTTCGAGAAAATGTTAACGAAATTTTCTTTTTTAGAAAATTTCGTCGAAATATATTTTTATGGCAAATTTCATGGAATTACATTTTTCTACACAATTTCAACGAGATTGCACTTTGATTCTTGAAAATTTAGTGAAAGTTGTTTTTTCCCTAGAAAATTAAGACTTGTTAACAAAATTTCATTTTTAGAAAATTTCGTCGAAATGTATTTTTATAGCAAATTTCATGGAATTACATTTTTCTACACAATTTCAACGAGATTGCACTTTGATTCTTGAAAATTTAGTGAAATTTGTTTTTTCCCTAGAAAATTAAGACTTTTGAACATATTTTATCTATGTATTTATTACATTTTTGAAGAATTGCATTTTACAGAAAATTTAATTATAGTATAAAACTTGCAGAATTTTTATTAAAAATCATTTTTCTAGAATTTCTTTCAATTTCGGTGATATTTTTATAAAAATACAATTCCGATGAAAATGCAATTTCGATTAAATTTTACAAAAAAATTCAATTTGGATAAAATATTTTAGAAATTTAAGAATCCAACGAATTTTTGAGAAAAAATTCAATGTCAGGAAAATTTTATGGGAAAAATGCAATTTTGGAGAAAAATTGTACAAAAATACACTACATTTTTTTAGAAAAGTAAAATTTTTACAAAATTTTCAAGAAAAATCGAAGTTCCACTAAATTTACAAGATACATAAATGTAATTTTGACTATTTTTTTTAACAAAATTTTAAAGAAAAATGCAAATTCCACTAAATTTGCAAGATACACAAATGCAATTTTGACAATTTTTTTTAAAAAATTCAACATCGATGAAATTTTCCAAAAAAAAAAAAATTATGGTTTTGACAAAGTTTTCGACGAAATTTTCTATAAAATGCAATTTCAATGTAATTGTCTATATTTTTTAACAAAATGCAACTACAAGTAAAATATATAGAAAAATTTAATTTTAAAGAAATTTTTTTTGAGAAGTGTAATTGCAATGAAATTTTCTAAAAAAAATGTATGTCGACGGAATTTTACAGCAAATGCAATGACAATGAAATCTCCTATAAAATATTTTTTTTTGGCAAAGTGCAATATCTAGAAAATTAAATTTTAGGCATATTTTCTAAAAAATGCAACTTCGATTAAGATTTCTATGAAAGCGTTATTTTGATGAAATTTAAAAAAAAAATGCAATTTCGATGAAATTTTCTAGAAAGAGCAATTTTTATAAAATTTTGCAACAAATGCACTATCTACAAAAATTCAATTTCGACAAAAATTGCAAGAAAAATTCAATTTCAAAAAACTATTTTACGAAGACACAACTCCGATTCAACAATAAACATTTCTAAAAAACAAATTTATGACAAAATTTCTGCAATAGTGAAATTTAGACAAAAAATTTAATTTAATTTAATTTGAGAAAAATTAAATTTCCACAAAATTTTTAAAAATATATATTTTAATACAATTTTCTAAAAAAAATCAAGACTAATGCAATTTCGACGAAATGTTCTAAATGAATACAATTACAATTCATTTTTCTGTGAAATTTCAGCTAAATAGCTACCAAACTTATATCGCAAAATTTTATAGAAAATTGTAATTTCGATGAAATTATCTACAAAATGCAATTTTGAAAGACGTTAGCGGGATAAATGTAATTTTGACGAATTTTTCCATATAAATACAATTTCCGCAAAATTTTAATAAAGTCAAAGTTAACAGCAAACATATCTAAAAAGTTAAATTGAGAATTTTATACAAAATTTTATTTTCTAGAAAATTTCAGTGTCGTTTGTTAGAAAATTCCGTCGAAACACATTTTCATAGAAAATTTTATTGAAATTACACTTTTCAAATAAATATCTTTAAAATTTAATTTTTGCAAAAATTTTATAGTAATTGCGTTTTTCTAAAAAATTTCGTTGAAATTGTATTTTTATAGAAAATTACATCGAAATTGCATTTTTATAGAAATTTCGTCGAAAAATTCAAAATCATCAAAATTTATTTTTTAGAAAATTCATTGAAATTGCATTTTTGTGAAAAAAAAATTTCAAAATTGCATGCATGTATCTTGAAAATTTAATGGAATTTTCATTTTTCCAGAAAATTTCGTTAAAATTTTACTTTTTTAAAAAATTTCATCATAATTCCTTTTTTATGGAATATTTCTTCAAAATTGCATTTTTCTGTCCATGAATTTTCCTAAAAAAGTTCGTTGAATTATTGTTTTTTCTAGAATATTTTATCGAAATTGATAATTTTTTGTAAAATTTCATCGAAATTGCATTTTTGTGAAATTTCATCGAAATTGCATTTTGTCGAAATTGCATTTTTATCGGAATTGTATTTTTATAGAAAATTACATCGAAATTGCGATTTTTAGAACATTTTATCAAAAATGCATTTTCGTCAAAATTATGAGGACTTGTTGACGAAATTGCGTTTTAATTAATATTTAGTCGATATATTTATTAATTTTTATAGCAAATTTCGCCACAATTGGATTTTTACGGAGTAGTATTTTTTGAGAAATTTTTGTTTTTAAATTTTTATTAAAATTTTTATCGGCAATGCATTTTTATAGAAAATTTCGTCAATTTAATCGAATATTTCGTCGATATTTTTTTTTTTTAAATTTTCATAACAATTTTATCCAAATTGCATTGTTACAGAAAATTTAATCGGAGTTGATTTTTTTTTTGAAAATTAATTTTTAAATTGCATTGTTACAGATTTTTTTTTAATTTAATTTCGGTAAAATTAAATTTTTTATAATTGATTACTTTCAAACTTTATCGAAATTGCAGTCAGTCTCCGTCAATGTGGTTAGTGTACTTTAATCCGGTCTATGACTTTTAATTTGGTCAGTATCCGTTCATCCGTTCAATATTCTTTAATCTGGTAAGAGGCAAATAATCCCGCCAATGACATTTTATCGGGTGAAAATCTTTAATTCTGTCAATGACACTTTCTAGAATAATTCAATTACAATAAAATTTTCTAGAAATAGTAATTTTGGCGAAATTTTAAATGCAATTTCCGCGATATTTTCTATAAAAATGCAATTTCGTTCAAATGTTCAACAAAATGAGATTGTTAAGAAATTTTCTACAGAAATTCAATTTCGATAAAAATTTTTTGAGAAATGCATTTTCGTCGAAAATTTCGAAAAAAGTGTAATTTTTATAACATTTAATAGAAAATGCAATTTTGTCAAGATCTTCTAGAAAAAGCAATTTTGATTAAAGTTTTTAAAAAATTCAATCCGTTGAAATTTTCGATAAAAAATAAATAATTCCGATATTATCTAAAAATTAATTTCAACGAAATTTGAAAGAAAAGCAGCTTCGGCATAATTTTCTATAATTATGCAATTTCAATAACATTTTCTAGAAAATGCAGATTTGAGAATATTTTTGGAAAAACAATTTTTCTAGAAAAATTATTTTTTTTACAAAAATTCGATATTGAAGGCAATTTACTAGAAAAGTGAATTTTCAAAGATTTTTACAAAAATGCCATTTAAAACAAAAAAATTCTACAAAAATCCAATTTCGATAAAGTATTTAGAAAAAAATTATTTTCTGTAAAAGTTAAAAAATGCAATTCGTTGAAATTTTCGATAAACCATAAATTTTTGTGATATTTTCCAAAAATACAGTTTTGATGAATTTTGTATAAAAATGCATTTCGACGAAATTTTAAAGAAAGGCATTTTATTTTTCTACAATTATGCATTAGTAACATTTTCTACAAAAATTCAGATTTCAGATACAAATAGAATAAAATTATTTTCTGTAAAAGTTTAAAAATGCAATTCGTTGAAATTTTCGATAAAAAATTGATTTGATGAATTTTGTATAAAAATGCATTTTGACGAAATTTTAAGGAAAAGCATTTTCGGCGTATTTTTCCACAATTATTCAATTTGAGTTTTCTAGAAAAATTTAGATTTGAAAATACTTTCGGAAAAACGAAATAAATAGATAGCGACGAAATTCTTATAAAAATATTATTTCAAAAAAATTCTTAAAAAATGTATTTCAACAAAATTCCTTACAAATTTTATTTCGAAGAAATTCTCTTAAAAATCAATTTTGATTAACTGTTTTAGAAAAATAAAATTATGTATGAAATGTAATTACGACGAAATTTCCTATAAATGTTATAGAAAATGCAATATTCACTAAAATTTTTATATAAATGCAATTTCGAAGTCATTGTTTAGAAAAATTAAAATCGACAATATTTTCCAGAAATATGTTATTTCGAAGAAATTTTCATGAAACAAAATATTGTAGATTTTGACGTAATATTCTTCTTATTTCTATATTTATTAGAAAAATTTAATAATTTAAAAGTTAAGAAAAATGAAATATCGACAAATTTTGTTTGAAAAGTTTGAAATTACGACAACATTTTTTAGATAAATGGAATTTCGAAAATATTTTCTAGAAAAATTAAATTTCTATTTGCTGAAAAATAGAAATTTGACAACATTTTCGATTAAATTGCAATTTCCAATAAAAATGTTGTAAAAAAAATCAACGAAGTTCTCATAAAAATGTTTATTTCAACAAAAATGCATATAAAAATTTTATTTTCCCAAATTTTCTAAAAAGTTTTGTCAATAAATATGCAATTTTGACGAAACTTTCTGGAAAGTGTAATTTGTTGAAATTTGGTAGAAAAATATATTTCTTCGAAATTTTCTATAAAATTTCAAATTCGACGAAATTTTTTCATAAAATTTAATTTCAACGAAATTGTTTGCAATAATGGACTTTCGAATTTTCTCGAAAAATGTAATGTTAATGGGCTATGGCAGCTAAATAAAAATTCAATACAATATTTCCTATAAAAATGCAATTGATGCAAAAATCTTTAATGCCATTTGCAGTGCTTTGTTAGGTAATCAATATTATTATTCCTTGTGTTTCCTTTTTTTTTTAGAAAATCTTTGATTGGAATATTATTATTCCTTGTATTATTAAAATTTTTTGAAACTTTTATGCAAAAAGCTTCTCTTCACCAATTGAATATTTCCGATGTTTTTGTGAAAATTATTTCAAAGTATTCTTCGTTGGACCACAGGTTACTATGTAAGGAAGCTGATTAATAATGTAATTGAAATAAACTATATTTTGTTGTAGGACTATATAATTAATTGAGGAGGTAAACTCCGAAATTCGCTTACGAAGATCGACTTTTCCATTTCCAACATAAAACTGAAAATTTTAAGACCGCTACTTTTGTGTACCTCGTGTAATGCCAAATTTATCTTTTCTTCAGAGAATTATTTTTCAGTCTCCAGAAAAAAAGTAAAATTTTCACTTACACAGTAAAAAGCCCTTCTCTTGCAACGCTTTCTCCTCCGGTAATAAATTTCAGCAAATGATTTGTTGTTCGCACATTTTTCTTCATAATTCATAACAACATGTAGCCCTCTTTTATTGGCTCCTTCGCCCGTCCAACATCTTCTACATCTACATCCCTTTGTAGGAAAATCCTTTTAATTGTATATAATACCCAATAATATTCACTAATTGTCCTGAAATTGTATAAAATGGTCTAATTAATTACGGTTAGGTATCAAATCATCAGTGTAAATGTGATTTCACCATTTTGGCGTCAGCAACAAAGACACAAAGCGAAATTCCACAGAGCGTAGAGCGAGTCGAGAGGGAGGGAAATTTCGAAAGACTAACAAATTCCTTTACCCCGAAATACCTATTTGGTTAAGTCACGTATTAAGCTGTAATGAAAATCAGTTAATCACTTTTAATATTTTATGTTTTGTGGTGTAGTGATGTGGTCGAAATCTTTGTGTCAATTTTGTAACTGATTCCGAATGGCGTTTCTATGGCTTAAACTATTGTCGTTGTATGTAGATGCACAATGGGCTGGGGAAGAGTAATTCCAAAGCACTTCGACCAAAAAAATCACTTTTAAAAAATGACCCCCTCGGATTTAATAGATATTCTGCACACTTGTTATCCTAGTGTGTGGGAATTATATGGCGCTTTTACTTTGTCGAATTTCGTTGAGGTTCCCGTGATATAGAGGTCCAAAGTTGCCTACCTCAACGATTTTTCTCAAAACCTACATTTCTTCAAATGCTCATATCTTCTTAACCACTTGACGTAAATTCACGATATTGATATCAATATAAAGCACTTCTACTCCTCTTAAAAACTGTGCAAAAAATAAGTATGCCCTTTTGGAGGCAGGACATGAAAATATAAAAAACATTTTTAATCCTTGAATATCCTTAAAAACTATCAATTGATTTCATTCATTTTTTTCGTACAAAAAGGTGTTACTATAATGTACGGACTGTAAAAATCTTAAGTTGGAACCGCAATGGACTCGAGAGTTATACCCATTTTATTTACGCTATTCTCATTTTTTCCCATATTTCTTAAACAAACGTTTGTTGTTACATTTTTTATTTTCGTTTAAATTTTGAACGTGTCGATAAATTTACGTGATATATTCGTCATACCCGTATATACATCATGCTATTACTGCAATGCGCATTTGACGGGGAACCGATACGTCGCGGACCAGTCAAGTCTGTTACATCTTCTAGATTTGTAAACAAAAATAAATCCTTTTTAATTTAGAAATTTGCGAGTATTTTATGGTTTCTTTGATGATATTAAAAAGAATTGAATGCATTTTTTTATAATATTATTTGTGTAGTGTATAAGTATTGAATTCATTGGATAAAGAAAAGTATTTAGTTTTGGCCGTCCCGATGCAGACAGGCTCGACGTGATGGATCGACTGTGTTTTGGGAAGCGGCTTCAACCCAATACATAATTTGTTAAATTGTTCTTCCTCTAAGGCCTATTAGTCTTTTCCGACATATAGAAAGTTCATGCTGGTAATATTTTCATTTGCCCTCTTGTACATTTTTAATGGTGTATTTATTAAAGCGAGCAATGAAGTTAACAATAAATTCGTCGGCCTGTTCTACTACCGCTTCCAAATTTGACCTATCGGTTGAGGTCCATGAGTTGTATGATACAATTTCAATACCATGCATATCAAAATAGTCTTGTAAAACTTCGCGTAAACTATCAAAGCCAGGGCATTGAAAACACTCGCCAAAAACATTTTGTTGATGGACCATCACATGTAGCAAGGTTAAGCCATGTGTGATAATCGTCGCACTTTTTTCCATCGAAGTCGTTTTTGAAGACACCTTCGCACATCAGCTTAACAATTTGATGAATAGAACAAACACATATGGAATGTATCCCGCTGCTACGCTCCAATATACAATATTTTGGCCTCAGAGAGGCAAACTTCAAAAATGATGTTTTTATGTCAGGATTATTTTCCCGAAATGCAGCATACAACTCCTTCAAGTTTAAGGGAACCAGTCTATTTTAACCTTGGACCCTTTTCCGTCAATTTGCTTATATATATAAAAAATATATATACATTAATTCTATTATCTCTATGTATATACAAACATATTAGAAACGTTATTGATTTATAATCTTTCCTTCCGGGAAGTAACCGGCTGTACTCATCGTTACAATAAAATTTTTCGATGATTTCAAAAATAATCAAAGTTTTGAAGCATAAACTGACGCGATAACCAAATCCAACTGCATTCATGTACTACGAACCGAAGTGGTCAATTTCCTCCATACTTGTTTCATATTTTGGAAATTGCATATCTGACATGAATGTGTATAAATTGCTTAAAAGAACTTGACCGCTCCGCAAACTATCGGTTCCCCGCCAAATGCGCATTACAGTAACAGCATGATGCATACGAGTATACGGATATGACGAATATACACGTAAATTTATCGACATTTTCTAAAGTCAAATGAAAATAAAAAATTTAACAACAAACGTTTGTGTAAGAAATATGGGAAAAAATGAGAATTGCATAAATAAAATGGGTATAACTCTCGAGTCCATTGCGGTTCCAACTTAAGATTTTTACAGTCCGTACATTATAGTAACACCTTTTTGTACGAAAAAAATTAAGGAAATCAATTGATAGTTTTTAAGGATACTCAAGGACTAAAAATGTTTTTTATATATTCATGTCCTGCCTCCAAAAGGACATACTTGTGTTTTGCACAGTTGTTAAGAGGAGTAGAAGTGCTTTATATTGATACCAATATCGTGAATTTACGTCAAGTGGTTAAGATGATATGAGCATTTGAAAAAAGGTAGGTTGTGAGAAAAATCCTTAAGGTAGGCAACTTTGGACCTCTATATCACAGGAACCTCAACGAAATTCGACAAAATAAAAACGCCATATAATTCCCACACACTAGGAGAACAAGTGTGCAGAATATCTTTTAAATCCAGGGGGGTCATTTTTAAAGTTGGTCGAAGTGCTTTGGAATTACCCGGAAGTGAGTTGGTAAATTGGAAAATGTGAAATTAATGGTAATAGATACAATCATTGGATTTAAGGCAGATTCCTGGACAATTCATTTCGTCAAGGAAATGAAAACGAGAGGGGTACAAAAAGAAAAGAAGCGTGAAAAAAAGTTTAGCTATACAATTAACAAATAAAAAAATTTCAAATAAATGTCAAAAAACTTTATATGGTTATAGGGGATGTGTACAAAAAAACCAGTCTATAATGAACCTTGAAATCATGTATTTAATTTACCAAAATAGTTCAAATAAAGAGTTGTTTTGGCCATTATGTCGTATGATTTATATTAATCATAGCCTACTTTTCTAAATTGTTTAACATTTTTCATAAAAATAAATTTGTTTGAAATTTTGACAAATATTTCTAGATAAATGTAATGTTGTTGTTCTGTTAAAAAAATACAAAGTTCGCATAATTTTCTTTAAAATTGCAAATTCAACTATTCTTTAAGAAAAGAAATTTCGATGAAATTTGTTGTAAAAAAAAAAAAATTGCTAAATTTCTTAATAAATTTTTAATCAATGCAATTGCGCTGATGTTTTCTAGAAAGTTACAATTTCCACAATATTCTCCATAAAATACAATTTCGCTGAAATTTTTTAGAAAAATATAATTTCAACGGATTTTTCTAGAAAAATAAATTTTGAGTTAAATTTTCTAAAAAAATGCCAACAATTGGCTGCTATGTCGTATGATCAATTTTTTTATCAATTTATTTGGTTATATCAATTATTTCCTAATTCTACTAACGACCAATTCCACAATCTCCGGTTATCTTACAGTTAGAGCTAACCTACAGTTATAGCTGTCAAATTGTAAGAAATTTTTATTTTTTAACTGTGAGTTACCTCTAACCGGTGGTTGTGAAATTGGGGGTTAATCCCTTATGTTTTTACTTATTTCTGGCATTCAAGTTGAGTTTTGGAGTTTTCAGAGACATATAGTAGATTTTTATACCCTACACCACACTGTGGTACAGGGTATTATAAGTTTGTTTCACGGCAGATGTTTGTAACACCTGAAAATAACACAGCTAGACCCACCTTAAAGTATACCGATCGACTCAGAATCACTAGCTGAGTCGATTTAAGCATGTCTGTCCGTCCGTCTGTCCGTCCGTCCGTCGTCTGTCCATGTAAAGTTGTTCGTCGACTACAGGTCGCAATTTCACTCCGATCGTTCTGAAATTTTGCAGTTTAGAGTATTTCGCAGCTGTTAAGATCGCTATTGAATTTCGTTGAAATCGGTTCAGATTTAGATATAGCTCCCATATATATCTTTCGTCCGATTTGGCCCTTTAGTCCTATAGAAGCTGCATTTTACATCCAATCGTTTTGAAATTTAGAATGGTAGAGTTTCTTGATTCATGAACCAACATTGCCGAATTTGAAGAAAATCGGTTAAGATTTAGCTATAGCTCCCATATATATCTTTCGTCCGATTTGGCCCTTTAGTCCTATAGAAGCTGTATTTTACATCCAATCGTTTTGAAATTTAGAATGGTAGAGTTTCTTGATCCATGAACCAACATTGCCGAATTTGAAGAAAATCGGTTAAGATTTAGCTATAGCTCCCATATATATGTTTCGTCCGATTTTGCTCTTTAGTCCTGTAGAAGCTATATTTTACATCCAATCGTTTTGAAATTTAGAATGGTAGAGTTTCTTGATTCATGAACCAACATTGCCGAATTTGAAGAAAATCGGTAAAGATTTAGCTATAGCTCCCATATATATGTTTCGTCCGATTTTGCCCTTTAGTTCTATAGAAGCTATATTTTACATCCAATCGTTTTGAAATTTAGAATGGTAGAGTTTCTTGATTCATGAACCAACATCGGTAAAGATTTAACTATAGCTCCCATATATATGTTTCATCCGATTTGGCTCTTTAGATCCAATCGTTTTTAAACCCTACACTACACTGTGGTACAGGGTATTATTTAAGTATAAAATGTCCCAAAAGTAAATTTATGCAAACAATTTATACATGAATTACAAAATTTATATATCAGAGTTATTTAATATTACGAGAGTGGTGTAGGGTATTATATAGTCGGCACCGCCCGACTTTAGCCTTTCCTTACTGGTTTTATTTTTTATTTTATGAAAATAATTTTGCATAAATTAAAAGAGGGTTACAATGTTCAGAAGCCACTTTTTTTAACTTCTGATATAAATATTTATATTTGTTTTTAATTTAGCAGTATTAAGCAGATATTTAAAAAGGCAACTAATATAGCTGTCTTATTAATGGATTATTTGAAAAAACTACATAAATATTTAAATTTATCGGTTATAATGTGGATTTTATTTCAGACCATCTGTATATTATTATAATTGTGTATATTATTATATTTTACTTATATTTTGAAATATTTGAATCTTTTTTAGGTGGCACATTGCGCAGTTTCCCCATATTGGACATCCATACATAATATTGGATTGAAATACTAATAGTAGAATTTTATAGCAAATAATGTTGTTGACATTTTTACCCTCTAGCTCTTCAATCTAGTGGTCTTCATGGCCTCCTTTTTGGAGAAGGGTAAAAATCACCCCTAAAACATGTGTTTAGCGAGTCAACATGTTTTACAAAAATATTTGCCATAAACTACTATAAGTCTCTGAATACACCAAAACTTGGTGTGAAGGAAGTATCTATACCAAATTTCAGCCATCTACCTCAATTTTTGTTGACTGTAGCGTGATTGCAACAGACGGACGGACATGGCTATATCGTCTTAGAATTTTACACCGATTAGAAATATATATAAGTATACTCCCATCCTATGGTGGAGGGTATAAAAATAGTTAAAATAAGAATTTTGTTAATTTTCCACTATTGCGTATGATTTCAGATCCAGCCCATTATTTGGCAAATTACGTAGACTGCCATCACATGCATATACTTATACACACAATTCAGCACTCTCGCTAACAAATTGTTCAAGATATGTCAATTTCAAAATTTGGTTTATATGGGCAGGGCAAGGACCATTGATCCGATCCCGTCTCTTTTTGGACCATTCATATGTATCACCAGATACATATGTACAAAATTACAGCTCTATTTTCTACAAATTGTGTAAGATATCTCAATTGCAAAATTTGGCCACGCCCATTGGTCTGATCCCGCCAATTGTTGGACCAAATACGCAGACTACCACAAGAACTTAAGGGGGTAACATTAATTCGTTCAAAAAAAGTACAATGGTACATTAAAGTATAACATTCAAAGTTTATTGTGTAAAATTTAAAATAAAAAATATTAAAAAATATGGCAACGACAGCATTTATGCGGATGCGTCTCCAAAAAGAGTTGAATTGCTGTGACCCTCATACCTCGATACCGGATTGTAAGAAATTAAAAAATTAAATTTATTTAGTTAGGTAATCGTTAAATCCAGGTAACGCTGCCGTGTTTTTTCGAAATTTTAAAATTTCAATTTTTGGGAACACTTTGAAGTGAAAAATGCGATTTTTGAGAGAAAAAATCGACTAATTGGTTATTGTTAAATATAAAAAATTAACAAAATTAAAAAAAAAATCGACAGCATTACCTCGTAAATTATGTAAAGAAATAGTGTTAAAAATTTCAAAAGGATCGGTTCAGTAGTTTTTGAGTTATGATGGGCACCGTCTTTGAAAACATGGGTTGTGGTAAAAACGCTTTTAAGTTTTTCTGATGTACTGAGTCAAATATGAGGCGCGGTTGCTTTGACTGCAGTATCTTCGTTACTTTTGCTCCGATTCACCTCAAATTTTCACACAATAATATATAAACGTTACCCCTCCCTTAACACCAATGCGATGAAAATAAAAGAAATGTGGTACAAAAATGCAAAAATTATGCAATATTGTATGAGGTTATGTTTATTGACCGGAATTTCTTTATTCTACGGTCAATAGTTTCAGAGATAATACATGCTTAACTAATGCTTCGCCCACTAATCCTATCTTGCCATTTTCTGCTGAAGATTTAGATAATTACTCCACTAAAGTGTGTTCCAAATTTCGTTCTCCTACCATCTACACATTCTGAGTTATTCGAATTTTATATAATGCCACGCCCATTTATTGTATCGCACCCACTTTTCGTGAAAGTACTACTATTAACTCCAATAACTTACAATCCAAATTTCGTTTACCTATGGTCAATAGTTTCTGAGATAACAAATGTTTAACTAATGCTACGCCCACTTTTGTGACACCCACTAATCAGATCCCTCCCTTTTTTGTTGAAAATAACTCCACTAACGTGTGTTCCAAATTTCGTTCTTCTAGGGTCAACACTTTTTGAGATATTCGGATTTTAAGCAATGCAACGCGCACCGCTTTTTTTTTCAAAAAAAAAATATTTCCTAAGCCATCTCTGACAAAGAACCTTTCAAACAAAAGAAAAAATTTTAAAATCGCTCCAGTGGTTTAAGCGTCTATAAAACACATACATAGGTTAGGTTAGGTTGAAGAGAGGAGACGTTTAAACGTCTCATGTCCATGGACATACACTTAAGCCAGTGGTTCGGCCTGTTGTGCGCTCCTTATTTATGATCTTTTTATACCTCACGAGTTACAGAAAATCGGTACTAGACACGAATTTTCTCAGTATCTTCCAGTCATATTCTCTGAGATGAGTCAAGTCTGGTAATATGTCGGACCCGAAATGTTGGGATCTTGCATGTGTGAAAGCCGGGCAGTGACACAGAAAATGTTCCATCGTTTCGATGTTTTCTCTGCATGCCCTGCATTCGTCGTTTCCTGCTAGTCCTATGCGATGAAGATGTGCTTGTAAGCTTGAGTGTCCCGTTAGAACACTCATCATCTTACTAATATCGATCTTGTTTAGTTTCAGAAGACTTCTTGTTTTCTTTTCATTTGGGTCACCCCACAGTATCTTTGCAGTTGCTCCTACTGTTGTGCTATTCCACACAGTTTTATGAGCCATCACTGCCCAGTGCTTCAACTCATTTTTCGTGGCTTCGAAAGGTGTCCAATTTTTCAAGTTTATTACTCGAAGTTCTCTGCCCTTTGAAGCCAAGTTGTTTGCCCGTTCATTTCCAATCACTCCGTTGTGTCCTGGTACCCAGCAAATACGCAATTGACCATGGGCTGAGTAATCATTTATCGTTCTTTTACAGTCCAACACAGTTCTGGATTTGACCCTTTCCGATGTTATTGCTTGAATCGCCATTTGGCTATCTGTGAAGATGTTGGCATATTTAGGCTTTGTCGTGTTACTGAGCCAGTTCACACACTCCGTGATTGCTCGAACTTCTGCTTGAAATACCGTGTTATGGTCAGGGAGGCGGAAGTGAAGTTCGACTTCTGGTTCATCAATAAAAAGTCCCAGACCCGTCCTTCCTCCTCGCTTGGACCCATCCGTCTAGAAGCTGGTTCCCACTGGCACATGGGCCAAAGTTCCATTTTCCCAGGAGCGTCTGTCTGGCACAAACGTATCACAGGTAGCTGTAAGCCGCACTTCGTACACATACATACGTACAAACATTTTTCCATTTTTGTATGTATAGATTGATTGCCTTGCTCGTCGTCCTGTGATTTCGAGCTGCCTCTAACTGGGCATAGGCTGTCTATAAGTTGTCTTCGTCGTTGTCGACGTACGGCTATATCTTTAAGCTTTTCGAAGGTGTTGAAGGTTCTTCCAAGGCTTTCAGATATGGAGTTAATTTCTTGTAGAGTTGATAGTCGTCAGGTTGTTTTGGGTCGTCCTCTCTTTCTACTTCCTTGGAGGTTGTAAACAAGAGCATATTTCTTCAGGTGGTTTTCGAAGTGTGTGCCCTTTCCAACCAAATTTTCTTCTACGAATTTCGATGTTAATATCACCCATATCAGCTCTGTTCCAGAGTTGTTATATACTTAATGTGCGAGGCCAAAAAAATTTTTCGGAGGCTGTGATTAACAAAGTCTCTCAGTTTGTTTCTTATAATATCCTTCACAAACCAAGTCTCGCATCTGTAAAGAAGGACTGAGAGGACACAGGCTTTGAATATATGTATTTTTGTTTTGACGCTGTATGTATGTATTTGAGTTCCATACCCTGTGAAGTTGTGTGAATGCGCCAATTGCTTTTTTGATACGGCATTCCACGTCTTTGACAGTTCCTCCACTTTCGTGATGATGCTACCCAAGTATTGGAACTCTTCCACACGGTGAACCTGATTTTCTTGAAGGTTCAATGCATCACTTGATGTGGGGTTTATTCGCATCTCCTTGGTTTTGGATAGGTTTATTCTGAGACCTACTTTGTTGGATTCTAAAGACAGGCCATTTAGTTTCCCTTGCATGTCACATAGTCTGTGGGATAGCTTGCACTTATAATCTGCACGATTCTAGTCGTGTTTCTGGTCTTAGAGGATTCAATACAATTCCTCTTGGCTTATTCTCGTTTGCGTGTCGGGAGACAGCATCTATTACAATAAGAAATAGCAAGCAGCACTGTCTTACGCCTGATATTGTGTTAAACGGCTAAGACATTTTACCTTCGTGAAGAACTGTGCTTTGGAAACTTTCATAGCTGCTTCGTTTTATTGAAATAATCTTATGTGGAATATCCACATTTTTGAGTTCGGCCCATATACATTCTCTGTGAATAGTGTCAAATGCTTTTTCATAATCTATGAACAGCATATACTCGTATAGTTGAGATCTCATTTCTACAGCTTGCTCAATTATTATTCTGTTAATTTGATCGACACATGATCTCCCACTTCTAAAGCCAGCTTGTTCTGGGCGCAGCTTCTTATCAACTTGTTTGAGTATTCTTTCCAGTATATAACTTTATCCTAGAACTTTAGTAAAAATTTATCATTTTTAAAAATTTAAATTGATATTTTTAAAGATCTCTAATGTGTTTCGCGTGGAAAAAAATATTTTATAATACTGGAGTGGAAAATGAAAGTAAATATCGCTCACTCACTTCAAGAGTGTCATAACTCAAAATTGAAAATTGTCGAGATGTGAAACTTTAAGTCCGTATAAAAAGATAAATAACATGAAATAGGACGTTTAAAAAAGGTGGAATAATCCGAAATATGATTGTCTATATATATAAAGAAGAATGTGTGTTTGTTTGTTGGTTTGTTTGTTTGTTGGTTTGTTGGTTTGTTTGTACCGAATAGACGTCAAAACGGCTGGACCGATCTTCTTGAAATTTTCACAGAATGTACATATGTGGGGCGTGGTGAAAATAGGGTACTTGAATTTTCGATATATCAAGTGGGCGTGGCCCCGCCCACATAAGATAAATTTTAAAATTGAGATATCTTGCACAATTTGTTAGCGAGGGTGCTGTAATTTTGTACATATGTATCTGGTGGCAGTCTACGTGATTGGTCCAAAAATGGGCGTGATCGGACCAATGGGCGTGGCCCCGCCCATATAAGCCAAATTATGGAATTGAGATATCTTACACAATTTGTTAGCGAGAGTGTTGTACTTTGGTGCATATGTATCTGGTGGTAGTCCACGGGATAGGTCAAAAAGGGCGGGATCGGACCTATGGGCGTGGCCACGCCCACATAAGACAAATTTTAAAATTGAGATATCTTACACAATTTGTTAGCGAGAGTGCTGTAATTTGGTGCATATGTATCTGGTGGTAGTCCACGTGATTGGTCCAAAAGTGGGCGGGATCGGACCTATGGGCGTGGCCTCGCCCGAATTTTGAAATGTAGATATCTTCCAAAATTTGTTAGCGAGAGTACTGTAATTTTGTGCATATGTATCTGGTGGCAGTCTACGGGACTGGACCAAAAGTGGGCGGAATCGGCGTGGCCCCGCCTATATAAGCCAAATATTGAAATCGAGATATCTTACAGAATTTGTAAAAGAGAGCGCTGAAATTTTGCGTATATTTATCTGGTACAAGAATGCGTAATTGGTCCAAAAACGGGCAGGATCGGATCAATGAGTGTGGCCCCGCCCTTATAAGCAAAATTTTAAAATTGAGCTATGTTGCACAATTTATTAGCGAGAGTGCTGTAATTTTGTGTATATGTATCTGGTGGCATTCTACGTGATTGGTCCAAAAATGGGCGTGGCCCAGCCCATATAAGGCAAATTTTTGAATTGAGATATCTTGAGCAATTTTTTAGCGAGAGTGCTGCAATTTTGTGCATATATATCTGGTGGCAGTCTACGTGACTGGTCCAAAAATGGGAGGGATCGGACAAATGGGCTTGGCCCCGCCCATATAAGGCTAATTTTGGAATTGAGATATCTTCAGCAATTTCTTAACAAGAGTGCTGTAATTTTGTGTATATGTATCTGGTGGCATTCTACGTGATTGGTCCAAAAATGGGCGTGGCCCCGCCCATATAAGGCAAATTTTGGAATTGAGATATCTTGAGCAATTTTTTAGTGAGAGTGCTGCAATTTTGTGTATATATATCTGGTGGCAGTCTACGTGACTGGTCTAAAAATGGGC
The DNA here is from genome assembly GCA_963930755.1 of Eudasyphora cyanicolor. Lineage (NCBI taxonomy): Eukaryota > Metazoa > Arthropoda > Insecta > Diptera > Muscidae > Eudasyphora > Eudasyphora cyanicolor. Next base: position 35,986,929 of record OZ005737.1, on the reverse strand, counting down.
GGGATCGGACAAATGGGCGTGGCCCCGCCCATATAAGGCAAATTTTGGAATTGGGATATCTTGAAAAAAATGTTAACGACAGTGCTGCAATTTAGTTTATATATATCTGGTCTACGTGACTGGTCCAAAAATGGGCTGGATCGGACAAATGGGCGTGGCCCCGCCCATATAAGGCTAATTTTGGAATTGAGATATCTTGAGCAATTTTCTAGCGATAGTGCTGTAATTTTGTGTATAAGTATCTGGTGACAGTCTACGTGATTGGTAGAAAAATGGGCGGGATCGGACCAATGGGCGTGGCTCTGTCCAAATTGAGATATCTTGCACAATTTATAAGCGATAGAGCTGTAATTTTGTGTATATGTATCTGGAGGCTGTCTACGTGATTGCCACAAAAATTGGCGGAATAGGACCAGGGTGTGTAGCCCAGCCCGTATAAGCCAATATTTTAAATTGATGTGTCTTGCACAATTTGTTAGCGAGAGTGCTGTAATTTTGTGTATATTTGTGTATCTGGTGGCAGTTTAGGTTATTTGTCCAAGAATGGACGGGATCGAAAAATGGGCGAGTTCGCACCAATGGGCTTGGCCCCGCCTATATAGGTAAAATTTTTTAAATTGAGATATCTAGCACAATTTGTTAGCGAGATTGCTGTAATTTTGTGTATATTTATCTGATGACAGGCTACGTGATTGGTAAAAAAATTGCAGGGATTGGACCAATGGTAGTGACCCCGCGCACATGAGCCATGTTTTGAGATTGATATATCTTGAGAAATTTGTTATAGAGATTGCTGAGTTTTTTGTATATGTATTTGGCGGCAGTCTACGTTATTAGTCCAAAAATAGACGGGATCAGAAATCTGAAATCTGGGGCAACGAAGTGGACCGGGTCCAGCTAGTTAGTTAAATAAAATTGTGTGTGTGACTAGGGAGCGTATGAGTTATATACTGCATATAACCAGACAAATTTAAATGCTCATACGCACCACTGAGCAAAAGATAAAAGTGGCATGCTTTTTAGGAAATTAATCTACATATTCGGAAAAATTGAGAGGAGTTATTAGGATTTTGTTGGGGAAAATATTACTGTGTTGTCTATAAAAACAAAGAAAAAATATCAGTACGGTAAATCGACTACCCCCACTTTGTGAGAAGAAGAATTTGGTACTTCCATGAAATTAAATATGAAATTTTACACTGTTTGTTTGGCAGAACAAAGGGAATATTTTGCTCATTCTTTGTCAGATCGTATTCATTGGAAATGCAGTTTGAAACACGAACTATTTCTATAGATATTCTGTGGATATAAAAAAATCCGTACGAATTTGTCAACAAATACACCCATTTTGAGGTGAACAGTAAGACACACCGCGTCTTGTGGAATTGAACTGTTGACAAAGCACAGTACAAAATTGTGATTTGTATTTAATGGTACTTATACGCTCTTCAAATTAATTTAAATATATTAATTTTTAAATCATTAATCAAAATTACATTATTCTCAAATTTTCGTTGAAAAAGGAAATTCTGTCAAAGTTGGTATTATAAAAAAAATAGTTTGGTTTTTCTAAAAAAAAATTTTAATATTGCACTTCCTAGAAAATTTGGTGAAAATTTTATTTTTCAGAATATTTTCTCAAACTTTTTTGTTGTACAAAATTTTTCAAAATCGTCGAAGTTGCATTTTTCTAGAAAATTTCCTCAATTTTCGAAAAAAGAGAATATTTTTCATCCTTACTCGTAAAACAACAAAAGCTTGTCGAACTTTAATCCGGTCATTGTTTTTAATCCGTGATAAGGTACCGGATTTAAAGATGTTAAAAAGGAAATTTTTCAGGAAAAACACAATTTTGATAAAAAAAAAAAATTGACGAAATTTCCAAAAAAATTTAGTTTCAACAAAATTTTAGAGAAAAGATAAATTTTAACAAAATTGCGAAAAATGCGATTTCACATTTTTTTGGAGAATACAATTTCGCCTAATATTATATGAATTTTTTTTACAAAATTTTGTAGAAGAAAATAAATTTTAACAAATGCAATTTCGCCTAAATTTTAATTTTTAACAAAATTTTTTAGAAGAATAGTTATTTCTAGAAAAATTCGATTTTAAGTTTTGTTTTGAAAAAATTTAATTTCACCTAAATTTTCTAAAAAAATTTAATTTCAAAAACTTTCTCTGTAATATTGCAATTTTAATGAAAATTTCTAGAAAAATTTAATTTCAATGAAATTTTGTGAAATACAGTTTCAAAGAAATGTTCAAGAAAAATTAAATTTCGATGAATTCATTAAGAAAAATGCAATTTTAACAAAACTTCAAAAGAGATTTCTTGAAAAATGCAATTTTGCTAGATTTTCTGGAAAACGATTGTGTAGAAAAATTCAATTACGACGAAATTTTCGCGATATTTGCGATTCAAAAACATTTTATTTAATTAAGCATTGAAAAAAATACAACACATACATACATGAATCAAAGAGTACGTAACTATTTTTTCATTCACCAGACGGAAAATGTGAATTCCATCTCATGTGCAGAAGTTGAGTTCATGAAAAATTTAATTTACAAATTGTGAATTTTTCGTGTTTTTCTTGCACTTTTTTCACATACATGTCCTTAGATATACAGGCTGAGACAATAGTTATGGCCATTTGAAGTTATACTCCTGTTTTAAAAGCCATCATCCTAACGAAGAAAACAATGCCTATTATTCTATCAATAAATGTTGAAATTACAGCACCTTTGTAGAAATAAGATTATTTCAACATAATCCGGATTTTATACCACCACTATTGTGAACAAGGGTATATTTCAGATGCTGCGGGCCAAAAGTGTAATACATCGATGGAGTAACCAAGAGACTCCAAGAATATTTGGCGGATATTCGTTTTGGGTCATTTTAGTAATGTCCGTCAGACCGTCCATCGATCTGTCTGTATGGTGTGTACGATAACTTTCGAGAGGATTATCCGATTTACTTCAAATTTTGGTATGTGTCAATTTTTTTTTTATCTCAGGCTAAGGCTCGCTCCTTTTGGTACCTCGAAAACAAATGGACCATTTACCACAGAAAGCTAACTGCTTATAACCTTTATTCCAGTCAATACAAATACTTACAATTTTTTGGTATTTAAAATAACTTTACAGTACGTGTTGATACCTCCCATACAAATGGACCATTTTGCTCAATAATTTAAGGGCTTATAACATCGATTCCTCCACATACAAACGCTTTAAATTTTGTATACTGTAAGGTTTTTATAGCATTCATATATATATATATAAAGAAGAATGTGTGTTTGTTTGTTGGTTTGTTGGTTTGTTTGTACCGTATAGACGTCTAAACGACTGAACCGATCTTCTTGAAATTTTCACAGAATGTACATGTGTGGGGCGTGGTGAGAATAGGGTACTTCAATTTTCGATATATGAAGTGGGCGTGGCCCCGCCCACATAAGATAAATTTTAAAATTGAGATATCTTGCACAATTTGTTAGCGAGAGTGCTGCAATTTTGTACATATGTATCTGGTGGCAGTCTACGTGATTGGTCCAAAAATAGGCGCGATCGGACCAATGGGCGTGGCCCCGCCCATATAAGCCAAATTTTGAATTTGAGATATCTTGCACAATTTGTTAGCGAGAGAGCTGTAATTTTGTTTGTATATATCTGTTGGCGACTTACGTGATTGGTCCAAGAATAGGCGGGGTCGGACTACTGGGCGTTGCCCCGCCCCTTTAAGCCAAATTTTGAAATCGAGATATCTTGCACAATTTGTTAGCGAGAGAGCTGTAATTTTGTGCATATGTATCTGGTGGCAGTCTTCGTGATTGGTTCAAAAATGGGCGGGATTGGACCAATGGGCGTGGCCCCGCCCTTATAAACCAAATTTTTAAATTGATATATATTGCACAATTTGTTAGCGAGAGTGCTGTAATGTTGTGCATATGTATTAGGTGGTGGTCTACTCAATTGGTCCAAAAATGGGCGGGATCGGCCAATGGGCGTGGACCGCCCATATAAGCCAAATTTTGAAATTGAGATATCTTACACAATTTGTTAGCGAGAGTGCTGTAATTTTGTGCCATGTATCTGGTGGTAGTCTTCGTGATTTATCCAAATATAGGCGGAATTGGACGAATGGGCGTGGCCCCGCCCATATAAACATAGATTTTAAATTGACATATCTTGCACAATTTGTTAGCGAGAGTGCTGTAATTTTTGCATATGTATTAGGTGGTAGTCTAATTGGTTGGTGCAAAAATGGGCGGGATTGGACCAATCGGCGTGGCCCGCCAATATAAACCCAATTTTGAAATTGACATAACTCGCACAAATTATTAGCGAGATTACTCTAATTTTGTGCATATATATTAGGTGGCAGTCTACGTGCTTGGTCCAAAAATGGGCGGGGTAGGACAAATGGGAGTAGCCCCGCCCATATAAGCCAATTAAATTTTGTGTTTGATATATCTTGAGCAATTTGTTAGAGAGATCAATGTAATTATGTGCATATATATTTGGTGTCAGTCTACGTAATTAGTCCAAAAATTAACGGGATCGGAAATCTGAAGTCTGGGGCAACGAAGTGGACCGGGTCCAGCTAGTTTACTTATAAACTAAATTTCGTTGAGATTAATTTATGGATATTTGCAAAATTCGCATTTCTATAAGGCAACCTCAAAAATTTAAAATTTTGAGTTATGACACTCTTGAAGTGAGTGAGCGATATGATAATTCTTTATTAAAAGTATTTATTATAATTACACATACCGCGAATAGTGTAAGAGAATACTCTGTATATATTTGACAGAAATCCGTTTAAATAATTCTTTGGTAATTTGAGCTTTGTTCTTCTGCAAAGAATTTCACTACACATCATTTCAAGTATTTGTAAGGACTGAAATCAAAGCTATAAGCCGTTAAGTTTTTGCGAAAAAGGCCCATTGGTATGATAGTTACCAAGAAACGTATACTATGTGTGATTCTGATAATTGGTATACAAGTTATTAAAGAATCAATATTACCCTATATTTTGACCCTTTGTGAGGAGGTACTCGAAGAAGTGGACAAACATGATCGATCATTGATATTAGCCTGAGATAGGGAGTTATCGTGCGCACAAGCCAGACAGACTGGCGGACATTGCTCAAATGACTTAAAATGGCCCAAAACCGATTTACGCCAAACATATGTACTTGAGGTTTTAGGCCACCTCTTCGGTGTGCTATACTTTTGGCCCCTAGTAACTAATATTTACCATCGTTTACAATAGTGGTGGTATAAAAATGTAAATTCTCTTACTTCTATCAAAGGGACTGTAATTTTTACATTTATATATAGATTTTTTCAAATGGACATTGTTTTCAACTTTAGAAAGCTAGCTTTCAAAAATTGGAACAAACATTTTTTGCGATTTTTATTATATTTTGTTTAATTTTATTTTTATTCCATTACAACGATATTTTTAAAAAAAATATAATAAAATTTGTTCCAACTGTTTTAACTACATCTACTAGACTTTCTTCGTGAAAGTGACTTTTTAAACATTTTTAGGTCTGATTTCCTTAAATGCAAAAGGCTTTCATAGAGTTTACACTTCAAAAAATATGGTCCAAATACTAAAGGCAGCTTCGAAGAAAATCGGAAATGAAAAATAAATTTAAAACAAAATTGACCATAAAAAATTTTTTATTTTTTTTCGTGTTTAGGACACCATATTACACCAGAAAATGTTGTGCACAGTCCTTCGACAAGGATTGTGCAAGCTAATATTATTATGTGTTTCTAATAAATCTCAACATATTTTCATAAATATCAATTGACTTTGAAAATTTAGGTGTTTATGTTTCTTTTGTAGAAATTCTTGAATTTGTTTAATAATAGAGTAGGTTATGAAAGGGATCACTCTTAGTCTTGGACATAAATAGCTTATGATGATTCTTGGAGTCTGGAAATGCGGTAGAATGAAAGATTTTTAACGTATCTACGATTTAGTGGACATTTTGACTATTTTTATACACGCTCCAACATATGATTCAATTCAATTTGTCACTTCGTTTGCAACACCTCTAAATATTGATCTGAGACCCCATAAAGTAAATGTGTTTTTAACGGTCGTAAAATTCTAATATAATTAAGCCATGTTCGTGTGTCCGTCCCTCCCTTGGTTGTAATTAGGGATGTAACGAAAGTGACTGTAGCGAAAGCGAATGCGAAAGCGAATATTGAAATATATTTCTTGCGAATAGTGAAATATGGATTTTTGCGAATGCGAAAGCGAATAATAGTTTAACCCTTTAGTACCAATAAAATTAAGGAACTAAATTGATACTTTTCCCGGATATTCAAGTATTAAGAATGTTTTCCATATTTTTTACCTCCTTGTACAACAAGGACAAGCATATTTTTCAACTACATTGAAGAAAAGTTGAAGAGGTTTTCATTGGTATTAATATCTTCAAAATGTGAGAAGATATAACACTTTTAAGAGATGGAAGCGAATACTGAAATATATTTTTGCGAAAGCGAATAATCCAAAGATGGTTTTTACGAAAGCGAATGTCGAAATGATGCGAATAATTCGCGTTTGCATATACTGCACTCCACAATAATTGAGCTAGATGACCAAAATTTGGCACTTCTTAAATCTACAGGTAACATAGCATTGAAAATTGAAATATTGGTTATTTGATATAGCCTTTTATGGTGGAGGGTATATCATATTCGGCATGACCGAACTTAATCCGCCTTTACTTGTTTGACACTCTTACGAAATCCCTTGTAAGATTTCTCAAAAAAGAATTTTATTTTATTTTATCATTCCTTTCGACGAAGTACCTAAAATAAAATTTTTAGTTTGTTGAAGGCGGTATTGTATGATTGATTTTAATTCGAGTGAACTCTTAACTATTCCACTACAAAGTTCTCCAAAATTGGAAAAGGTCAAAGGGAAGGCAAAGGTTCTTGTTGAGAGAACGAACACTGACTTTTTTACAAATGAATGAAATCTTCACTGAATAATTTGAAAATGTTTTAACTTCAATATTATGTTCAAGAGTAAAATTTTTATTGTTTGGACTCGGTGTCGTATGAATGATATAAATTATTGGGATTTTGTGGAAAATCCCCGATAACTTTATTAGAAATTAGTGGAATTTGGAAATGTTAGGGGCTAAATTTAGAGAACTCCAACAACTTCATGTTATTAATGAAATTCATTTAGCAATAAATACGAGTAAAAAACTATACAAATACCGATGTGAACTAATTTTATTCCACTTTTTTATCCTCAATCAATATACCGCATGATCTCTCCCGGTATATCAAATTTACCAAATTTATCTTCGCTGACCCATTGTGCCTTCATACTTACTATTGCTTTGGCGGCTTACAGCCAATAATGCTTGTAATGTGCGTGTTGAATGAAATGGATGTTATGCATTGTGTCGTCCTTTTGTGCGTTTGTAGACGTGCTTCTGCGGATGTATGTGTGTATTTGTGCGATTTTGTTAAATGCCAAATATCAAATACGTGTAATCACTTGAAATTTGCATTAATAAACAATTAAACGATAAAATATCAACAGAAATGTATGTGCTGTTGTTGTGCTGCTCTGTTCGGCGGCGCTCATTTGAAATGTGAGACGTGAATTGAAGATTAACAAATTGCTTTGGAAGTTAAACGAGCAATATAAATTAATTTCAATAAAACTATTTTGCGCCTATAATTTGCACGTTTTAACGGCATTTCATTTATTGGCAAAAGTCACTGATGTTGTGGTGGACATTAACACATTCAATGGGGTTTGAAGTGATTTGTGTGTTCTTACTCCCTTTTAGCAGGACTTGAGTATTCTTGAGAAAAATTACAACGTGACGAAAATAACTAATACAGCTTTGATTTATTTTTTCAATAAATAATATTTTCATTTGTTGTTTAGGAGTTGGGATTTTGTGTTCTTAGTCGAAGGGTAGAGAAGCAAATTGCCATTTTGCGACAATTTCAGGCCACACTGTATTGAGAGAATTTTCTCACAGTTAAACAAATTACACTATATAAGTACTACAAATTTTTTGTCGAATGGCTGCGCATAACATTTTCCAGTGTAATAGGAGTCCCAAACACGAAAAAATTGTTAAAAATAATTTTAATGTTACATTTTTTTTTAATTTTTCTTTAAAATTCAATTTTTTTTATTTTGATGTTATTTGATGTACGAGTATATGCTCGATAAATCCGGGATACAAGCTAAATAACGGAAATTATGAGGACTAAACGCTAGTGTTGTCACTTTTACGTGGAAACAGAAGTTTAGTAATGGTCGTTAAAACAATTAGAAAAAAATTGATTTTGTTAAAAAACATTTTTTGCTTGTACAAAAAAAAATATAAAAAATATGCCTGTCCATGTATTTTTATAATCAAAGTGCAGGTCGATTATGACTTAAAGTTAATATACTTTGGATTAGATATTAAACATTGTTGAAATATGATTAAAGGGTCACATGTCATTGGCCGATCATCTTTGGATTAAAAAGAACAATGCTTTTGCAAATTTTACAACATACACCACCCCGTGGAACAGGGTATTATAAGCTATATATAAGACTGATGTTGGTAACACCTAAAATTACCACATTTATGTATAGCGATCGTTTCAGAATCACTAGATTTAATTATGTTTGTCCCGTCGTCCGACGTCTTGTTCATCTAAAGTTCGGTTCAGATTTAGATATCTATAGGTGGACTATAACAAAATATGAACTGATTTTACTGCGATGAATTATTGTCTTAATTAACAAACTGCAAAGATTCAGTTAAAATGCTTAGAAAATATGATATACATATATTTTGGAGCGACCTCTATAGAGTGACTATAACAAAATATGAACGGATTTGTAAAATTTTAGCTGTGATGAATTGTTCTCAAAATATAATGCAAACTGCACATTTTCTGCTAAACTGCCTTAAAAATGTGGTATCTATGGCTCAAAATCTACACAGGGTGGCTGAAAATCTAGCTACAGGGTGGCTGATAAATATTGCTACTCAAATAACTTTTTTTCAGTGTATGGAATTCAGTTTTCTTTTATTCATGTTAAAGCTCATTAAATTTAATTAAATATAACTAATAAATACATAAATTAAAAATAGTTTAATTATTTTTAAAAATAATGGAATATAAATGCCCCCCCCCCCCCCCTGCTCTTTGATGCATGTGCGGCATCTTACCAAAAAGTTGTTCATTACTGCTTGGAGAGTTGAGACGGGAATAGTCGCAACTGTTTCTCGAATGGATTGCTTTAGTTCATTCAAATTTGTTGGTTTTGCTTTGTAGACTTCCTGTTTGCAATAACCCCACAAGAAAAAGTCAGGTGCAGTAAGGTCAGGCGACCTGGGGGGCCAACGGAATGTGGAGTTTTTGGACATCAGCTTATTGGGAAATTTTGCGCCGCAATTCTGTCATAACTGGCCGGGCTATGTGAGGAGTTCCACCATCTTGCTGAAACCACACAGAGTTGAAAGAAATTCTCATTCGGCGTAATTCTGGATAGAAAAACTCTCTCAACATGCTCAAGTAACGGTCTCCAGTAACTGTAACGGTGTGACCGTTTTCTTCGAATAAGTAGGGTCCGACAATGCAGCGTGATGAAACTGCACACCACACTGTGACCCAAAGTGGATGCAATTCCGTCTCATGGAGTATCTGTGGGTTGGAAGCACTCCATATTCGACAATTTTGTTTGTTTATGTTGCTGTTTAAATCTAAATGGGCCTCGTCCGACATGAAAAGACAGTTCAACATGTTTCCGTCCTCTTCCACCATTTGAAGCATCTTCTGGCAAAATTCCAAGCGAATCGGGAAGTCAGCTGAGTTCACTTTGTTGGCCATTTGAATTTTATATGGGAATAACTCCAAATCTTTGTGCATAATTGACTGCAATGACTGCCTGCTTATACCCATTTGAGCAGATAAGGTTCTTATCGAAACCCTTGGATTGTTTTGTATGGCATCAGCTGCAGCAGCGATTGTTTCCTCCGTCCGAACTGAAGGGTTTCGTTCGTAAGGTCTTCTGTTGACTGTCCCATGCTCGGAAAAACTGTTAACAAGCCTCTTTATGGTCCATCTGCTCGGAGGATTGCCGCCAAACGTGCACCTATACCCTAACCGAAACTACGGACTTCAGTGCGTAATAGCGGCGGACAATCCAAATTCTTGTTTCAGTGTCCCAGTTATCCATTTTTGTTAAATCTAAAAATCAATCTGCAAAATAAAAAAAAATTAACCAGATTCATTATATAGAAAAAAGTTATTAATTTTTTTGGTAGCAGCTTTCATCAGCTTCCCTGTATATCAAAACAGTGACCGATATGGCCCATTTGCAACCGCAAACAACCTGCAACTATAAGAAATATTTCTACCAAATTTGATCAACCTAGCTCTATTATTACGAACTGTAGCGTGATTACAATAGACGAACGGACGTGTCTAAATCATCTTAGAATTTTACGACGATTAAGAATATACACACTTTATTTGGTCTCAGACCAATATTTAGAGGTATTACAAACGGAGTGACAAAATGAATATACCCCCCCATCCTATGGTGGAGGGTACAAAAAGGGATGTCTTCCGATCGGGATGAAAAGTGCACCAAGTTTAGTCCTATTGAATAGTAGTTATGACACAAGAAGAAGTTTTAATTAAAACAAGTAAAAGCGTTAAGTTCGACCATGCCGAATCTTCTACGCCCTCCACCATGGATAGCATGTGACCTCACAAAATAACTCCAACCTAAAGAAAACAACACCGAAAAACACCAAAAAAATATAGTAGATGAGAACAGTAGTAACAGGTTAGATGCTATATATATGGGAGCTATATCTAAATATGGACCGATATCGCCCATTTTCAATCCCAAGTTACCTGCAGCTATAAGAAGCTATTTCAGCCACCTATATGTGTCAATATTTTTTTCGTAAAAAAGGGCGTTATTGCCTTACCCGATTTGGTACCTACCTTACATATGGACCATTTTGCACAAAAAGTTTACTGCTTATAACTTTGATTCCGTTCCATACAAATACTAAACATTTTGTAGAGTGTAATGCCTTTACAGTACATATAGTCCCGTGAAAAATTGGCCCCATTTTGTACTTCCCATACAAACGGACCGTTTGCACAAAAAGTTATCGGCTTATAATTAGAGCTTAGATTCCTGCACATATAAACACTTGAAATTTTGTACAGTATAATGTTTTTATAGTACTCATAGTACATTAGAAATGGGCGTTATTTCTAAGCCCCTTTTGGTACCTCCCAAACAAAATTGCAAAAATAAAAATTAAGAAAAATTATTTTTTGGAATTTCCCTATTTTTACAATATTGGTCACAATTTATATATTTATCCATACACCTTTTGCATTGTTATCTTCGTTAGGATGCTAGCTTTTAAAACCCCGAACACATATTTTTGCGATTTTTTTATAGCTTTCCAGTCCATTCGCGTCAGCAAAAAAAAAAAAAATTGGAAAAAAATCAAAATTTTTTCCAATTGTTTTAACGATAGTTACTTAACCACTATTTGAAAGTGATATTTCCAACATTTGTGGCCCTCATAATTTTCTTTAATATAAAGTGTATTAAGGCCCTGTCGGGTTTATACTTATATACAAAAAACATGGTCCAAATACTAAAGGTACCTTCCACTGTACCTTTCTAATACTATCGTGTTAGAAAAACGGAGCTCTATAAGGCATATTTCTACACACTAGCAATGAGAATTCTTTGTGTCAGCTTCACTTCTCCAATTTTTTTTAAAACGACCGTTAAACAAATATAACACAAAACATCAATATGAAGCAATTTTTGCTCCTACAATGTGAAGTCATTTAGTGAAGTCAAAAACCACATTATTGGAGCAAAAACTCTTACAATATTTATTCCTTTTAGCAACATTTTACCAAGCTAAAGTGGGAATTTCGACAAATATATTTGTAGACTTCTTTCCCACACGCTAAAGAAAATCGTTTCTGTAGTATATTGTCCCAAATGTATTCGGTTATGCAAGTTTAGGGTACACTCTAAACATATAATATTTGGTGCATACAAAAATTATGTTTTTGGAAAGACGTTGTTATACACAAATCATTGTTTACATCCCAATATGTTGTTATTTGGGTCCATTATTTCCGAAACAAATATTTTTTTTGCATTTCTTGTCAGTAACTCAAAACTAAATTTTTAGAAATTATTAATGTCTGTAAAAATAATATGTTGTTGTTATTTATTCAAGTGGTGTGCTTTAGTTATTCAGTCAGAATTCATTCTGTTCATATTGCAAAAATGCAATACAAACAAGTAAGAAAGTTTCAGTCGGGTAAACATTACCTCACTTTGTGAGTAATGTAATATGGAATATTAAACGAATTATTCTGTCAATTTGCGTAGGAGGTACCAGAAGGTTTTTAACAAATACACCTATTTTTCGCTGAATAGTATATACTTTAAATACCTTGCACTGTGCCGAATTATAAGCGTTTATGTGCACTGGTATATTAACGTTATGAGATATTAAAAGAAATTAATTAGGGTTAAATTTTAACCCTTTGTGGGGGCGGTATTAGAAGGAGTGGACCAATATGGCCCATCTTCGAACTTAGCCGGAGATAGAAGAAAATATTACCACGTGCCAAATCAATCGGTTACTCCTTTCGAGAGTTATCGTGCGCACCAGCCAGCAGACAGACAGACGGACGGACATTGCTCATTCGACTTAAAATGACCCAAAACCAATATCCGCCGAACATACTTAGGGTCTTAGATCACTCCTTCGATGTGTTACACTTTTTTTCGTAGCAAATGATATATACCCTCGTCACACTAAAGTGAGGGTATAAAAAATACAAAAATTGGTAAAGAGATTTAATTGCTTGGTAGAATTGATTGTAGTTTCGATAGACACCACTCTATGTATCATTTTCAGAATTCAATAGCAATAATGTACGTTTTTAACTTAAATCAGCTGAAATACTTATGGAAGTAGTAAACTTAAATAGGAACTGGAGGTATCTATTGCAAAAATGTAATTGAAACAAATACACGGGACAAAATCGTCTTTTTTGATATGTTTGAATCGAAGTAAAATATATTTGAACACAAATTTTTAAATATTAATTATTTCTGAGCAAATACATTTTATTTGAAAATCAATAAAATTTATTTGAAACGCATATATTAATATATTACAACAAAATGTATTTGCAAACTAATTTTCTCAAATAAAATATGTGTTTATATACAAATAAAATTATCGTTTAGGAACCTGTCCAAATATATTTTGTTTAAAAACGATTTTCAAAACGTTGACAATTTTTTGAATTTCATTTCTAATTTTTAATTGATTTTAAGTTATAAGTTATAACTAAAAATTACTTATGAAGCAATAAAATTCGTTTTTAAGCACTAATTTTTAAATTATATTTATTCCAAGTCATCATTTGTTGACAATCCACCTTGCATAATACATCATTTCGCAGGATTATACGATTTCAATTATAATGGATTTTTACGAACATTTTAAATTTCCGAAACGTTGAATTACTGAAAAAAATAAAACGTGTCTTAAAATTAAGGCATTGCTTTATTTTCTGAATACTTAAATACAAATAAATATTTGTTCCGTAAATAATAGTCCAAAATAAAAAAACATTAGGACGGAAACAACGATTTGTTTAGAACAACATCTTTCCAAATATATAATTTTTGTGTGTGACAAATATAATATATTTAGAGTGTACCCTAAACATTTGTATATTTCAAGCAGAATATGTTTGGGACAATATACTACAGAAGCGATTTTTTTTCAGCGTGTACAAAAATGGTTAGAGAGTTTTAATTGCTTGGTAGAATTGACTGCAGTTTCGATAGACACCACTCTATCATCTTCAGCATTCAATAGCAATAATGTATGTCTTTAACTTAAATCAGTTAAGTTAATACTTCCGTAAGTATATCAGCTAAATATCTTTAGAAAAATTCCTAAACAATAATGTTATTTGTATAAAACACATATTTTATTTGAGAAATTTAATTTGCAATTTTTTTTTTGTAATATATTAATATGTGCTTTCCAAATATATTTTATTAATTTTTAAATAAAATTTATTTGCTTTGAAATAAAAAATATATAAAAAAATGGTGTTCCAAAAATATATTTTCTCTCGATTCAAACTCATCAAAATGGCGATTTTGCCCAAGTAATATTGAAATGCAAATTTTATTTTTAATTAAAAATTTTGAAAAAATTCGTCTTATCTCAGATTTTTCAAAATTTTTAATTTAAAATAAAATTTGCATTTCAATATTATTTGGCAAACTTAGGCAAAATCGCCATTTTGATGAGTTTGAATCGAAAGAAAATATATATTTGGAACACCATTTTTTTACATTTAAAGTCTCATGAAAAATTTTACAATTCAAGTTTTAAATTTCTTTATGTTTATTGTAGAGTGAAAAAGGCAATATTCCGCAAATAATGCAACGTGCTGTTTTCTTTAAAAAATCCACAATATTCTTTCATTCCATTTTAGTTCATCATCGCCTCTCACATTCATTTGCTCCACTCATCCTATATAATTTCCTGATTCTCCACAATCATCTAAACTAATTACATTTTTACCCAACACACAAGTGTACATCATTACTTTGTTTCGTCTATCTTTTGTGTGCAGAATGTTATTTACGGCAAATGTTGCATATATCTATTCATTTGTTTGCTTGTTTTTTTTCTTCTGCTTTTTTGTAAATTTGTTGGTGCCCCCGTGTAAGGGTTTTTGGTAATATTATTATTTCAAAATGGTTGGGATTTTTTGCAACAGTTCATGTGGCTAGAATATACACGCTAAAAAAAAATCGCTTCTGTAGTATATTGTCCCAAACATATTCGGCTTGAAGCATATATATGTTTATGGTACACTCTAAATATATAATATTTGATACACACAAAAATTATATATTTGGGAAGATGTTGTTCTAAACAAATCCTTGTTTTCACCCTAATACCTTTTATTTGGGATTTTAATTCCGAAACAAAAATGTATTTAAATTTAAGTATTCCGAAAATATCGAACCTTTATTGTGTTAAGTTTTTCGGTAATTTAATGATAGTTTTTTAGAAATTTTTAATTGAAATCGTATAATTTTTGATAACATTAATTTACTCGAAGGATTGACAAAAATGCTGACCTGAAATACCCAGAAATTTAAAATGAATCCCTTAAAACAGAATGCAATGCTGCTAATGGTATTTTTGACTGGGAGAAATAATTCGAAACGAAGGAAAAATTAAAAATGAAATTAGAAAAATTCACCAAAGTTTTGAACGTCTTTCTTAAATTATATATATTTGAAGATATTCCTAAACAATAATTTTATTGGTATATAAATACATATTTTATTTGAGAAAATTAGTTTGCAAATATATTTTGTTGAAATATATTAATATATGCGTTCCAAGTAAATTTTATTGATTTTCAAATAAAATTTATTTACTCAGAAATACAAAACATTTAAAAATTTGTGTTCCAAATATATTTTCTTTCGATTCAAACATATCAAAAAAGGCGATTTTGCCCCGTGTACAAACCAGCAACTCCGAGGGAGAGAGAAAGGGAGTATGAGGCCGTACGAGAGAACAGCACGAAAGCAGGCAGTGAGTGTGAATAATGAAAAATTCATATAATTACTTTTACGTGATAATAAACACCAAGCACACAAATAAACAACAACAATGGTACAAAACATGCATAGCCATGCCCACACATGCACTCATACTCTCTCCCACTCTTCACACTCGGGTGTAGTATCTGCAAGCACTGCCGCCTCTCCTTCTGTCACCTTAAACTTTGAAACATGCAACCCATTCACAAGAGAGCTATTCACACATACTTTCGGGCTGTGCGTGCTTGCGTGTATGTGTGTGGAAAAAGTGTTTGTAATGATGTTCGTGTGTTCATGCGAATTGCACATGAATGTGTGCAATTGTTCGACAGCGTGAGAGAGAGTGTACGAATAAGTGTGTTGTGTAAGCAACAAATAAAAATTATTCATGTAAAAATTACAACTGCTCAAATGCACAAAAGATGCGAACGACGCCCTGTGTATAGCAATAAAAAGCAGTTGGGGTATATTAAGATCAGATTGCAACGACTTAGGGATGCCCTAGCAAACGTTATAGGGTAATTTGTTTATAAAAAGCTAATATTAAAGTTCAAGTGAAATAGCATTAGCCGAAGGCGTTATAAATTCTAAGTAACTATGACATAAGCTCATTTTGTCAGAGAAATGTATGAAATCTTAACTTGAGTCGAGAGAACGTCTATAGAATTCAATGTTCAAAGATGGTTCATACGCTGTGTACAATTTTGGAAGAATACCAGGTAATAGAAACCATCTCCACTTTTACACGGATGGTTCGAAGCTTGATGAAAAGGTTGGCTTCGGAGTACACTGTGCAGAGCTTAGATTGGATATAGCTCACAGACTACCAGATACCTGCAGTGTCTATCAAGCCGAAATAATGGCAATATGGGAAGTAGCCAAGTGGCTGAGTCGCAACATAGTAACCAACACTGGCGTTGTAATTTACTCGGACAGCGAGGCTGCCATCAATTCTCTGGAGGCAACATCCCTAAATTCACAAACAGCCCTCGACTGCCGCAGATCTCTTAACGAGATGGCTGAGCAGTTTAATATACACCTCATATGGGTGCCTGGGCATAGGGATATCCCGGGGCTGCAAAGCCGATGAACTTGCTACGAAAGGGACGACATTACAAATTCTCGAAGAATTTGCATATATTGGTGCGCCACTATCCACGTGCAAGCTTTGGCTTAGGCAAGAGGCAATCAGGCAGTCCAACGAAAGATGGACAGAAATCGGCACCTGCAGAGTAGCTAGACAAATCTGTCCAAGGCATGACCTGAGAAGATCAAAATATCTCCTCGCTCTAGAGAGGCAAAGATTGTCTACGTTAGTATCAGTTCTGACGGGACACTGCATGATCGGCGAACACGCCAAAAATTGGGTATTGACTCTAATGACTTCTGCAGAATCTGTGGAGATGAGGAAAAAGTGGAGAGCATTGAGCACTTGCTATGCGACTGCCCCGCTCTGAGTAAACGACGACTGGACATACTGGGGTCGGCTTTTCTAGGCAGCCTAACAGATCTTTCCAGTACCGATATTCGTACTATCGACAAATTTGTATATCAAACAGGTTGGTTTCGATGAGGGGCATTTCCGCCCGTGGTAGCACTAGGGACCTAAACTGGTCTATGTGAGCTTGTATAAAAAAAATACGGCTGCCACCCTAACCTAAACCTAAACCTTGGCATACCCTATCCAACATATAGCCCGTATCTCACAAATAAACTCTTCAATATTTGCTCCCAGTGCGTCAATCGCTGCGGGCTTGTCCCTATAGACATGAGCCTTAACATAGCCCCACAGTCTAGGCGGCTAATTGACCGGCGCAAACGTGAAAAAAACTGTTTACCGGACTCAATCTATCTATCTATATATATAAAAATGGAAAAATGTCTGTATGTTTGTATGAATGTATGCTATAGACTATGCAACCACCGGACCGATTTTATTTTTTTGTCTTTCGTTTGAAAGATTATTTGTCAGAGATGGTTTAGGAAAAACAATTTTTGAAAAAAGTGGGCGGGGCAAGAATGAGACCACGCATTACTTAAAATCAGTATATCTCAAAAAGTGTTGACCCTAGAAGAACGAAATTTGGAACACACGTTAGAGGAGTTATTTTCTAAAGCTTCAATAAAAAAGGGATGGATCGGATTAGTGGGTGTGGCAAACGTGGGCGTAGCATTAGTTAAACATTTGTTTCCTTAGAAACTATTGACCGTAGGTGAACCAAAATTTGGATTGTAAGTTATTGAAGTCAATATTAGTATCTTCACAAAAAGTGGGCGGGATAGAATAATTGGGCGTGGCATTATATAAAATTCGAATATCTCTGAATATGTTGTTCGTAGAAGAGCGAAATTTGAAACATACGTTAGTGGAGTTATTAACTATTAAACTATTGACCCTAGAAGAACGATACGAGTATTTGGATTGTACGTTGTTGGAGTCAATATTTAGTACTTTCATCAAAAGTACAATAAGTGGGCGTGGCATTATATAAAATTCGAATAACTCAGAACGTGTTGATGGTAGGAGAACCATATTTGGAACACCCTTTAGTGGAGTAATTATCTAAATCTTCAGCAGAAATTGGCGGGAAAGGATTAGTGGGTGTAGCATAAGTTAAGCATGTATTATCTCTGAGAACTATTGACAGTAGAAAAAAGAAATTTCGATCAATAAACATAACCTCATACAATATTGCATAATTTGTGAATTTTTGTACCGCATTTCTTTTATTTTCATCGCATTGGCGTTATGTTGGCTGTGAGCACAAAAACACTAATCTATCATTCTCAGCAGAAAGTTGTCATATGTGGTAGTCTGCGTGATTTGTCCACAAATGGGCGGGATCAGATCAATGGGGGTGGCCCCGCCCATATAAGCCAAATTTTGACTTTGAGATATCTTGCACAAATTGTTATCGAAAGTGCTGTAATTTTGTGCATATGTATCTGGTGATGGTCTACGTGAATGGTCCAAAAAGTGGCGGGATCGGATCAATGGTCGTGGCCCTGCCAATTTAAACCGAAGTTTGAAATTGAGATATCCTCAACAATTTGTTAGCGATAGTGCTGTAATTTTGTGTATATGCATGTGATGACAGTCTACAGACAATGGGCTGGATCGGAAATCTGAAATCTGGGGCAACTAAATGAACTAGGTTCAGCTAGTATTAAATAACAATTCAATAAAAATAAATAAAACTCAATAATCTGCAATGGTTGTTCGTCTGTAAGTCAATTCATGATTAAATGAACATGTTTGACATGTTACACGAAAATGGCTGAGCTGCCAAAAACAGTGTTGCCGAAAAGAAAGTTTGCCAAAAAATCACCGATTACAATAAAAACATAATATTAAATAATATAATCTTAATGCACCGCACAGTGGTACAGGGTATTATACGTTTCTTGTGGCCCAGAAATTTGTAACGCCTAAATATACTTGAGCTAGACCCACCTTAAAGTATTCGGATCGACTTAGAATCACCTGCTGAAGTCTGTCTGTCCGGCGTTTGTTGAGACCGACATGAAGATTGCTAAGTTTGTTACAAATCGGTTCAGATTTAGATATAGCTTCCATATATAATGGGAGATTCGTGGTGAGGTTTGATTTATAATGTAAAATAAAACTCATAATTTTTAAAGAGGACTTAACATTTATATTATCGATTAAAAGAACAATTTATGACATTTACTGTTTGAAAATGATATCATGTAAATGTTGGCCATGTACTTAGTCCTTTGAGATGGTAAACATTCGCCATTGACGGCAACATTCTGATTTTCCTCATTTTTGAAGAAATATGGACCAAGGATTCCACCAGCCTATAAATCATACGATACCATTGTTTTTAATGGATGTAATATTAGCTCTTGGTACTCTTAGGCATGCTCATCAGCACATACTTTAATTTTGTTTATTAACGTATCCATTGAGCCAGAAATTTGCTTCATCGCTGAATAAAATTTCACGATAAAACACCGGATTTTCATTTAGGTTTTCCAGAGCCCATTCACTGAAAATAAGATGCAAATTTAAGTCGCCTGTCTTTCCATGGTGACTTGCCAAACGATACTGAACAAAAATGACAAAGCATTTTGATATGAGTCACGCGCCTTCTGTAAAAATAGCATATTGAAAATAAAACCTCACGATGAATCACCCGTTATATCCATAAATCTCCTTTCTGTTACATTTTCAAAGTGTGCGTTTCAAGCACAGTGTAATTGCTTATTTGGGATAAATTCTATGTCCGATATGTTGACCACCATTTAAATTTCCAAATTTTATAAAATTTTCGGTTGAACAACTCATGGCCATGAAATTTTCCAAGTTGCTGTCGATTCCGGATTTTTATTTATACTGAAAAAACCTTTGAAACTATATATTGTTACAAAGGCAAAGATGGACAAAATATCTACGCCCACTGAATGTAGGACACGAGCATTATTTGCTTGCCACCACAAACATAAGGCAATCTTTAGGAACACGAGAAAACACATGCGAAAGTGCACAAAAAGATGCAGCCACCAACACGACACTCTAGGCAGGGAATATCCAGATGCGACAAAGCAAGCAGTAGCAGCAGCAACATCGGGAGCAACTACTAACCCGGCAACAACGATTTGCCACAACCATTACCAGTCATTGCGTTGTTGCACTACTACTGTATGGCGATGTCAACATTTTACAATTTACAACATCATAAATTATTTCTGTGTTTGCCTGCAGCGGCTACAGCGGCTACAGCAGCGACACAATATCACCATCAGCGTCATCGTCATCATCACTGGCAACAACATATGCAAGAGGTAACTTCCCTTGGCCCCTGAAGAGGGAGGGATGTAAACAATGAGGGAGCAGAATTCAGCATTCATCCATCCATCCGGAGAATTCACAGACTATTCACTCAAGTTGCCTCATTCCACATTAAGCCACACAAAATAATTTTAACCAACAAAAAAATGAAAAACTGAAAGAGAGGAGAAAAATCCAGCAAATGATGAAAAACTAAAACCGTTTTTTTGGTAGTCACTTTTCACAACCCTGTCAACCAACCGCATTTATGTGCCGGTGTGTATGTGTGTGTGTGAGATAAAGTTTGTGCAACTTCAAGTTGCATTCATTAAATAGTTGCTCATATATTAATTCAGTTGCTATCCGGTCTTCATATCCTGACTCTTTCCTTTTCACCCACCCAAAAACTGTGCTTTTTTCATTAAAATTTGTTTTTATTTTTTCGCATTGGTGCTCTGTCGTTTTGCAATGTTTGAAATTTTTTCGGTGGTATGAAAATATTCATTTCGCCACACACACACTCATACACACTCTCTCAAACACACAATTATGTGTTGCATGTTTTCCTTTTATTTCATAAAATTTGTTTGTTGCTTTTTATACATTTTGCCTTGGCGTTCAGTCTCTATCATCGTCATTACAAATTTTTCATTAATTTTTGTGTTATAATATTACATCCGCTATGCGCTAACAAATGCACAAACTAGAACTAAAAGGGGGCAGTGTAATAAATTAGAGAAACTTAAACAAAACATGTAAATACGGCTTTGAGTTCGGTCCGCCGAATCCTATATGACCTCGCATGTCACACTATAACGGAAACTTTAAATTATAAGT
The DNA here is from genome assembly GCA_963930755.1 of Eudasyphora cyanicolor. Taxonomy (NCBI): domain Eukaryota; kingdom Metazoa; phylum Arthropoda; class Insecta; order Diptera; family Muscidae; genus Eudasyphora; species Eudasyphora cyanicolor. Next base: position 35,965,567 of record OZ005737.1, on the reverse strand, counting down.
ATAAAACAGCTACCTAGGGCGCTTCTATATATATATATATAAATTCCTTTTGTTCCTATAAGGAGCATAGGGCCTCAAAGATTGCATTCCATTCTTTTTTGTCTGCTGCAAACGGCTTCACCTTGTTCCACGATATATTTATTTTTGCAACTTCTATATCCAACTGCCGGCGCCAAGTGTGGCTTGGGCGTCCCCTCCTTCGGCGGCCTTGAGGATTCCAGTCGATTGCAGTCCTGGTTATGCCAGATTGTGGTCTGCGCAAAGCATGCCCGATCCATCTCCATTTCCGTTGTTTTTGCCATGATGGTGTCAATGACCACGTTGAAAAGTAAGGGCGATCGCTGCAACCAAATTCATTTTTAGACAAATAACGAGTGATTTTTAAGAACTTTCGGATTTTATTTGAAAAAAAAAAACAAATGAAATTTAGAAAAATGTATGAAATCTTTATTTGAGTTGATAATTCAATGTTTAAAGATGATTTCATGAAAATGTTGACCTCGGCTGGGCCTACTCTCTCCAACATATCGGCCGGTATCTCACGAATAAATTCTGCAATGTTTGCTTCCAGTGCGTCAACCGTTACGGGCTTGTCCCTATAGACATGAGCCTTAACAAAGCCCCACAAAAAATAATCTAAAGTGGTTAAATCGTACGATCTAGGCGGCCAATTGACCGGACCCAAACGTGAAATAAACTTTTCACCGAACTTGCCTCCCAATTGGGCCATTTTTGTGCGGCATGTGGCGCCGTATTGTTGAAACCAGATGTCAGTCAAGTCCAGCTCTTCCATTTCACAGTAACGTTCCTGTCTTCGTCGCCTTTGAAAAAGTACCGTCCATTGATACCACCAGCGATATTTTTCTCGCACTCTTCCTATGCGTGTTGGTGGTTTAATGTCCAATTATATATATTTTGTGCGAAATTTGGTCACAAGATTCCGAATAGCCGTCGCAGAAGGTTGCCCAAACAGACCATAAAATGGAAGAAATTAACCGAGCATGAATTTTGATTCATGTAATTCGATTCATGGTTAAATTATAGACCAAACTGAACATGTTTGACAGTAACATGTTGCATGAAAACAGCTGTGATGCCAAAAACAGTGTTGCCAAACAGAAAGTTGAAAAAATTGTTTCCATAAATTTACTTGTGGAACATTCAAAATAATTAGATGTGAACAGCTTCTACTTTCATTCCGATCCCAACTCGGTCGGAAGAGAGGTGTTATTTTGAATCACCCGGTATTTCGGTAGCTGTCACTTTTGAAGCTTTTATTCTTTGACATTTGACAAGTAGAAACTACGCCATTACTAAAAATGGAACGATACACGATTCAACGATGCATTAAAATTAATAAAATTCGAAAATCATTGAAAAATCATCTTGACTGATGAGGCCCATTTCCACCTCGGTGGCTACGTCAACAAGCAAAATTGTCGCATCTGGGGCTCGGAAAACCCAAGAGTTATTGTTGAGAAGCCTCTCCATCCTCAACGTGTGACTGTTTGGTGCAGTTTATTGTCCGACGGGGCCATTGGACCTTACTTTTTCGAAAATGAGGTTGGATCAACAGTTACGGTGAATGGATTGCGCTATCGAGAGATGATTAATGATTTTTTATGGTCGGAGTTGGATGGTATTGATCTGGACAACGTTTACTTTCACCAAGACGGCGCTACGTGCCACACAAGCAAGGAAACCACTGCTCTGTTACGGGGAAAGTTTCCGGACCGTGTTATCTCTCGAAGAGGTGATCACAATTGACCACCGAGATCTTGTGATTTAACACCTTGCGACTTCTTCCTTTGGAGCCACGTAAAAGATAAGGTCTACGCCAACAGCCCAGCGTCGATTCAGACCTCAAAGATAGAAATCGTGAGGCTATCGAGGACATAGGGCAGCCACTTTGCGATTTGGTTATGGAAAATTTCATGAAAAGGATATTGGTCATTTGGCTGATGTTGTTTTTCATTATTAACGGCATACCTTGCTCTTTATAATTAAATAAACATCCGATCATTTATCTCAAAAAATGGCATTTTTCTTTGAATACCAAAATAACGTCTCTTGTTGGAAAACCCTTTATATGTGGAAGCTATATCTGAATGTAGTGTGTAGCTCTAAAAGCTAAAATTGAAAAGGAAATATAAGGGTAAATCTAAACCGACCTTCTTCAAACTCGGCAATTTGGATCCCTGCATCAAGAAACTCCACCCTGCTAATTTTCCAAATCATTGAATGTGAAATTCCGGTTCTATACCTCTATAACGCTAAAAAGCCAAATCGGAGGGAATATATACATTAGGGCTATATCTGAATGGTAAAACTTTACTGAGTGCCTATGACCATTGAACAAGGCTTATTATTATATCTAAATCTAAACCGATTTTGACCAGTGTGAATAGGGTTCCTCCCAGGTGTGGAATAGTTCTTATCCTCAAATCTTAGCAAGATCGGAGCTTAAGTGTGACCTGTACTTAACAAACAACTTAAGATGGACGGACGGACAGACATGTTTATATCGACTCATGTAGTGATGTTGAGTCAATCGGTATACTGGTATGGGACTGGCTGTACTATTTCTAGGTGTTAAAAATATCTGACAATTGTACCACCGTGCAAGCATAATTTATAATGCATAATCAATGTTAGCATTTCAATTTCTATCGTAAGAGGGCTATGGCAAGGAGGTAAAATAATGAAGACCACTTTTGGCGGTTTTTCGTGTGCATGTTCAGAGCATGCATTCAAATAATTATCTTCATAATACTTAAGATTCATAACATTAATGAAAAATTAGCCAGAGAAATTGTTCGTATTATTTATGAAGCATGGTCAGTAATATATTTATAACTTATTGCTCTGCTCCTTCTTTTTTGGAAACACTTCTTGAATGACGAATTTAGTGCAGAATTTGAGGCAGACAGTCTGTAAAACACAGGGTGGTGTAAAATGTATCATCCTATCGGAAGATGCTATAAGGATATCGATATATATAGACGAATAAACTGTAACAATATGTTCAATTACAGAAGATGTAGATAATAGTGGTTAGGTTTAGGTTAGGGCCGTTTTAGGCCAGTTTAGGTCCCTAGTGTTACCACGGACTGAAATGCCACTCATCGAAACCAATCTTGTTGATATACAAAAAACCAGTAAGGAAAGGCAGAAAGTCGGGCGGGGCCGACTATATACACCTCCATAACAATGCGATAAGGGTCATTGCGATAATAATTTGGAATAATTGGTAAATAGGTAGGAACATATTATCTAATTGTTTTTCAACCGATTATCGCGAAATTTAGCAATATTCGTTCCTAAATTGGGAAACATCTTTCTTGAAAATTTAAATGATCGGAAGTAAAGTACAACTTATATAGCGCTTGGACACCAAATCAGGAGGAACATATATATGGAGGTTATATTTAAATCTGAACCGATTTCCCTGAATACTCATTCATGTAAACAGACCTCTTTCTGTCGAATTTCGTTCTGATCAGATATAAAATACAGACACTGATCGGATATAAAATAACATTTTTACAGGGCTTACATGTAAAATCGGGGTATCTTATATATGGGGGCTATATCTAAATCTGAACCGATTTCTTCCAAATTAAAAAGTGTTCATTCATATAAATGAAACCTTTTTCTGACGAATTTCATAATGATCGGATATAAAATGCAGTTTTTACAGCGCTAACATATCAAATCGGGGGTAACATATATATGGGGGCTATATCTAAATCTGAACTGATTTTCTCCAAATTAGGCAGTATTCCTTCACGTAATAAGAGACCTCTTTCTGCCGAATTTCGCACTGATTGGATATAAAATACAGTTTCTACAGCGCTTACATGTCAAATCGGGGGTTACATATATATGGGGGCTATATCTAAATCTGAACCGATTTTCTCCGAATTTAGCAGTATTCCTTCATGTTATAAGAAACCTCTTTCTGCCGAATTTCATACTAATCGGATATAAAATAAAGTTTTTACAGCGCTTACATGTCAAATCGGGGCTAACATATATATGGGGGCTATATCTAAATCTGAACTGATTTTCTCCGAATTTGGCAGTATTCCTTCATGTAATAAGGTACCTCTTTCTGCCGAATTTCGCACTGATCGGATATAAAATACAGTTTCTACAGCGCTTACATGTCAAATCGGGGGTTACATATATATGGGGGCTATATCTAAATCTAAACCGATTTCCTCAGAATTTAGCAGTATTCCCTCATGTAATAAGAAACCTCTTTCTGCCGAATTTCATACTGATCGGATATAAAATAAAGTTTTTACAGCGCTTACATGTCAAATCGGGGGTAACATATATATGGGGGCTATATCTAAATCTGAACCGATTTTAACCAAATTCCATAGGGATCGTCCTTGGGCCAAACAAATGATATGTGTAAAGTTTCGTCGCGATCGGACCATAAATGCGACCTGTACTTTGATTACAAGAATACATGCACAGACGGACAGACAGACGGACAGACAGACGGACAGACAGACGGACGGACAGACAGACGGACAGACAGACGGACAGACAGACGGACAGACAGACGGACAGACAGACGGACAGACAGACGGACAGACAGACGGACAGACAGACGGACAGACAGACAGACGGACATAGCTAAATCAACTCAGAAAGTGATTCTAAGTCGATCGGTATAATAAACGATGGGTCTATTTCTTCTCCTTTTGGGTGTTACAAACAAATGCACAAAGTTATAATACCCTGTACCACAGTGTGGTGTAGGGTATAAAAACCTAGAAAGGCCGACCCTATCCACACCTAGTTTACTCAAACCGAGACAGTTTCATAGCAAGTGATCAATGCTCTCCACAAGCTTTTCCTCTCAAGTGCGAGGAGATATTTTGACCTCCTCAGGTCATATCTTGGTTAGATTTATCTAGCTACTCTACATGTGCCGATTTGTGACCATCTTTCGTTGAACTGCTGATTGCTTCTTGCTTAAGCCAAAGATTGTATGTGGATAGTGACGCACCAATATATTCAAATTCTTCGAGAATTTGTAATGTCGTCCCTTTCCTAGCAAGTTCTTTGGCTTTGCAGTTCCCCAGGATATCCCTATGCCCAGGCAACCGAATGATGTTTAAGTTAAACCTTTCAGCAATCTCGTTAAGAGATCTGCGGCAGTCTAGGGCGGTTGGTGAATTAAGGGATGCGGCCTCCAGAGAATTGATGGCAGCCTGGCTGTCCGAGTAAATAACTAATTCCGGCGTTGGTTACTACGTTGCGAACCAGCCACTTGGAGACTTCCCATATTGTCATTATTTCGGCTTGATGCACGCTGAAAAAAATCGCTTCTGTAGTATATTGTCCCAAACATATTCGGCTTGAAACATATATATCTTTAGGATACACTCTAAACATATAATATTTGGTACACACACAAAAATATATATATTTGGGAAGATGTTGTTCTAAACAAATCTTTATTTACATCCCAATGTGTTTATTTTGGACTATTTTTTCCGAAACAAATAGTTATTTTGATTTAAGTACTCAGAAAATATCTAAATTGTGTTAAATTTTTCAGTAATTCAAAGTTAATTTTTTCAAAAATTTTAACGTCTTAAATATAAAAAATAATAATAATTGAAATCATATAACCTTGGATCGAAGTATATACTTGGAGGATTGACAACCAATGATGGCTTGGAATACTCAGAAATTTTAAATGATTGGTTTAAAACATAAGTTATTGCTGCATTTGGTATCATAACTGGGAGGTACAAACAAAAAAAAAAAAAACAAAAAAAATAAAATTTAAATTCGAAAAATTCAACACAAGTTTCGAAAATCTTTTTTAAATAAAATATATTTGGAGAAATTCCTAAACAATCATTTTATTTGTATTCAAATACATATTTTATTTGAGAAATTTAGTTTGCAAATATTATATGTTGTAACATATTAATATACGAGTTCCAAATATATTTTATTGATTTCCAAATAAAATTTATTTGCTCAGAAATATATAATATTTAAAAATTAGTGTTCCAAATATATTTTCTTTCTATTCAAACATATCAAAAAAGGCGATTATGCCCCGTGTAGACTCTGCAGGTATTTGGTAGTCTGTAAGCTATATCCAGAATAATGGTGTTATCATTTGTTGCAAAAAATTCTAAAAAATGTTATGCCTTTAGCCCCAAATATTCCTTTTGTTTTCTTTTGTAAAAAAATGCTGCACTGTGGTAGGGTTTCGTTTTCGTTTGTAAAAAATGTTGCACTTGCACGGTACAAAACGCAACATTTCAGCCCTGTTTTTAATCGAAGGCGTCGACGCTGCCCTGCAAAACATATGTTTTTGAGCGTCGGGCGCCAAAATACCCGAGCGCCTATACAGTCAAGTCGGTCGGTTACCATAGCAACACACTTTGATATCCTCATGAGACCGTAGTTCTTGTACCTCCATATTGATAGAGAGTTTAGTCTTAGTGCCGCTCTGGTTGCAACTTCTTTCTCCACAATATCAATCGGCAGTATATGAAGAAGGGCTTGTAGAGACTCAGTTGCTGCAGTCCTTAAAGCTCCGCTTATGCATAGGCAGCCAATTGATAGTAGGTTGATGATGGTTACTTTGTCAGTTGCCATCCACCACACCACAATTCCGTATAACAGTATTGGACGAACTACTGCTATATATAACCAATGAACGATTTTAGGAGAGATGCTCCACTGCGACCCTACAGCCTTCCTGCAGGAATATAAGGCGATGTTGGCCTTCCATACACTTTCCATTACGTTAAGTCTGAATAACAGTTTCCTATCTAGAGCTATTCCTAGAAATTTTGCACTTTCAGAAAAGACTACATCTGTTCCATTTATCGGAGGAGGAGGGTCCACATGTAGGAACTTATTCATCCTAGTAAAGAGAACCAATTCTGTCTTTTTTGGATTAACGCTCAAACCGCTACTTCTACCCCATCTAACCAACTTGTTCAGAGCCACCTGCAGGAAGTCTCTGAGGATGTTTTCGAATTTTCGAACATACTGCGATCGCCACGTCATCCGCATATACCACGACCTTACAGCCACAACACTATAGATTTAGCATGATTTCATTCAAAGCTAGGTTCCAAATTAGTGGAGACAGTACGCCTCCTTTTGGGGTCCCTCTGTTTACAAACCTGTTAGAGTTCTTGAACCAAGTCTTGCTGATATGCGTCTTCTGTTGAGCCGGCTTTGTATTAATGTAGCCGGCTCAACAGATTGAATATACGCTAGAGTTCACCTTTAGCTGTGACAGCGCCGCAAATAGCTCATCTGAGTGAATGTTGTTGAAAGCGCGTTCTATGTCAAGCAATGCCACTATAGTGAATTCCTTAAAATGTAGCGACGAGTCTATAGTGCTCACAAGTTCGTGCAGGGCAGTTTCTCTAGACTTTCCCTTATTGTAAGGATTTTGGGTCCCCGACAGATTCTGTAGACTTTCCCTTATTGTAGGCATGTTGGTTCCCGACAGGGGTTTTCCCTCCCGAATGAAAGAATCTATAAGTCTTTCCACACCTTTCAATAGGAAGCAGGATATTTGTCCCGCATTGGGTATGAATACCTCTTTGGTATCCCTCCATCGACTGGGGATATATGAGAGTCTAATACATTCTTCATAAATTTTCTCCAGCCAGGGAATAATGTACTTCAACAAGTCCAGGTGATTTGAAAGTTGTAGAAAAAGGAGAATATTCTAGTGACAAATCAATAACGATTTATAGATCGAAATAAAAACAAAAGAAAATAAAGTGGTTTTAAAATTATTAACGATTGAATATTTATTTCATTGTTAACCCTTTTTCGGAAATATTCACAAAAGGAGCGAAAGAGTCTTTGAAGTAAATTCGCCAATCCTCACGAGAGCTATCGTATACTCTAGTCTGTCTGACGGATGGTCGGACATATCTCAGATTACAAAAAAGATCTTAAACGGATTTCCGTCAAATATATTTATGGTCTTAGGTCACTCCGGCGTTAAGTTAGACTTTTGATCGGCAGCGAATAAAATAACCTATATCACTAAAAATTGGCAAAACGCTACTCAAATATAATGTTCACGATTTTTCTTAATTTTAAATAATAGAAAAATTTTCAAAGTCAGATTTCTGAGCTATACTCTTAAATTGTACATGCATTTTTTCAACAAGTAAATACTTCTCTGTCTAGTTATCGCTTTTCTCCAGTGGAAAACTGTCTATAGAATCTACATTCAAATGTGTTCACTGCATGTTTGAGTATTATAAGTAATTGCAAATCGCAATTTCATTCAATGAAATGTTACGTGTCATTTTAATCCTCCCCCACAACAAGACCCAATCGTACGTACCTCCCTCGAATATTTTCCTTTATCCAGTGGAAATGTTATATTTTCTTTTGTGTATATATATTGTGTAACAAATTGTTAATTATAATTATCATGATTATTAGTATCATAATGTGTTTTTTTCGCTCTTCGGTGTACGCTTTTTTATGTCTCCCCCATTCACTATCATTGTAATGCGATTTTGTATGAAGTGTTATACAATGGGTGTGTTTTATATTTGTTTGCTGGTTTTCTTTGCCGTGAGTGTTTGTGGCACATGAATGTTGCATGAAATCGTGGTTAATGAGCAGTGTCCTCATACATTCCGTGTGGACGTGTGTGCGAGGGTATTGTGAAGTTATGTTTGAAATTGGATGGCCTGAATTGCTTGGAATGGGCTAAATTAAAACAAAAATACAGAGCAATAACACGTGTTTGAATCGTGCAAGAATGCTATAGATAAAGACAAAAAAATGCAAGGGGAAATGAATAAAATTCAAATAAGTTTGAGATTGTTTTATAACGAATATAAATTAATGACTGGGTGGCGAATGAGTATTGTAGAAATTGGAGAATTATACATATACGCCGCAAAGCACGTGACTCGGCAATGCATATTTGCATATTGGACAGTAACAAATGATTTTTTTTTAAATTTTGTGTATTTAGTACTCTTGTCATAGAGAAGAAACCTCTGAAATTATTTTTCTTAAAAGTAGGAAAGTCTCAATCGAATAAACAACTTCACGTATGTCCTCACTCTCAGAGATATGTATATTGTGGTACATAGTATGAGAGATGCCAGAAAGGCGGACCAATTTTCTTCATTTTAAATTCATAAAAATGTTTGCTTGAAATTAAAAATAAATTGTATTTAGTAGATATTTTTGAATTCAATTTTACATGCTTTAAAGGTAGATTTATCGCCAGGCGTATTTATTGTTTTAAAAAGTATTTACATTTCAATTGATGTTATTTGAAATTGAATAAACATGTGTTCGAATTACTGCTGAAAATGGTCTATAGAGTGTAGTTTATACTTCTGTTGCTATATAATTTGCTAAATACTAAAATATGAACATATTTCTTTATAGTTGCTTAAACATTTTTAAAATTCGGTCACTCCTTCCGGCCCATTCAACTTAAAAGCTCAAAATCATATAAGGCTAACTCCAAAACAGTTCAACCAACTAAAAAAATTAGCCCTTTCAATTTTGACAAAATTTAGCACTTTTATTCTCCCATTGTGAGGGACTTTTTTTTGGTGTTTTAGTTTTTCAAAATTCATTGTAGTTTTCGTGGTATAGAGCAATTACAAAGTTACCTATCTCAAGGATTTTTCCCCAAATTATTAGCAATGTCTTCTTACCCGCTTCACGTATTTTGAAGATATTAATACCAATGAAAAGTATTGCTGCTCCTCTTCAATGATGAAATATGTATGTCCTTTTGGTTGAAGGATGTAAGAATATGGAATATATCCTTAATCCTTGAATATCCTGAAAAAGTATAAATTAATGGTTTTGATTTTGTTGGTACCAAAGGGTCAACATATTATGAACTAACTATGAAAAACTCAAAACGGATATCCATTATTACTATGAACAGTTGTAGGTTAAATGTAGTACATTTCAAAATTCTAGGTACAAATCAGAAGAAGCGACATCGGTGGAGACCTTTATATTGGGGTTATATCAAAACATAGACTGATATTCTCCATTTTTACTAGAGACGGTAATGTCCAAAATAAAGTACAAATTCTTAAATTTCAGCCAGATCAATTGAAAAATATGTTCTCCAGACTGTCAAGAAGTGTCATCAGTGAGGACATTTATATGGCGGCAATACCAAAACACTGTACATCATCATCTATTTTTACTATGGATGATAAGATCCAATATAAATTATAAAATTTTAGAAAAAACTGTGAAGCAAATACAACTGCTTGACAGCTCAGCTCCCCATATAGCTATTTCACGGTTGCTACTCAGCGAGGTTTAGCTGTAGTTATTCGGTCAAAAATTTAGGTCTAAGAGGCATAGCTTCGTCCAAACAAATAAGAATTACTCCTCACTTCTGTTATTTCAACTCAAAAAAACCATGTTTAGTAATTGTATTTGCACCGACAGCATATTTCTGGAGAAAAAATAGTCAAATCGGTCCGTACTTGGATATAGCCTGCATATAACTGAACCTTCCGAGTTGGCTTCTTCACGTTCTAGAAGCCACATTACCACCTTATTTGATAAATTTTATTTCGACATTACTTATACAATCAAATTTTAATTTTAAAATTTAAAAGTTCACAGTTACATAGTAGCATTCTCCAATTTGCAAAATTGAGTTATGTTTTATGTGGCGTATACATATTTTGACCTTTTAATCCACAATCGTATATGTTATAAATATCAAATTAAACTTCAACAAAGGACGGAGTGCTGCTGTTTTCACTAATTTCAAACCTTGCGGTGAATGAAATCCTGCTAGAACTAGAATGTTGTGGCTGCAAGGTCGTAGTTGATTTAATGGACCAGAAGCAGCAGCTTGGGCGTTAACCCAAACAAGATAGAATTGGTTCTCTTTACTAGGATGAAGAAGGTCCCACAAGTGTACCCTCCTCCTCTGATAAATGTAACAGATATAGTGTTTTCTGAAAGTGCCAAATTTCTAGCAAAATTTCTATATAGGAAACTGTTCAGTCAAATTTACCGCACTGGATGATGTAAGGAAGGACAAAGTCGCCTTATATTCCTGCAGGAAGACTGTACAGTCATGGTGGAACATCTCTCCTAAAATCGGCCATTGGATATATACAGGGGGCTGATGAAAGCTGCTACTAAAAAAAATTAATAGCTTTTTTTCTATTTAATGAATATGGCTATTTTTTTTTATTTTGCAGATTGATTTTTAGATTTAACAAAAATGGATAACTGGGACACTGAAACAAGAATTTGGATTGTCCGCCGCTATTACGCACTGAAGTCCGTAGTTTCGGTTCAAAGAGAGTATAGGGGCACGTTTGGCGGCAATCCTCCGAGCAAATGGACCATAAAGAGACTTGTTAACAATTTTTCCGAGCATGGGACAGTCAACAGAAGATCTTACCATCGAAACCCTTCAGAAACAATCGCTGCTGTAGCTGATGCCATACAAAACAATCCAAGAGTTTCAACAATAACCTTATCTGCTCCAATGGGTATAAGCATACAGACATTTCAGTCAATTATGCACAAAGATTTGGAGTTATTCCCACATAAAATTCAAATGGCCAATAAAGTGAAATCAGCAGACTTCCCGATTCGCTTGGAATTTTGCCAGAAGATGCTTCAAATGGTGGAAGAGGACGGAAACATGTTGAACTGTCTTTTCATGTCTGACAAGGCTCATTTCGATTTAAACAGCAACATAAACATAAACACCTGACTTTTTCTTGTGGGGTTATTGCAAACAGGAAGACTACAAAGCAAAACCTACAAATTTGAATGAACTAAAGCAATCCATTCGAGAAACAATTGCGGCTATTCCCGTCTCAACTCTCTAAGCAGTAATGAACAACTTTTTGCTAAGATGCCGCACATGCATCAACGTGCAGGGGGGGCATTTAAATTGCATTATTTTTAAATCTAATTTAGCTATATTTAATTAAATTTAATAAGCTTTAACATGAATAAAAGAAAACTGAATTCCATACACTGAAAAAAAAGTCTTAATGTAGCAATATTCATCAGCCACCCTGTACAGGGTTGCCCATATTCGACGGACCCACGGACTCGTGGGTCCGTCGACGGACCCACGGACTTGTGGGGTTATTGCAAACAGGAAGACTACAAAGCAAAACCTACAAATTTGAATGAACTAAAGCAATCCATTCGAGAAACAATTGCGGCTATTCCCGTCTCAACTCTCTAAGCAGTAATGAACAACTTTTTGCTAAGATGCCGCACATGCATCAACGTGCAGGGGGGGCATTTAAATTGCATTATTTTTAAATCTAATTAAGCTATATTTAATTAAATTTAATAAGCTTTAACATGAATAAAAGAAAACTGAATTCCATACACTGAAAAAAAAGTCTTAATGTAGCAATATTCATCAGCCACCCTGTACAGGGTTGCCCATATTCGACGGACCCACGGACTCGTTGGGCCCATTCCAATCGACGAGGCTTGTCCGCAGGCAACAATCTTTGCGTCAATTGAATTTTGTACGCGAACAAATGCAAATCAACGCGAATAATCCGTTGTAAAGTGGACCGAGCCATGCCCAACTGCTGAGAACGGCGTTTTTGGGATGTTCTTGGGGACCTCTCAACACTGGCTCGTACGGCAGCGATATTCTCGGCCTATCGCCTTGGTCGACTTTTATTTGGCCTCTTCGGATTAGAAAGAGCCTCACCAGTCCAAAATTTTTCGTATAAACGCTTAATGGTGTTCTTAGAAGGCGCACTTCTCACATTTTTTAATATTTTAAAAGCACATTGACTTGACTTCTTCTGTTGAATGTAAATTTCAACTATTTCAGAGCGCTCGCGTGGCGTGTATTGTTCCATGGTAAAAATCTGCTTGGACTGACGCTTCAAACGCGGTATGTCATTAAGCGATCTAACATCTCTGTCAAAAGTTATGGCGTTGCCAGATGGGTCCGTCGAATATGGGAGACCCTGTATATAGCTGTAGTTGTCCAACACTGTTATGGCCCATATTGCAAAAATAGGGAAATTCAAAAAAATTATTTTTCATATTTTTTATTTTGGCTATTTTTTTGGGGAGGTACCAAAAGGGACGTGGCAATAACGCCCATTTTTAATATACTATGGGTACTATAAAAACATTACACTGTACAAAATTTCAAGTGTATATTTTTGCCGTGGGGCCTCTCTCCTAAAATCGTCCATTAGATAACACTGTTATGCCGCATTTCGGTATGGTGGAGGGGCAAATGACAAAATAACCACCACCAACCTACAATCAAAAGTTCAGAGACCTGCTTGCCTAAGCATAGGCGGACTACAGCCATATACTGCAACCAGAGCGGCACTAAGAATAAACAGCCTATCAATGTGGAGGTACAAGAACTACGGTCACATGAGGATATCAAAGTGTAGTGCTATGGTAACCGACCGAGCGGACTATATGTATACCATCGGTGTACACCTTTGAGAGGATACCAGCCAGAGATGAATGGGTTCGCAGAATACCAGGTAATAGGAAACATCTCCACTTCTGTAGGGATGGTTCGAAGCATAATGAAAAGGTTGGCTTCGGTGCATACTGTGAAGAACTTAGTCTGGACTACCAGACACCTGTAGTGTTTATCAAGCTGAAATAATGGCAATATAGGAAGTCGCCAAATGACTGAGTGGCAACATAGTAATCAACACTGGCGTTGTCATTTACTCGGACAGCCACGCCACCATCAATTCTCTGGAGGTCTCATTCCTAAATTCACAAACCGCCCTAGACTGTCGCAGATCTCTTAACGAGAGGGCTGAAAGGTTTAATATACACCTCAGAAAGGTCCCTTAGCACAGGGACATCCTGGGGAACTGAAAAGCCAATGAAATTGTTAGGAAATGGACGACATTAAAAATTCTCGAGGAATTTGCATATACTGCATACTTTGGCTTGGGCAAGAGGCAATCAGGCGGTCCAACGAAAGACGGTCTGAAATCGGTACTTGTAGAGTAGCTAGACAAATCTGACCAAGATATGTCCTGATAAGGTCAAAATATCTCCTCGCACTGGAGAGGAAAATATTGCCTACGTTAGTATCAGTTCCGACGGGACACTGCCTGATCGGCGAACACGCCAGAAGATTGGGTATTGGCGCCAATGACTTCTGCAGAAGCTGTGGAGATGAGGAAGAAGTGGAGAGCATTGAGTACTTGCCATGCGACTGTCCCGCTTTGGGTAAACGACGTCTTGATATACTGGTGTCGGCCTTTCTAGGTAATCTAACAGATCATTCCGGATGCCACACTAACCAAAACCTAACCTAAGGACGGAGGATTTGTTACAAAAATCTAAATCATTAAAAGATTGACCTAAAACCTTACGTATGTATGGCGGAAAATCAGTTTTAGTATGCTTAATGTAATGCGAGATATGTCCGATATTGACTTAAAATTGGTAGTAGAATAATATTTTCCTGAAACTTTCTTTAATTTGAAGTTTTTTAATACGATTTGATCACTTTATATGGGAGATACTAAAGGAGTATATAAAATACGCCCTTTTTTATCTCAAGTTAATAGCGTTATGAAGCATTAGTATACGTTTAATTACAGTTTAAGTTTAATAAAAATCGTGAGCGAAAAACCATTTCTCTAAATTCAAACCCCTTACGAGTTGGCACCATAAATGGTTCCTTAAACTAATATAAGTCCAATATATACACCAATACGTCGTTTTACTCATATTAACCTTTGCATTAACTGTTCCCAAAACGCTCAGGAATTTTAAGGTCGCTTATACTCGTATGTATTGTAAAACCAGTGTTGAATACATTTTGACACCGAATCTAGTATAACACACTCTGGCAGTTTTTCGCTGAATTTTTGTTATCCCAATATACTACACAAAAATGCCTGCACAATTCCAGGACCTATCACATTTAAAGTCACCTTACGCTAACTTTTCATTTTTTGCACCATCTACAACGCCATTCAGCCACATTTCCCATTAACTCATCTCATTAACTGCAAAGGAAAAACAAATCTCAATAAAATAGAAAAGAAAACAGTTAATAATGACATCAATTTCAGAATAAATAAAATTGCGATTGAAAGCGGAAAATGCAAACAAATTAAATTGCAATGATTGAAAACTAAATTACGGTGATTTAATTACACTTTCCACAAAAGAAGGAACAGCGGAATAGGACCCGAGGAAAAGTGCTATGTAAAAGGCAACTATTTATATAGTCAAAGGTAGAACAAAGTGTGTGAAGTTCAAAGAAAGTTTAAACAAATTGAATGGCAATTCTCTTGGAGATGTTAAAGGAACAAAGAGTGGAAAGTTGCGGTTTGGAAAAACAAGAAAAAGTGCAAAGTGGCAAGGTTTTGTGTGCTAACTGTGAAAAAGATAACGAAAAAAATTCATTAATGAAATTTTAAATTAAATAACATTAAAATAGTTATATTAAATTGTCTGTTGCCGTTATTATTCGGTCTGTAATCGTTATGATTTAAACTGAGCTACTCTACTGCTTCTATACAGTGATAGAAAGCAAGAATTTTACATGGCAAAATATATTAAATTTTTATTATTTTATTATTCTGAATATAAAACAAAATCTGATTTACATTTAAATTTTAAGTAGACAGAAACAAATTTAATCTCTAAATGAATCTTTTAACCCATTGAATAATATTTGACAAATTTTATTTGAATGAATTAATTCCTTAGTAAAATTTTTAGCCTAATGCCTATTGACTTAATAGATTATTTGATAATAATGGATAAATTAGTTGAACAACATCATTAGTAAACTATATAATTAGGTAGCCGGTTCAAAGTCAAACAAATATTTACTTGACTACTAAATTTTCGTAATTGAATACAAATTTTCGTTTTTTATATACATACTTACTTTCTAAAGGGTGTCCCAAGAAGAGCGCAATTTTTTTTTTACGATATAATAAAGTTACACGATTTTTTCTTAAATATTTGTGATTTATTTAAAATTAAAAAATTGCGCTCTTCTTGGGACACCCATAACTTATATATTTAAAGTTTTGCAAATAGGTAAAACACTGAATTCATTTAAACTTAATGCAAATCCCAACTTACCTTTAAATCTGAAAAATTTCTTTTCAAAACTGTAATTTATTGCTTCCACTCTGGAAAATTACTCTAATTTCATTACTGTCTTAAATCTTCACAGGATTTTATTGAAGCACTTTCGAATGAAAAAGAAAATCCACTTAACCTATTTTACGATTTCCGTGAGTAAAATAAAAAAAAAACTCCTTTATGTCTATTTAATACCATCATACATACATGCACCTTTCTTATTAGGTTTTCATTGACGAATGTCTATAAAAGTGTAATAGTCGGATAGATATTTTAGAGGTTAAACGGGAAAATGTTTGTTAAACTTTAATACAATTATCTCCGATCCATCAACCAAGTATTGAAAAAGAATTTGAAAGCAATTTGCTCAAAATAATAAAGAAGTAAAGGAAGGTTTAAATGATAGTAGTACAGAATAAGGAGAAGCACGAGTATACACGTTTTTAACGTAACTATTGACATATATTTCTAAAACATTTTAAATCGGAAAGTAAGAAATTTCAGTCGGCTAAACCCACTAAGGTATACCCTTAGTGGGTTTAGCCAATATGCAATATGGTATATTATATTATAATATTATGAGCTATACCCTACACCACACTGTGGTACAGGGTATTATAAGTTTGTTTCACGGCAGATGTTTGTAACACCTGAAAATAACACAGCTAGACCCACCTTAAAGTATACCGATCGACTCAGAATCACTAGCTGAGTCGATTTAACGATGTCCGTCTGTCCATGTAAAGTTGTTCGTCGACTACAGGTCGCAATTTCACTCCAATCGTTCTGAAATTTTGCAGTTTAGAGTATTTCGCGGCTGTTAAGATCACTATTGAATTTGGTTGAAATCGGTTCATATTTAGATATAGCTCCCATATATATCTTTCGTCCGATTTGGCCCTTTAGTCCTATAGAAGCTGTATTTTACATCCAATCGTTTTGAAATTTAGAATGGTAGAGTTTCTTGATCCATGAACCAACACTACCGAATTTGAAGAAAATCGGTTAAGATTTAGCTATAGCTCCCATATACATATTTCGTCCGATTTGGCTCTTTAGATCCAATCGTTTTTATACCCTACACCAAACTGTGGTACAGGGTATTATTTAAGTATAAAATGTCCCAAAAGTAAATTTATGTAAACAATTTTTACATGAATTACAAAATTTATATATCAGAGTTATTCAATATTACGAGAGTGGTGTAGGGTATTATATAGTCGGCACCGCCCGACTTTAGCCTTTCCTTACTGGTTTTGGTATGTCATGGCTTTTTTTGTATGGGAGGTATTAAAACGGATCTGGTGATGACTCCCATTTTTAACAGGACTGCAGGGATTTTAAAAACATTACATTGTGCAAAAATTTTGAGTAACCTTTCGATGTTTTTTGGCTGTAATTTAAAAAAAAAATGAAAAACTTTGATTCTTCTTGTGGATTATTTTTATTTGGTCTTTTAATTTTTTTACATCAAGTCGAGAATATGATGTCATGTAAATGGCCGCCGCCACAGTTGATTGTCATTTGAGCCCTTTTTATGGCATTTTCCATCACTTTGGCCAAAACTTCCGGCGATAGGTCCTCACATTCTTGACGGATATTGTCTTTAAGAGCTGCAAGAGTCTGAGGCTTGTTGACATAAACCCGCGACTTCAAAAAGCCCCACAAAAAGAAGTCTGGAGCGGTCAAATCAGGCGATCTTGCTGGCCAGTCCAAATCGCCAAAACGGGAGATTAGGCGCCCGGGAAATGCATCCTTCAGCATATCGGTTGTGGCACGTGCAGTGTGTGCCGTTGCACCGTCCTGTTGGAACCACATGTTTTCAAATCCCAATTCATCAAGCTGCGGAAAAAGAACTCGTTGATCATTGCTCTGTAGCGCTCACCATTCACAGTAACCGTTTGGCCCGCGACGTCTTCTAAGAAAAAAGGTCCGATGCCTCCTCCAGCGAAAACAGCACACCATACAGTGACTTTGAGCGGGTGTAATGGCTCTTCGTGGGTTACACGCGGATTTTCAGTGCCCCAGAAGCGTTAATTTTGCTTATTTACGTACCCGCTAAGATGGAAATGGGCCTCATCACTCATGATTATTATTGATGAAAAATCATCTTCCTCTTGGTGGTGGTTAAGGATGGCTTGAGCGTATGTTAGACGCGATTGGCGGTCAGCAGCTAACAGCTGATGCACCGTCTGGACTTTGTACGGAAACATCTTCAAATCTTGTACCAAAATTCGCTGTAGAGACCGTCGACTGATACCCATTTGCGTGGCACGTCGTCTGGTCGATGTCGACGGCGCTTTCATGGCATCCTCGGCTACAGCAGCAATATTCTCTGCAGAACGGCTACTCCGGGGTCTGCCACGCCTGGCAGCATCTCGTGTTGTGCCAGTCTCTTCGAGGCAAGCGGCTAAACGTCGCAGTGTTTCGCCAGTAGGCGTTGGACGGCCAGGAAATCTGCGACGAAATTCACGTTGTGCCAAAGTCACCGACCGATTATTGGTCAAATAAATAGTCAGCAATATTCCGCGTTCTGGAGCAGTGTAGCGTAACATTGTTTATTAACGTGTTTACTACACAAATGTCAAAACAGAACTGACATTAGGGGCCAATCGCAAAATTTATAGCATTTTCTGATAGGAGGATTACTTTTGCGCCACCTTGTATAAGATGTTAAATTTTGGTATACAATTGTGCATTTGTGTGGGATGTTACAAGAGGTGTATGATAATAACGCCCATTTTTCACTGGACTGTAGTTACTATAAAATCATTACAGTGAACAATATTTCATTCATTTCTGTGCACTATTATTAAAGTTATAAGTTCAAAATGGTCCATTTGTATGGGAGGTACCAGGGGGGCGTGCCAATAGCGCCCACTTTTCGGTGGGTTGTAGGTACTACAAGAGCATAACACTGTACAAAATTTCAAGTATTTGTATGAATGTATGTTAAAGCTCCAAGCAGTGAATTTTTGGTGCAATGTATGGTCAAACATACATGGGGTCTTAAGCAGGGTTACCATACGTCCTCCTGTGGGAGGACACGTCCTCCTTTTTTAACCAGTGTTCTCCCGTCCTCCCTCCTTTTTCAAAAATGATGGATTTGTTCTCCTTTTGTTACAAATTAAAATTTTTCACAATCAGTAAACCCCCACATGAATTATACTCGCAACTACTTGTAGTACAAAGTTAGTACTACAATAATGAGCTCGATGACTGAAATTTGGTATAGATACTTCTTATAGCTGCAGTTAACTTAGGATTGAAAATGGGCAATATCGATCAATTTTTAGCATGTTCTGTCCGATTTGACTTATTAACTCCACAGAGACTGCAAATTTCAACTGGACAAACTGATATTGGTAATTTGGGAGTATGTATATCCAGAACCCTTCAGACGAACAATGGTCATCATAGGTCCATGTTTTGAAATAGCCCCCACACAAAGGTACCTCAAGATTTTACTTCTTAACGCAACAAATTTCAAAGAAACAAAAAGCATTTAACATGTAATCTATGGTGTAGGGTATGCAAAATTCGGCTTGTCAGATCTTAACGCCGCTTCACTTAATTTTTATAATTAACACCTAAAAATACTGGAGCTAGACCCACTTTAAAGTGCACCGATTGTCTATCTGTCTATTTAAAATTGTTTCTTAAGTACAGGTCGCACTTTCATTCTGATCTTGCTGAAATTTGACAATAAGGGCTATTTCATACCTGGGAAGAAATTGGTCAATGTCGGTTTAGATATAGGCGCTATATAAATTTTCTTTCCGCAGCAGGATGGAGTTTCTTGATCCAAGAGCCCGCATTGCCGAATTTGGTGTAAATCTGCTCAGATTTAAATGTAGCACCCAAGAACAAACCTTGCCAAATTTGAAGACAATTTTTTCAGATTTCGATATAGTCCTCCGATTTTGCATCTAAGCGCTACAAAATAAAAATTGTTGTACAAAGCATTATCATAGGAAATTCTATTTTTTAAATGTCATCCGCATGTTTCAAGCTCTCTTTGTAAATGTTACAAATGTCCTCCTTTTCTGACACAAAACTCCTACTCTTACACTCTTGGCTCGTAGCAAATGATATACGGGGCCTGTATAATAGAAAAGTTAAATTTTAAAATATTTTGGGCTTCGATAGACCCATAGTTTACTGTGCCGATCGGCATAGAATCAATTTCTGGTTCAATTAAGCCATGTCCGTCTGTACATGTATTCTTGTTATCAAAGTGCAGGTCGTAAATATAAAGCAATCTTTACGAAAATTGGTATAGAGGCATTTCATAGACTAGAGATCCCTATGGGAAATGGGACATATCGGTCCATGTTTTTATATAGCGCTCATATAAAGGTCCCAACCGATGTCATTTCCTGACAATCTAGAGAACACACTTTTCAATGGATCTGGCTGAAATTTAATTTACACTTTATACTGAACCTAATCGTCCCTACTAAAAATGGGGAACATCGGCACATGGACCTTATCGTCCCAAGTAAAAATGGGGAACATTGGTCCATGTTTTGATATAGCCCCCATATAAATGTCTCCACCGATGCCACTCTTGACGCTCTAGAGAACGGATTCTTCAATTGACTTGGCTGAAATTTAACAAGTTACAATGTTTATTGGACCTAATCGCCCATAGTAAAAATGGGGTACGTTTTGTCCATGTTTTTGTATATCCCCCATATAAAGGTCCCCAGCAAGAATTTTTACTTTATATTGCACTTAATCGTTTCTAGTGGAAATAGGAAACATTTTCATATTGCTCCCATGTAGAGGTCCCTTCCGATTAGACTTCTTGGCGTTCTAGGGAATGCAATTTTTTTAACCCATCATGCGGAAATTTAAGCTTTTGTACTTCATATTGAAATAAAAAGTCTCTAGTGAAAATGGAGTATATCGGTCAGTGTTTTGATAAGTATAAGATCCTCGTGAGGGTAATTTTAGTTATAGTTATAAGTAATAATGGTTATCAATGCATTTGTTGACAAACAATGGTATTATACAGTCGGCCCCGCCCGATTTTAGTCTTTCCTTACTGGCTTTATGCAGGCACACTTGTCTCACACTTATTGCGTCGCAGACCAATATTTCAAGGTGTTGCAAACGGAATGACAAAGTTAGTATATCATGGTGGAGGGTAAAAAAATAATTGCAGCACAGGGGAATGACGCACGTGAGTGTGATAGCTCATTTTGGAAAGCAAGGCGCGACTTACATTATTTTATGGATATTGTTGGCGAAAATCCAAACACAAGTATACGATTATGTTGTAGATTAATACTATTTCTAATTTTAATTATTGGAAGTCAAAAAAGGTTGGATTTTTTTATGTATTCAGGGACATAAATAATCAACCATAATAATATGTAGTATGTAATTGATATTAAACCAGTAAGGAAAGGCAGAAAGTCGGGCGGGCCCGACTATATAATAACCTACACCTCCCTAACAATGTGATAAAGGTCATTGCGATAATAATTTGGAATAATTGGCAAGTAGGCAGGAACATATTATCTAATTCTGAGCCGATAATCGCTAAATTAGGCAATATTCGTTCCTAAATTGAGACACATCTTTCCGGAAAATAATAATGATCGGAAGTAAAGTACAAAGTTCTATAGCGCTTTGATACCAAATCAGGAGGAACATATATATGGAGGTTATATATAAATCTGAACCGATTTTCTCTGAATACTCATTCATGTAAAAAGACCTCTTTCTGTAGAATTTCGTACTGATCGGATATAAAATACAGTTTCTACAGCATTTACATGTTACATGTCAAATCGGTGGTAACATATATATGGGGGCTATATCTAAATCTGAACCGATTTTCTCCGAATTTGGCAGTATTCCTTCGAGTAATAAGAAACCTTTTTCTGCCGAATTTCGCACTGATCGGATATAAAATATAGTTTCTACAGCATTTACATGTCAAAGCGGGGGTAATATATATATAGGGGCTATATCTATATATATAGGGGCTATATCTAATATATAAAATAAAATTTTTACAGCGCTTACATGTCAAATCGATTTCTTCCGAATTTAAAAGTGTTCATTCATATAATAGGAAACCTCTTTTAGCCAAACTTCATACTGATCAGATATATGTAAAATACAGTTTTTACAGCACTTACAGGACAAATCGGGGGTAACATATATATGGGGGCTATATCTAAATCTGAATCGATTTCATCCAAATTTAAAAGTGTTCATTCATATAATAGGAAACCTCTTTTAGCCAAACTTCTTACCGATCGGATATAAAATACAGTTTTTACTGCACTTACAGGACAAATCGGGGGTAACATATATATGGGGGCTATATCTAAATCTGAACCGATTTTCTCCGAATTTAGCAGTATTCTTTCATGTAATAAGAAAACTCCTTTTGCCGAATTTCGCAGTGATCGGATTTAAAATACAGTTTCTACAGCGCTTATATGTCAAGTCGGGGGTAACGTATATATAGGGGCTATATCAAAATCTGAACCGATTTCTTCCAAATTTAACAGTGCTCATTCACATAATACCTCTTTCTGCCGAATTTCATACTGATCGGATATAAAATAAAGTGTTTATAGCGCTTACATATCAAATCGGGGCTAACATATACATATATGGGGGCTTTATCTAAATCTGAACCGATTTTAACCAAATTCAATAGGGGCAAAAAAAAGATATATGTAAAGTTTCGTCGAGATCGGCACATAATTGCGACCTGTACTTTGATTACAAGAATACATGCACAGACAGACGGACAGACAGACGGACATAGCTAAATCAACTCAGAAAGTGGTTCTAAGTCGATCGGTATAATAAACGATGGCTATATTTCTTCTCCTTTTGGGTTTAACAAACAAATGCACAAAGTTATTATACCCTGTACCACAGTGTGGTGTAGGGTATAAATATAAACATTAATAGAAAACATAAAGCATTAATATTATATTTTATTATACCCTACACCACACTGTGGTCCAGGGTATTATGAGTTTGTGCGTTTGTGTGTAACACCCAGGAGGAGAAGAGCTATCTCTTCTCCTCGTTCCATCGTTTATTATACCGATCAACTTGCAATCACTTCCTGAGTCGATTTAACCATGTCCGTCCCTCCGTCTGTAGATGTATCGTTGTAATCAAAGTGCAGGTCGTATTTATAGTCGGATTGTGATGAAATTTTAGCACAATGTTCTTTTTTGGCCCACGGACTATCCCTATTGAAATCGGTCACAATCGGTTTAGATTTAGATATAGTCCCCATTAGACCTCGCCTCACTTATATTGAATTTTTTTTTCGAATTTTGCATTTGGGGATTTTTTAAATATGCGATTTGATGTAAAAATTCATGTGGTAAAATTTGAAGTCGATCAGAGTGTGCCAACCCGTGCCACAATGAGGTCAAAGTTCAAAATATATAGAAAACAATCGTTTTTTCATTTATTTATTATATAAAAAAACATGCAATTCATATAATGTTTTCTTAATTTGCAATTTTTTATATTCAAACATTTCATTAAAAAAAAGAAGAGAATTAATATTATTAAATTATTATAAGAGCGACGATTTAGCATATGATGGGAATTCCTTTCGGTAGTTCTCAACAACATGAAGCAAGTACTGCTTGTCATCTTCGCTATGTGTTAAGAACCGGTTAAAATCTGTAATAAGTTTGACTTTTCTCTCAGCAGCATCATTAACAACATTCATATTTTTCAGAATTTGAACGCCTTTAATGTATTCTGGTCTTTCGTCCCAATCTGAGGGATCAAAGTTTAAAAAATTGGTGTCTATTTCCAAACGTGCAAAAAAGGTTTAATTTTATGTGTTACAAAGCAACTCAAATCTTTAGATTGAAATTCTTTTAATTCTTCTACACTAGCGCAAACTTTTTTAGGCAGTGAAATTACATTGTCTTCCTCAGTTTCGATCTCAGTTGCAAGTGCCGCAACCATTTCTCTTTTTACGTCAAAGTCCACGTTGAAATCAAAAAACGCAAGAGCAACTAACTCTTCCGATAAATACCATAGGTGGTTTCGGATTTTTACTAATAATGGTATTGATATGTTTGGGTCAATATAACTTGCAATCTTTATAACCGACTGTAAATCGTTATTTGGTGCTTCGACAGCATAAGTGGTTGTGAACCAGTACGGAACACAGAGGCGTACCAGAAATATACAAATATTTCGCAAACAATTCAACTGGCTGGAAGATATTTGAAACTGTTTTTGTAAAGCATATATTTTTAAAACATATATGGCTTTCGACATGAATCTTGCATGGGATATTGCCCCAGGTGCATGAAATGCGAAATTTGGGATGCTGCCACCAAGAAAAATATACGTAAGTTGTAATAAATCTTTATAATCATGTCGAATATTGTTTTTTTCTAAATGTTTAATACAAAATTCTTTGCTGATGTTACATTCTTCGACACTTACAGCACGTTGCGCTTCTTCATCCATAATAGCAACTTTGAAATCTTCCAAATTAAAAGTGTTCCATTCCCGTGAAAAACGTTCAAATATACCAACTTCTGGACCACAAAATTTTCCAAAATATACCTCAAAAACAGCTCGCAGTAAAATTTTTGCAATATGATGCCAGCACGGTAACCACATCAAACTCCGATCTAATTTTTTCTCCAGCAACATTGCTGCCCCATTATGTTGACCAGTGTTGGTAGCAGTTGTGTCAAAGCACACCATTTCTAATGAATTTATCATGTTCATTTTCGTTAAATAATCATATATTGATTGTGCGATTGCTGCTCCAGATCCAACTTCAATAATTGGAATAGCAATTAACTTTTCAATTTTTTCTGCAGTTAAAACAATAGCTTTTCCAGCCATTGCAGGAAGTAGTTTACCATCCCAATGTAGAACGAATGTGTCAGGAATCTGAAAAATGTTAATTCTGTGAAATAGTCATAACAATTTTAAAATGAATTGTATTACCTTGAAATTCTCAATAATTTCTTTGCCATGACGTTGATGATATTCTTTGCGTTGTCTTCTCAAACTTGTAGAATTAAGAACCAAATCTTCAATATTGTGACCTAAAGCTTTCGCTGTCGCAGAAATAAAATGGATTGCGAGTGGAGGCGATGTATTACCAGCATCCATGCATGCCAAAATTCTGTCATCTGTGAATTTTTTCTTAACACGATTCTCTGTCGGGTTAATGTTTTTTGGTTCAATTGTCGGCGAATCTGCAAAATATAAAAGCTATTTTGTATTTTATATTAGATCAGCATGAAATTTGGCATAGAGAGTTCTCTTAATACATGAATGAACTCTGCCAAATTCGGGGATAATAGGTTCAGAGTTAGATATAGTCCCCATATATATGTTATACCCGATTTTACATGTAAGCGCTGTAGAAACCGTATTTTATATCCGATCCGTACGAAAGTCGGCAGAGAGAGTTTTCTTATTACATGTATAAAGAATGCCAAATTCTTATCGCAATGCCCATTTTCGCATTGTTAGGGAGGTGTAGGATATTATATAGTCGGCCCCGCCCGACTTTCTGTCTTTCCTTACTATTTTACATGGAAATAATTTGATTAAGTAAATAATTACTATTATTGTAAATTTTTTTAAAAGATTAAGTGAGTTAAGTTAATTCAACTCAGTATGTTATTAGGTACACTGCATTTTTAATTTACTAATATTTCAAATTATATACAGATCAGCATGAAATTTGGCATAGAGAGTTCTCTTAATACATGAATGAACTCTGCCAAATTCGGAGAAAATAGGTTCAGAGTTAGATATAGTCCCCATATATATGTTACACCCGATTTTAAATGTAAGCGCTGTAGAAACCGTATTTTATATCCGATCAGTACGAAAGTCGGCAGAGAGAGTTTTCTTATTACATGTATAAAGAATGCCAAATTCTTATCGCAATGCCCATTTTCGCATTGTTAGGGAGGTGCAGGATATTATATAGTCGGCCCCGCCCGACTTTCTGTCTTTCCTTACTAGTTTACATGGAATTAATTTGATTAAGTAAATAACTACTATTATTGTACATTTTTTTAAAAGATTAAGTGAGTTAAGTTAAGTCAACTCAGTATGTTATTAGGTACACTGCATTTTTAATTTACTAATATTTCAAATTATATACAGTATGTATTCTGGATTCAGTGAGTTTCTGTCGTTAGGCTTAGCCCCACCGTGCTCTAAACACCTGGGTGAATACATGCGTCGACCAACGCGCCCCCCTACAGAGAGCATGAGTACCAATCATTCCGTGTTCCTGGACCCCTTTGCCCTCCTCATTGGTTAGGAGAGGTGCCCATCTAATACTACTTGCCATTCTATGGGTCATGGCACCCGGTTGGTTTGCAACTCCACAACCGAGAATATTCTCCCCCAGCGAACAACAGCCACTACGACAGGAACCTGCGTTCCGAGGGCTTTCCTGACTCCCGTGGTACCTGATTAAGTGATGTGGTCAGACTGAGTAGTCGAAGATACTACCAGTTAGACTCCAGAAAATCTAGGACTGGTGACCAGTCTGAGATCACGGTCCTGTCCCCATCCTGGGAATAGCTGGGAACTATAGGATTCGTAGATCCCCCTTCAAATTATATTCAGTCAAAACTTTGTGGTTACCCGTCATTCGATGTCCATTATAAAGGAATTCCTCATAAACTTAAAAATAATCATAAAACTTTACCGCCTCTCCTGAAAGCTACCTGTCCTTAGGACTTGGCAACTTAGCTCTATATAAGTCGTATCTTACATCTGGTCATTATACAATTTAAAAAAATTATTATACAAGTTTGGACCCGTTTTTTTAATTATAATTGAACATAGAAAATCACAACTTTTGTACAAGATACAACAACTTAAACACAACAAAAATTAGCTTAAAAGTTCATAATTTTTAGGGAAATGTGTGAAGATTTTAGTAGGTTTAAGATTAAACAAGAAAAGTAAGAAGGATTAAGTTCAGAACAGTTCGTTGAAATTTGAGTTTTTGTGGCGTTACGAAGTCAAATCTAGATGGATGGACCGGAGGAGGAGGGAGGGAGGGTTTCCCATTTACCAATTTTCAGTCCGATCACTTGACATTTGTGGTCTCCATGACGTTAAGAAGTCAAATCGGGGAGATGCTATATATATATGGGTGCTTTATCGAAAAATAAGCCGATATCGCCTATCTTCAATCCATAGTTACCAGCAGCTATAAGAAGTATACGTATTTATATACAAATTTCAGTCATCTAGCTTAATTATTGTGGAATGTTGCGTGATTACAACAGACGGACATGGCTAAATCGTACTGTATGGGCCCCAGATCAATATTTCGAGGTGTTTCAAACGGAGTGACAAAATGAATATTCCCCAATCCTATGGAGGAGGATATACAAAATATATATCCTATATCCAAGGAAGTCTACATAAGGTCTATACATTTTTGTAGTGTCAATGAAAACGATAGAATGTTTGAGAACAACAGATTTATTTCCAATTTTATAGTCGCCCACTGTGCAGCGTCGTTTATGCCATAATATTATAAAGCCAACCTATTTTCGTAACCAAAGAAATGTAAAACTTTTCTCTGGTTTGATAATAAGGGATGTACCCAAAAAAATCTTTCCACTTTTCGCAGAAAATTTTTCATGTTTGAATTCCAACGCTCTGATATGAAGCACACATATCAAGTATAGGAATCTGCCCCCGCGTTTATATTCGTAACGTGATCCAATAAAAGAGCTCAGCTATGCGCCAAAAAAAAAATTGTCAACATTTCACGATATTGAATGGAAATAGCTGTTTTGGCGTAAGTAACCCTTATAAACATTTGAAATTCAATAGTATAAATGCTGCACAGTCTGGGGCTAAAAACCTATAAAACGCCAAAAAGAAATCCTAAGTGAAAGTAAATACGACAGTTGTTTACACGCCAAAGGAATTTTTTCCAGGGAACTCTACCCCCCTCCCAACCGCATTGGAGGTGTCGAGTTGCTACTTTGTCAGGCAAACACATTTGCCTTAGATATGAAAATCCTTTGGCATTAAATATTTTGAGAGGTCGTGGGTTGTTTTTTTCTTTGTTTTTCAATAAATTTTATTAACACAATCATCACATGTTCGTGAGCACAAAAAAGCACTGGGGCTGCCGACAGACATACAGGCAGACAGATGCAAATGGAGACTGACAGACAAGCCAATGGGGGGAAAGGTGGTACTGTTTTATATTCCCCGGTGCTTTTACGAGTTTTCTTTCCCTATGAGTCAAACAAAGTATTGGGATTTGAAGTGTATTTTGATGGCTGACTGGTTGTCTGTCTGTCAGTGCGTTTTTTTCTGTTATATATACGTTTTACGTTATTTTTTACGATAAGCCCTGAATTAGAGCTTTAAAATGTTTCATATGGAATATTTTCTTCATCTCAATTTTTTTCTAAATCCCTTGGTTTTAGTCTGTAGAGTCATATAGACGTCTTCGGGGTTAACATTTTGGATCTGTTGTTGCACTTGTTCTTGCGTTAAGCTTTTGGGGGAGAGAGAGAGGGGGAGAGGTATCATCATTATATTCTATATCCATAGATTTTATATGAATTTCAATTTCATTCGATTTACAAAGGATATAAATATATCTTAGCATTTATTTTTTGATATTTTCGAAGGGGAAGTTTTTAATTTCGAGTATGGGAGTGCACTTAATGTGGACTCTTACTTGTTTATTTTAGGAAAAAAGTATATATTTGTATATAGTATTTTTTAAGAAGTTAGTGGTGTAAATTAATTCCATTCTTATTTCGACTTATTTGTAAATGATAAAAAATATTAGGTATTATTTTTGGTACTTAGTATTAACGAAATAAAAACTATATAACGATAAAAAAATAGTAAGGAATGAGAGAAAGTCGGGCGGCGCCGACTATGTAATACCCTACACCTGCCTTATAATGCGGAAAGGAGCATTGCGATAATAATTTTGAATAATTGAGTTTGTTTCGGTTAACACAGTAGTTAGCTGCACCTCTTCATCAAGGTTTTTTCCAAAGAAGAGTGAAAGATATTGATTAAAATAAACTAGATCTGAGACGATAACCTTAAATGCGCAGCATTCTTTCAAATATCAAGTATCGGAGGGAACAAATAGATATATGGGACTATATATAATAGGACTATATATAATTTAAACATATTTGGATCAAAAAAACTCATATCTGCTAAATTATATGAAGATCGGACGAAAACTACAGTTTCAATAGAGTTAAGATATATAGCCACATTGTGGCTATATCTTAATCTGAACCAACTTTCCCCAAATTAAGCAGTATTCGCTTCTAAATTAAGAAATTTCTTTCTGCCAAATTGTGCAATGATTGGGAGTAAAGTACAACTTATGTATATATAATGATTGGGAGTAAAGTACAACTTCTATATCGCTATATTGATTCCAAATCGAGGGTAACATACTTATGAGGGTTATATGTAAATCAGAACCGTTTTACCCAAATCTGGCAGTGTTCATTCGTGTAATAAAAATCCTTTTTCTACTAAAGTTCATAATGATCGGATATAAAATACAGCTTCTATAGCGCATTGATGCCACATCGAGAGGAACATATACACCCAATTTGCATTGTTCATTCGTGTAATTAGAAACCCCTCTCTGCCGAATTTCGAAGTGATCGGATATAAAATACAGTTTATACAGCACATATGTATATATCAAATTGGGTGTAAGATATATATGGGGGCTATATCTAAATCTGAACCGATTTTCTCCAAATCTTTCTGTGTTCATTCATGTAATAAGAAAACTCTCTCTGCCGAATTTCGAACAGATCGGGTGTAAAATACGGTTTGTACAGCGCTTACATGTCAAATCGAGTGTAACATATATATGGGGACTATATCTAAATCTGAACCGATTTTCCTCAAATATGGCGGTATTCAATCATGTAATAAGAAGGCTTTCTCTGTTGAATTTCGTACTGATCGGATATAAAATACGGGTTCTACAGCGTGTACATGTCAAATCGGGGGTATGATCTATATGGGGGCTATATCTAAATCTGAATCGATTTTGGCCAATTTCAATAGGGATCGTCCCTGACCCAAAAAAGATCACTGTGCTAAATTTCATCATAAGCGGATCATTAATACGACCTGCACTTTGATTACAACGATACATGGACAGACAGACGGACATGGCTAAATCGACTCAAAAAGTGATTCTATGTCGGTCGGTATAATAAATAATTGGTCTATCTCTTCTCCTTTTAGGAGTTACAAACAAATGAATAAAGTCATAATACCCTGTACCACAGTGTGGTGTATTGTATAAATATTGTAAAGCGCTTAGATTCAGAGAGGATATGCTGGGGCTATATCTAAATCTGAACTAAATCTGCTAAAATATGTAGAGAAATGCGAATATAGCGGTTAGATACAACATTTTCTACAAATTCGCTAGAGTTCTTCCTTGAAACACAAAAAATCTTATCTGCTAAGTATCATAATTATCGGATTACAGTC
Organism: Eudasyphora cyanicolor; assembly: GCA_963930755.1. Taxonomy (NCBI): domain Eukaryota; kingdom Metazoa; phylum Arthropoda; class Insecta; order Diptera; family Muscidae; genus Eudasyphora; species Eudasyphora cyanicolor. The sequence continues at coordinate 35,934,895 of OZ005737.1, read as the reverse complement.
CTCCTCTAGGGCTCAAATGCTAAATCGGATAAACATATATATGAGAGTTATATTTTAAATGTGAACAGATTTTCCAAGAATTTTGCAGTGTTCACTCATTTAAAGGGTGGGCCATTTAAAATTCTAAATTTGAGCACAGCATCCTGAGACAACTGAAGCGTTGAAACATGAAATCGAAGTTGCCATTGAAGAGATTCGACCCAAAACTGTCGAGAAACAACTGTTGAACCAAAGTCAACAGGGATCGTCCTTGGGTCGAAAGAAATATATGTGCAAAGTTTCGTTGAGATCGGACCATAAATGCGACCTGTACGAGTTTGATTACAAGACAACATGCAAGCACAGACAGGCTGACATAGCTAAATCAACTCAGGAAATAAACGATAAGTCTATTTCTTCTCCTTTTAGGTGTTACAAACGAATGCACAAAGTTATAATACCCTAGAGTATAAAAATGGTAAAGGTTTTATATTCTACCTTTGCGATTATCGAAAATTTGGCTAAGATTTGAAATTTTCGTAAAAAATGGTGTAAATTTGAGAAGCGAATTCTTGCCATTCTTTTTTCGAAAATATCCTCCATGAGGCTTCCCTTAAGATGATTATAAATATGTTATACTTTCTTTCTCCTCTCACTTTCCAGGGAGGAGGATATATCTCATTTGCTACGAACCAAAACTGTAACACATCGAATGAGTGACCTTAGACCCCAAGTTTGTTTGGTGGAGATTTGATTTGGGTCATTTTAAGTAATTTGAGCTATGTCCGTCCGTCCGTCTGTCTGTGTGTCTGGCTGCTGGCTGATGCGCATGATAACTCTTGAAAGGAGTAACCGATTGACTTCAAATTTGGTATGCAGCAATATATTTCTCCATCTCAATCTAAGTTCAAAGTTGAGCCATGGTGGTCCACATCTTCTAGTACCTCCCCCAAAAGTTTAACAAATAGTGAAATATTGATTCTTTAATAACTTCTATACTACTTATTCGAATCTACCCTCCCATGGTGGAGGGTATAACAAGAATTCATCGCAGTAAAAGGTTTTTAAATCAGTTCATATATTGTTATAGTCCACCTATAGATGTCGCTCCCAAAAAGGCTTATTTAAGCCATAATTCAAAGAAATTTAGCTGAAACTTTGCAGTTTAAATTATATTTTGGCAAGAATTTATCTCAATAAAATTTATACAAATAACATTTTATTTTATTGTAATCCCCGTGTAGATATAACTCTCAAAAAAGCTAGTTCAAGCCGCAAACACCACATTTTACAGGTGAAGTTTGGCTAAAGAATTTGCGGCCTAAAAATTGCAGCGTTCGTTTTTTTAGTAATTTGCCTAAACTAAAAGGATAGTTTCATGATTTACTCCATATCCAGAGATTTTTCCAGTAATAAAATTGAATGCAGTCCATGGTGGAGGGTATATAAGATTCGGCATAGCCAAACTTAACACTTTTACTTGTTTGTAATGAAGGTTAGGGAATTCGTAAGTTGATTTACCCGACTCAACTTTCTTACTTATCGAACTTATCCTGAGATAGAAGAGCCAGGCAGACAGGCGGAGATTGCTCAAATAACTAAAAATATTCTACAACGGATTTCCACCAACTTCGATTCCCTCATCCATTAATGTGAGTGTGTAAATGTTACTAAGTCTGGAATTACGGAGGATTCGGATTAGTATTATAGACGTTCTTAGGAAATCAAAAGTTCACTAAAGTGTTTCCCTTTGAGGGGGAGGTACTAAATGCAGCAGACCAATATGTCTCATCTTCCAACTTAGACTGGGAAAAAGACCCTTCCCTTAAGCCTCCTTGATATTCTACAAATCACATTTAAGATTAATATGGCTTAGATATAAGAATTGGAATTTTAGATATAGCCCCAATGTGTATATTTAACTGCCTGTTTCGAATCTATTGTTTACTCTTTGAAATTTTAAAAAAAGTTTCTTGATCTGCGAATTAACACTGCCGTTGTTAGATTCTTATATATTTGCATCTCCTGACTGTCATCAAATGCCACATTTTTCCACCAATATATATAAAAAGTGGAGGATATAAGTTTCTGATGGTAACAATAAGTCGTATCTAAAGATAGTTGCTTCAGATCTAGTCTACATAAATATGTAACTCTCGACTAAATGATAGAAAAGCTAGATTTTTTCAACATATATTTATTAAATTTTAAGGGAGAGGAGTTTCTTGATTTGCTTAATTGAATGAGCAGTACCGAATATATGCCAAATTTTGCATCTATTTTTACAGAAGCCAAACTTCCAAGCGATGTTTATGCAATTTGAGAGAGATAGATTTCTTGATCAACTGAATTTGAAGAAAAGCGGAGCTGATTAAGAACAACTACTGTAGTATATACCTGTAGGGAATCCTTTTAAATTAGGAATACATTAAATTATATTCTTTCGGACGCTTTTTGAGGTTATTCACAAAATGTAGCTTTTTCTTGGAGAAAATCCTAATTTTCCGTTTTACTAAATATATCACATAATTTGTTTTTCTTTTCTTTTAATTTCATTTCCAAACACGTTCCTTTCAGGTTTACTAATCTCTCAATCTCAAACGTTTTTGGAGGGGGAGAACAAAGTCAAATATTAACGCACCCGTTACACATGATTAAAGTTAATTATTCGTTTACCACTCCACCGGTACCGCAAGTCCCACAAGGCCTTCCTCCTTCATTTCCCGCAACTTCAGCTGCTCTTGATTTAAATCTTTGCAAAGTAGCAAGAAAATGGAATTTTGTTAATTAAACTTAAAGCAATTTTCTCATGAATTAAACTAATTTTCTTGCAAGAACAAAGGCAAAAGCATTGCCAACCCCACCGGCACCCCGCACATCCTTTTGAAAAACAATGCTCTCAGACACAGTCGTGACGAACATGAGGAATTTCAGAAGGCAGAGAGTAGAGAAGGTGACATGTGGGGAACGTAGAGGGCAGAGAGCAGAATGTTGCACATTAGCACATACAGCAACATTGAACCCAACACGTTTTCACATATGTCTAATGTCAACTGCATTGTTGTAACAAAGTTCTTAAAACAAACAACGCAAAAAATCAACAACAAACATATGAACAAGAAGAATACGAACAACATTCCAAAAGTCCCACCCCCAGTAAAAAGGGTAGGGGCCTTGGAAAGGGCAACCCGTATTGAAAAAAGTTTTCAAAGATTGTCGAAAAGTTTGTCCTTTGACACTTTTTTGGAGCAGAAAACATGCTGCTGCTGCCAAGCAACAACAAAAACAAACACTTATAGGAACGCACGTTTTGCACGTATCTACAAATGCTGTTTTTTGTTGTGCGTCACTGTCGTTTGTCTTCGGCTGGTGTTTGGTGGCAACATGTCTCAACATGCCTCTGCATGCCCTGCAGACCGCAGTGCCCACAAAACGCTCACTCCCGTACCGCACTCCACCGCAAAGCGCAATTACATGAGTGTATGTTAACGAGTATCGTGGTATCTTAACTTAAACGTTATGACTTTTTCACTCACCGGTTCCAGAAAAAACAGAGTGGGGTGGGCGGGATGTTGCTCAGCTATGCTACACTAGTCGAAAATTTAATAAATCTGATGGATATTGTTTTATATTTTTAAAAGTTTAACAGTTTTTATGATTAAATTTGAATGATTCAGATTTTAATTTACTTTAATACAAATTAGCTAATTTTAATACCATCCACCATAGGATAGTATTTATCTATTGCTACGGACTAAAACTGTAACACAACGAAGGAGCGACCTAAGACCCCAAGTATGTTTCTGGGAAAATCCATTGTAGGATATTATAATTCATTTGAGTAATTACCTGTCCTTCCGTCCGCCCATCTGTCTGTCTGTCTAGTGCACATGTTAACTGTCGAAATGATAACGGATTGCCTTTAAATTTGACATGTACTAATATTTCTTTCTATCTAGGGCTAAGTACCTTCCCCCTAGTACCTCCCTCACAAAGAATCAAGATTTCGTGAAATATATGGGGAATTCCACGACAAATCAACGCATACTGGGGTGTTTGGTATCAAAACTGTGGATATTTTCAAACAAGCGTACCACTTGATAATTTTTGACCCGACACCACACTGTGGTTCAGGTTATTAGCTTTGTGCATTTGTTTGTAACGCTATACCGATCGACATAGAATCACTTTTTGAGTCGATTTAGTGCAGGTCGCAAATATTAAGCTTTCTTTACGAAAATTGGTACAGAAGCATTCCTTGGACTAGGTACGATCCTATTGAAAATGGGGCATATCGGTCCATGTTTTGATATAGCATCCATATAATAGTCCCTACCGATGTCACTTCTTGACACTCTAGAGAACATATTTTCTATCAGATCCCTAGTAAAAGTGGGACACATCGGTCTATGTTTTGATACAGACGCCATATAAAGGTCCCCACCGATGTCACTTTTGGACAACAACGGTATTTTGTTATTGCAGAAGCATTCCTTGGACTAGGTACGATCCTATTGAAAATGGGGCATATCGGTCCATGTTTTGATATAGCATCCATATAATAGTCCCTACCGATGTCACTTCTTGACACTCTAGAGAACATATTTTCTATCAGATCCCTAGTAAAAGTGGGACACATCGGTCCATGTTTTAATAGAGACGTCCCACCGATGTCAGTTTTGGACAACAACGGTCCGTATTTTGTTATTGCTGCCATATAAAGGTCCCTATTGATTGGCCTTCTTAGCGTTTTGATAAACATAAAACCCTCATGAAGGTCAAGTTTTTATACCCTACATCACACTGTGGTCCAGGGTATTATGAGTTTGTGCACTTGTTTGTAAAACCCCCAAAGGAGAAGAGATAGACCCGTTTATTATGTCCATCGATTTGGAATCACTTCCTGAGTCGATTTAACCACGTCCTTCTGTAGGTGTATCGTTGTTATCAAAGAGCAGGTTGTATTAATGGTCCGATCGTGATAAAATTTAGCACAGTGCTCTTTTAGGGCCCAAGGACGATCCCTATTGAAATTGTTCAAAATCTGTTATAGCCCCTCGATTTGACATGTAAGCGCTGTAGAAATTGTATTTCACTTCAGATATGTAAGAAATTTGGCCGAGATAATTATCTTATTACATGAATGAACTCTGCCAAATTCGGGGAAAATCGGTTCAGATTTAGATATAGTCCCCATATATATTTTACACCCGATTGGACATGTAAGCGCTGTAGAAACTGTATTTTATATCAGATCAGTACGCAATTCGGCAGATAGAGCTCTCTTGTCACATGAAAGAACTCTGCTACATTCGGGGAAAATCGGTTCAGATTTTGATATATTCCCCAAATATATGTTACACCCGATTTGACATGTAACCGCTGTAGAAACCGTATTTTATATCAGATCAGTACGAAATTCGGCAGAGAGAATTTTCTTACTACATGTATGTATAAGTACACTGCCAAATTCTGAGAAAATCGGTTCAGATTTAAACATAGTCCCAATATATATGTTATACCCGTTTCGACATGTAAGTTACGAAGCAAAATTTCAACGAGATCGTTTAAGACTCTCCAAGTTGGTGGCTGTCCAAATTTGACATTTTGTTCAAACGGTCCTTGTTTGTCATTCATATAACTAATTAATTTAATTATTAATTTTTGTCACAAACTATATTTTTGAATATTTTTTTTCAAATGATAGCTTTGGTATGTTCCTTTAAGAGCTTTTTGGTCTATCAATGGGATTGGACTTGTTTATCTAGCAAAATAAAGATACATTTTATCATAACTCGAGAACCATTTATCCGAATTATTTCAGCCTTCAATTTCTAATATAATGTAATAATATAATTTTTTCATCCGTTTAGCTGTTTCGACAATAACATCCAATATATTGCGAAAAATCAATTTTTTTTTTAAAAAGTAATAATTTTTTAATGAAAGGTTCTTAACGGCCAATTCCTCAATCTCTTGTTTTTCTATAGTTAGATCTAACCTACAGTTATAGCTGTCAAAGAAGAAAATTGATGAATACATTAAAAAGTTGTAGCTAATTAAATCAAACAAATCAAGAATACAAAAACACATAACAAATCAAAAAACTGAGCATTTCTGTCCCATGGGTTGTTGGCAAAAAGTGCAATAAATCGAAAAAAGCAAAAAGGGGCGTATGTTACTTGCAAAAAATTTAATTAATCCACAGTTTGGTACCAAATGCAGAACCGTGCGATGGTTTAAAAAAATTCGGATTTGATTTTTCCCATTTTGTTTTTGTATTTGTTTTTCAATCAAACTCGAGGTCTGTGATAGAAAAACAAATACAAAAACTCGTAAGATAAAAAGTTTTCCTATTTTTATACCCTACACCACACTGTGGTACAGGGTATTATAACTTTGTGCATTTGTTTGTAACACCCAAAAGGAGAAGAAATAGACCCATCGTTTATTATACCGATCGACTTAGAATCACTTTCTGAGTCGATTTAGCTATGTCCGTCTGTCTGTCTGTCCGTCTGTCCGTCTGTCCGTCTGTCCGTCTGTCTGTGCATGTATTCTTGTAATCAAAGTACAGGTCGCAATTATGGTCCGATCTCGACGAAACTTTACACATATCTTTTTTTTGGCCCAAGGACGATCCCTATTGAATTTTGTTAAAATCGGTTCAGATTTAGATATAGCCCCCATATATATGTTAGCCCCGATTCGACATATAAGCGCTGTAAAAACTTTATTTTATATCCGATCAGTATGAAATTCGGCAGAAAGAGGTTTCTTATTATATGGATGAACACTATTAAATTTGGAAGAAATCGGTTCAGATTTATATATAGCCCCCAAATATACGTTACCCCCGATTTGACATGTAATCGCTTTAAAAACTTTATTTTATATCCGATCAGTATGAAATTCAGCAGAAAGAGGTCTGTTATTATATTAATGAACACTGTTAAATTTGGAAGAAATCGGTTCAGATTTAGATATAGCCCCCATATATACGTTATCCCCGATTTCACATGTAAGCGCCGTAAAAAATTAATTTTATAACCGATCAGTGTGAAATTCGGCAGAAAGAGGTTTCATATTACATGAAGGAATACTGCCAAATACGGAGAAAATCGGTTCAGATTTAGATATAGCCCCCATATATATGTTACCCCCGATTTTACATGTAAGCGCTGTAAAAAGTGTATTTTTAATCCGATCAGTACGAAATTCGGCAGAAAGAGGTTTCTTATTACATGAATTAATTCTGCCAAATTTGAGGGAAATCGGTTCAGATTTAGATATAGCCCCCATATATATGTTACCCCCGATTTTACATGTAAGCGCTGTAAAAAGTGTATTTTTAATCCGATCAGTACGAAATTCGGCAGAAAGAGGTTTCTTATTACATTAATTAATACTACCAAATTTGAGGGAAATCGGTTGAGATTTAGATATAGCCAACATATATATGTTACCCCAGATTTGACATATAAGCGCTGTAGAAACTGTATTTTATATCCGATCAGTACAATGTTACCACCGATTTGACATGTAAGCGCTGTAGAGACTGTATTTAATATCCGATCAGTGCGAAATTCTACAGAAAGAGGTCTTTTTACATGAATGAGTATTCAGGGAAAATCGGTTCTGATTTATATATAACCTCCATATATATGTTCATCCTGATTTGGTATCAAAACGCTATAGAAGTTGTACTTTACTACCGATCATTAATATTTTCCGGAAAGATGTTTCTCAATTTAGAAACAAATATTGCTTAATTTAGCGATTATCGGCTTAGAATTAGATAATATGTTGCTGCCGATTTTCAATTATTCCAAATTATTATCGCAATGACCTTTATCGCATTGTTAGGGAGGTGTAGGGTATTATATAGTCGGCCCCGCCCGACTTTCTGCCTTTCCTTACTGGTTATACCCTACACCACACTGTGGTACAGGGTATTATGACTTTGTGCATTTGTTTGTAACACCCAAAAGGAGAAGAGATAGACCCATTGTTTATTATACCGATCGACTTGTAATCACTTTCTGAGTCGATTTAGCTATGTCCGTCTGTCTGTCCGTCTGTCTGTCTGTAGACGTATTCTTGTAATCAAAGTACAGGTCGCAATTATGGTCCGATCTCAACGAAACTTTGCACATATCTTTTTTTAGGCCCTATTGAATTTGGTTAAAATCGGTTCAGATTTACATATAGCTCCCATATATATGTACCTCCGATTTGGCATATATGCACTGTATAAGCAACATTTTGTAACCGATTTGTACAAAAATTGACAGAGAGTAGTCTCGTGATACACTTAGATACAATAAAAAATTTGGGGGAAATCGGTTCAGATTTATATATAGCCCCCATATATATGTTGCACCCGATTTGACATGTAAGCGCTGTAGAAACTGTATTTGATATCCAATCAGTACGAAATTCGGCAGAAAGAGGTTTCTTATTACATGAAGGAATACTGCCAAATTCGGAGAAAATCGTTTCAGATTTAGATATAGCCCACATATATATGTTACCCCCGATTTGAAATTCAATAGCTGTAGAAACTGTATTTTATATCCGATCACAGCGAAATTCGGCAGAAAGAGGTTTCTTATTACACGAAGGAATACTGCCGAATACCGATTTGGAGAAAATCGGTTCAGATTTAGATATAGCCCCCATATATATGTTAGCACCGATTTGACATTCAAGCGCTGTAGAGACTGTATTTTATATCCGATCAGTACGAAATTCGACAGAAAGAGGTTTCTACTTTACATGAATGAGTATTCAGGGAAAATCGATTCAGATTTATATATAAGCTCCATATATATGTTCCTCCCGATTTGGTTACAGAGCGCTATAGAAGTTGTACTTTACTTCCGATCATTACAAAATTCTCCAGAAAGATGTTTCTGAATTTAGGAACGAATATTGCTTAATTTAGCGATTATCGGTTCATAATTAGATATATCCGCATATATATGTTCTTACCCATTTACCAATTATTCCAAATTATTATCGCAATAACCCTTATCGCATTGTTAGGGAGGTGTAGGGTATTATATAGTCGGCCCCGACCGACTTTCTGCCTTTCCTTACTGGTTTTATATATTTTAGTAAACCTGAAGAACCGCGTTGTGGAATTTTTTGATATTTTTCCGATAACTCGTTAAGATATCACTCTGTGTATCGGATTTTTGGTCATAACTTTTTATGTTATGCTCCGATTTGAAAACTCTTTTTTAAATGTTGATATTTTACGATACTTTTCAGAAAAAAATTAAAAAGTTATAATTCTTTTGTGTGCGATTTTAAGTTTTACACTTATGTAAAATTGTTTGTACTCCCGATTTTTCCGATTTTTTTATATTTTAAACTCCTATTAATTCTCTAGCTTATAAGCTTTGGATGGAAATGGGCCTAAAATTATTAATATTTGTTTTTTTAATTTTTAAAATTTATTTTTTTATATACTAAAAAATATTTTAGTATTTTTTCTGAAAAGTACCGAAAAATACCAACATTTCAAAATAAAGATTTTTCAAATCGGACCATAACTTAAGAAGTTATGACCAAAACCCCGATACACAGATTGATATTTTTAAATACATATAACTTCTGAACGAGTTATCGGAAAAATCTCAAAAAAGTTCACAAAGCTTTTCTTTAGATGTACTGAAAGATATAAAAATGGGAAAAATAAAAAAAATTGATAAATGTACATAAAAACTGTGAAGTTATTGCAAATTTTACTCGGAAAAAATATTGAGAGAAATTTACTTTTGAAGTACACATCCTATCGTTGTCTTCTTAAGGAATTCTGGCAAATTTAGCTTAATTAAAGAGTTAAACGCTACGTTTGAGCCATTCGTAAATTTTTCAATATTGATACGTACACATTACAATAAAGTGTCAAAAAATCTAAATTCTTTAAAGTGTCCAATCTCCAGAAGATTTTGATTTTTCAGAAATGTTCATGTTTCGCAAAAGTTCTAATATTTAAATTTCTTTGTTCATATTTAACTTTCCATCAGTATTTGGGAGCTCATGTCTGTCCTAACAGAATTGTTTTTTTGCCTTTTTCTATTCATTATTAGCTGCTTTCTCCTGGGGTATGTAAAAGAGGAAATCAACTTTAAATGTCTTTGTTTTTTTCTTCTTGCAACTTTCATTCCTTCAGAATATGAACGGGGTTTTCTTTTGCCACTAACATATGCTATTTCTTTGTATTGCTACTCAGTTCCCCCAATTTTTCATAACTTTTTCCTCAAATGGTAGCTGTGTCTGCTGCTCCTTCTGTTCCCCCTTCTCCTCTGCCTGTGCCAATTTTAGCTTTTGTTGTTTGTCTGCGAGGGAGCAGAGCAGAGTTTTGTGTCTGTTATCATTTTTGTATTTGCTGTCATTAATTTTCGACAAAACGTTTCTTTGTGGTTTGTTGTTGGCGCGTTACTTCTGCTTCTTCGTCTTCTGTGCATTCTTGGGCTTTTTATGGATTCTTTCATTTTTGTTGTAGTCAGAACGTCTTTGTGCGTTCGTTCTTTGGTTCGTACTTTTCATGATTAGATGTGAAACTTTGTACGGTGTAATTGCTTTGGCTTCAATTATTTTGCTTTATTACTTTTGCGTAAGTTCTATTTTTTATTTTCAATTCACAGATCTATTTAAATGCCGGAAAAATGGTTGAGAGAATAGTCTTTTTTTAAATACCCGTATATGCATTACAATGTGAATTTACATTTAGGAAACCTTTCAGTTTTTTTAGTAATTTGCAAAATAACTAATTATTTTCGGGGAGATTTTCCGCTTTCGATGTCTTCATGTGGTAAAATAATTTATTTCTCTGATATATTCAGTTTCAAGTTATAAACATACAAATTATTTTTCTTACAAAATGTTCCTGTATGACTGCTAACAGACCATTATAGTCCTATTGTTTTATACGCGGATGAAAGATAGAATTTATTCCTTTTTATTACATGTATTTTAGAATCTTCCGTTCCAGGTTCCTTACTTATTTCCCAGCAAACATTGTGATATAGTATCTGAAAATAGTGACATGATTACTAAAAACACCAAATTTCGGAATTATTTTTTTTTATCGAATTCATTCTCGGCACAGATGCAGTAAACTTGTGTCGAACTATTTCACTAGTTTTCGAACTCGCTCAATTATGTAAGGTGACCAGACAAACAATTATGAACATAATCATTATACCTAAATGAACTATTGAGTTCGCGAACTATACAACTATACAGTTATTGTTGTAATATGGTAAAAATCATTCGAACCACAGTACAATTGATAGTTGGTAATTTTTGGAACAGGCATTCCCTATCAGGAAACCGCGGCTTCCCAGGGGACGTAGTGTTCTTCCAGGAGAGCCGTAAGTATATTTACTAAGTATATTACTATTTTTGGTAAATGTTGTATATATTTAAAATATTTTAATTGGAAATTTATAAGTTGATTTTGACGTTTGAAAATGTCTGAAAATTGGTTCCTACGAAAAAATCGTTTCAAATGGAAATTGTACTAGTTTTACCCCCAATTTCACAACCTCCGGTTAGAGCTAACTCACAGTTAAAAAGACAGCTATAACTGTAACTCTAACTGTAGGTTAACCGGAGATTGTAAAATTGGCCGTTAGACAATATAAGGTTTTATTTTAAGATATAGTTTTAAAGCCTTTTTCAAACATTTTTCCATTTTTTTAGGATCTTTTTTTATTTGAAAACAAAAATTGTCTTTATTTTCCCATAGATTTGGCCTGCACATTTTGCTGGACTAAGTGCCGCTCCAGAAAAGTTCGATGAAATATGATTTTATTGTAAATTTCATAGAAATTGCAACTTATGTCAAATTCATAGAAATTTAATTTAATTGAAAATTTCATAGATCTATTCACTATTTTAAAAATTTTTCAAAAAAAATTTTTTCCTTCAAAATTTAAAAAATTGTATTTTAATAGAAAGTCTTCCCTAACTTAATATTTTCTTGCAAATTTTGCATATTTATTGTAAATTTAGAGGAAGTTAAATTTAAAAAACAGATTTCAGCAAAATAAAATTTGTAAATGCAATTGAGTATTTTTAAAAAAATGTCTTTAAAATTCCATTGTACTAGATAATTTCTTCGAAATTCAATTTTGAGAAAATTTCTTCGAATTTATTTTTTCCGGAAAATTTTTACGAATTTTATTTTTGCTAGAAAATTTCTACGAATTTAGTTTTTCTAGAACATTTCTTCGAAATTTAATTTTTCTAAAAAAATTTCTTCAAGGACCTTTAATATAGGCCTGTAATCTGTGCAGTGGTCACTTATCAAGAGTCATCGTCCTTTAAACGACTCATCGATATATAATCCATTAAGTCGCCTTTAATCCGCTCATAGCATTTTCTAGAAAAACATTATTTAACCAAATTTTGCAGAGAAATGCAATTTTAAGACAGTTTTCTAAAAAAAATGCAATTCTACGAACTTTCTAGAAATTAAAAAAAAACTTCAACAAAATTTTGTAAAAAAAATACAAAAATTGAATTGAAATTGAAGGAATTTTCTAAAAAAAATCAATTTTGATAATTTTTGTAGAAAAATTTAATTATGATATCTTAATTATGAAATCACTACGAGAAATTGGATCGGTAAAATAAAAAACGTGTGACGGGTCTATTATGAACAGGTTCTGTCGACAGTGCTTTTTTTGTATGAAAACAACCGGCAATATTACCTTGTTTTTCTGAAATATCCAATTACTGATATGAAAGAATATCTAAAGTACCTGAGACAGCATACGACTCATTTAAAAATAAATTAAATATTTAATCGCTAAAATTCAGAAAATATGTCCCAACTGATACTCCGCTATAGAATAACCGAACTGACCGCTTACTAAGGAGGTTATAACCCTAAGAAATATATTGCCAACTGCATCTTTACTAAGGTGCCGTGAGTATATTGAAGTATTTGAAAGCTATGACAAACTTCATATTTAAGAAAATAATGAGGACTACAAATGTTGGTAATTACACTTTCAAGTGAAAGCAGAAGTTAAGTAACTGTCGTTAAAAAAATTAGAAAAAATTTGAGTTTTTGTAAAAAACGTTTTTTGTTTGCACGAAAAAAATAATAAAAATAATAAAAAAAAGTCGCGAGAAAAGGTTTTTTTTCCAAAAATTTTGTTTTTATTTCATAAAATAGTACGCCTCAATATATACCTAAAAATGTTTTTAGATCACGGACACAAAATATATTTTTTTGTTGCATACCGTAATTAGTATATAACCTGACCGTCTATTAAGTATAATATGCCGAATTGTACTAGGGAGTAGATAACTGAACTTGTCGTTTACTACAGTGCATATAACAAATTCTGATGCAGTCAGTCATATGACGACATATCACATATCACTAGTGCCAATCAATTTCTTCGTGATCAGATCAGTGATATGTCCAAATTTAACCAGTTCTGGGATCAGTAGGCTTAAGAAAATTGGCACCTAATTTCCCAATGGGTTTTTATACAATTTTGCAGAATTTATTTATGTTCCAGAAAGCTCTTCTCGGTTTAAATGCCTATTCGGAAAATTGTACATATATATACAAGGTGGCGCAAAAGTAATCCTCCTATTAGAAAATGCTATAAATTTTGCGATTGGCCCCTAATGTCAGTTCTGTTTTGACATTTGTGTAGTAAACACATGCGAAATACACGTTAATAAACAATGTTACGCTACACTGCTCCAGAACGCGGAAAACAAAACAGAACTGACATTAGTGGCCAATCGCAAAATTTATAGCATTTTCTGATAGGAGGATTACTTTTGCGCCACCTGTTATATATGAATAGTTCTTTTTCATGTGTCACAGGCCATAAATTAGATCTTTTTCAAATTCTCAGAAAAGGATGTCCTAGTGTGTCGGAGTAATGACCCACAATATGAAAAAAAAATCAATAAAATTAAAGTTCAAAAATGGATTTTTTCATCTGCAATGTTTTTATCCCCTCAACTTAGAGAGGAGGGTATATATCATTTGCTACGACCCAAAGTGTAACACATCGAAGGAGTGACCTAAGACCCTAAGTATGTTCGGCGGATATCCGTTTTAGGTCATTTTAAGTCGAATGACCTATGTCCGTCCGTCTGTCTGTCTGTCTGTTGGCTGGTGCGCACGATAACTCTCGAAAGGAGTAACCGATGGACTTCAAATTTGGTATGTCGTAATATTTTCTTCTATCTCCGCCTAAGTTCGAAGATGGGCCATATTGGTCCACTCCTTCTAGTACCTCCCCCACATAGCGTTAATATTTAGTGAAATATTGAATATTTAATAACTTATGTTATGCTTATTTGTATCCTCTTAAATTCTACACATAGTATTAGTTTATTAGTCACTATTACCTCGAGAATAATGGGCATTATTGCCACACTCCTTTTGGTACCTCCCACACAAATGGACCGTTTTGGTACCAAAAGTTACCTGCTTATAACATAAATACCAGTGCATACAAATACTTGAAATGTTGTATTATTGACACGCTCCTTTTTGTAGCTCCAACACAAATGGACCTTTTTGTACCAAAATTTAACAGCATATAACATTAATATCAGTGCATATAAATACTTGAAATCTTGTACAGGGTAATGCTTTTATAGTACCAAGAGTCCAGAGAAAAATGGGCGTTATTGGCACGCCCCTTTGGTACCTCCCACACAAACGGACATTTTTGTACCAACAGCTTTTACTTTAATACCAGTGCATACAAATACTTTGAAATTTCGTACAGTGTAATACTTTAATAGTACCTAGGGTCTAGTTAAAAGTGGCACTTATTGGCACGCCCGATTTGGTACCTCCCACACAAATGGCAATTTTGTACCAAAAGTTAACAGATTTTAACATTAACACCAGTGAATATAAATACTTGTAATTTTGTATGGTGTAATGCTTTTATAGTACATGTATAGAGTACAGAGAAGAGCGACAGTTATTGGCACGCCCCTTTTGATACCTCCCACACAGACGGACCATTTTCTACCAAATGTAAAAAGCTTTTAACTTTAATAGCAGTATTTTAAAGTTATTAAATGCAATTTAAATTGATAATAATTTAATTAAAACAAAAAAAATAAATTTACCATTTTTTTTGGGACTCAAAGTGAGGCTATTCATAAGTCGGTTTACCCGACTGAGCTTTCTTACTTGTTTTAGGTTAATTATGATGATACGATGTATAAGACATTGACTATAGAAAATATCTTGTCCGTCATTTTTAATTTGTATCGCCTCACCTTAGAGATGAGGGTATATATCATTTGTTTAATGCTTTTATAGCACCTACACTCCAATGAAAAATGGGCGTCATTGGAACGCCCCTTTTGGTACCTCCCATACAAATGGACTATTTCGTACCAAAAGTTAACAGCTTATAACTTAAATACAAGTACATACTTTAATGTTATTTAAATTGATACTTTAATTAAAAAAATATATAAATTTACGAATATTTTGGGACTGGAGGTGAGGGGATATTAAGCCGGTTTACCCGACTGAACTTTCTAACTTATCAAAACGCATTCTGTGCGATCGCCTCAGGCCAATCTGTTTAATACTCTCTCCTACAGGCAGGTTACAAAGTTGCGGAGCAAATCTTCTTTGTTGCCCCTCCTGTTTCTAAATGAATAAGATGAAAATAATGTTATATAGGGCGATAGCTAATTGCAAAATCAAATATTTTTAACTAAGGCTCATAGTTGGCCCTCCCTACCCCTACGATTGGAAAAAAAATCCATCTGACCAAGTTCAAAATAGGGTACGGTTGTCCTTTTGACAAGATTTCTTGTCCTTATTTTAAATCAATATATCTTCCACTACTCCTTTCAAAAGCTACCATTATGTCCTTTATTGTTCAGTGACTGCAGCATTTTCAACTACCAAATTCATTTCTTATCGTCTTATCTCTCATCCTTTTACACCATACCAAGGTTAGGTTTAAAATCTCCTCCGCCGGATCAAACCACTTATACAGGATATGTCATCCTTTGCGGTAAACTCCATTAACACATTTGACATGTTTTGTGTACGAAAATTGTCTCCATAATTCATTTGAATTTTAAGTGTCTTCAAACACTTAACACATTTCCTTGGTGGCGTTTTTTCCTGCAGTTTTTTTTGTGTGAAAGATTTTTATCTTAAACCATAATTTAATCCCTGTCATAACATATTTACACGCTTCAATGGTTTCTGTTTTTTTTTTCAAGAACATTTTGGTTTCTTTTTGCCAATACTCTTAACGTATATCTTCTGACATATGTGCTGAGCTGAGATCCCAATCAGACATATAAAAGCTCCCTCCTTTTCTGGATACGGGAAGAAGGCTTTCTTTCTGTTTGCTTTCGATTCGCTTTTGCTCAAGCAATATGTTAAAATGTATCCTTGATAAAATATAGATACTTCGCATGTGAGAATACGGATAACACATGTATGTATTTATAGGAATGTATGTGTGTCTGTATATTTTAAAATCGACGGTGATGATGATGATGATAAGAGCGATAACGGTGATTATAATAACCCTGAATTTGAACCCTTTTCAAAAAGAAAAAAGTGAAAAGATATGACTTTGAAATAGGGAAGAAATATTCGTATTACATACGCATATTTCAATTTCTCACAGCAGAGGTTAAATTTTCGCCGATAAGAAAACAATACAAAATATGGCAACGAAAATTAGATGTGAAAGCCAAAGATTAACAGGACAGCCAATACTTGTGAAATGCTGCAGGTTCATATGCGAGATTTTGAAATGATTTATGATTGCTGGGAGAGTTCATGCGTTTCCTGTGAGGGCAGTAGTGAAAATTTATTAAAGCCATTTGTATTGGCTTGAAAAGTTAAATTCGGGTGGTGCCAGATACTTTATACCCCCACATGTAACTGTTCTAAATCTTAAATACTTAATCTAAAACTGTTCTTTTTCTAATGCTAATATAACGGGAAGTATAAAAGGTAACCCATTGATGTGAATGATATGTCTTGACTTCTGCAATATACAAAGAAAATATATTTTACATATGTACATTTGAAAATACGAAAATAACATGCGTTTCCAAATTTTTGTTTTCCTAGATGGCCCCATCTACGAGGCCCTCTGTACTTTTATTTTACGAGGACCACATTTTAAGCATAAGCTCCCTATCAAATCTTTGTTTGACGAACATAATCATTGTATTGATAGAAAATCACATCAATTTGCAAGCGTTGCTCTCGTGAAAGTCTATCTATGATGAAATGCCAAATTTTAATCGGTTGTCAAAATAAAGCAGTGTTAAAAACTCAAAAATGTGAACTTAAAAAACACACTGTATATATGAATGCAGACAATTAAGAATGGCGGCAAGTTCGGCCGGGCCGAATCTAGTATACTTTCCATCTTGGACGGAATACAATTCTATAACCGGAAAAGTCTTTGAAGTAGAAAAGATGCAAATCATGATTGTTGCAGCAGATCCTATCAAAAACCAGTGAGGAGAGATTAAAATCGGACAGCTTGGTACATCAATATACATAGTTGACCTAGATCTGAAGCGATTACCTTAAATAATCAAGAAAGTACAAATTTAAACAAGTTTTTATAGCGCATAGCCGCACATAGAAAAAGAACATATACAGGGTGGCTGATATGTAATGCAACAAAGTAAAGCGCTATATTTTTTTTAAATTGCATTGTTCAAAAGCACAAAATGTCGGAAATAACATAAAATTTTAGAAACAGTTTAGATTTGTTCGAATTTGGCACGAATTATGGCCTTCAAACGGCCGACAAAGCCATCACACGCTGCACGAAAGTGGCTCTGCGGTATTTTGGCCCATTCCCGGCGAAGCGCCGTCTTGAGATGATCGATACTTTGGTATTTTTTAGTGCGAACCTTACTCTCTAAAATGCCCCAGGCGCAAAAGTCCAACGGATTGAGATCCGGAGATCTTGGTGGCCATTGTGCGGTAGAAATGAAGCGAGGAACCTCCTTTTTAAGCCATTCTTGGTTGACGGGTGCTGAGTGCGATGGTGCTGAGTCCTGTTGGAATGTCCATGGTCTGCGGCCGAAATGTTTGTCTGCCCAGGGCTTCAATACTGTCTTTAGGACATTTTCCCGATAATATTCGGCATTTATTTTGACCCCATGGTCGATGAATACGAGCGGGGAGCGACCATCGGCCGTTACGGCGGCCCACACCGTTACCATCGGCGGCGCTTGAGTTCTGGTGGCCAATCGAAGGATTAAATTTTCAGCTGACCTCTTTGGCAAGTAAATCCGACCATTATGTTTGTTCACAAACTGCTCAATTTGGAATGGCTTCTCATCGGAGAAAACCAAATTCGGTAACTGGCCACTTTCGTGCAAGCGAAGCAACTCCTTGGCTCTTTCCAGTCTAACTTTTTTTTGTGCATCAGTGAGCTCTTGCACTTTTTGGAACTTCAATGGCTTTAGTCCAAGCTCATTTTTTAATATGTGATGTATCCGTTCTCGCGATATGTTCAGCTCACGAGCAATTTTTCTACCTCTGCGGCATGGATTTCGATCAAATCTGGCCTTCACTTTTCGGATCATTTCTGGTGTTGTTACCGTTTTTTCGTCCACTTTTTGGACGCGATGCAACACTGCCAGTATCACGGTAACGAGCAATGGTACGAGAAACAAAATATTTATTCACATTTAAATGCTGGAGGGCTCTAACGATAGCCACTTGTTTTTCCACCCAAATATAAAGCAATCACACTATCACGCTTGAATTCCATCACGAATAACTTTTTTTCTGAATGCAATACATCAAAATGCTTTTGTAAGCTTGTAAACAATAAAATGAACTGTCACTGAAATAAATCTGTCAGCTATCAGACTAGCGGTTTATAAATGATAGCAACCTGAAGTTGGTTGGAATACATATCAGCCACCCTGTACATGGGACTATACGACAAACTAAACAGATTTTCATCAAATTTCTGATTTAAAACACGGTTTCTATAGAACTTAAATAACAAGATCGAAATATATATATGGGGGCTATATTTAAATCTGAACCAAATTTTCTTCAAATTTGGCAGTGTTCTTTCCTAAACTAACAAATCTCTTTCTGCGAATTTTTCTAATGAGCGAGAAAACAATTGATACCACATCGGGAGGAACATATGTATATATATGCGGAGACTATATCTAAATCTGAACCGAGTTTCAGCACTATCAATAGGACTCGACGTGCTAAATTTGACCACTATAGCACAATGACAATCATTTCACTATGCAGAGAAACTGTATCCGAGTCCTAAAAACTTGTTCTGTAGATTGAGGCATTCCATAAAATCAAAACAACAATTTTTTGTTTGGTAAAGTTTCCAATTTTTATGGAATTTTAATTTTGAAACATTTTTTTTTTGTATAAGCCCGATAGGGCCGCAATATGAGTTATGTTAAAGGCAATTATGATGGCTACAAATGTTTGAAATTTTACTTTCACGTTGAGAAAGTGGTTTAGTAACAGTCGTTAAAAGAAGTTGGACAAAGTTGTTTTAAAAAAAATCAACGATAAAAAGATGTTAAAAATGTCAAATGTAATGTAGATATATGTTAACTTTTTGTACAAAATGTCACGTCGCTGTGAGAGGTACTAAAAGGGGCGTGATAAAAACTAAAATTTATAAAAACATTATACTGTAAACAATTGTACGTATTTGTATGCACTTGTATTATTGTTATGAGCTGTTCATATTTGATGAAAAATGGTACATTTGTGTGGGACGTACCAAAAGGAGCATGGCAACTTCGTCCATTTTTCATGATGTGATAGCGTCTAACAAAGTAATTCTATGTGTAGAATTATAGAATATTTTACCAAATTTGAACTCTTTGGGGGGGGGAGTACTGGAGGAGTGGACCGATATGGTGCATCTTCGAACCTAGCCTGAGATAGACAAAATATAACCACTTACCAACTTTTAGGTCAATCGGTTACTCCTTTCGAGAGTTATCGTGCGCACCAGCTCTCGAAGTCTTAGGTCACTCCCTCGATGTGTTACAATTTTGGCCCGTATGAAATTATATATACCCTCGTTTCACTAAAGTGAAGGTATAAAATAGATACAAGTTTTCAAGTGCAGAGAAATGTAACAATGCCGTAAAATATTTACAAATTAATCTTTTCAATTACGTATTTTGTAGGTCTTGACAACAGAGATCGAAAGTAATTCGCCCATCGTTGTATTTGCTACAGTCAATCCGAATATTCCCAAAATGATTTAGAAAATACCAAAAATGCAATATTTTGGGGTTTCCCTCATATCTACTGTAGTAATAGTCAGGTTCAGGTCCAATTGTAACTTAATTGATTTACATCTATTTGTATATATGTGTGAAACGCGTTTATGTTCACAACAAAATGTTGTCTATTCTATTCGATACTCGTATTATATCGTCATTGTTTGTTTTTCCTTCCTTTAATAACATTTAGTTATTTTATTTATTTTCCTCATAAAAAGCTAAATATGCTCTTTATGAGAAATAAAATCAATAGAGAGAACTCAGAAGAGCTTTAATTGAATGGATGTTTGGACGGACTTATTTTAAATTGAGGCATGAAACCATTGCCATACAAAAAAGTCACATATGGAAACGAATATTCTGATATGTCCAAGTTTAAACCAATCACATATAAACTCCTCAAACACTGGTGTCCTTCCGGTTTTGTCAGCAACAGAATAAATCATAAGAAGTCTATTTATCGGTTGTGTAGAGCCTAATAGGTCTGTAAATACTAAGGGCTTTGAAAAAACTAATGGGTCTGTTAGGTCTAATAGATGTGGAAAGCCATATGGCTCTGTAAAGGCTGATGCGTCTGTAAAGACTAATAGGTCTACAAAGTCGAATGGATCTGTATAGACTAATGTTTCTGTAAAGCCTAAAGGGTATGTAAAGCATAATGGGTCTGTAAGGTCTGGCAAAGCATAATGGATCTGTAAAGCTTAATGTGTATGGATAGCCTAATTGGTTTGTAAACCCTAATGGGTCTGAAATGTCAAATGGATTTGTAAAGCCTAATGGGTCGGTCTGTAAAGCTTAATGTGTATGTATAGCCTAATGGGTCTGTAAATCCTAATGTGCCTGTAGAGCTTAACTGACCTTTAAAGCCTGATGTGTCTGTAAAGCCTAATAGGTCTGTTAAGCCCTATGTTTATGTAAAGCCAAATGGGTCTGTAAAGTGTAATCTATATATATAAAGAAGAATGTGTGTTTGTTTGTTTGTTTGTTTGTTTGTTGGTTTGTTTGTACCGTATAGGCGTCTAAACGGCTGGACTGATCTTCTTGAATTTTTCACAGAATGTACATGTGTGGGGCGTGGTGAAAATAGGGTACTTGAATTGTCGATATATCAAGTGGGCGTGGCCCCGCCCACATAAGGCAAATTTTAAAATTGAGATATCTCGCACAATTTGGTAGCGAGAGTGCTGTAATTTTGTACGTATGAATCTGGTGGCAGTCTACGTGATTGGTCGAAAAATGGGCGGGATCGGACCAATGGGCGTGGCACCGCCCATATAACCCAAATTTGAAAAATGATATATCTTGCACAATTTATTAGCGAGAGTGCTGGAATTTGGTGTATATGTATCTGGTGGCAGTCTACGTGATTGGTCCAAAAATGGGCGGGATCGGACCAATGGGCGTGGCCCCGCCCATATAAGCCAAATTTTGGAATTGAGATATCTTACACAATTTGTTAGCGAGAGTGTTGTACTTTGGTGCATATGTATCTGGTGGTAGTCTACGGGATTGGCCCAAAAAAGGGCGGGATCGGACCAATGGGCGTAGCCACGCCCACATAAGACAAATTTTTAAATTGCGTTATCTTACACAATTTGTTAGCGAGAGAGCTGTAATTTGGTGCATATTTATATGGTGGTAGTCTGCGTGATTGGTCCAAAAGTAGGCGGGATCGAACCAATGGGCGTGGCCTCGCACAAATTTTGAAATGGAGATATCTTCCTCAATTTGTTAGCGAGAGTACTGTAATTGTGTGCATATGTATCTGGTGGCAGTCTACGGGACTGGACCAAAAGTGGGCGGAATCGGACCAATGGGCGTGGCCCCGCCCATGTAAGATAATTTTGTTTACATGTATCTGGTAGCAGTCTACGTGTTTGGTCTAAAAAAGGGCGTGATCGGAGCTATGGGCGTGGCCCCGCCTATATAAGCCAAATATTGAAATCTATATATCTTACGCAATTTGTTAAAGCGAGCGCTGAAATTTTGCGTATATGTATCTGGTACAAGACTGCGTAATTGGTCCAAAAATGGGCGGGATCGGACTAATGGGCGTGGCTCCGCCCATATAAGCAAAATTTTGAAATTGAGATATCTTGCACAATTTATTAGCGAGAGTGGTGTAATTTTGTGTATATGTATCTGGTGGCATTCTACGTGATTTGTCCACAAATGGGCGTGGCCCAGCCCATATAAGCCAAATTTTGAAATTGAAATATCGCCCATAATTTATTAGCGAGAGTTCTGCAATTTTGCGTATATGTATCTGGTAGCGGTCTACGTGACTGGTCCAAAAATGGCCGGAATCGGACCAATGCCCGTGGAACCACCTATTTAAGCCAAATTTTTTAATTGACATATCTTGCATAATTTGTTTGCGAGAGTGCTGTTTGTTTGTTTATACATATCTGTGATCGGACCAACGGGCGTACCCCCGACAATTTAAGCCAATTTTTTAAATTGAGATATATTGCAAAATTTGTTAGCGAGAGTGCTGAAATTTAGCCTGTATGTAAATGGTAGTACGCGATTGGTCCAAAACTGGGCGGAATCGGACCAATGTGCGTGGCACCGCCCATATAAGCCAAATTTTCAAAAAGAGATATCTTGCAAAGTTTGTTAGCGAGAGTGCTGACATTTTGCGTACATATATCTGGTAGCAGTCTACATAATTGGTCCAAAATTGAACGGGATCGGCCAATATTTTAAATTGATATATCTTGCACAATTTGTTATCGAGAATGCTGTAATTTTATGTTTGAGCGATTTGTTAGAGAGATTGCTGTAATTTTGTGTACGTTTAATAGGTGCCAGTCTACGTGATTATTCCGAAAATGGGCGGGATCGGAAATTTGAAGTCTGGGGCAACGAAGTGGACCGGGTCCAGCTATCTATATATATAAAGAAGAATGTGTGTTTGTTTGTTGGTTTGTTGGTTTGTTTGTTGTTGGTTTGTTTGTACCGTATAGACGTCGAAACGGATGGACCGATCTTCTTGAAATTTCCACAGAATGTACACGTGTGGGGCGTGGTGAAAATAGGGTACTTGAATTTTCGATATATCAAGTGGGCGTGGCCCCGCCCACATAAGACAAATTTTAAAATTGAGATATCTTGCACAATTTGCTAGCGAGAGTGCTGTAATTTTGTACCTATGTATCTGGCGGCAGTCTACGTGATTGGTCCAAAAATGGGCGGGATCGGACCAATGGGCGTGGCACCGCTCATATAAGCCAAATTTAAAAAAATTATATATCTTGCACAATTTGTTAGCGAGAGTGCTGAAAATTTGTGTATATGTATCAGGTGGCAGTCTACGTGTTTGGTCAACAAATGGGCGGGATCCGACAAATGGGCGTGGCACCCCCAAATCTTAAGCCAAATCTTAAAAATTATATATCTTGCACAATTTGTTAGCGAGAGTGCTGGAATTTTGTGTATATGTATCTGGTGGCAGTCTACGTGATTGGTCAAAAAATGGGCGGAATCGGACCAATGGGCGTGGCACCACCCATATAAGCCAAAATTGAGATATCTTGCACAATTTGTTAGCGAGAGAGATGGAATTTTGTGTATATGTATCTGGTGGCAGTCTACGTGATTGGTCCAAAAATGGGCGGAATCGGTCCAATGGACGTGGCCCCGCCCATACAAGCCAAATTTTGAATTTGAGATATCTTGCACAATTTGTTATGCGAGAGAGCTGGAATTTTGTATATTTATACCTGAAGGCAGTCTACGTGATTGGCCCAAAAATAGGCGGAATCGGGACAATGGGCGTGGCACCGCCCATATAAGCCAAATTTTTAAATTGATATATCTTCCACAAATTGTTTGCGAGAGTGCTGTAATTTTGTGCATATGTATCTGGTGGTAGTCTACGTGATTGGTTCAAAAATGGGCGGGAACGGACCAATGGGCGTGGCACCGCCCATATAAGCCAAATTTGTAAATTGATATATCTTGCACAATTTGTTATCTAGAGTGCTGTAATGTTGTAGATATGTATCTGGTGGTAGTATACGTGATTGGTCCAAAAACGGGCGGGATCGGACAAATGGGAGTGGCCCCGCCCATATAAGTCAAATTTTGAAATTGAGATATCTTGAAAATTTTGTTAGCGAGAGTGGTGTAATTTTGTATATATGTATCTGTAGTATTCTACGTGATTGTTCTAAAAATAGCCGGGATCGGACCAAAGGGCGTGTCCCCGCCCATGTAAGCCAAATATTGAAATTGAGATATCTTACACAATTTGTGAAAGAGAGTGCTGAAATTTTGCGAATATGTATCTGGTAGCAGTCCGCGTAATTGGGCGGGATGGGACTAATGGGCGTGGCCCCGCCCATATAAGTCGAATCTGGAAATTAAGATATCTTGCACAGTTTGTTAGCGAGAGTGCTGTAATTTTGTGCATATATATCAATGGGCGTAGCCTCGCCCATATAAGCAACCTTTTCAAATTGAGGTATATTCCACAATCTGTTTGCGAGAATGCTCTAATTTTGTGTATGTGTGTGGTGTGTATGTGCCTACGTGATTGGTCTAAAAATTAGCGGGATCAGACCAAAGGGCGTGGCCCCTCCTATATAACCCAAGTTTGAGCTATCTTGCACAATTTAGTAGCGATAGTACCGTAATTCTGTATATTTGTATCTGGTGGCAGTCTACATGATAAGTTCAAAATGGGCGGAACAGACTAATGGGCGTGGCCCCGCCCATGTAAGCCACATTTTGAAATTAAGATATCTTGCACAATGTGTTAACAAGAGTATGTTATTTTATGTATATGTATTTGGTGCCAGGATTCGTGATTGGTTCAACAATGGACGGGATCGGAAATCTCAATCTGGGGCAACGAAGTGGACCGGGTCCAGCTAGTAGGTCTATAAAGCCTAACGGGTCTGTTAAGCCTATTGGGTCTGTAAATCCTAATGTGTATGTAAAGCAAAACGGATCTGTAAAAGCCAAATGGGTCTCTAAAGACGAATGTGTCTGTAAAGCTCTGGTATCTTAAGCCTGTTGGGTCTGTAAAGCCTAATGTGTATGTATAGTCCAATGGGTCCGTAAATCCCAAATTGTTTGTAAAACCTAATGGATCTGTAAAGTATACTGAGTCTGTAAAGCCAAATGTGAAATAATATTATTGTGAAATTACTTTAGAAATTTGTATTTTGTTATTCGACCTTTTATCTTACGTGTTTTTTTGTATTTGTGAAATAGTATTATCGGAGATATAACCAACGTTTTAGTTCTATAAAAATACATTGTTTGGTAGGCGGACCCACTAAAAATTTACATCTGGAGAGTCTCCGAAAATGACTTTAAAAGTGTTTATTTAAATTTATAATTTTCTAATTATTGATGCGCAAAAGCACACTATTCCATTTCCTGTCTGCACATTTCAGAAAATTTCTCATCATTTTTGTAAAACACATAACCCATTGAAATCGTTATTCAGACATTTTAGATATCTCATTCAGTAGTCGAAAACATCATGTTACTGACGTGATTAGAAATTCCAAAAACTAGGGATAATTGAATTTGTATCCTGACAAATATGCAATAGAGCAGCATTAGTAGCCTTTCAACTATTGGCGGTGTAACATAAAATGGTTTCAATTTCATTCGCCTACTAACCAATACATTGACAAATCCGTTTGTATCGCATATATACATATGTGTGTCTGTAGTAATGGCTTCCGAAAAGTTGCATTTCTAATTCTTTTTATAGAACTAAAACGTTTATCGATTGCTACGGTAGCCCCGGTATGTAAAGTGTTTTAAATTGTTAATTTAAATGGTTCTAAAAGCGTTGAATTAGCTACGAGCAGTAACACTTTAGTGAATTATTAAATGTGTAGCAAAAAATGTAATGGAGATACGTATAGATGGGACAGTTTTTTACTGGCTTTTAATTGATCTAAAAACGTATTTGTAATTGATACATATGAATTTTTTGTTTAATGTAAAGAAACAGAAATAAAATAGTTGGGTTGTTCGACAAATTCCAAATAATTCGGTTTTGCTGAAAATATAAAACAGTGCAAAAAAAATTTAACAATATTATTGTTCATGGAAATGCCTACATAATTCTGAAAGCTGAATGGAAACAAAATAAAGCTGTATACTTCGTTTTTTATTCTCTGGTCGAGTTCGCGTTCAAAAGGACATGACATTCTTAACGATATAATTATTCAAACATTTTTTTATAAATTTTCTACAACTTCTAATAAGTCGAAATGGGTGTCAAATAAAAGGGCACATTTTGGGCTATCTAAGTACTGATTTTGTTTCTAAAAAGTTGCAAAAATTGCCTTGCAAATTGTTGTCCTTCATTATCCTTTAAGATCAACGGTAAAAAATTTAAAAACAAAATATATATTTTCCGGAACTTACAGTTCAGTTTTTCATATCCATTAGCATTCTGTAGAATAAACTAAAGTCGGCCTAAGAGGTCTTCCTCTATACTAGAGTCCACATCAGAAGTCTTCCACTAAATTAGAGTCGACCACTGAGATATTTCTCTATACTAGAGTCGACCTCAGAAGTATTCCTCCATACTGGAGTCGACCTCAGAAGTCATCCTCTATACTAGAGTCGACCTCAGATGTCTTTTCTATTTTACAATCGATCTCAGAGGTCTTCCTCTATACTAAAGTCAACCTGAGAGCCTTTTTCTATACTATAGTGGACCTAAGAGGTATTTCTCTATCCTAGTGTCGCACTTAGAGGTCTTTCTATATACCTTAATCGACCTCAAGTTCTTTCTTTATACTAGAATCGACCTCAAAGTTGTTACTGCATACTAGGGTCGACCTCAGAGGTCTTCCCCTATACTAGAGTCGACGTCAGAGGTCTTCCCCTATACTAGAGTCGACGTCAGAGGTCTTCCCCTATACTAGAGTCGACCTCAGAGGTCTTCCTCTATACTAGATTCGCCCTCGGAGCTCTTCCTCTATACTAGAGTCGACCTCAGGGGTATTCTTCTATACTAGAGTCGACCTCGGAGTTCTTCCTCAGTACTAGACTCGACCTCAAAGGTCTTTCTCATTACACGAGTCACCATCAGAGGTCTTCCTGTATACTACAGTCGACCTCAGAGGTCTTCTCCTATACTAGAGTTAACCTTCAGAGGTCTTCCTCAGTACTAGAGTTGACCTCAGAGGTCTTCCTTATTACAAGAGTCAACATCAGAGGTCCTCCAATGAACTACAGTCAACCTCAGAGGTCTTCCTCTATACTAGAGTCGACCTAGAGAAGACCTTTATAGTAGAATTGACCTCAAACGTCTTCCTCCATACAAGAGTTGACCTCAGAGGTCTTTCTCATTACAAGAGTCACCCTCAGAGGTCTTCCTATATACTACAGTCGACCTCACAGGTCTTCCTCTATACTAGAGTTAACCTTCAGAGGTCTTCCTCAGTACTAGAGTTGACCTCAGAGGTCTTCCTTATTACAAGAGTCAACCTCAGAGGTCCTCCAATGAACTACAGTCAACCTCAGAGGTCTTCCGCTATACTAGAGTCGACCTAGAGAAGACCTTTATAGTAGAATTGACCTCAAACGTCTTCCTCCATACAAGAGTTGACCTTAAAGGTCTTCCTCTATTCTAAGGACACCCTCAGAAGTCTTCCTGTATACTGGAGTCGACTTCAGAGGTCTTCCTCTATAGTATAGTTAACCAGAGGGGTCTTTCTCTATACTTGAGTGGACCTCAGTGGTCTTTCTCTATGCTAGAGTCGCCCTCAGAGGTCTTTCTCTATACTGGGGTCGACCTCAGAGGTATAGTGGCTTTAGTATAATCGCCCTCAGAGGTGTTCCTGCATACTTGGGTCGACCTCAGAGGTCTTCCTCTATACTAGACCTCAGAGGTCTTCCTCTATACTAGAGTCGACCTCAGAGGTCTTCCTCTATACTAGAGTCCACCTCAGAGGTTTTCCTCTATACTAGAGTCGACCTCAGAGGTCTTCCTCTATACCAGAGTCGACCTCAGAGGTCTTCCTCCATACAAGAGTTGACCTCAGAGGTCTTTCTCATTACACGAGTCACCCTCAGAGGTCTTCCTATATACTACAGTCGACCTCACAGGTCTTCCTCTATACTAGAGTTAACATTCAGAGGTCTTCCTCAGTACTAGAGTTGACCTCAGAGGTCTTCCTTATTACAAGAGTCAACCTCAGAGGTCCTCCAATGAACTACAGTCAACCTCAGAGGTCTTCCTCTATACTAGAGTCGACCTAGAGAAGACCTTTATAGTAGAATTGACCTCAAACGTCTTCCTCCATACAAGAGTTGACCTTAAAAGTCTTCCTCTATTCTAAGGACACCCTCAGAAGTCTTCCTCTATACTGGAGTCGACTTCAGAGGTCTTCCTCTATTCTAGAGTCGATCTCAGCGGTTTTCCTCTATAGTATAGTTAACCAGAGGGGTCTTTCTCTATACTTGAGTGGACCTCAGTGGTCTTTCTCTATGCTAGAGTCGCCCTCAGAGGTCTTTCTCTATACTAGGGTCGACCTCAGAGGTATAGTGGCTTTAGTATAATCGCCCTCAGAGGTGTTCCTGCACACTTGGGTCGACCTCAGAGGTCTTCCTCTATACTAGACCTCAGAGGTCTTCCTCTACACTAGAGTCGACCTCAGAGGTCTTCCTCTACACTAGAGTCGACCTCAGAGGTCTTCCTCTATACTAGAGTCCACCTCAGAGGTTTTCCTCTATACTAGAGTCGACCTCAGAGGTCTTCCTCTATACCAGAGTCGACCTCAGAGGTCTTCCTCTATACCAGAGTCGACCTCAGAGGTCTTCCTCTATACTAGAGTCGACCTCAGTGGTCTTCCTCTATATTATAGTCGACCTCAGTGGTCTTCCTCTATATTATAGTCGACGTCAGAGGTCTTCCTCTCTACTAGAGTCGATCTCAGAGGTCGACCTCAGACGTCTTCCTCTATACTAGAGTAGATCTTAGTGGTCTTCCACTATACTACAGTCGACCTCAGAGATTTTTCTCTATACCGGAGGCCTTCATCTATATCAGAGTCGACCTCAGAGATATTACTCTATACTAGAGTCAACAGCAGAGGTCTACCTCAGAGCTATTCCTTTATACTAGAGTAGATCTCAGAGGTATTTCTCTGTCCTAAAATCGGCCACAGTTGCCCCCTATAGAATAGAACACTGAGGTCTTCTTGTATATCGAGTTGATTCGATTTATTGCTTTGGAAATTGAGATATCAATGTTCATTTAATATTGTTTTAATTACTAATCATATTCCTCGGAATTCATTCTAAAAATATCCCAATAAGATGACGTGATAAAACCCCTCCATACCCATATATTTCCTAAATGTGTCATGTTTATCTCCAGCAATCCCCAAATGATTTCCGTCACAAACTAAAGACTGTGAACGAATATCGTTATGCGGAATACAAGCTGTAATCTGATATTTGCGGCGTTGAAGAATATTTGTACAGTAGAGTGGGTGAATAATAAAGTGATAATGTTGATCAAAAAATGAAAACAAGGTATATAAAAACCGTATCAGCGTAGTTGACTTTACTAGAGGTTATAAGCGAATGGTTCTGTAAACTTCATATACATATGTTAATAAGTACAAGTAACCCCACTGCTATTGAATTTTCTATCATTTTGTCGTGTTAAAAATCTAGACAAGTCTTACATTTTCCAAAGAAAAGTTATTAACTGTAAGAATCGAAAGAAAAGCCAAAGAATATTTGAATTGATAGCTTTAAACCAAATTTAAAAATAGATTAATTTTCTAAGTATTATTTTTGAACATATCCCCCGACTAATGTTCACAAACACATACACACTCACATCAAATGTATGTGAAGACACGTTTTGTGCGAATAGTATAGGTTTTCTCACTGAATTCCTTGATTGATGAATATGTCAAGAACTTATGACATTAATAGTTATAAATTATGGTCTCGAAATAGCAAAGTTATACAATACATAGAACATTCATGCATAACTACCAATACATGGACGACTATTCATAGATAGAGCGTCACCCACAATTAGACCTACATAATCTTATATACGATATGTATGTATGTTCCTAAAACCACCAGCCCACATTCTCTAATTGTCGATAACGTTCTGCTAGGGTTGGAAGAGCAATGACCCTCAAATTGAAGGCCTTTTTGATGGAGAAACAACATTTGAATTTTTATAATCTCCGTCATTGCAGACGAGCTTTCTAGTATAGAAAAATACTACTGTGGCCTACTACAGAATACAGGAAGGCCTCAGATATCAACTCAAGCATTGAGTAGTAAAATCTCAGTGGTAGACTGTAGTGTAGAGAAAGGCATTCAGTGTTCGTCTCTAGTTTAGAGGAGGAGACCACAGTGGTCGACATACAGTATAGATGAGGAGACCACATGGGTCGACTCAGAAGTCAGCGAACGACTTTAGTATATAAAAAGAAGTCAGCGAACGACTTTAGTATAGAGGAAGAAGTCAGCGAACGACTCTAATATAGAGGAAGACCTTAGTGGTCGACTCTAGTATAGAAGAAGACCTCTAGGGACGACTCTAGTATATAGGAAGACCTCTGAGGTCGACCCTAGTATAGAGGAAGACCTCTGAGGTCGACTCTAGTATAGAGGAAGTCTGTAGTCTAGAGGAAGACCTCAGAGGTCAACTCTAGTATAGAGGAAGACCTCTGAGGTCGACTCTAGTGTAGATGAAGGCCTCAGAGGTCAACTATAGTATAGAGGAAGACCTCCGGGTAGACTCTTGCGTAGAGGAAGACCTTAGAGGTCGATTCTAATATAGAGGAAGTCCTTAGAGTTCGAATCTAGTTTAGGGGAAGATCTCAGATGTTGACTCTAGTTTAGACCAAGAACTCAGAGGTCAATTCAAGTATGAGGAAAACCTAAGAGTTCGATTCTAGTATAGAGGAAGACCTCAGAGTTCGATTCTACTATAGAGGAAGACCTCAGAGGTCGACTCTAAGGTCGACTCTTGTATAAAGAAAGACCTCTGGTGTCTACTCTAGTCTAGAGAACACATCTGAGATCGACTATAGTATAGAGGAAGAACTCTGAGGCCCAGAAAAAACTTGGTAAGTACATGTCATTACCACTTGCATTACCAGGTAATGACATATCATTACCCACTGCATTACATGTAGTCAACAAATAATGACTTACTTATATTGACATAAATATGCACTTATTTGTTATTTTAAGTCGGGTATTGTAAAATATGCGACAACGCCAATATAAGTAAGTTATTATTTGTTGACTACATGTAATGCAGAGGGCAATGACATGTCTTACATGCTAGTGCAATGTACAATGACATGTACTACATGTTTTTGATGGGAATATTCCGAGTAAAAAATATGTCCCTTCGTATTTAATTATATATGATAAGTAAATGGTTATGAAAATCATTACTGGTAAGGTGTTATTCAACCCCTTATTAAAATGACAATAATAACTACTTATATGTTGGATCTTCGTAAGAGTGGGGGTAAGTAGTTATTTGTTAGCTCTTCGTATGCTTGCATGGAAGTACTTTCCTCCAATGTCATGCCCATGTAAAAATAATCTGAAGGGTGGCAAAATGGTAAGTCATTATTTCTTTTGAATTTCACTTACCCGCCAGATTACCTGGTAGTGAGAGTTTTTCCTGAGGGTCGACTCAAGTATTGAAAAAGACCCCTGAGGTGGACTCTAGTATTGAGGAAGACCTCTGAGGTCGACTCTGTTATTGGCTCAAACCTCTGGCATCAACTCTATTAGATGAAAACCTTAATTGTCATTTATAATCTATAAGAGACGTCAGTATTCAACTTTAGAATAGAGAAGATAGAAATAGCCGACTCTAGTATAGATGAAGACTTCAGTGGTCAACTGCGGTATATATGAAAACTTCAGTGGTACAGTCTAGTGCCGAAAAAGCCACTGATTATATTCATTATACACTACACCACTCTACGGGAGAGGCTATTACAACTATTTGTCCGTCCGTCTGTACACATATCCTTGTAATCAACGTACAGGTCGCAATATTTGTCTATGCGCTATAAAATTTGTCACGTTTGGTATAAGGACATACCCCACTGAAGTTGGTGCAAATTGGATCAGATTTGATGTCACATCCTCCCGATGTAGCATCAAAGCGCTGGAGATGTTGTATTCTTCATCCGATTCCTACGAAAGAGGAAAACAGGCTGCCTAATTTGGTCACATTCGGTTTAGATTTAGACGTAGCCCCAGTATATATATGTGTTTCCCCCGATTTAGATCGAAGCTGTATTTTAAACCCGATCTGTATAAAATTCAGCAGAAAGACGTTTTCTAGTCTTAGGAAAGAACACTGACAATCTATATAAAAATCGAATCAGGTTTAGATGCCAAATTCCTCTCAATTTGGCTGTATAGTCCCTGTATATAGTCCTATACATTTGTTCTTTCCCATTCGGCGTGTATGCGATTTATAAGCTTTCTTTAAATCCGTAGTTTCTACATCAGTGAACAAGTCAGTTAAAATCAATCAATATTTACACACTGTAGTTGCCTAGAAAATTCACACATTAAGCGAGAACTTTCTGGTAAACGTCTCTCACATTGACAAATTGGAACTATAATAAATTATTATGACGACAACAAAAAAATGTTTTCATTACAAAATAAATATCTCGTAGTTTCAATACACTGTTAACTCCGGTAACGCTAATATCTTTTACTCAAAAAACTACAGAATACTACTAGTTACAAAGAAATCGGAGACAAGAAATTGCACGTTCGTTGCGAATAATTTGCCTTCTCCAGAAGTCAAGTTTCCTTTGCTTGAATATCAAAAAGGCCTTACGTGGGACGGTTTCTTTTCTTTATTGCCAGCCCTGGATTCATATTCACAAATTACACATACATACATAAAACTAAATGCTGGCATATCGATGTAATAGAAATTAGAGACACAATGTATGTACAACACAATGCCTTTGTCATGTGTGCTTAATTTGTATTAATGAGCGGAATTTTGCTAATATGTGTCTCTCTGTGAATGGGTATGTGTGTGTGTATGTGAATAAGTATGTCGTAGGATAAATAATGTTGTAGGGGATATAAGGCGCTAGATATTTAAGAAAGTTCAGAAATTTCAATATTAAAGGAAAATATTAAATGGCCAAAACAAAATGTTAATATGAATATTATTTAAAAAATCAACCAATACAATAAAATAAGCTCCATGAAACTTAATTCCAATAACATCAAATTGTCTAGAAAAAATTAAAATTTTAATCTGCAATTTTTAAAATTCATATCCCATTTTTTACGCACGTCTCTATTCTCTAACTGACAATTATCACATAGCTATAACTTCCGCTTTCCTCTCCGATTATTCATGAGGAAACCAATTAATGTCGCTTTAAACTCTAAATCAAAATCCCCCACAAAGGAAGTTGAAAACTAAAATGAAGTCATCACTACAAGTTCAACAAAAGTCACCGAAAGAAAAAATATGAAAAAAAAACAAAATAGGTGAAATTATTTAAAGTCAAATAAAAACTTCTTCATGCTACAAAAGGAAAAAAAAACAGGAAATAAGAAATATTTTTATCAGAAAACTTTTTTCTATGCCAAATCTTCCTGCAACAAAAGTCTGACTTTCAGATTTCAAATCTCATCGAGATAAGGAGGCATGAAGAAAAATGGCCTACGGATAACACAAGTCTCAGGGATAAAAACCTGATATTATGTAAATCTCCTTGTGCCACACCACTCGGCCATACTTTTTTGTACATATTTTGTTTGCTCGCAAAAAAACTTTTATTCGTTTTTCAGGACAGTTTATGAATTTTGGTCACGTTTTATTGGTGTTGAAACATTTTTCTCATAACAAATTAAATTGTGTGTGTGGCAAAGATTTTGCCAATGGAGGTATTTTTGCTTTGATTGTGGAAATCAGTTAAGTCATGGTTAAGGCAATGTCAACATTATGTTGTGTTAATGATTTTTATGGCTGATGGCGGCAAAATAAGAGGAAAAATCTCCGCAGTCACATCGTAAGGTATGATTAATATTTGATTAAAATTACTTATACGTCAAGTTGGACCGTGATTCATCTTTGTTTTATATACATATGTAGGAAGGGAGTAAATGAATTGCCGAAAATGACCAGAACTTTATTTTCGCTGCTCATAATAATTTAGAATACTTTATTGGTTACAGTAAATTGTATAGTGTTAAATTGCTTCAAAGTTCTTCTAAATAATGTCGAGTGATGGCGACTTACTATATAATACCCTATAACACTATTTAGAGTAAATATTGTCAAAATTTATCAATATTGATTTCCCAAGTTGTTTCTGCAACAATTCGTTATCATAAAGGCGTTATATATAAGGCGGCTATAAGCATTTTTATCCGAAACGATTTTATTCAAATTTTATTCAAAATTAATTCCTGGTCGAAAAATACTGATATCTGCTAAATGTCATGGTGATTGCTTGGATGCAAAATTTTTATACAGATATTTAATTTTAAGATGCACAGACGGACATAGAAATAGACAGTGATAGAGTTTGTTAGGATACTGCACTTTATACAATATACTTTAAGATGAGTCTAGGTTAAATTACAAACATCCGATCCCAGATTTGCGAGGTCTTCCGCTGTACCATAAAGTCTACCAGTGCTGAGGATTTCCTCTACACTATGATGTTGACAAGCCCGGAAGTCTTCCCGGAGGTCGACCAGTGCGGAGGTCTTCCTCTATAATATTTTATTTATTTATTTTTATTTATTTATTACAATTAAAAATTATAATAAACTTAATGTAAAAAGCACTAGTATCTAGGGCTATCGGCCATCCTCTGTAATATATATCCGACAAGCGTGTGGGTCTTCCCCTACACTATAGAGTCGACCAGCACGGATTATTTCCACTATACTACAGAGTCAACCATCGCGAAAGTCTTCCTCTATACTGTAGAGCCGAACACCGCGGAGGTCTTCCTCTACACTATTGAGTCGACCAGTGCGGATGACTTCCGCGGAGGTCTTCTTAAATACTACAGAGTCAACCACCGCGAAGGTGTCCTTTTATACTATAGAGTCGACCACCGCGGTATTTTTCCTCAATATTATAGAGCCGACCACCGCGGAGGTCTTCCTCTACACTATTGAGTCGACCTCGCGGAGGTCTTCCTCTTTGCTGTAGAGTCGAACACCGCGAAGATCTTCCTCAGTACTATAGAGTCGACCACCGCGAAGGTCTTCCTCAATACTATAGAGTCGACCACCGAGGAGGTCTGCCTCAATACTATAGAGTCGACCAACGCGTATTCCTCTACACTATTGAGTCGACCACCGCGGAGGTCTTCCTCTTTGCTGTAGAGTCGAACACCGCGAAGGTCTTCCTCTTTGCTGTAGAGTCGAACACCGCGAAGGTCTTCCTCAATACTATAGAGTCGACCAACGCGGATTCCTCTACACTATTGAGTCGACCACCGCGGAGGTCTTCCTCAATGCAATAGAGGTGACCACCGCGGAGGTCTTCCTCAATGCAATAGAGTCGACCACCGAGCAGGTCTTCCTCAATTCTATAGTGTCGACCACAGGAAGGTCTTCCTCAATACAATAGAGTCGACCACCGAGGAGGTCTTCCTCAATACTATAGAGTCGACCAACGCGGATTCCTCAACACTATATAGTCGTCCGCCGAGGTGGTCCGCCGCGAAAGTCTTCCACCGCGAAGGTCTTCCTCAATACTATAGAGTCGACCACCGAGGAGGTCTGCCTCAATACTATAGAGTCGACCAACGCGGATTCCTCTACACTATTGAGTCGACCACCGCGGAGGTCTTTCTCTTTGCTGTAGAGTCGACCACCGAGAAGGTCTTGCTCAATACTATAGAGTCGACCACCGTGGAGGTCTACCTCATTACTATAGAGTCGACCACCGAGGAGGTCTTCCTCAATACAATACCGTCGACCACCGAGGAGGTCTTCCTCAACACTATAGAGTCGACCACCGCGGAGGTCTTCCTCTATTCTTTAGAGTCGACCACCGCGGAAGTCTTCCACTATACTACAGAGTGGACCAGCGCGGAGGTCTTCCTATACACTATAGAGTCGGCCAACGCGGAGAACTTCTTCCATACTATAGAGTCGACTGGTGGCGGTTTCTATACACTATAGAGTCGACAAACGCGGACACCTCAAAACTATAGACTCGGCCAACGCGGAGATCTTCCTCAATACTGTAGAGTCGACCACCGCGGAGGTCCTCCTCAATAATATAGAGTCGACAACCGCGGAGGTCCTCCTCAATAATATAGAGTCGACCACCGCGGATGTCCTCCTCAATACCATAGAGTCGACCACCGAGAAGGTCTTGCTCAATACTATAGAGTCGACCACCGCGGAGGTCTTCCACTATACTATAGAGTCGACCAGCGCGGAGGTCTTCCTCTACAATATAGAGTCGAGTACTTCCACTATACTATAAAGGCAATAAACTCGAAGGTCTTCCTCTCTACTGTAGATCCGAATGCCGCGGGGGTCTTCCTCTATACTATAGAATCGACCGCCGCGTGGTTCCTTCAACATATTACAGTGTCGACCAACGCGGAGGTCTTCCTCTACACTATAGAGTCGACCAGCGCGGAGATCTTCTTCTATACTATAGGGCCAACATTGTTTTGTAATGTAACTGAAGAAACTGGGGAATCGTAAGCCTATCCCGGGGATAAATGACGCAAAATGGGAGTATGAAATAGTATGTTCACTTTTTCCGAAAAAATAATAGCCCACGGAAAAGTTTCCCCGATCTGACACCAGAGATAACATATATAACACACGACGAAATCGCTAAAAAATGCAGAAAACTTAAGCGTAACAAAGCGCCAGGACCTGACGGAATCCCAAATGAAATCATTACTTTGATGGCGGAACAATGGCCGGAATTGTTCATCTACATTTTTAACAAATGCCTTGAGGAAGGAATTTATCCAAAAGCATGGAAAATACAATCTCTTGTTTTGCTTAGAAAATGAGACAAGCCACTTAATATGGCATCGTCCTATAGACCAATACGCCTACTGGACTCAGCGGGTAAATTCTTTGAACGGATTCTTGCTGATAGGTTAAGATCGGAGATAGAAAACAATGGAGGCTTATCACCCATGCAATTTGGGTTTGTAAAAGGCAAATCAACTGTTGAAGCCATCCTAGAAGTAATGAACAAAGCAAAAGAAGCAAAAACTCATAATAGGTTCTGTGTAATAGTGATACTGGATGTAAAAAACGCTTTTAACACGGCTAACTGGGACGTAATAAAGCAAACAATAAGAGAACACAACCTTCCTACCGCTTTTAACACGGCTAACTGGGACGTAATAAAGCAAACAATAAGAGAACACAACCTTCCTAGTTACTTGATCAATATAATCGACGATTACCTAAATGACAGGCCGAAGATGGCCTACGTCAGTATCTAGTAACAGCTGGGGTTCCACAAGGATCAATTCTAGGTCCAACATTATGGAACATAATGTACGATGGTTTGCTGAAATTGAAGCTACCAGGGGGATGTACACTTGTGGGATATGCGGATAATGTGGCACTGGTAGTGGACCAAACCTCGGCCGCAGTGGCAGATATAGTCACCAATGATAGCCTGGGAAGAATAAGCAGGTGGCTTATGGCGAAGCATTTAATGCTCGCGGCACCCAAGACTGAAGCAAATATTATTACAAGTAGAAGATCCTTCATATATCCCACCCTCATAGCACTCGGCCGACATCTCCGATATTTAGGTGTGGAAATAGACAACCGATTGGCTTTGGACCAACATGTAAACAATGTAACGAGCAAGGCTCTTGAAACTGCGACTAGGCTAGTACGTATCATGCCAAATATGCGAGGACCTGGGCAACAAGCTCGAAAAATAATATCTACAGTTGCCTA
This sequence comes from Eudasyphora cyanicolor, assembly GCA_963930755.1. NCBI lineage: Eukaryota > Metazoa > Arthropoda > Insecta > Diptera > Muscidae > Eudasyphora > Eudasyphora cyanicolor. The sequence goes on along the minus strand of OZ005737.1, from coordinate 35,896,648 downwards.
TTCACAGATGCTGTATGGAGCTCCCACAGTATATAATGTCATTACAAAGAATGTTTTGTTAATGAGGAGATTGAAAAAGTGCAAAGAATATGTACCATGAGAATAATATCGGCATACAGGACGATATCTACATCTGCAGCGTCAGTGCTTAGTAGCATGCCTCCATTACAGCTCTTATTCGGCTAAAGAGGTGAAATATATCAAACATGGCAAAATAGAAGAAATGCAGAAGGAGTTTCAAAGCCCAAAAAAAAGCAAGCCCGCCTACACTTGTACAGGAAGTGGCAAGTAGCATGGGACCAAGACACAAAGGGTAGATGGACCCACACTCTAATAAATAATATAGAGAAGTGGATGGAAAGAAAATACGGTCAAATGAACTACTACTTGACTCAAGCTTTCAGTGGACATGGACATTTTGCTAAATACCTTCACAGGTTCAAAATAAGAGAAGATAGTACTTGTATTATGTGTGGAAATGAGGAAGACGATGCAGAACATACCATACCGAATCTTATATACCTTCCACCATGGATTGCATACAATGTTATTACTGGAAACATCTTTGGATATGGAGCAAATCGTGAAAAGATCCATTTTGTTTAAGTAAATTATTAAAAAAAAACGAACGCTGCTATTTTTATGCCGCAAATTCTTTAGTCAAACTCTTCACCGGAAAAATGTGGTATTTATGGCTTAAAATAGCTACAACAAAATAAATATTTATTTGTATACATTTTATTGAGATGAATTCTTGCCAAAATATAATATAAACTGCAAAGTTTCAGCTAAATTTCTTAGAAAATGTGGTGTTTAGGGCTTAAATAAGCACTTTTGGGAGCGACATGAACTGATTTAAAATATTTTTACTGCGATGAATTATTGTCTAAATCTGCAAAGATTAAGTTAAAATGCTTAGAAAATATGGTATTTATGGCTTAAATACGTATATTTTGAAGGAACCTCTATATGTAGGGTGACTGTAACAAAATATGAACCGATTTGTAAAATTTTTGCTGTGATGAATTCTTGTCAAAATAGAATACAAACTGCCATGTTTCAGCTAAATTGCTAAATCTCAAAACATTGACTAATATGGCCCATTTGCAATCCCAAACAACCTGCAACTATAGAAATATTTCTACCAAATTTGATCAACCCTGCTCTATTATTACGGACTGTAGCGTGACGGACGGACATGGCTAAATCGTGTTAGAATTTTACGACGATTAAGAATATATATACTTTATGGGGTCAATATTTAGAGGTGTTACACATGGAGTGACAAAATAAATATATCCTATGTTGAGGGTATACAAATAAATAAAGGGCTGCGAAGCGCACCGGGTTAAAGCTAGTTATGAATAACATATTTATACCCTTACTTTAGTGTGACGAGGGTATATATCATTTGCTACGGAAAAAAGTGTAACACGTCGAAGGAGTGACCTAAGACCCCAAGTACGTTCGGAGGAAATCCGTTTTTGGTCATTTTAAGTCGAATGAGCAATGTCCGTCCGTCTGTCTGTCTGTCTGTCTGCTGGCTGGTGCGCACGATAACTCTCGAAAGGAGTAACCGATTAACCTCAAATTTGATACGTGGTAATATTTTTTTCTATCTCCGGCTAAGTTCGAAGATGGGCCATATTGGTCCACTCCTTCTAGTACCTCCCCCACAAAGGGTTAAAATGTTGTGAAATATTGATTCTTTAATAACTGCTATACTACTTATTCGAATTTTTTGAAATTCCACACATAGTATTAGCTTAGTAGTCACTATCAACTCGAGAAAAATGGGTAAAGTCGCCACGTCCCTTTTGGTACCTCCCACACAAATGCAACATTTTGCACCAAAAGTTAACAGCTTATAACATTAATAACAGTGTATAAAAATACTTGAAATTTTGTACAGTATTATGCTTTTATATTGCCTACAGTCCAGGGAAAAATGGATGTTGTTGCCACGCCCCTTTTGGTGCCTCCCACACAAAGGTACCTTTTTGCACCAAAAGTTAACAGCTTATAACATTAAAACCAGTGTTTAAAAATACTTGATATTTTGTACAGTGTAATGTTTTTATAGTGTCTATAGCCCTATGAAAAATGGGCGTTATTGCCACGCCCCTTTTTGTTCCTCCCACACAAAATGCCGTTTATACCAGTGCACATACATAAATGCTTATAAGTCGGCACAGTGCAATGAATTTAAAGTATCTAATGTTCAGCGAAAAAAAGGTGTATTTGGTAAACTTCTTCTGGTACCTTCCATACAAATGGACAGAATAATTGGAGTAATATTCAATATTACATTACTCACAAAGTGAGGGTATACTTTAGTCGGTTTACCCGACTGAAACTTTCTTACTTGTTTTGTGCATTTTTAGTCGTTCTTGTTTTGGGTGAGTTTTCAATGAGGTCCTAAAACTGATTTTTACCGAACATACTTAAGGTTTAGGTCGCTCCTTCGATGTGTTACTCTTGTGGACTATGACAGGGTATAATAAATCCAGTATGAAAGTGCTTAAGTCGGTCGGAATGGACTATATGATACCCAACACCACTCTTTCGGAACAGAATAAGTAGAAATATTGTCAAGATTTATCAATGTTTTTTTTCATATTGAAAATGTAACAGAAAGGACCCCTTATGGATATACCTATTCCGACCATGCTGAATCATGTGGTATCAGCCGTTTTGCTAGTTTAGCTTTTATTTTCGCGATATTTGACCATAAAATTTAATGGGAAATCAGAGAGGTTAGTTATATTGGAGTTGATTTTGAAGTGAAAGGCGTCGTAATACACGCTTGAGTCCAAAGAACGAAATAAAGGGAACCTTTGGATAACTATTTCTCTTTAAACAGTCATCAACTCTACTCACCCCCTTACCCCTGAAAAATTGCAATCAAATTTTATCATATGTCAAATGTTATACAATTCGACGACATTTTTAGTCGGTGTCTTTATGAAAAATATGCCTCGCGAAAAATTGCTATGGGTCTCTTTTAAATTTGTTTAAGAAAAATCAACAGGTTTCATAACATAGCAGGTTTTGTTGGTTAGTTTTGTAATCTCCATAGACACTAACCAAAAATTATTTAATTTAATTCAGCTCAAAAAACTGTAATTTTTCTAAATTGTATAAAGATGGTTTAAAAATGCGTATTTCATAGTCATAGATGTAAAATCGAGATATAGTTATATATGTGTCGGGGACATTTTAAGTCATTTGCCCAATGCCCGTCTCTGTTTGTCTGGCTGGTGCGAACGATAACTCTCGGAGGAAGTATCAAACTGACTTTAAATTTGGTATGTGATCATATTTTTTATACCCTACACCACACTGTGGTACAGGGTATTATGACTTTGTGCATTTGTTTGTAACACCCAAAAGGAGAAGAGATAGACTCATTGTTTATTATACCGATCGACTTGTAATCACTTTCTGATTCGATTTAGATATGTCCGTCTGTCTGTCTGTCCGTCTGTCTGTCTGCCTGTAGATGTATTCTTGTAATCAAAGTACAGGTCGCAATTATGGTCCGATCTCAACGAAACTTTGCACATATCTTTCTTTAGGCCCAAGGACGGTTCAACCTATTGAATATGGTTAAATCGGTTCATATTTACATATAGCTCCCATATACATATATGTACCACCGATTTGCCATATATGCACTGTATAAGCAACATTTTTGAACCGATTTTTACAAAAATTGACAGAGAGTAGTCTCGTGATACACTTAGAGACAATACAAAATTTGTTCAGATTTAGATATAGCCCCCATATATATGTTACACCCGATTTGATATGTTAGCGCTGTAGAAACTGCATTTTATATCCGATCAGTACGAAATTCGGCAGAAAGAGGTTTCTTATTACATGAAGGAATACTGCCAAATTCGGAGAAAATCGGTGCAGATTTAGATAAAGCCCCCATATATATGTTACCCCCGATTTGAAATTCAAGAGCTGTAGAACCTGTATTTTATATCCGATCACAGCGAAATTCGGCAGAAACAGGTTTCTTAGTACATGAAGGAATACTGCCAAATTCGGAGAAAATCGGTTCAGATTTAGATATAGCCCACATATATATGTTACCCCCGATTTTAAATCAAGCGCTGTAGAAACTGTATTTCATATCCGATCACAGCGAAATTCGACAGAAAGAGGTTTTTATTTTACATGAATGAGTATTCAGGGCAAATAGCTTCAGATTTATATATAACATCCATATATATGTTTCTCCTAATTTGGTTACAAAGCGCTGTAGATGTTGTACTTTACTTCCGATCATTACAAAATTCTCCAGAAAGATGTTTCTCAATTTAGTAACGAATATTCGGTTCAGAATTCATATCCACATATATATGTTCTTACCCATTTACAAATTATTATCGCAATCACCCTTATCGCATTGTTTGGGAGGTGTAGGGTATTATATAGTCGGCCACGCCCGACTTTCTGCCTTTCCTTACTGGTTTCTTTCTAAGGCTAAGTTAATATAAGGTTATATTGGTCCATTCCTCCTAGTACCTCTCTGACAAATAAATGTTGCCTCTCTTTTATTTTAAAAATACATTTTGCTACGCAAAACATAAATTTTTTCTTATATTTTCTAAAAATTTGCATCTTCAAGTACACCTCTTGTACTGTATTTTATGTTGCACGCATATATCTAAGTATATGTATATCTACCAACACAGCTACATATTTTTTTCTCTCACTCTCTTAAATGTAATTGAAACTGAGTGATAGTACTTTTCATGGAAATATGTTCATAATGCACTTTTATGCAAATAGTCAATTAAAACTTCACATCAAGAACTTGTCTCCTCTCACTATCGTTCTCAAGGTTTAGTTTATACTTATCCAATGCTATATATAAAGGGACATATGCATTTGTATGTATGTATATGTGGTTTACGCATACATATGTTCTATTCTATTGCTGATTTTATAAATAGTTAGGAAAAAACATTCACATTTGCATCCTCTGCACTTACTTACATTTTTGCATACATTTGTTTTTTTTTTTCTTTAATAAAAGACTGTAAGTGAAAACTTGGATTTTTTTTTTTAGTTTGAATGAGGTTTGTTTTTATTTTCAATTTAATTGAAATTGAAGTGTAAAGGTAAAATCAAATCGAAATGATGGTAAAAATAAAAGCAGCATTTAGTAGATAGGAAAATAGATATCATAGAACAATGCAAATGTGACCTTGTTGGAATGAATTGAATAAGATTCTCGGTTGGCTTTGGCAAAATGTTTCTGACAAATGATAAAGTGGCTGCTCTAATAAACCGGTGAGGTGATTAAAAATAAGGAAACTAATTTCTACTCATTATGGTCGGATGTACATAGAAGAAGCTTATATTTCAATAAAGCTTATATATGAAATCTAGAGGAATTTATATACGAAGGCTTATCTAAAACTGGTAATTTGTTTAAATATCAAATGGGAAGGGACTTTAGATATATCAATAAACAAACTGATATGGCAGTGTTAATACTGGTATAATAAAACTATTTTTTGCAATGTTTCATAGCGTTTGGAAGTAAACTTTCTCTAGCGCTCAAGTATAAAATCGGGAGGAACTTATATATGAGCACTTATACATGACCATTTTTTCTTCTAAGCTGCTATAAAATGCAAAGTTTTTTTTTCAAAACGGTATGACAAATACGTTTACCTGTCGGCTTAGCTCCTTGCGTCAAGATTTTATGAATGCTACTTCAATCTTAAGCAAGGTTCAGCTATGATGCTTCTTCTAAGATTAATAGTTACTAAATTTTAACTAATAAATTGAAGTTTAAATGTTACCACACACACAATTTTTAAATAATCGATCACCTATTTAGAGTATTACAAATATCTCAAAAACTAATTTCACTAAAAATATCTCAAAAACCCATATCACAAACCCTAACAATGCGATAAGGGTCACTGCGATCATATTTCTAATTCTAAACCGATAATCGCTAAATTAAGCAATATTCGTTCCTAAATTGAAAAACATATTTCTGGAAAATTTTATATAGCGCTTTGATACCAAATCAGGAGGAACATATATACGGAGGTTATACAAGTATATAAATCTGAACCGATTTTCCCTGAATAATCATTCATGTAAAGAGACCTCTTCCTGTCGAATTTCGTACTGATCGGATATAAAATACGGTCTCTACAGCGTTTACATGTCTAATCGGGGGTTACATATATATGGGGGCTATATCTAAATCTGAACCGATTTTCTCCGAATTTGGCAGTATTCCTTCGAGTAATAAGAAACCTCTTTCTGCCGAATTTCCCACTGATCGGATATAAAATACAGTTTCTACAGCACTTACATGTCAAAACAGGGGTAACATATAAAGGGTCCGCCAAATAACTTTTTTTTTTGAAAACATCGCGCAAAACATCGAGTGTAGCTTCGGCTGTGTGGCACGTACCGCCGACCTGTTGAAACCAAATGTTGTCAATATCCTCCTCTTCAATTTTTGTGAACAAAACTTCGTTCAACATGTCCCGCTAACGATCGCCATTGACTGTAACGTCCACTTGCTCATTGGGCCAATTATGCCTCTGGACCAAAATCCGCACCAAACAGTGAGAGTTGGGTGTATCGGCTTTTCAATGTATGCGTGCGGGTTTTCTGTGCCCCAAATGCGACAATTTTGCTTGTTTACATACCCGCCAAGATCAAAATGAGCTTCATCTAAAAAGATGATTTTTTTTGGCAAAATCGGCATCTTCTGTAAGTCGATCGCAGGCCCATTTGTTCAAGCGTATACACAACCATATTCGTTCAGCGGAAGGATAAAACTAATTATCTGCCAAATCAGACATGAGCTAAGTGTTACCATTCACGAAATAAGCACTAGTTGAAAAAAAAACGTTAGATGGTCTTTATATGGGGGTTATATCTAAATCTGAACCGATTTTCTGTGAATTTGTCAGTATTATTTCTTGTAGAAATAAAGCTCTTTTTGCCGAATTTCGCACTAATCGGATATAAAATAACATTTTTACAGCGATTTCATGTCAAATCGATATAAAATAAAGTTCTTACAGCGCTTACATATCAAATGGGGGTAACATACGAGGTATGTTCAAAGAATATCGCGAATTTTTAATTTCTGCGGGCTACGTGTATTTAATTTTTGATATTTTTGTAGCGTTATGTTGGTACTCATGTTCCTTACTTATGCTGGCAAGGTCGGCCATTTTGAATGTTTAGTTAATTTTTGACAGCTGTTGTCCTTGGATGTGTTTTAACTTGTCTTCGATTTTTATCTATTTCAGAAAAGGGATCAAAGAAACTGCATCAAATTTTGTGTGAAAAACAAAATAAAGTGCGCTGACGCATTCCGAATGTTGACTGTGGCATATGGTGAAGCTACCTTGGACCAAAGCAACGTTTATCGATGGTACAAAATGTTCTTAGAGGGCCGAGAAGATGCGAAGGACGAACAGCGTGCCGGACGCCCGAGCTCACAGTTTTCTTTGATTGCAGGGGCGTAGTGCATTATGAGTTCTTGCCACAGGGTAGTACGGTCAATAAAGAATATTACCTGCAAGTTATGCGCAAATTGCGCGAAGCAATCCGCCAAAAACGCCCGGATTTTTGGAAGAACAAAAACTGGCTTTTGCACCATGATAACGCCCCTGCACACACATCGTTGCTTGTGCGCGAATATTTAGCCAAAAACAACACAGTAGTGGTGCCGCAGCCACCGCATTCCCCTGACCTAGCCCCCTGTGACTATTTTTTTCCCCAAAACTGAAAAGGCCCATGAAAGGACGACGCTACGCCACGATTGATGAGATAAAGACGGCATCGAAGGAGAAGCTGAACAAGATCACAAAAAATTATTATTTTAAGTGCTTCGAGGATTAGAAAAAAACTTTGGCAGAAGTGTATTATATCCGAGGGGAATAACTTTGAACGGGACAAAATAGATATTCATGAATAAATAAATACTTTTTGAAAAAATACAAATTTCGCAAATTTTTTTGAACATACTATGTATATATGGGGGCTATATCCAAATCTGAACCGATTTTAACCAAATTCAATAGGGATCGTGCTTGGGCCAAAAAAATGATATGTGTAAAGTTCCGTCGAAATCGGACCATAATTTCGGCCTGTACTTTGATTACAAGAATACATGCACAGACAGACAGACGGTCAGACGGGCAGACAGACGGACATAGCTTAATCAACTCAAAAAGTGATTCTAAGTCGATCGGTATAATAAACGATGGGTCTATTCTCCTTTAGGGTGTTACAAACAAATGCACAAAGAATACCCTGTACCACAGTGTGGTTTAGGGTATAAACACCCTTTTGGAATAGTCATGCTGCAATGTTGTTCATACGCCCCAGTGGTCGAAGCAATAAATATACCAGAAACAAGTAAAAGCGTTAAGTTCGACCATGTCGAATCTTATATACCCTACAACATGGATAGCATGTGACCACACAAAATAACTCAAATCTAGATGAGAACAGTAGGAATCACAACAAGTTAGATGCTATATATGGGAGCTATATCTAAATATGGACCGATATCGCCCATTTTCAATCCCAAGTTACCTGCAGCTATAAGAAGTATCTATACCAAATTTCAGCCACCTAGCTCAAGTATTATAGATTGTAGCGTGATTACAACAGACGGACATGGCTAAATCGTCTTAGAATTTTATGACGATTAAGAGTATATATACTTTATGGGGTCTCAGATCAATATTTAGAGGTGTAACAAACGGATTGACAAAATGAATATACCCCCCATTCTATGGTGGAGGGTATAAAAAGAGGTTTAACTGGAATTTCATCTTAACGAAGAAAACAATGCATATTTAACAGATTTAATGGATAAGTGTATAATTTATAACCCAAATTATAAAAAAAAGGAAATTAGAAAAATAAATTTTCATATTTCTTCTTTTGACAATTTTGTTTGGGAGGTACCAAAAGGGGCGTCCAGCCCCATAATTTTCTTTAACTCAAATGGCGTCTCGGCATTATCGAGAGTATACTTTAAAAAATATCGTCTAAATACGAAAGGTGCCCTGCATGAAAATTGGAATTACAAAAAAAAAATTAAAAAAACTTTATCATAAAAAAAAATTTGTTTTGGTTTCGTAAAATAGTATGCCTCAATCTATACAAAAATAGTTTTTAGGTCCTAAATTTATTTTAACGCCCAAGATAAAAGGATCTGCTACCCTTCTTCGCTCAAGATGACTACCTTGAAAATCTAGCCGCTACCCTGGGGATTGATAGCAATATACGAGTACGTAGGTTAATTCATAGCCTTCTGATTAGGAGACAAATCACATTTCAGCTAACTTAGGGTCAACTGACCTCCATAGATTTGTCAGCAGGGGAACGCCCCAGGGGTGTGTTCTGTCTCCTCTGCTATGGAATCTCTACATGAACAATATTCAGCTTTCTCTGAAGATGATGGGTATCATAGTTGTTGCCTATGCAGATGACGTTGCAATAGCAGTTAGAGAGAAGTTTCCGAGTACTCTTCGAGGCAACCTACAATAGGCCCTTCATACAACCGCAAGATGGGCTTCTGAAAATTATCTTATTGTTAACCCGACCAATACGCAACTGGCTCTTTTGACCAGGAGAAATAAGGTATTAACAGTTACACATGTCACCCTGGGGTGAAGTTCCCTTCTCTAAAAGCGCAAAATCGTTAGGTATATTACTAGGAAAGAAGTTGAACTTTAAACCCAAGATTTTGGAAAGAGCTAAGATGGCTGTGGTAGCGATATGTACCTGCAAAATGGCAATAGGAAATCGCTAGGGTCTAAACCAGCGTATATGTATAGTTTATGGGTAATATACAGCACTAGTTTGACCAATAATGCACAGGGCATTGTCGCCTGGTGGACAAATATGCAGAAATCCAACTTCTCCGCGATACGAAACAGGTCATAAGATATAGGAGATTCTTAAACTTCTATACAGACGGTTCAAAACTCAACATCCCATTGGGCTTTGGTATCTTTTCTGAGAAACTTGAGCTATCCATTGCATAAAGGATGCCAGATCATAGTGGCAGAAATATTAGCTATTAAAGAGGTAGCGGAATGGCTGACATTAAATGTTCCGACCAAACTCGGTATCAATAGTTTCTCTGATAGTCAAGCTGCTATCAAGTCCCTGGAAATTATATTCCTGAAATCAAAAACTGGCCGCAGATCTCTTAACGAGATAGTTGAACAGTTCAATATTCACCTGGTAGGGGTGCAGGGCTACAGGGACATACCAGGGAACTGCAAGGCAGGTGAACTTGCAAGATTAGAACCTACCTCACATGCTCCAGGGGAACTGGAATATGTGGGCATGTCCCCAGCGACCTACAGGCCCTTCTTGAGAGATAGTGCCCTTAAGACGACAAATGACACGTGATCACTAGTCAGGAACTGAATACATTCCAGGCTGATGTGGCGCGGCCTAAACTCAAAATGCTGCTGTCGTTGAAGAGACCGGACGTCTCACTTTTAGTGTCTGTCATGACGGGTCACGGCCTTATTGGACGACTCGCAGATAGATTGAAGGTCTTTACTGACTGTTGCAGAAGATGTATTAAAAAACTGGCCTCGACTGTCGCAGATCTCTTAACGAGATATTCAATATTCACTTGATATGGGTGCCGGGCCACAGGGACATACCAGGTACTACAAGACAGGTGAACTTGCAAGAGTAGAAACTACCTTACACGCTCCAGGGAAACTGGAATGTTTGGGCATGTCTCTATCAACCTGCAAGCTCTTCTAGAGAGATAGTGCCCTTACGGCAACGAATGACAGTTGGTCACTAGTCAGAAACTGCATACATTCAAGGCAGATGGTGCGCGGCCTAAACTCAAGACGCACCAACGAACTGATGTCGTTGACGAGACCGGGCGACTCCCTTATCGGGTCTGTCATGGCGGGTCGCTGCCTTATTGGACGGCTCGCAGAGATATTGAAGGTCTTGTAGTGACTGTTGCAGAAGCTGTAGATACGAAGAGGAGGAGGAATCAAAAGAATACCTTCTGTGTCTGTGCCACGGAGGAACTACGAATCCTATAGTTCCCACCTATTCCCAGGATGGGGACTGGACAGTGAGCCCAGATGGGTCACCAGTCCTTAATTATCTGGAGTCTAACTGGTAGTATCTTCGTCTACGCAGTTTGACCAGAGTACATAGTCTGGAACTGCGGGAGTTAGGAAAGTCCTTGGAACGCAGTTTCCGTCCTGACAATTGGTGGGGACCTTATTGGGTGCAACTTGGTGGCTGTGGTTGAAACCAAAATCGCTGGGAGAAAATATACTCGAATGTGGAGTTGCAACCCAACCGAGTGCCATGACCCATAGAATAGTTTTAGATGGGCTCCGCTCCTAACCAAGGAGGATGGTAAAAGTGTCCTGAAACACAGGATTGATTGGTACACAGGCACATTGTGCGTAAGGGGCGTTGGTCGACGCATGAATTCATCCTGGTGATTAGAGTACGGTGGGGTTAAGCCTAACAACAGAAACTCACGTAATTTAAGACCTTCTGTGTCTATGCCCTGCTCTCTCTTTAAAAGGCAGCATTCAACTTTAGGCTACTATTTCTTTGGAGACTTGGCTAACTTGGCTGATGTTGGAATCCGACAATATTTGAGCTTTTTAATGCAATTAACTAAGGGACTAGGGATAATCAATCGAGGGGCTAGGGATAACTTTTTTCCCTTACCTGTGCTAACACAATGGACTATATAGTCTACTGAGTATGTCATACTTTTCGAAAATGAAGTTGGATCAACAGTTACTGCGAATGGATTGCGCTATCGAAAGATGCTTAATGATTTTTTATGGTCGAAGTTAGATGGTATTGATCTGGACAACGTTTACTTTCATCAAAGACGGCGCTACGTGCCACACAAGCAACGAAACTATTGCTCTGTTACGGGAAAAGTTTCCGGACCGTGTTATCTCTCGAAGAGCTGATTACAATTGGGCTGATTCCTTTGGGGCCACGTGAAAGATAAGGTTTACGTCAACAGCGTCGATTCAAGACCTCAAAGATAGAATTCGTGAGGCTATCGAGGACATAGGGCAGCCACTTTGCGATTTGGTTATGGAAAATTTCGTGAAAAGGATATGGTCCTGTAAGCGTGGTCGTGGTGGTCATTTTTCTGATGTTGTTTTTCATTATTAACGGCATACCTTCCTATTTATTATGAAATAAACATCCGATAATTTATCTCAAAAAATTGAATTTTTCTTTGAATGCAAAAATAACACCTCTTGTTGGAAACCCCTTTACCTAACCTAATATAACCTAAACTTACACGAGAGCAGCACTTGTAAATGTTTGCTATTTTCTATCATAATACTGTCTCAGTTCATAAAACTTCAATGTTCAAACGTTGTTCCGCGATGAAGCTCATTTTTGGTAGAATGAATGAATCGCCAAGTTTTTGACCAAACAACATTACATCTACATAAAATCACTTTTTGGGCGCTTTATGGGCCGGCGGAATCATTGGTCCATATGTCTTCAAAAACGATAATGGGCAGAATGTAACTGGCAACGGCGAACGGTATAGAGAAATGAGTACAATTTGCTATCAATAATCTTGCTGGCATGTGGTTCCAACCTGACAGAGTCACATGTCGCACCGCGCGCTGCTATTAATTTACTTAAATAAACTTTTGATGAACGAATAACTTCATTTAAAGCTCCTGTTAATTGATCACCAAGATTGTATGATTTAACCCAAGCAACGAAACCATTGCTCTGTTACGGGAAAAGTTTCCGGACCGTGTTATCTCTCGAAGAGCTGATTACAATTGGGCACCGAGATCTTGTGATTTAACACCTTGCGACTTCTTCCTTTGGGGCCACGTGAAAGATAAGGTTTACGTCAACAGCGTCGATTCAAGACCTCAAAGATAGAATTCGTGAGGCTATCGAGGACATAGGGCAGTCACTTTGCGATTTGGTTATGGAAAATTTCATGAAAAGGATATGGTCCTGTAAGCGTGGTCGTGGTGGTCATTTGGCTGATGTTGTTTTTCATTATTAACGGCATACCTTCCTCTTTATTATGAAATAAACATCCGATAATTTATCTCAAAAAATTGAATTTTTCTTTGAATACAAAAATAACACCTCTTGTTGGAAACCCCTTTACCTAACCTAACATAACCTAAACTTACACGAGATCAGCACTTGTAAATGTTCATAAAACTTCAATGTTCAAACGTTGTTCCGCGATGAAGCTCATTTTTGGTAGAATGAATGAATCGCCAAGTTTTTGACCAAACAACATTACATCTACATAAAATCACTTTTTGGGCGCTTTATGGGCCGGCGGAATCATTGGTCCATATGTCTTCAAAAACAATAATGGGCAGAATGTAACTGGCAACGGCGAACGGTATAGAGAAATGATTACAATTTGCTAACAATAATCTTGCTGGCATGTGGTTCCAACCTGACAGAGTCACATGTCGCACCGCGCGCTGCTATTAATTTACTCAAATAAACTTTTGATGAACGAATAACTTCATTTAAAGCTCCTGTTAATTGACCACCAAGATTGTATGATTTAACCCCATTGGATTATTTCTTCGTTGGGGCTATGTAAAGTTAATTACATGCGTCGGGTTACCAGAGCCATTTGAACACCGAGGTATCGAAATACGACGAGTTATTAGCGAAAAACGGCCGCAAATGCTGCGAAAAGTCTAAGGCGGCCACATCCAAATCATATTTAAACATTAAATGCATTAAACTATCTATCCAATAAAGCCAGATTAATTAATATTAAAATTAATGATACCTTACAAAAAAACACCCATTATTTTCCTTCAGATTTGCCCTATAAACGCTATAAACCAGCCAGACAGACAGACGGACATATCTGAAATCATTTAAATCGATATCCGCCACTTATTACGTCTTAGTAAGATTTTCGACATGTTAAACTCTTTAACTTCCAAAAAATATTTGATAATAATTTTAATCACGCCAATATTAATTACCCCTTAAAACATTTACACATTCTGAGAAGAATTGCATTTGTAAAGTAACTCAACAAAAAGTTGTATTCAAACTATTTTTCTTTTTCCATAAAGAGATGTAAAGGTAAGTGATACATACCTAGAAAACACTATATACATATGTATATAACTGTGTACCCTATGTAATGATGAAAATTAAGAGAAAGTTTTTTTTTATTACAAAAAAACGTATTTTATTAAAATGATGTCTGTACAAAAATTTTGCTTTAATAAAAATCCATTTGTGGGTCCTCTGAAGTCGCAAAGAGCAGATGAGAGTCTGAGCAGAGCAGCAAAACTATAACAATTTCAATAAAAGTGATTAAATTTAATTACACAATGATTTCTTGTTACTTTATTACATTCATTTCCTCTTTATTGCTTGTTGTTGCTGCTGCTGTTGTTTTCACATGAATTCGGTTCGTTTCGTACGTTTCATAGTTTCTTTATTTGATTGTTTTTCAGCAATTTGTCATCTCATTCTTATTCAATTTATGTTTACATATTTTCCTATTTTATTTTCTATTACTGGATAGCACAAACTTTTCTTCCTCTATGTCTCAGATGATAATAATGCTGTTGTTCGTTGCCCAAGAGCCTCCCACCGACCCGAGAGTTTTGGCCAAACGGTGGAAACTTTATTGACTCGAAATTACAAACTTTATATGTTTTCGAATCGAATTTCGGCTTAAAGGAAGAATGGTGGCAGAAAACGAAGGATGCGCGTTGCGTACAATTGGAGGGGTTAAAAGTTTTTCATATCGATACGTTTCATTTTATTCTTCAGTGTGCCCTTCTTCTACTTGTTCTTGGCCGATTCTTCTTTGGTTATGTTCAGTTGTCAGCATCATTAAAAGTAGTAAAGTTTGGTAGTAACATTTGTTTACTGTGTGAAAATTTTCGGCAGGGGACAAAACCAATTACAACAAACTGATGACTGAATAAAAATCAATAAAAGTCGAAAAAGTTGCCATAAATAAAAATATCTGGGGAGAATAACAAGAGAATATTTACCAAAATTTTAAACTATTGTAAGCAAAGAAAAGAAGAAAAAGTTGGACTCAGGTGTTACTTCATAGAAAAATTACTATTAAGCTCATTGTCTGTACTATAGAAAATGAGCTCTGAAGCTTATTGTCTGTACTATAGAAAATGAACTATAAAACTCATATATTGTCTATACTGCAGAAAATGAGCTGTAAAGCTCATTGTGTACACTATAGAAAATGAGCTCTAAAGCTCATTGTCTACGCTATAAAAAACGAGCTCTAAAGCTCATTATTTATACTATAGAAAATGAGCTCTAAAGCTCATTATCTATACTTTAGAAAATTAGGTCTAAAGCTTATTATCTATACTATAGAAAATGAGCTCTAAAGCTCATTGTCTGTGCTATAGAAAATGAACTCTAAAACTCATATATTGTCTATACTGCAGAAAATGAGCTGTAAAGCACATTGTTTATACTATTGGAAATGAGTCTATAGCTCATTGTCTATTCTACAGAAAATGAGCTCTAAAGCTCATAGTCTATAATATAGAAATTGAGCTCTAATGCTCATTATCTATACTATAGATAATGAGCTCTAAAGCTTATAGTCTACACGGGACAAAATTAGCTTTTTTCATATGTTTGAATCTAAAGAAAATATATTTGGAACACAAATTTTTGAATATTTTATATTTCTGAGCAAATAAATTTTATTTGAAAATCAATAAAATTTGTTTGGAACGTATTTATTAATATACTACAACAAAATATATTTGCAAACTAGTTTTCGTAAATAATTTATGTATTTCCGTACAAATAAAATCATTATTTAGGAATATCTCGAAATATATTTGATTTAAAAAATATATTAAAAAATTTGCTAACTTTTCCGAATTTCAGTTATAACATTTACTTGATTTCAAGTTATAAATTTTAGTTAAAAATGACCCATATGTTTAATAATTTTTTTTTAAAACGCTTATTTTTAATTTCTTAATGTTTAGTCAAGAAAACAAGCAATTTAACGTTATGCAACATTATATGACTTCAGTTATAAAGAAATTTTAGGAAAATTCAAAACTTCTAAGATTTAGCTTTGAATTACTAAAAAAACTAAAAGCTTTGATTACAAATATCGTATCGATACATTTTTCGAATACTTAAACGCAAGTAAAATAATATTAGGATGGAATCAAATATTTTTTAGAACAAACGTCTTCCCAAACATATAACATTTGTGTTTGTCAAATATTATATGTTTGGAGTATACTCTAAACATAAATATATTTCAAGCCGAATATGCTTAGGACAATATACTACAGAAGAGTTTTTTTTCAGCGTGTATAATATAGAAATTGAGCTCTAAATGTCATTGTCTATTCTACAGAAAATGGGCTCTAAAGCTCATAGTCTATAATATAGAAAATGAGCTCTAAAGGTCATTGCCTACACGCTGAAAAAAAAATTGCCTCTGTAGTATATTGTCCCAAACATATTCAGCTTGAAGCATATATATGTTTAGGGTGCACTCCAAATATATAATATTTGACACATACAAATATTATATGTTTGGGAAGATGTTGTTCTAAACAAAACTATGTTTACATCCCAATATTTTTATATGGATAAGTTATTTCCCAAACAAAGATCTATTTGCGTGAATATATATATATTCTTAAATGTTTTAAGTTTTCAGCAAGTGAAAGGTAATTTTTAGAAATTTTTAATGTTATTAAAATTTCTTTATAATTGAAAATAATGACTTGGAATAGTTAGAAAATAAAAATAAGTGGTTTCGAAAGGAAGTTAATGCTAAGAATGCCATTTTTAATAGGAACGCATAATTCGAAAACAAGGAAAAAAATAAAATTCGAAAAATTCAGCAAAGTTTTGAAAAAAATTTTTTTTAATAAAATATATTTGGAAATATTCGTAAACAATAATTTTATTTGTATTTAAACACATATTTTATTTGAGAAATTTAGCTCGCAAATATATTTTATTCTAATATATTAACATATGGGTTCTAAATACATTTTATTGATTTTCAAATAAAATTTATTTGCCCGAAAATATATAATATTTGAAAATTTGTGTTCCAAGTATAATTTCTTTCGATTCAAACATGTCCAAAATGGCGATTTTGCCCCGTGTATACTTTAGAAAATGAGCTCTAAAGCTCATAGTCTATAATATAGAAATTTAGCTCTAAAGCTCATAGTCTATACTATAGAAAATGAGCTCTAAAGCTCATTGTCTATACTATAGAAAATGAGCTCTAAAGCTCATTGTCTATACTATAGAAAATGAGATCTAAAGCTCATTGTCTATACTATAGAAAATGAGCTCTAAAGCTCATTGTCTATACTATAGAAAATGAGCTCTAAAGCTCATTGTCTATACTATAGAAAATGAGCTCCAAAGCTCCTTGTCTGTACTATAGAAAACGACTGTCTATAATATAGAAAATTAACAGTGACAATTATACTAATTAGTGAAGATTGCACTTTCTCCCACCTGTCCTCAGGTAATCCATGAAGACAAATTGCAAACAAAAATTTAGATTAGTGTCTGCATTTATGTATGTATCGCTCGTAATTAAAATGTTCGTTTGTTTAACACGGACGGGGCAAATCTCTCATCCCCTTATCCTTTCTAGCTTATGTTAGAGTAACTTTGCATAATCTAGCAACATAAATATCCCCGGGAATAGGAAAAAAGCGACAGGGAACATTGTTTTACCTCAAGTCTCTTAAATCATGTGACCACATAAATATGGTCAAATGGGCAATGGTGTTCAAGTAGTTGTGGGAACATTGCCACAGACCCATATGAACAACACCCATATGGACACTGTGCAAAATCTGTTCATGTTTAAACCTGTAATGAATCCTCTCCCACCTGGGCAATGTTTTACAATGTACGATATTTGGTTAAAGTGGTAAAACAGTAAAATCAGCTAACATTCTACTTTAAAACATGCCACGAAATTGTTCATCCTGGCCACATACTATTCGACCAGTATGTTGTAGGGACAACATGGAGTAGGTAGTAAAACCAAACCGAATGACCGACCGCCAACTATGCGTGCTCCTTCACCTGAGTTTTTCTGAAGCCATACAAACATTTCATATGCAAAAAGGTTGAGTTTTTTCAAAGAAAAAATGCATGTATTTTGTGTATCCTATTTTAGCTTTTTAGTCCTTTGCGTTCGTCACAAAGTCCTCGCACATATTATATGCGCCCAATGTGTTTTTATGGTGTTTTTCTTAAAGAGACAAATCCTGTTATTTTCTCGGCTAACAACTCTTTTAAGTCGAAGGTTCTCATGGCATCGAATGAGCCGGATGTCCTGCTTGGTTAAGCGATATTGTAGAGTACCCTTAACTACAAGTGTCCTTAGTTAGCAGCGCCCTTTATTTAAAATTTGCAGAGTCAAAATGATTTGTTAATGTTTGGGAAATTAATTAACCGTGATGACTAGATGGATTAGATAACACTTTGCAACAAAAAATTGTTTCCGAGACCTAAAAACTTGTTTATATAGATTGACGCATGCTATTTTATGAAACCAAAACAAAATTTTTTGTAGTAGTAAAGTTTCCTAAAACAAGTTAGAAAGTTTCAGTCGGGTTAACCGACTAAGGTATACCCTCACTTTGTGAGTAATGTAATATGGAATATTAAACAAATTTTTCTGTCAGTTTGTGTGGGAGGTGCCAAAAGGTTTTTACAAAATTACACGTACAAAATTTCAAGTATTTTTAAACACTGGTATTAATGTTATACGCTGTTAACTTTTGGTGCAAAATGGTCCATTTGTGTGGGAGGTACCAAAAGGGGCGTAGCAAGTTCGCCCATTTTTTGTGAGTTGATAGCGACTAATAAACTAATACTATGTGTGGAATTTCAGAAAACTCGAAAAAGTAGTATAGCAGTTATTAAAGATTCAAAATTTCACAACATTTTAACCCTTTGTGGGGGAGGTACTAGAAGGAGTGGACCCATATGGCCCATCTTCGAATTTAGCAGGAGATGGAGAATAATATTATCCCATACCAAATTTGAAGTCAATCGGTTACTCCTTTCGAGAGTTATCGTGCGCACCAGCCGGCAGACAGACAGACGGACGGACATTGCTCAATCGACTTTAAATGGCCCAAAAAGGGATTTCCGCCGAACATACTTGGGGTCTTAGGTCACTCATTCAATGTGTTACACTTTTTTTCGTAGCAAATGATATATACCTAAAGTGAGGGTATAAGAATGAAGTATAAAGTATAAGCTTAATGAACCCTTTAGATTTAAGAAAATGTTGAGGGCTAGAAATGCTGAAAACATTATTTTAATGTACAAACGGAAGCTTAGAGACTGTTGTTAAAACCATTATAAAAAATTAGAATTTTTTTTAATTCGCTTTTTGCTGGCACGGAAAAATCCATAAAAATAGAAAAAAATTTGC
Source organism: Eudasyphora cyanicolor (assembly GCA_963930755.1). NCBI lineage: Eukaryota > Metazoa > Arthropoda > Insecta > Diptera > Muscidae > Eudasyphora > Eudasyphora cyanicolor. The sequence continues at coordinate 35,877,126 of OZ005737.1, read as the reverse complement.
ACAAAAATGGATTGGATACTGATTGGATATTAAACACGGTTTATACAGCGCTTACATGTCAAATCAGGTGAAACATATATGTATATTATGGGGGCTATATCTAAATATGAACTAAATTTCCCCGGATTTGGTAGTTTTTATTGATGTAATAAGAAAACTCTCTCTGCCGAATTTTGTACTTGTGGGATCTAAAATACGGTTTCTACAGCGCCTAAATGTCAAATCGGGTGTAACATATGGAGCTATAGCTAAATTTTAACCGATTTTCTTCACATGTATGTAAAATACAGCTTCTATCGGATGAAAGATATATGTAGGAGCTATATCTAAATCTGAACCGATTTCAACCAAATTCAATAGTGTTCTTTCCAGCTGCGTAAGACTCCAAATAGCAAAATTTCAGAACAATCGGAGTAAAATTGCGATCTGTGATGGACGAACAACTTAAGACGGACAGACAGACTTGGTTAAATCGACTCAGCTAGTGATTCTGAGTCGATCGGTATACTTTAAGGTGGGTCTAGCTATAGTATTTTCAGGTGTTACAAACATCTGCCATGAAACAAACTTATGTATAATACCCTGTACCACAGTGTGGTGTAGGGTATAAATACAAAAAAATTTGCAATAAAATTGTTTGTTCCATTTTTGAAAGCTAGCATCCTAACGAAGAAAACAATTCATATTTGTAAAAAGTCTATGGATAAATGTGTAAATTACGACCCATATTGTAAAAAAGGGAAATTAAAAAAATAATCTTTCATATTTTGTATTTATTTTGGAAATTTTGTTTGGGAGGTACACAGAAGGAAAAAATTGAGTAATCCGTACTTGAATCAAGCCGTAGCGGTGTCAAAAGATCGCTCATAGCCGAATTTGAGAAAAATCAGTTCATGTTGACATTTGTAGGTTTCGCAGATTTTCTTTATCCTAAGACCCACACTGCCGGTTCGGGTTTAGACATAGCGCCGGTATATATTTATGTCCCGATTTTGAATCTATGAAAATGAAATAAAAATATGTTTAAAAGTAGAAATACAACATTGATAAATCCTGAAATCAGTTCTTTTTTTCTTCTCCGATAGGATGATGTGGGATACCCCCTGTAGCCCTCAAAATTTCCTTTAATTTTAACGGAAGTTCGGCCATAACGAATCTTATGTACTCTCCACCGTGGATCGCATGTGAATGGTTACGGGTAATAATAAACTCATTATACCAAATTTCAGCCCAATTCTTTGCATGGGGGCTATATCAAAACAAGGACTTATGACTACCGTTGTTCGTTTGAAGGATTCCGGGTATATAAATGCCCCAGTTACCAATTTTCAGCCCGATCAGTTGACTTTTGTGGTCTCTATGACGTTAAGAAGTCAAATCGGGGAGATGCTATATATAGGGCTATATTCAAAAATAGACTGATATTGTTCATTTTCAATCCCAACATACCTGCAGATATAAGAAGTATATGTACCAAAATTTCAGCCACCTAGCTCAAGTATTATAGATTGTAGCTTGATTACAACAGACGGACGGACGGATGGACAGACGGACATGGCTAAATCGTATTAGAATTCTACGACGATTATATATATATACTAGCTAGCCCGGTCCACTTCGTTGCCCCAGATTTCAGATTTCCGATCCCGTTCATTTTTGGACTAATTACGTAGACTGACACCAAATATGTATGCCCAAAATTACATTGATCTCTCTAACAAATTGCTCAAGATATATTAAACACAAAATTACAGCACTCTTGCTAACAAATTGTGCAAAATATATCAATTTAAAATATTGACTTATATAGCCGGGGCCACACCCATTTGTCCGATCCCGCTCATTTTTGGACCAGTCACGTAGACTACTACCAGATACATATACGCAAAATTTCAGCACTCTCGCTAACAAATCGTGTTAGATATCTCAATTTCAAAATTTGGCTTATATGGGCTGGGCCACGCCCGTTGGTCTGATCCCTTTCATTTTTGGACCAATAACGTAGACTGCCACCGGATACATACATATGCACTAAATTGCAGCACTCTCGCTAACAAATTGTTCAAGATATCACAATTCTAAAATTTGGCATATGTATATGGGCGGGGCCACGCCCATTGGTCCGATCCCGTCTATTTTTGGAACAATCACGTAGACTACCACCAGATATATATGTTCAAAATTACAGCACTCTCGCTGACAAAATTTTCAAGATATCTCAATTTTAAAATTTTACTTATATGGGCGGGACCACGCCCATTGGTCCAATCCCGCCCATTTTTAAACCAATCGCGTAGACTACCACCAGATACATATACACAGACTTACAACACTCTCTCTAATATATTGTGAAAAATATCTCTATTTCAAAATTTGACTTATATGGGCGGTGCCACACCCATTGGTCCGTTTCCGCCCATTTTTGGACCAATAACGTAGACTGCCACCGGATAAATATGCACTAAATTTCAGTACTCACGCTAAAAATTGTTCAAGTTATCACAATTCTAAATTTCGGGGCCACGCCCATTAGTCTGATTCCGCCCATTTTGAGACCAAACACGTAGACTGCTACCAGATACATGTACACAAAATTACAGCACTCTCACTAATAAATTGTGCAAATATCTCAATTTCAAAATTTGGCTTATATGGGCGGGGCCACGCCCTTTGGTCCGATCCCGTCTATTTTTGGAACAATCACGTAGACTACCACCAGATATATATGTTCAAAATTACAGCACTCTCGCTGACAAAATTTTCAAGATATCTCAATTTTAAAATTTGACTTATATGGGCGGGGCCACGCCCATTGGTCCAATCCTGCCCATTTTGGAACCAATCGCGTAGACTAGCACCAGATACATATACACAGACTTACAACACTCTCTCTAATATATTGTGAAAAATATCTATATTTCAAAATTTGACTTATATGGGCGGTGCCACACCCATTGGTCCGTTTCCGCCCATTTTTGGACCAATCACGTAGACTACCACCACATACATATGCACAACATTACAGAACTCTCGCTAACAAATTGTGCAAGATATGTCATTTTAAAAATTTGGTTTATATGGGCGGGGCCACGCCCATTGGTCCAATCCCGCCCATTTTGGGACCAATCACGTATACTACCACCAGATGCATATGCACAAAATTACAGCACTCTCGCTTACAAAATGTGCAAGATAAGTCAATTTCCAAATTTGGCTTATATGGGCGGTGCCACGCCCATTGGCCCGATTCCGCCCATTTTTTCGACCAGTCGCGTAGACTGCCACCAGACACATATACACAAAATTCCAGCACTCTCTCAAACAAATTGTGCAAGATATAGCATTTTTTTAATTTAGCTTATATGGGCGGTGCCACGCCCATTGGTCCCATCCCGCCCATTTTTGGACCAATCACGTTGACAGCCACCAAATACATATGTACAAAATTACAGCACTCTCGCTAAAAAAATGTGCAAGATATCTCAATATTACAATTTGTCTTATGTGGGCGGGGCCACGCCCACTTGATATTTTGAAAATTCAAGTACCCTATTTTCACCACGCCCCGAACGTGTACATTCTGTGAAAATTTGAAGAAGATCGGTCCAGCCGTTTAGACAAGCAAACAAACACACGTCTCAGATCAAAATGTAGTGGTATTACAAACGGAGTGACAAAATGAATATACCTCCATCATATGTTGGAGGGTATAAAAATATATTTTTTTCGTGTTAAGGACAAAAATGTTGTAACCTAGTGTTATCTTAGAAACAAGAAACACGGTTACCGGTTTAATAAATAAATTAATAGATTTTACAAATGGTGATGCTAGTTATTGAAAAACTACAATATTTCTTAAAAAATCATATACAAAATTACAAAATAATATGTATGTTTACAAAAATTAAATAAATAAAGCGAAGGCTAGACGGGATGTTGTTTCTTTCAAATTTTACAAAGATCTGTTGGAAAGTATGACTTTTGTAACTAACAGATGCAATATTGGGAGATACATATTTATGGGGACCATAACTAAATCTGAACCGATTATCTTCAAATTTGGTAGTGCTGTTTTTAACTCAAAAACAAAAGATCGGTTGGAAAATGTGGCTCCTCTAAGGCTTAGGTATAAAATAGGGGGCTAAATGTACTCGTATATAAGGGTTATATATAATTGTGATCCGAGTTTCTTCAAATTCGGCACTGTTTGTTCTTGTATCAAGAAAACTATATCTTTCAAGTTTCGTATAAATAGCTTGAAAATTGTGCTTCTTCTAAAGCGTTGAGGTTTCAGATTGGAGGGTACACATACTTGTCGTTTAAAAAATTTAATTCAGCTATCCAGTATTCCATCAGTTCTCCAGAGGTTCAATATTCGCAAATATTTAAAATTTACCAAAAAATAGACCCATATGGAACCGCCAGGGAATTGTCCAACTGGACATTCTATCCCACCTACGTTTATTCCCGATGACAGGAGGGCACAATAAAAACAAATGAAATTCAGTTTTTTTCCCTTCATAGTAAAAAAATTTAAAATTGTATATTGTCCTCACACGGGCTCTTATCGTTTGTTATAGTCTCCTCTAAGCTCACCTACTTTCACTGTTGTTGTAATCGCACCCTTCGTAGCAGTTACATTGAGCTTTTTGGCGTGTAGTCCTTGTTAACGGTATGTATGAATGTTTTTGTCGTCCAGGGCCTTAGATACGTTGCTGCTGTTGTTGCAGCCGTTATCTTTATATTTTTGTTTGGATTTGAAAGTGCTTATAGCCAGTGTCACATGAGAGCTGGTCATCCGTTTTTTTCACATTTTGGTTCCACCCTTTACATTCTTGAAGTTACACTAGGGGAAATTCGTCTAGGAACATCTGGGAAGCGGAAGGATGAAATTGGCATCTATCTAATTTTTCGAATGGTGAATTTCCGTAGCAAATATTTTAATTGCTCTAATTCCGTAAATAAATCTCATAAAGCGTAGCGGACACTTATTTTTTAGTTAACATTTTGGCTCTAAGATGTAAAAGACGGAAATTTTAATATCACTTATTTGCTAACCAAAATTTTGAATTTCCATAACAAAACTTAAAATAGTCATAACTTCTTAAAAAAGCCTCCAAGAGCTAAATGGTTAAAATGTTGATATCTCTTATTTTTTGGTCAACATTTTGTATTACCATAGCAAAATTGATGTAATTCCTTAAATAAGAGGCTAGACTGACAAAATTTTATAATAAAAAAAATTATTTTCCTTAAAAACACCTAAAAAGAGTTTTTATTCCCTATATAAGCATCCTAGATGCAAAAGGATTACATTCAACATTGGTAAATATTTGAAATTTCTTCAACAAAACTTAAAACAACCAAGAAAGTTCAGTCGGGTAAACCGACTTATGAATCCCCTCACCTTGAGTCCCAAAAAAAATATTGCTAAATCTATTTGTTTGTTTTAATTAAATTATTATCAATTTAAATTCCATTTAATGGCCCTTATTCATAAAAAGTATGTACTGGTATTACAGTTAAAAGCTGTTTACATTTGGTACAAAATGGTCCATTTGTGTGGGAGGTACCAAAAGGAGCGTGTCAATAACGGTCACTTTTCTCTGAACTCTAGATATTATGAAAGCATAACACTGTACAAAATGTCAAGAAATAATATTCACTGGTGTTAAAGTTAAAATCTGTTAACTTTTGGTGTAATATGGCCCATTTGTGTGGGAGGTACCAAAAGGAGCGTGTCAATAGCGGTCACTTTTCTCTGAACTCTAGATATTATAAAAGCATAACACTGTACAAAATTCCAAGTAATAATATTCACCGGTATTAAAGTTAAAATTTGTTAACCTTTTGTACAAAAAGGTCCATTTGTTTGGGAGATACCAAAAGGGGCGTGCCAATAACGCCCATTATTCTCTGGGCTGTAGGTACTACGAGTATAAAGGCATTACACTGCACAAAACTTCAAGTATTTATATGAACTGATATTAAAGCCATAAGCGGCTAACTTTTGGTGCAAACTGGTCCATTTGTGTGTGAGGTACCAAAAGGGGAGTCGCTACTTCGCCCATTTTTCTTTACATGCTACCGACTAACAAACTAATACTATGTGTGAAATTTCAGAAGATTCGAGTAAGTAGTATAGAAGGTATTAAAGAATCAAAATTTCACTAAAAGTTAACCCTTTGTGGGGGAGATATTAGAAGGAGTGGACCAATATGGCCCATCTTCGAACTTAGCCGGAGATAGAGAAAAATATTACCGCATACCAAATTTGAAGTCAATTGATTACTCCTTTCGAGAGTTATCGTGAGAGTTATGTTATTTGCGATTTATTAGAGATCCCAACTTATCTTCAGAGTAATAAAACATCAGGTTATAACAATGCAAACTTCTTTATACAATATCAATCTTAAGACTAAATGGTTTCAACATTACAATGAATGAGAGTGCTGTTTGTTTGCTCATGTATAACAATATAAAAGTGTCCTCAATGTTGGTACATCATTTCTCTTTGGAGCGACAGCGTTTTCGAAAATGGTATTTACATATGTAACTTATATCTACAAACATACTGATAATCAGAGTTGGTATAATGGGTGGGTACATAACTTGCGCACCAGCCAGCAGACAGACACACAACAGACAGACGGACGGATATTGCTCAAATGACTTAAAATGACCCAAAACGGATTTCCGATGAACATACTTGGGGTCTTAGGTCACTCCTTCGATGTGTTACACTTTTGGCTCGTAGCCTCCTCTCTAAGGTGAGGGGATAATGACTGTAATCCACTAAATAAGGCTCCAAGAGCGAAAAGGACGGATCTATGATAACATTTATGGTTTGGTCACAATTTTAAATTTATTCAACAAAACATAAAATTGCTGTAATTCCTTAAATAAATATTCTATAGGGAAAAGGACGAATCACTTATTTTTTTGTAAACACTTGGAATTTTCTTAGCAAAACTGAAATTTGCAGTAAGTCCTTAAATAAACCTCCTTCATGGAAGGAGGCCGAGTGTTTTGATATGAATTATTGTTTTTTTTTCAAAATTTTAAACTATTTAAGCACAACTGTAAAGTTGTCTTGTAACCTGATGATTTTTTTTACTCATAAAAATCTTTGCACATTTTTTCCTTATTTTTTTTATTATAACGGGCCGCCCCTTTATACGTAATTTATCTCACACCTAAGGGCCACGCTTTTACACCGCCGCTGATGATCACACATACATACTCTAGTAAATCCAACGAGTCAATATATATATTTCCAGTACAGTACAGTGCATATTCATTTCTGTCATATCTCATATAATTCTCATTTATTTTGTGTAGTGGCCCGTATAAGTGTTCCACCTGTTGCCATCATTCGGCAGTGAGACATCACCCGGATCGTGAGCAAATAACAACACGAAGTAATGCGCCGCGAACGGCCAGCTCGACTTCGGAAGTCTTGTAGCTGGAAATTTTTAACGCCTTCGGTCAAATACATTGGTATCACAGACTTCGGCCTACTGTTCAACTCGTAGTTAGTCCAGTATATGTAATTAGAGAAATAGTTTGTAACACGAAGAGTGTCCCGAAAACGCCGGCAATCCCGAGAATGTCGAATGCACCAGCAAATCCCGAACCGACCCGATTGCCGATCGTACTGAGTCCCGATGCTGAATCGTATGCCGCAGACACATTAAGTCGAGTGCTTAACCGAACCGACACGTTTGTCAATCGTACTAGGTCCCGATGCTGAACAGTTTGCCGCATAATACAGGGTTGCCCATATTCGACGGACCCACGGACTCGTTGGGCCCATTCCAATCGACGAGGCTTGTCCGCAGGCAACAATCTTTGCGTCAATTGAATTTTGTACGGGAACAAATGCAAATCAACGCGAATAATCCGTTGTAAAGTGGACCGAGCCATGCCCAACTGCTGAGAACGGCGTTTTTGGGATGTTCTTGGGGACCTCTCAACACTGGCTCGTACGGCAGCGATATTCTCGGCCGATCGCCTTGGTCGACTTTTATTTGGCCTCTTCGGATTAGAAAGAGCCTCACCAGTCGAAAATTTTTCGTATAAACGCTTAATGGTGTTCTTAGAAGGCGCACTTCTCACATTTTTTAATATTTTAAAAGCACGTTGACTTGACTTCTTCTGTTGAATGTAAATTTCAACTATTTCAGAGCGCTCGCGTGGCGTGTATTGTTCCATGGTAAAAATCTGCTTGGACTGACGCTTCAAACGTGGTATGTCATTAAGCGATCTGACATCTCTGTCAAAAGTTATGGCGTTGCCAGATGGGTCCGTCGAATATGGGAGACCCTGTAATTAAGTCGAGTGCCTAGCCGAATCCCGAATCTATCCGCTTGCCGTGCACACCGAATACCGATGCTGAATCATTTTCAGCGCATACATTTGCAGAATCACTTACAGCGCCGAGGACTTGACCAACCCCCCAACCGACCTGGTTACCGAGGGTCCTGAGCACCAACGCTGAAGCAGTTTGCTGCAGATACTTCTCTTAACACTATGTCGATCCGATATGTCTCCGTAAACGGCTGTATCCGAATAGCATAAGTCGAAGTGAATAGTTCCCGATTACTTTCAATCGCTATTAACTAAAGTTCCCGATCAACCTAAATCAATTATGTGTACATTTCCCGATTAACTAAACTCGTTTGCCAAAACTATATCCAACTCGAGTCCTAATATTAAAGTAATTCGTCGCATTTCACCCAAGAAGATTGTAACTTAGATTACAACAATAAACAGCTGAATTGCATTATTGCCCCAAAAGGGACAATAATGCAATAACAGTACTTGTGTTATTATTTTATAAGGTTTGTAGGTCCGTATGAAGCCCCTGGACACGACTGGACTTACCTCATCCAAAGACAAACCACGTTACGGTCTTTATAGACGACTGTGAAGGCGTCTTAATAGAAGTCTATAAAGGCGTCTTTATAGACGTCTGTAAATGCGTCTTTATAGACGTCTGTAAAGGCGTCTTTATAGACAAAGTGTTTGTGTAAATATCCCAAAAAATTGTTTTATAGAGAAGAACAATTAAGAAAATCAATTTAAAAGGTTATCGACCTTATTTTATTTCACTTTTTGTTAGTTTTAGAATATTTCTAAATGGGCTTTCAAGGTCATTGTTTTTATGCAAATAAAAGACTTTATTTCATATTTTACATCCTACGTTTCGTTGGGATTTTTCCAACATCTTCAGGGATGAATTTTATTGAAATCTGGCAACGACATATTTATAAAACAGAAAGAGGAATTCAATAGTAGCCATGATACGTTTTAACACTATAAGAATACTTCACTTACATTTAATCTTTCGTCATATTATTTTAATTATTTATAAAAATTAATATTTAACGACACAGTACAACATTAAACATAAAATTAATAAATAATTGCAAAAATAATTACTAAAATATTAAAATATCACAGAGAAATTCCTTATAGCTACGATCACAGTTGAAATTGAACTAAAAACTAAACTATTGCTATGGTGTAGATTGCATTGGTGTTGTCTTTGTCCTCCTTTCTGTTTATTGCACTTTGTAGCTTTTGTTGTATTCTCAAACTCTCTAAAGTATATCGTTTGTTCTCTCTTGACTCTCTGTCTAAAATTCGCACATTGTCTAAATCAGCTTTGTGCCCATGATCGGTGCAGTGTTGTCATTTTTCTCTTTTTTATGTCTGTTTCGTGTTCTGCGATTCTCGTGCCTAAGCTACGCTTTGTTGTTCCTATGTACACTTTGTTGCAGTTGTCGTTCTCATTGCCCACGCATTTGATCTCGTAGACAACATTGCTTTGTTGTGTTTTTTCTATTTTCGTTTTTGTTTTCGTAAACAATTTGGTTATCGTTTGATTTGCTTTGTGTGCTATTGTTGCTTCACTGTCGTTTATGATGTCTCGTATTGTTTTGTTTTCGGTTAGTTTAGGAATGTATGGCAGACTGAAATATTTGGTGATGTTGCCAGATGTGTCATTTTTATTGACCTGGTTTGGGATGTTTTTAGGTGTTTCTGTGTTTTTTGATATCAAGTTATTGATAATATAGCAAGGGTACGAGTTTTTTATTAAAATATCCTTCACTTTGTTTATATTTCTTGTTTTGTATTTATCGTCGCTTAATGTAATTGCTTTTTTAATTAAATTGTTTGCTGTGTTTATTTTCTGTTTCAAAGGTTGTGTGGAGTGGTAGTTAATTATTCGGCCAGAAGCAATTGATTTGGTATACCATTCGGTATCGTTATCGTTACCATTTAAGATACATTTTTGTGAATTTTGATACCTCTTATTGTCTTGTCAACATTTTTTTTTCAAAAACTTCTAAACTTCTACTAATTTCCTCTAGTGTACCTAGATGTGGGCTGGTTGTTTGTTGTGACCACCTATTCACATTTGTTTTTTTTTTAGTTGCTCCTTGTGCAAATTCTCGTTTCATGCTGGACGTTGTTGTTATTGTTGGTGGGTTTTTCTGTTGCCTTTGAGATTTTCATTAATAAATCTTTTGCAATAGTCATTGTATAAACGAAACGATTTCGTTGCTATTTTTTCACAATATTTTTTCTTCTCTCTCTCGTTTTGTTTTCAAGATTCAAGGTGTGTTAGTGCGTTCTTGTTTTTTTTGCTCAGCTCTTGGCTGTTTGTTTTATTTGTTATTGTCTTTTTTTGGCAATACATTTGCAGGTTATTTGTGTGCGGGAATATGTGTATGTGGTTATGGCGGCGGTAGTGGTATCTGTTTTTTGTGTTCTCTGCTTTATTTCTATTGCATTCTCGGTGCTTTTAATCTTTTGCACCTCAAGTGGGTTTTTATCTTCAGTTCCATTATTTCTTTGTATAAGTTATGACCTGATGCTCTTGTGGTCAGTTGAGAGTGTTTTTCCCCATTTTTTAATGTTTTTTTTTTTGGTTCCTCCTCTTTAGTCAAGTGAGTGTTCCATCGTTTCTATTTTCTAGTTTAAAATTTCATTTAACTTTGAAAGCATTCGTGTTTCTTGGAAAACGTTTTTTAATGAAATGTTTCATATTAAAATGAATTTTCAGGAATTTCCTTTTCTTTAGAATGTAAATTTAAACTTTAGTAGATTTTTAAAGATCTATACAAAAATACATATGTAGATAAAATAAAAATGCCAAAAATGAAATTTACTTATATGCTAAATCTAATAGAAGGGTAAATAAATGATTTATAGACAATGTCCGTATGTATATATGAACCTCTTTCCATTTAGTTTAGTTCGGGAAATTTCATTCTTTCAACTGCCGCTATGTGCTAGGTATAAAATGCTGATATCTCGGATGATGTATCAGACTTTCTATAGGTCTCGTCTAGAACAATAATCAAAAAAAATATTTTTAATGCATTTAAAAATACAAAGTAATAAACAGTTAAAAGCGTTCTACATACGTTGTGTCCCATTTGGCACGAGTGGTTCACAAACTACAGACTTAAGTATTTCCCCTATTGTTGAAATTCCCCCAGTGTGCTTTGTTTAAATCGGCAGGCATGAATCTTATATAACCCCGATATATTCTATAAGAACATAAATTCCGTCCTGGACTCTGGACCCATGTGGTTTTAGAGAATCAATTAATGTATAATCAATAAAATAAAATTGGTGTTTGTATTTCGTCACAAAATCAAGTCTACTGACTCCTTTGGAGGCTAATGAAAACATGGATATTTGAAGGTCCAATCTTCGTGCTAAAATTTTAGGTGGAATAAATCACAAACGAAAAAATAAAACATTGACAGATATGGTCCTTTTTATATCAAATGACCCACATTTTTATGACGGCCTGATATTTTTCATTTTCTCTGTGAAGAATTCTTATTAAAATTGCACAAAAAGTCCAAAGTTTCAGGATATACTTTATGGGATCCCTGATCAATATTCGGGGTGTCTTATGGTGATGGGTACAAAAATGGAAATAATACTGCCGTTTCTTAACCAGACAACCGATTGATTGACACTCTTGTAGAATGTGTATTCGAGTATTATGTAGTTTTTTTTAAATTTGGGCCTTCTGTGATGTAGAGGGTCGGATGTTGTATATTCCTTTATAATGTAAATCGAAGGACCTGTACTGTTTTGTGAATAACTTTTGATTGGGTTGACGTATAGTCACCAAATTTGGACTTAATATAATTTGGCATATTTAGAAATTAAAACCAGTAAGGAAAGGCTAAAGTCGGGCGGTGCCGACTATATAATACCCTACACCACTCTCGTAATATTGAATAACTCTGATATATAAATTTTGTAATTCATGTATAAATTGTTTACATAAATTTACTTTTGGGACATTTTATACTTAAATAATACCACAGTGTGGTGTAGGGTATAAAAACGATTGGATCTAAAGAGCCAAATCGGATGAAACATATATATGGGAACTATAGCTAAATCTTTACCGATTTTCTTCAAATTCGGCAATGTTGGTTCATGAATGAAGAACCTCTACCATTCTAAATTTCAAAACGATTGGATGTATAATATAGCTTCTATAGAACTAATGGGCCAAATCGGACGAAACATATAAATTCGGTTGTGTTGGTTCATGGATCAATAAACTCTACCATTCTAAATTTCAAAACGATTGGATGTAAAATTCAGCTTCTATAGAACTAAAGGGCCAAATCGGACGAAACATATATATGGGAGCTATAGCTAAATCTTAACCGATTTTCTTCAAATTCGGCAGTGTTGGTTCATGGATCAAGAAACTCTACCATTCTAAATTTCAAAATTATTGGATGTAAAATACAGCTTCTTCAGGACTAAAGAGCAAAATCGGACGAAACATATATATAGGAGCTATAGCTAAATCTTAACCGATTTTCGTCAAATTCGGCAATGTTGGTTCATGGATCAATAAACTCTACCATTCTAAATTTCAAAACGATTGGATGTAAAATTCAGCTTCTATAGAACTAAAGGGCCAAATCGGACGAAACATATATATGGGAGCTATAGCTAAATCTTAACCGATTTTCTTCAAATTCGGCAGTGTTGGTTCATGGATCAAGAAACTCTACCATTCTAAATTTCAAAATGATTGGATGTATAATACAGCTTCTACAGGACTAAAGAGCAAAATCGGACGAAACATATATATGGGAGCTATAGCTAAATCTTAACCGATTTTCTTCAAATTCGGCATTTTGGTTCAAGGATCAATAAACTCTACCATTCTAAATTTCAAAACGATCGGATCTAAAATACAGCTTCTATAGGACTAAAGGGCCAAATCGGACGAAACATATATATGGGAGCTATAGCTAAATCTTAACCGATTTTCTTCAAATTCGGCAATGTTGGTTCATGGATCAAGAAACTCTACCATTCTATATTTCAAAATGATTGGATGTATAATCATTTTGAAATATAAAGAGCAAAATCGGACGAAACATATATATGGGAGCTATAGCTAAATCTTAACCGATTTTCTTCAAATTCGGCAATGTTGGTTTATGGATCAAGAAACTCTACCATTCTAAATTTAAAAACGATCGGATCTAAAATACAGCTTCTATAGGACTAACGGGCCAAATCGGACGAAACATATATATGGGAGCTATAGCTAAATCTTAACCGATTTTCTTCAAATTCGGCAATGTTGGTTCATGGATCAACAAACTCTACCATTCTAAATTTCAAAACGATTGGATGTAAAATACAGCTTCTACAGGACTAAAGGGCCAAATCGGACGAAAGATATATATGGGAGCTATATCTAAATCTCAACCGATTTCAACCAAATTCAATAGCGATCTTAACAGCCGCGAAATACTCTAAACTGCAAAATTTCAGTACGATCGGAGTGAAATTGCGACCCTGTACCACAGTGAGGTGTAGGGTATAAATACAATCTCCCTAAAACCATGCTAAGTCGACTTAGCATGTTTTAGAATGGGACATCGATATGTATATATCTCCATACTGTATACGAGTATTTATGAAATTTGAAAGAAAGTAATTTTATGAATTAATTCATGATTCTCTGGTTTCTAATTTAGAGCAACTCTACACGTGTTCATTCTGCTAACAACGAGTTGTAGGGTATTATATATAACAATTCTGTTCGATATAAGCTGTAAAATCATAAAAATTTAATAGAGTGTAACACAACACGTTGTAATTACTCTCATAATAAAAAACAATAAAAAAGGTATTACAACTTGTGAAAGTGTAAAAGATTAGTCTGAGTTAATCAGCCCCTCCTCTCGAGAGTTATCGAACAATCCAGCCAGGAGAGGGACTGAAGACCGTACAAAAGAGTTAAAATATGCTGAAACTGATTTTTAGGGCCTAAGGTTACTCTTTCGATAAACATAATTTTTTTGCTTTGCAATCTACAATAAATCATCAATAGTTTCCTATCAGAATCCTAATAATTTTTCTACTCTCCAAAAAATCAAAATTTCCAAATCCAATTATGATATTCTATTACGTGGCAATATTTATCAAAATATATAAATAATAGGACAACATTTCAAAATTTGCGCTAACATCGATTATTAAATAAACTAGAGTTTAATTGAAAAACATATTTTTAACAGAACTCGAGTTATTGTTGGCGTTGTTGTTGTTGTTATAACTCGGTCGTCAAATGACTGTGATAGTCGCGCTGTAATGCAAATAGCAAAAACAACAACAAACAATATGTCAAATCAATGTTAGTTTCAAAACAAACATATAGTACGACACATTGGCAGTTTTTTGTTTTTGTTTTGGGTGAATAGCGACATAAGGGCGGCACAAAGTGCGCGCAGGGCAAATCCTGACGGACGGACGGAAGCACAGGATGATGGCATCGAACATATTTTTGTTTAACAATGTGCTACTTGTCAATGAAATTGACATGGCCATAATGTATGGGCCATATTCATGAGTTAACACACACAAGCAGACACTCGCGCAAACAGACTGACACATAATTGGGGAGGTTTGATTATTGGAGTGTACTGAAAAATTTATTCATTTATTTATGAATTCCAATTTTTCAAATACTTATCGAGTGATTTTGTCAGGGAAGAAATTTAATAAAATAATAACAATAGTCTACAATTTGGAAAAAAAATTGACTATTGGGAATGGGAATGAAAAACCATCCATACCAATTGCTCATGCCATTAATACAAGGGAAAATTACGAATCAATGACTGAAATGTTGACATTACTCAAATACAACGATAATAAAAGGAAGATTTGTGGTGACCTTAAGATGTGTGATTTAAATTTCTTTGTATATATGGTATTGACCATCGTAAATAACTGTAAATTAATCTATTTCAGGTCATTGGTTGTTGACTGGTATGCAAGGAGATTTCACAAAATATTTTTATCCTTTGTCTATGGGATAGTCGCGCTACATGTCATCATTACGTCAGAACAGAGTGGCCAAAAAGAACTGAGTATTCACCAGGAAAACAAAACATTTCAAATAAACCATTAATTGATCCAAATGACGTTCTTCTCCGCCGCTGCACATAAAATTGGGCCTTTTTAAGAAATTTGTCAAGGCTCTGCACAAAGATGGTACAGCATTTAAATACTAATTAGCGGTCTTTCCTAAAATGTCATATGCTAAAATCAAAGAAGGCATATTTGTTGGCCCTGAAATCAGGAAGCTATTGGAGAAAGAATATGCAATAAAAATATTTTGTTGTATCTCGAAAACCTGACAAAACCTGATAGAGAAATACCAATTACAGATTCCAATTCAGCCCACCAAATTACCCTAGGAAAGATACTTGGATGCTCCAGTCCAAAACCTTGTTGGCTAGTGTAGTTATAGTCAACATTTTTTTTAAATTGAAAATTTTTTAAATAAACTTTTTTAAATTTGTTTCCGATTTTTAAACCAATTTTCACCATCTGAAAACGCGAAACTTTTCACTTTATTTTTTAAAGTTTCATTGGTCCAGTCTTAAGTTGTTTATATATTTATCGAGTTTTAGCTATTAAAACCTAATTTAAGTTTAAATAAAAATTCCTTTATATTTAATTATCCTCCCTATATTTCGTCAAAATTTGTTGACTTCTTCTAAGGATACTTTATTGAAATGGCAAGTAAGAAAGTTCAACTCGGTAAACCGGCTTACGAATCCCCTCACCTTCAGTCCCAAAAAATATTCGTAAATTTATGTATTTTTATAACCGACACCACACTGTGGCACAGGGTATTATGACTTTGTGCATTTGTTTGTAACGCTTAAAAAACAAAGAGATAGACGCATCGTTTATTATACCGATCGGTAAGAATAACTTTTTGAGTCGATTTGGCCATGTCCGTCTGTCTGTCCATGTATTCTTGTGATCAAAGTGCAAAATGGGGCATATCGGTCCATGTTTTGATACAGGCCCCATATAAAGGTCCTCACCGATGTCACTTCTTGACACTATAGAGAACACATTTTTCAGTGGATCTGGCTGAAATTTAAGAATTTACACTTTATATTGGACCTAATCGTCCATAGGAAAAATGGCGCACATCGGTCCATTTTTTGGTATATCGCCCATATAAAGGTCCCCACCAATGCCAATTCTGAACGCTCTAGAGAACGGATTCTTCAATTAATCTGGCTGAGAATTCATAATTAATGTAGGACCTTATCGTCCCCAGTAAAAATGGGGAACAACGGTCCATATTTTGATATAGCCCCCATATAAAGGTCACTTCCTGACGCGCTAGAAAATAAATATTTCAATCTGGCTGAAATTTATACTTTATATTACACTTAATCATTCTTAGTGGAAATGGGACACAACGACCCATATATTGATATTGCTCTCATACCGGGTTTTCCAACAAGAGGTGTTATTTTGAATCACCCGTTATTTCGGTAGCTGTCACTTTTAAAGCTTTTATTCTTTGACATTTGACAAGTAGAGACTACGCCATTACTAAAAATGGAACGATACACGATTCAACAACGCATTAAAATTATTAAAATTCGAAAAATAGAAAATCATCGAAAAATCATCTTGACTGACGAGGCCCATTTCCACCTCGGTGGCTACTTCAACTTCTCAACAACAACTCTTAGAAAACCCAAGAGTTATTGTTGAGAAGCCTCTCCATCCACAACGTGTGACTGTTTTGTGCGGTTTATGGTCCGGCAGGGTCATTGGACCTTAATTTTTCGAAAATGAGGTTGGATCAACAGTTACGACGAATGGATTGCGCTATCGAGAGATGATTATGGTCGGAGTTGGATGGTATTGATCTGCACAACGTTTACATTCAACAAGACGGCGCTACCCGCCACACAAGCAACGAAACCATTGCACTGTTAAAGGGAAAGTGAAGGGAAACGAAAGACCGTGTTATCTCTCGAAGAGGTGATCACAATTGGCCACCGAGATCTTGTGATCTTGCGACTTCTTCCTTTGGGGCCACGTGAAAGATAAGGTCTACGCCAACAGCCCAGCGTCGACTCAAGACCTCAAAGATATAATTCGTGAGGCTATCGAGGACATAGGGCAGCCACTTTGCGAATTGGTTATGGACAATTTCATGAAAAGGATATGGTCCTGTAAGCGTGGTCGTGGTGGCCATTTGGCTGATGTTGTTTTTCATTATTAACGGCATACCTTCCTCTTTATTATGAAATAAACATCCGATCATTTATCTCAAAAAATGACATTTTTCTTTGAATACCAAAATAACAAAAGTATGAGCTCGACAATGCCGGGATTACATTTAAATTAAAGGAAATTATGAGGGCTAGAAATGCTGAAAAAATCACTTTCACGTAGAAAACGAAGTTTAGAAACTGTCATTAAAACAATATAAATAAAAACTAGATTGATGAGCGCCCCAGTAGGTGAGTTGGTAGCGTACTCGCCTATGAGTTTGGGGGTCGTGGGTTCGATTCCCAGCAGAGGCTCTGGTCTGTCGCTGCAAACATTTAGCCATATGGTCTTTGTAACCCGGCATTTCCCTGGACCTTTAAATTAGAATATAAATTTACTTTGTATTGTAATTCAAATAAATAAATAAATAAATAAAAAAATTAGATTTTTTTTTAAAAAAAATTATATTTTGAAAGATTCTGAGTACTAGTTTTGATGTCATGAGATAATCAATATTTCACTAAATTTTGACCCTTCGCGGGGGAGGTACTCAAAACTGTCGTTAAAACAATTTGAATAAAAATTAATTTTTTTAAAAAAATTGTTTTTTTTTTAAGTTTCAAAAATTCTGAGTACTAGTTTTGATGTTATGAGATAGTCAATATTTCACCTTCGTGGGGGAGGTACTCGAAGGAGTGAACCAACATAGTCCATTTTTGACTTTAGCCGAAGATAGAACAAAATATTGACACATACAAAATTTGAAGTCAATCTGTTAATCCTGTCGAAAGTTTATGTGCGGACCAATCAGCCAGACGGCGCAGCATCTGATATATACCCTTGTTATATACCCTTGTTCACCGAATTATTTGAAATTCTTTTATTTCTACCAAAAGTGCTATAATTTCTACATTTATCCATAGATTTTCTTCAAATATGCATTGTCTTTCACTAGGATGCCAGCTTTCAAAAATTGGAATAACATTTCTTTTAAATTTTTTAACGTTTTTTCCTGCCACCAAAAAACGATTTTGTTTTAAAGAAAAATCTAATTTTTTCTTATTATTTTAACGACAGTTATTTAATTTCTGTTTCAACGTGAAAGTGTCACTACTGACATTTGTAGTCCTTATTATTTCCTTTAATTTAAAATTTATCCAGGCTTTATCGAGCGTATACTTTAAATATGGTCCAAATACTACAGGCACCTTCGAAGACAATGGGATTTTTAAAGAAACATCTTTAAAAAAAAAGAAATTTTCCGTAAAAAATTTATATTTTTTTCGTGGTTAGGACACCATATTACACCCGGAAATGTTATGCATAGCTCTTCGACAAAAATTTTGTTGCATAGGGTTATTTGTATCATCTTTTAAGTTCATAGTCCTATCTATTTTCTGTTGCATTCTTAAGATTTCTTTGTGTATTAAATTACTACATTATTCTGCAATTTGTTCTCAATTTAGTTTTTACTTTTCTCGAATTTTTTTCTTCCTCTTTTTCCCTTCACTTTTAAATGTTATGAAAATTAGTTCTTGATTCCCAAACACTACACATTTTTCGGGACACCCTGTTCACCAACATAAATATGTATGCGTCTACTCGTTTGCATGTGTCAGAACATAGAATTTAGCTTGAAATTCCAATGCCTTTATCGCCAAGTGCTAAAATGCTATTTGCATAAATTGAAATATTTCATTCATTTCATTTCGATGGATTTTGAACGGTTACTTTTTTTCACGCGTTTTTTTTGTTTCTATTTTTGCAACTGGCAATTTGTTGAATATAAATTAAATGGAAGAATAAAATAAATAACACCATCACTGCACTCTACACTATTAAGCTAGAGGTTTATTCATTTAGACACTGCGTTTGCAATAAAATGAAGAATAATACATACCTGGAAGAGCTTAGAAAGAAAATGACCGAAAATGTAGTGCAGCCACTGAAATTATCGCGGATAATGAATGGTCAGGTTTACATATATTTTTGTGTTTTTCAATTTGGTATACAGTAAATTTGTATACCATCCACCATAGGATTGGGGTATACCAACTTTGTCATTCCTTTTGCATCATCTCGAAATCTGGGTCTGAGACCCTATAAATTATACATATAAATCTCCATTATATGTACATCATCCACCATAGGATGTGGGTATATTAACTTTGTCATTCCGTTTGCAACACTTTGAAATCTTGATATGAGACCCTATAAATCATATATATGTATTATTGGGCGTCTTATGTAGGCTGTATTAGGCTTTCATACATCCCGAATTGATGGAGGGATACCAAAGTGGTATTCATACCCAAAGCGGGAAGATATCGCACACTAGGCTAAAAGATTTCAGACCAATCAGCCTATGCTCTTTCCTATTTAAAAGTCTGGAAAGACTTCTAGATTATTTCATTAGGCAAAACCTAGATACAAAACTCCTATCGGGGAACCAACATGCTTACAATAAGAGAAAGTCTACAGAATCAGCCCTGCACGAACTTGTGAGCACTATCGAATCGTCCCTACATTTCAAAGAATTCACCATGGTGGCGTTTCTTGACATAGAATGGGCTTTTAACAACATACTCCCAAATGCGGTAATCGCGGCATTGTCACATCTAAAGGTGAACTCTAGCTTGATTAGACTAATTCAAAGACTACTCAACAGAAGACGCATAACAGCATGTCTAGGGTCCACAACTCTAACAAGGTTTGTAAAGAGGGGCACCGCACAAGGAGGAGTACTGTCTCCACTAATTTGGAACCTAGCAGTGAATGAAATCCTGCTAGATCTAGAACGTTGTGGCGGCAAGGTCGTGGTATATGCGGACGACCTGGCAATCGCAGTGAGTGGCAAATTCGAAAACATCCTCCGATATATTCTACAGGTGGCTCTGAACAAGTTGGCTAGATGGGCCAGAAGCAGCGGTTTGGGTGTTAACCCAAACAAGACAGAATTGGTTCTCTTTACTAGGATGAATAATGTCCCTCGTGTGGACCCTCCTCCTCGGATAAATGGCACAGATCTAGTCTTTTCTGAAAGTGCACAATTTTTAGGAATAATTTTGGATAGGAAACTGTCATGTCAGGCCAACATCGCCCTATATTCCTGCACGAAAGCTGTAGGGTTGCGGTGGGGCCTCTCTCCTAAAATTTTCCATCGGATATATATAGCAGTGGTATGGTGGACGGCAACTGACAAACTAACTATCACAAATCTGCTATCGAGGGTTCATAGAACTGCCTGCCTGTGCATAAGCGGAGCGTTAAGGACTACAGCCACTGAGTCTCTACAAGCCCTTCTCCATATACTGCCGATTAATGTTGTGGCGAGAGAAGTTGCAACCAAAGCGGCACTAATATTAAACGGCCTATCAATGTGGAGGTACAAGAACTACGGCTACATGAGGATATCGAAGTGTAGTGCTATGGTAACCGATCGAGTGGACTATATATCAACGGTGCGCACCTTTGAGAGGAACTACATCGCTATGATACCAGCCAGGGATGAATGGGATGGCAGAATACCCGGAAATAGAAACCATCTCCACTTCTATACTGATGGTTCGAAGCTTGATTAAAAGGTTGGCTTCGGAGTACACTGTGAAGAACTTAATTTGGATATAGGTCACAGACTACCAGATACCTGCAGTGTCTATCAAGCCGAAATAATGGCAATATGGGAAGTCGCCAAGTGGCTGAGTCGGAACATAGTAACCAACACTGGCGTTGTCATTTACTCGGACAGCCAGGCTGCCATCAATTCTCTGGAGGCCACATACCTAAATTTACAAATAGCCCTCGGCTGCCCCAGATCTCTTAAAGAGATGGCTGAGCAGTTTAATATACACCTCATATGGGTGCCTGGGCATAGGGATATCCCGGAGAACTGCAAAGCCGATGAACTTGCTAGGAAAGGGACGACTTTACAAAATATCTAAGAATTTGCATATATTGGTGCGCCACTATACCCGTGCAAGCTTTGACAAGAGGCAATCAGGCATTCCAACGAAAGATGGACACAAATCGGCACCTGTAGGGTAGTTAGACAAATCTGGCCAAGGTATGACCTGAGAAGGTCAAAATATCTCCTCGCACTAGAAAGGAAAAGATTATCCACGTTAGTATCAGTTCTGACGGGACACTGCCTGATCGGCGAACACGCCAGAAGATTAGGTATGAACTCCAATGACTTCTGCAGAAGCTGTGGATATGAGGAAGAAGTGGAGAGCATTGAGCACTTGCTATGCGACTGTTCCGCTTGGAGTAAACGACGACTGGACCTACTGGGGTCGGCCCTTCTAGGCAGCCTAACATATCTCTCCAGTACCAATATTCGTGCTATCGATACATTTGTATATCAAACATGTTGGTTTCGATGAAGGGCATTTTAGCCCGTGGTACCACTAGGGACCTAAACTGGTCTATGTGAGCTGAAGAAAAAAAAAGAAAACGGCTGCCACCCTAACCTAAAACCTAAAACCTATTGAGCGTCTTAAAACTCAAAGATGATTTGAAATCCCTCTACATTTTCATTTAAACTTCACATAGTCGACATGTAGAGCAAATCGTATCTCCACGATTTGCTTATTTTCAAAGATATTTTGATGTGTGGCTCTGGTGGTTGTAACAAAACGAATAAATTAATTATAAAAACCAGAGTCACACATCACCTTTTTTCCACCGCGGCCGCCGCACTGTACGAATTTACCGCCGATGACATGATACCAGCTTAAACCTCCTTACACGATCAAAACAAAAAAGCGTCCCTTACACGCCAGATTCTCTTCAAATTTGGTGCTCAGTGCTCGTTCTTGGATTCTCTCTAATAAATTGTATAACGATCACATGTAAATACAAGTTCCGATGGGCTGCGGTGTCAAATCGATAGGAATATATATGGGGATTTCATGCCAAGAGTGCATTTTCAAAACATATGTCTTCTGATCGAAATGAAACATGCAGCAATTTTAGTTCTATTGGACAGTAGTTATGACACAAAATTTCAACGCGATCGGTTAAGGTCTGTCCGAGTTGGAGGGTGTTGAAGTTTGACATTTTAGTCAAACGGCCCTTTTTGTGGGTTATATATAAATCTAAACCGATTTCTTTCATATGTGACATTGTTCATTCCTAAACGAATAAACTCTTTTGTGCCAATTTTGGTAATGCTCAGGTGGAAAATACGATTTCTATTGCGACGACAAAAACGTAGGCAAATGTGTACTTCCGATCATTTTAGTTTGACGGATTTATCAAAGAAAATTTCGTTTACCCCAAAAACATCGTGTTCATGATAATTCTATTTTCAACGCCATACTGATTCATACATATCCCAAAAATAATAAATTTAATACCTATTTAGGCGTATTTTAGATTTTTGTTCAGGAATGGTTTTGGTACCGGTGTGACCACAAAAAAAGTATGAACGTGCCCCGTCAAATGTATTTGTTGAGGTTATAAAATATATATATGCAGTTATTATAAAATGTCCGAAAGAATGAAAACATCTTAATAACAACTGTTCTGACCACTGGTCAAATCCTGTAAATCTGAATATCGTTATTCCAGATATGCTCTTAGCTATATGTCTGCTCTCAGAGAGTGTCTCAGTATAAAGAAGTCGCAAATGACATGCCGCAGGATCAAATGTTTTATTATAAATACAATTGAATATTTCACATAATATTCGCCCGATGCACTATATGAAATTTGACCCCTTTTTTGGCCAAAATTGACTACAGCCAAACGTCTAAACCGATTTGAATGTTTTTGTATAGGGTGATCCATTTCGAGGTTCCCTACTTTTTTAATGAAAAAACACAGAAAATTCAAATTTAATGGGGAATGTTTATTATCATTTGAAAGAACATTCTTTGGCATTTATTTTTTGAAGATTATGTCTATCAAATGTTGGCCGCAGCTACGTCTCAGATGGTCCATCCGTTGAGTCCAATTTTCGATGACTCGTTCGAGCATTTGGACTGGTAACTGGCGAATGACACGCGTGATGTTTTGCTCCAAGGCCTGAATCGAAGCGGGTTTGTCCGCATAAACTTTAGACTTTACATATCCCCACAGGAAAAAGTCTAACGGTGTGATATCACACGATCTTGGTGGCCAATCGACCGGAACAAAACGTGAAATTATCTGCTCACCGAAGTGTTCTCTCAATAAATCCATTCATTGATGCGATGTGTGGGAAGTGGCGCCGTCTTGTTGAAACCAAATGTCGCCGAGATCACGATGTTCAATTTCAGGCATCAAATAGTCGGTTATCATGGCACTATAACGGTCGCCATTGACGGTTACGTTCTCACCGGCATCATTTTTGAAGATATATAGACCGATGATTCCGGTACGTCGGATCAGGAATCGGTCAATGGCAAAAAGTAGCTCTTAACGAGAGCTAAAATATTGCACATTGGTGTCAAAGTCGTGGGTCGACTGGAAAGTGTTATTTTTTGATTTCAAAAAATGGACTTAGCGCAATTGGCGAACGATTATTTTGATAATAAAACTGAATAATTTGTAAACGTTGTTCAGGCGTAAGTCTTTCCATGATGAAATGCCAAACAATACTTAACAAAAATAACATGACAGCATTTCATGACTCACACGTGATCTGTCAAAAAAAGGCTATCGAAAAAAGTATCTCTACTTAGATCACCTTTAGATCAATTCACCAGTAGAATTTGTTTTACCAATTTAAAGAAGTAACTAATAACGTTATGTTTTAAACAGTATTTTATTCAAAAAAAATTGAATTGAAAAAAAATGTTTGAATAAAACAAAATTTGACACCTTCAAAAATAAATTTTTTAAACAAGTTTGCACAGGTCACTTAAATTTTTCCAATTTAACCTATCCAATATACGAGTTCGCGAAAACATCTTTATATATTAATAAAGTACTCATCTTTGACATTATTTTCCATTTTTATACCCTCCACCATAGGATGGGGGGTATATTCATTTTGTCACTCCGTCTGTAACACCTCTAAATATTGATTTTAGACCCCATAAAGTATATATATTCTTAATCGTCTTAAAATTCTAAGACGATTTAGCCATGTCCGTCTGTCCGTCCGTCCGTCTGTGGTAATCACGCTACAGTCCGCAATAATAGAGCTAGGTTGATCAAATTTGGTACAAATACTTCTTATAGTTGCAGGTTGTTTGGGATTGCAAATGTGCCATATCGGTCCATATTTATATATAGCTCCCATATATAGCACCTAACTTGTTGTGATTCCTACTGTTATCATCTAGTATACTTTTTGTGTTTTCGGTGTTATTTTCTTTAGGTTTTAGTTATTTTGTGAGGTAACATGCTATCCATGGTGGAGGGTATATAAGATTCGGCATGGCCGAACTTAACGCTTTTACTTGTTTATTTTTTAAAAATATATTCAATTTTGATTTTTGGCCAAAAAAAGTAGTCACATTTCCTATTGAGCTTTGAACTAAAATTCAGTGTAATCGGATTAGCTCGAGTTTACCGTCTGATAATGCTTTTATTGACTGCAATCTTCAATTACCACACTAACCGGAGAGCGAAATATTTTGATAGTACTTCAAAAAATTAGCACTCGGTTTTGTCTGTTGTCAAATTAATTTGTAGATTAATAGCTCTAAAGCGATTTTAAAAGTACAGGTAGAAATTACAATTTCTTTGGTCACCGCTATACTGACCAAAATCTTATGGTGATTTCGATTCTGAAAAAATGTTGCCCCGTCGATGCGAAATTTTAAAAAACATTTGCCGTTTTCAGGTGTATTCCCTCTAATTAAACTTAGCTCCTATTTCAAAATTCCAAAATCTATATATAAAGAAGAATGTGTGTTTGTTTGTTTGTTTGTTGGTTTGTTTGTTTGTTGGTTTGTTTGTACCGAATAGACGTCAAAACGGCTGGACCGATCTTCTTGAAATTTTCACAGAATGTACATATGTGGGGCGTGGTGAAAATAGGGTACTTGAATTTTCGATATATCAAGTGGGCGTGGCCCCGCCCACATAAGACAAATTTTAAAATTGAGATATCTTGCACAATTTGTTAGCGAGGGTGCTGTAATTTTGTACATATGTATCTGGTGGCAGTCTACGTGATTGGTCCAAAAATGGGCGTGATCGGACCACTGGGCGTGGCCGCGCCCATATAAGCCAAATTATGGAATTGAGATATCTTACACAATTTGTTAGCGAGAGTTTTGTACTTTGGTGCATATGTATCTGGTGGTAGTCCACGGGATTGGTCCAAAAAAGGGCGGGATCGGACCTATGGGCGTGGCCACGCCCACATAAGACAAATTTTAAAATTGAGATATCTTGCACAATTTGTTAGCGAGGGTGCTGTAATTTTGTAGATATGTATCTGGTGGCAGTCTACGTGATTGGTCCAAAAATGGGCGTGATCGGACCAATGGGCGTGGCCCCGCCCATATAAGCCAAATTTTTAAATTGCGATATCTTACACAATTTGTTAGCGAGAGTGCTGTAATTTGGTGCATATGTATCTGGTGGTAGTCCACGTGATTGGTCCAAAAGTGGGCGGGATCGGACCTATGGGCGTGGCCTCGCCCGAATTTTGAAATGTAGATATCTTCCAAAATTTGTTAGCGAGAGTACTGTAATTTTGTGCATATGTATCTGGTGGCAGTCTACGGGACTGGACCAAAAGTGGGCGGAATCGGCGTGGCCCCGCCTATATAAGCCAAATATTGAAATCGAGATATCTTACAGAATTTGTAAAAGAGAGCGCTGAAATTTTGCGTATATTTATCTGGTACAAGAATGCGTAATTGGTCCAAAAACGGGCAGGATCGGATCAATGGGTGTGGCCCCGCCCTTATAAGCAAAATTTTAAAATTGAGCTATCTTGCACAATTTATTAGCGAGAGTGCTGTAATTTTGTGTATATGTATCTGGTGGCATTCTACGTGATTGGTCCAAAAATGGGCGTGGCCCCGCCCATATAAGGCAAATTTTTGAATTGAGATATCTTGAGCAATTTTTTAGCGAGAGTGCTGCAATTTTGTGCATATGTATCTGGTGGCAGTCTACGGGACTGGACCAAAAGTGGGCGGAATCGGCGTGGCCCCGCCTATATAAGCCAAATATTGAAATCGAGATATCTTACAGAATTTGTAAAAGAGAGCGCTGAAATTTTGCGTATATTTATCTGGTACAAGAATGCGTAATTGGTCCAAAAACGGGCAGGATCGGATCAATGGGTGTGGCCCCGCCCTTATAAGCAAAATTTTAAAATTGAGCTATTTTGCACAATTTATTAGCGAGAGTGCTGTAATTTTGTGTATATGTATCTGGTGGCATTCTACGTGATTGGTCCAAAAATGGGCGTGGCCCCGCCCATATAAGGCAAATTTTGGAATTGAGATATCTTGAGCAATTTTTTAGTGAGAGTGCTGCAATTTTGTGTATATATATCTGGTGGCAGTCTACGTGACTGGTCTAAAAATGGGCGGGATCGGACAAATGGGCGTGGCCCCGCCCATATAAGGCAAATTTTGGAATTGGGATATCTTGAAAAAAATGTTAACGACAGTGCTGCAATTTAGTTTATATATATCTGGTCTACGTGACTGGTCCAAAAATGGGCTGGATCCGACAAATGGGCGTGGCCCCGCCCATATAAGGCTAATTTTGGGATTGAGATATCTTGAGCAATTTTCTAGCGATAGTGCTGTAATTTTGTGTATAAGTATCTGGTGACAGTCTACGTGATTGGTCCAAAAATGGGTGGGATCGGATTAATGGACGTGGTCCCGCCCATATAGGCCAAATTTTGAAATTGAGATATCTTACACAATTTGTTAGCAAGAGTGCTGACATTTTGCGTATATATATGTATCTGTTGACAGTCTACGTGATTGGTAGAAAAATGGGCGGGATCGGACCAATGGGCGTGGCTCTGTCCAAATTGAGATATCTTGCACAATTTATAAGCGATAGAGCTGTAATTTTGTGTATATGTATCTGGAGGCTGTCTACGTGATTGCCACAAAAATTGGCGGAATAGGACCAGGGTGTGTAGCCCAGCCCGTATAAGCCAATATTTTAAATTGATGTGTCTTGCACAATTTGTTAGCGAGAGTGCTGTAATTTTGTGTATATTTGTGTATCTGGTGGCAGTTTAGGTTATTTGTCCAAGAATGGACGGGATCGAAAAATGGGCGAGTTCGCACCAATGGGCTTGGCCCCGCCTATATAGGTAAAATTTTTTAAATTGAGATATCTAGCACAATTTGTTAGCGAGATTGCTGTAATTTTGTGTATATTTATCTGATGACAGGCTACGTGATTGGTAAAAAAATTGCAGGGATTGGACCAATGGTAGTGACCCCGCGCACATGAGCCATGTTTTGAGATTGATATATCTTGAGAAATTTGTTATAGAGATTGCTGAGTTTTTTGTATATGTATTTGGCGGCAGTCTACGTTATTAGTCCAAAAATAGACGGGATCAGAAATCTGAAATCTGGGGCAACGAAGTGGACCGGGTCCAGCTATGTGTTATAAAAGTCTAATCTATATCAGAACATACAGGGTTATCCAATAAGAGGGATATGATTTCTTTGAGAAAAAACACACTTATTGTTAAGGAAATTCAAAAGTTTTTTATTTAATGTAAATTAAAATCGGTACAATTAAGTTCTAAATAAAACGTCATTCAAATGGCCTCCACGACTTCTTCTGCACGAACGAATTCGATGAACCCATTTTTCGAGCACTTTTTCCACTAAATCAAGTCGTATGTCATGAAAGCTTGTCATGTAAAGCTTGAAGAGAGTCTGGTTTATTTCGAAAGACCACTGACTTCAAATAACCCCACAAGAAATAGTCTAATGGAGTTAAATCACAACTTCTTGGAGGCCATTATATATCACAATTTCTTGAAATAATCGAATCTCCAAACTTTTCTCGCAACAATTCAATTGTTTCATTTGCTGTGTGGCACGTAGCCACAATCGGTCAATGGCAAAAAACATAGCTCTTAACGAGAGCTAAAATATTGCTAATGGGTGTCAAGGTCGGAGGTCGACTTTTGATTTAAAAAAAATGGACTGCAATAGTTTCAATTGGAGAACGATTATTTTGATAATAAAACTGAATAATTTGTAAACGTGGTTCTTACGTATATCTCTCCATGATGAAATTGTAAACACTACTGTGTACAATGAAAAACAAATGACAGATCATGAGATATTACAAATGGCCGAAACGTCACTTCAAAATCATATCATCCCTATTATAAAACCCTTTATAGCATAAGTTGAAGACTCATAGCTGTTTTTAAATGCTGAAGGGGTAACAATGGCTTTGTTACCCCACTGCTACACTGACCACAGTCTCAGACTTTAAATTTACTACGATCGATAAGTTACCACAGTAAATGGTAAACGATACATTTTTAAAAATATTAAGAAAACTGAAACCCCGGATTTATGTCCCAGTTGACCTCAGGCTGGACATCGAATAGTTATTTTCGCATCACCTTTGAGGTCAGTGTGTACATATGTATACATTTTTATGTCCGTAGCTCTTTAAGAACATTTAATATCTGTAAAATAATGAATATCGGTATGGTCACTGCTACACTGACCACAGTAAGAAAATTCAAAATTATTATTCCCGCATATATTTTGTGTTTATAGTACTTCATATTTAAAAAGTTTTAACTTTATATCACATAAGAGGGTTCTAAAAGGACAAAAAGATACTAAAGTTTTTGATAACGCTGGAAGTGACCACATTCTCTGATATTAAAGCTATACCTGTTGGTGCAAAATGGCCCATTTGTGTGCGAGTTACCAAAAAGAAAGTGAAAACTTCGCCCATTTTGCTCCAGGTGATAGCGACTGATAAACTAATACTATGTGTGGAATTTCAGTTATTAAAGAATCAATATTTCACTAAAAATTAACCCTTTGTGAGGAAGGTACTATAAAGCGTGGACCGCTATGGCCCATCTTCGAACATAGCCGGAGATAGAGACAAATATTACCGCATACCAAGTTTTAAGTCATTTGGTTAATCCTTTAGAGAGTTATCGTGCCACCAGCCAGCAGTCAGACACACAGACAGACGGGCGGACGGACATTGCTCAAATGACTTAAAACGACCCAAAACTGATTTTCGCTCATACTTAGCGTCTTAGCAAATGATAATAGGGTCTTAGCAAATGATATATACCCTACTCTCTATGGTGTGGGGATAAAGGGGTTGAAAGTTTTAATTGCTTGGTAGAATTGACTGCAGTTTCTATAGACACTCTATTATCTTCAGAATTCAATAGCAATGTATGTCAAAAACACCCGTATTGGAATATTAGTGCAGTAATGTTATTCATACGCCCCAGTGGTCGAAGCATTGAATATACCAGTAAAGAGGCGTTTAAGTGGAATTTAACTGTTTTTTGTGTTAAGTTTTGTGTTTTTTGGTGTTTGTGTTAAGTTTTTACTGTCAGAATTGCTGTATTTATGGCTAGTGCTAGAGGGTTGATATGTTCTACAAAAATATTGGCCTCAATGTTATCTACAAAATTGCTGAGCATAGCCTACCATTAAAGCAGAAGGAACACATAGTTTCATAAGCCGATATGCTGCAAGAAGGAGAAAACTTTAACCACCTAAAATGAATGAAATGTGATCTTTCAAAACGCCGATGCACGTATATATCTTTTTGGTATCGTCTACCAGAATCCATTGTCGGAACCCCGTTATTTTGGAAAAAGTTTGAAATTGTTTTACAGTGTTATTATTATGTCGAATTACAGAAGAGTCGGATAAGTAGAATAAAAGTTATTAGAAAATCAATACTTCTCTAAATTTTAACCCTTTTTAAGGGAGGAACTAGAAGGACTGGACAAGTATGGCCCATTTTCGAACTAAGCCTGAGATAGAAAAAAATCTAACCACTTACCAAATTTCAAGTCAATCCGTTACCCTTTCGTGTGCTCCAGCCAGACAGGTGGGAATTGCTTAAATGTCTTTAAATGTACTAAGTGAGTTTGCATCCATTTTTTACTGGGACTTGTCTCAGCATACTGGAATTAGATCCCGTAAAAATGTGTCTAGTGCATCAACGACTCGAAATGGAATAAACTTTTTTCAGTGCCAAACAATGCACCATTTGACCCACTTCTAAGGAAATGGTTTTAGGCAAAATAAAATAGAAATTTTTAAATTTCGTGACCAACTTTTTACTAGAAACTGTTTTTTTTTTGCAAGATAAATTATAAAACCTTAAATAAAGTTCAGATTGATACATTTCACTCATAAATACTCATTTCATGCGAGTAGAGTATATATTCAGTTCGCCTTGGCCAATTTGTTCACACTCTTATAGCCATTACAGATAGTT
Organism: Eudasyphora cyanicolor; assembly: GCA_963930755.1. Classification (NCBI taxonomy): domain Eukaryota; kingdom Metazoa; phylum Arthropoda; class Insecta; order Diptera; family Muscidae; genus Eudasyphora; species Eudasyphora cyanicolor. Next base: position 35,846,130 of record OZ005737.1, on the reverse strand, counting down.
GTTTGGCCCCAAACAGTTTTTAGTTGCAAATAAATGATGATAAAGCCAACATCTAAAGCTAAAGCAAATAAAAATGGCAGCACATCGTTGCATTTGCCACACAGATGCAGTGATGTGTATATTATATAGTAAATTGTGTAAATACAAATTTAAATCGCAATCGGTGCCAGAGGTCCTTTACATGTGCGAACTAATATTGGTACACCAACACGAACTCACACGAATTTACATAGATATTGGCAAATTTGTGTACACATTCGAATGTTTTGAATGTTTGTGACGACTATGTAAATTGATAATTTTAAATTTTAATTATCACACACACCCACTCATACACAACGTAATACATAAACACATCACTAATTATTAAAATACAAATACAAGTACTTAGACCCCAGGTGTGTAGATTCAATCTAAAAGGTTTCTATTCCATGAAAATGATGAATCCATTTTAATTTTTAGGGCGAGCAATCACCAGAATTGAAATAGTGAAATAAGTATTACAGAAATGTACGAATAAAGTGAAAATTTCCATATATAAATAGGAGCATGCAAATTTTACAAAAAAGGGTTTTTTCAAATTCAATTAGTGCTCATTAAGCAACTAGAATTGAAAAAACAATTTATGTGTTTAAATACAACATTCTTCAATCGGTTTTTCTTAAACATATTGCAATTTGTAAATTGGTACCAAAGACAATTTGCCGCACAAATGAGTCCTGCCTGGCAGGAGCCCACGATAACTCTCGAAAGGAGTAACGGATTGACTTAAAATTTGGTTAATGATAATTTTTTAAACCAATTGCAATTTTCCCACAGTTATCCTAACATTAGCCCTTCATTAGCCCACGCATCACCTTTAATTATTTTATTGATGAAATTGTCCTTCACTGTGGTCACTTTTAGCGATGCAGACACGTTCTATCATCATCGCAGCGTCAATTCGGTACTAACATATCCACCTTCTATTTGATGCAATGTCTTGTCTGTTTGACATACTCCAGCGCATACTAAACAATGATACTAACATTAATTTTTATTAACTCGACAATTCGATAGGAAAGTGTCATAACTTTGTGCTTAGAGCTACAATTTGAACATTTGTACTACTTAACAGCGCACGTATACACTTAACACCAGAACATGACTTCCCGCCAAGACGATGTAAAGTTGCATCCATCTTCCGTGGCAGGTCGGCGCACAGTGATGCGTTCCTACAGAAGCACTTGACATTAAGTTGGAATCAAGGCAACAAGGTATCAAATTTCATAGATATGGGTAAAATAAAACCCAAACTAGATCCCATTTGTATGGGGGCTATTTCAAAATGTGGAGCAATTAGACCCCCTATATGATATGACTAAACACTTAACGCAAACAGCCAGAATGTTGTGTTTCTCACTCATGTTAAGCTAGTGCCGGGAGCAAGCATGAATTTACAATTAGTTTAAATATTTTTATGTGTTAAAAAATTTACATTGAAGCTAGAAGCTGGATTTATTAATTCTAATTAAAATAAAAGATATATTTTTAAGAAATCACACCATTATTGATCGGCACACATTTTATTATCTCTAGAAAAGACTCAATAAATTAAATTAAACATCCAGAACTCATAATAATCAGTAGAATTTTGCAGCTTATGCAGTGTCAAGAAGTCGAGTCAAGAGGGACCCTCGACTGGTTCCAACAAAACCTAAATCAATCATGATAATTTGTTTGGTGGGGATCAATAAAAATAAAGCACAAATATGTAAATTTATAGCCAATCTTTGGAAATTTGAAAGTTATATAGCGTCACGAAGTCAGATAAGCGAGTAAAAGCAACAAAAATTTTTGTGTGTAAGCTCGATAAAGCCTGGATACCATTTAAATTAAAAGAAATAATCAGGGCTAGAAATACTAAAAATATCTCTTTCGCGTAGAAATGGTTTAGTTTAGTAATTAATTGTTAAAATAATTAGAAAAAAATAGATTTTTTTTTGAAAAAAATAGTTTTTTGCTGGCACGAAAAAAAAATCACATCCTAACGAAGAAAAGTCATAATATTTGGAACAATTATGACTCATATTGTAAAATACGGAAATTCCGGAATGTGGCAATAATTTAATTTTTAATATACTATGGGTACTATAAAAACATTACACTGTACAAAATTTCAAGTATTTGTATGTGCAGTTATCGAAGTTATAAGCCGTTAACTTTTTGTGCAAAATGGTCCAAGTGCATGTGAGGTAACAAAAAGGGCGTGGTGATTTTTCACGTAACTATAGGTACTATGAAATCATTATACTCCACAAAATGTGAAGTATTTGTATGGCTTAAAATCATAGTTGTAAGACGTTAACTTTTTGTGCAAACTGATCCATTTGTATGGGGAGTGGCAACATCGTCCATTTTCTCAAGATGATAGCGACCAAGAACTATGTGTAGAATTGTGAAAGATTGTGAGTAGTATAGTATAGAAGTTAAGAGCTAATCAATATTTCACGAGAATGTTGACTCTTTGTGGGGGAGGTAGTCGAAGTAGTGGACGAACATAGTCCATCTTTGACCTTAGTCTGAGATACAAAAAATTTTGACTTATACAAAATATTCGTTTAACTTTTATTTTCTTCTTGGATATTGCATTTTTCTACAAATTTTTATAGAAATTTTAATTTTATAGAACATTTTATCATAATTATTTTTTTTTCTTTCTAGAGTTAGACTGCTCACTTATGAGTTCGGGGTCGTGGGTTCGACCAACCAAAGGCTCTACAACAATCTAGCCACATGTTCTTTGTAACCGGGCTTTTCCCTGGACCGACAAATTAGAATATAAATAAATAACTAACTAAATTTCTCTAAAAATGTCACGAAAGAAGAGAGCAATTTAACTTTTTTAAAGGCGTCGACCTTTAATCCGGTCTTTGAGCTTAAATGTGATGATTAATCCACCTTTAATCCGATAACTTAGCCCGGTCATTAACCGATGGCCGGATTTGTGAGTAAAGTTCGATGAGCGGACTTAATGCCGAAAACTCATTAAGGGCAACATAATAGATTACGGATCGTTGACTTTATTAAAGGCCGATGAAGGACTTTTCTAAAAAAACTTAAATTTCGAGGAAATTTTAAAGATGAAATTTTAAGGATAAATTTACTGGAATAATTATATTTGGATAAAAATAAAACAAGTATGTCCATCTGTACAAATCCAACGAAAAAAAGACGTGAGACAAAAGAAAAAAGCTTTGAAATTTTGTCTAACCCAACTGCCGAATTTCAGAGTAATCCGTTAAATATATCAAGAGAAAATGGCAATTATCGCGAAAATATATAATTGTTTCCCAATTCTGAACCAGGTTATTAAAACATTTCAAAAAAACGTTGACCTTCCAAAAAAGGGTAAAACACCTGTTATATTTATACCCTACACCACACTGTGGTTGATTGATTGATTTCTCAGGCTCACAGCCTGATCTTAATTACCAAAACATTCAATTGTAAGTTCAAAATACATTTTTAAAATCATTTTCTAACATATAATATTAATCTAGGAATATATAATGTATTAATTTAAAATACAGCGATACTGGCAGGCCAGCCCACGTGTCAATTATCAGGCTATCTATGGATCTCCATCCCTAATAGCACACTGTGGTACAGGGTATTATAATTATACCCTACACCACACTGTCGTACAGGGTATTATAAGTTTGTTTCACGGCAGATGTTTGTAACACCTGAAAATAACACAGCTAGACCCACCTTAAAGTATACCGATCGACTCAGAATCACTAGCTGAGTCGATTTAACGATGTCCGTCCGTCCGTCCCTCCATCTGTCCGTCCGTCCGTCTGTCCATGTAAAGTTGTTCGTCGACTACAGGTCGCAATTTCACTCCGATCGTTCTGAAATTTTGCAGTTTAGAGTATTTCCCGGCTGTTAAGATCGCTATTGAATTTGGTTGAAACCGGTTCAGATTTAGATATAGCTCCCATATATATCTTTCGTCCGATTTTGTCCTTTAGTCCTGTAGAAGCTGTATTTTACATCCAATCATTTTGAAATTTAGAATGGCAGAGTTTCTTGATCCATGAACCAACATTGCCGAATTTGAAGAAAATCGGTTAAGATTTAGCTATAACTCCCATATATATGTTTCGTCCGATTTTGCTCTTTAGTCCTATAGAAGCTGTATTTTACATCCAATCGTTTTGAAATTTAGAATGGTAGAGTTTCTTGATCCATGAACCAACATTGCCGAATTTGAAGAAAATCGGTTAAGATTTAGCTATAGCTCCCATATATATGTTTCGTCCGATTTTGCTCTTTAGTCCTGAAGAAGCTGTATTTTACATCCAATCATTTTGAAATTTAGAATGGTAGAGTTTCTTGATCCATGAACCAACGCTACCGAATTTGAAGAAAATCGGTTAAAATTTAGCTATAGCTCCCATATATATGTTTCGTCCGATTTGGCCCTTTAGTTCTATAGAAGCTGTATTTTACATCCAATCGTTTTGAAATTTAGAATGGTAGAGTTTCTTGATTCATGAACCAACATTGCCGAATTTGAAGAAAATCGGTAAGGATTTAGCTATAGCTCTCATATATATGTTTCATCCGATTTGGCTCTTTAGATCCAATCGTTTTTATACCCTACAGCACACTGTGGTACAGGGTATTATTTAAGTATAAAATGTCCCAAAAGTAAATTTATGTAAACAATTTATACATGAATTACAAAATTTATATATCAGATTATTCAATATTACGAGAGTGGTGTAGGGAATTATATAGTCGGCATCGACCGACTTTAGCCTTTCCTTACTGGTTTATATATTTCTTTGCTTCTTAAATTCAAACTTTCGTTGAAAGGTTTTAACTTTTTGTTATCTTTAAATATTAATTTTCCTATCCTCATTCCGCCAAGTCAATGTGCCACATCATCGGCATAAACACACGTCTCTCTTCGTACATGATAACCTATAATATATAACTCTGAAAGTTTCTGCACATCCTCACATGCATCCGCCCTACAAACGCACCTCGCCAATGGTATCTGTTAAGATTATAACTGCTCTGACAGCTCCCCACTGTGCGCTTGAGTGTGCGTGTAATTATGGATTTCCCGTTGGGTGTGAGAACGTGTGTGTGAGGTTGGCGAACTTACAATTTACGCATTGCAGTAAGCAGGCACACACATACACACTTATACAGGCAGACACCATCGTATACTCTCGTAGACGCAGTCACAAAACTTACTTCAATTCATTTACGAGCAACAGCAGCTGCAACAACAAAAGCAACATTGGCGGTTTTCGCCAAAGGTACGTATGTGACTGCTATTTAGGACATTAATTTTGACACAAGACTGAACTGAACACACATTCACATTAGCACAATGACATTCTTCGACGCGGTCTCACTCACAAACGATCAACACCGAATTCACCGTGTAGTTTCTAATCTCACCAAACTCGACACACATACTATTAACAAGTGTCAGTGAAAAGTTTTCTTTGAATGAAGTGGTAAAGAAATTTTGGTAACATGGTAATTATTATAATTTCTCATTAAGGAAAAGTCTAGCGTCTATCATTAATTACCAAAAAAGTACATCCATAAGATATTCACATACAATATATTCAGATCTATAGCTTCAACAGGTCGAACACTAGGCAATGGTGCGGACTTAAAAAAATTACAAATTTAGAAATCGAATCATATTATCTACTTAGCAAATAGAGGTCTGTTTTTTTTGAGCTGCTTCACTTCATCATTACTGTTTAGGAAGCATTGGCGTAGCATTAAAGAAATCAAGTAAACCAGAGACTGCATAGTCTTTTAGAGTTGAATCCTAGCATTAATAGAGTGGGAAAGAGGATACAAACTATGCATAGTGCGAGGAATTTAAAAAAGGAAAATAATTCAGACGTTTTTTAACCAGTCAACCCATTGCGACAAACCTTGACACGATTGTAGAAGAGGATTAGAGAAGATAAATATTAAATTTGGGCCCCCTATGGTATACAGGGCCTCAAAGTTGGCTACTTCGGGTGAACAAATTTTTAAGCCCGTGTAAATTTCGTATTTTACGTGTTATTCAAATTTTGTGTTCCTTCTACTAACCGAGTCTACAAAATATTTTGATATATATATGAATATATATCAATATATGATGAAAAAATATATGATATATGATGAAAAAATCCATCCGATATACCTAATAAGACAAAAGTCAAGGCCATTTGAAGTTATATAAATTTTTTTTGGAAAAAATACTAATACGTCTTATTTTGGAGTTATAAAGGGTCCGCAATGTAACGTTTTTTTTCAACTAGTGATTATTTCGAGAATGGCAACACTTATCTCATGTATGATTTGATAGATAATTAGTTTTATCCTTCCGCTGAACGAATATGTGTATATTGCGAATATTGCGACATTACTTTGAAAATCAGCTCCGTATGTTCGTTATCTTGTGAAAAAGTGAAAGAAACTGGCATCCTCGTCGATAAAGCAAAGAGTGAAAAGGAAAAAACAGTGCGTACACCCGAGAATATTGCTGCTGTGGCAGAAAGTATGCGTGAAGCGCCATCAACATCAATTCACCGTCGTTCTCAACAATTGAACATTTCGGAGACATCATTGAGACGAAGTCTCATAGAATGTCCAATTGGTAAAAGAGTTGAAGCCAACTGACCATCCAATGCGTTTTCAGTAGTTTTTTTATAGCATTTTCAAAAAATAAAAGTTATTTGGCGGACACTTTAGAAGAAATTATGTAACAAAAAATATAATATATTTATATTCAGCTTAAAGACAACTTCCGAGAGAATATTCTCGAAGAAAGAGCGGGTAAAAAATATTCACTGGTATTCTTGCCATGCAAATCCAATTTACACCATTGTTTACTTAAATTTTAAAAGTAAGCCACCATTTTTATACCCTCCACCATAGGATGGGGGTATATTCATTTTGTCACTCCGTTTGAAACACCTCTAAATATTGATCTGAGACCCCATAAAGTATATATATTCTTAATCGTCGTTAAATTCTAAGACGATTTAGCCATGTCCCTCTGTCCGACCGTCCGTCCGTCCGTCTGTGGTAATCACGCTAGTCGATTTAAACATGTCCATCCGTCTAACCGTCTGTAGAGGTATTTTTATGCTGGTCGTATTAATTGTCCTATTGTGATAAAATTTAGCACAGTGTTCTTGTTTGACCCAAGGAGTTCGTCCTTGAAATTGAAATTGGTGAACATCGGTTCAGATTTAGATATAGCACCCATATGATATCCAGATTTGTAACCGCTGTAGAAACTGTATTTTATACCCAATCAGTACGAAAAATCGGTCCAGATTTGTATACATATATCCCCCATATCACCACCCCATTTAGTGGTGTTACAAACGGAGTGACAAAATTAATATACCCCCATCCTATGGTAGAGGGTATAAAAAAGTGTAAAACATGTAAAAAATTATGGACCATTTTACACCAAAAGTTAAAAGCTTAAAACTTTAATACCAGTACATACTTTAAAGTTATTAAATGCAATTTAAATTGATTATAATTTAATTAAAACAAAATAATAAATAAATTTACTAATATTTTTTCGGGACTCAAGGTGAGGGGATTCATAAGTCAGTTTACCCGACTGAACTTTCTTACTTGTTGTTAAAATCGAACGCTGCAATTTTTAGCCAAATTTTAGGCCGCAAATTCTTTAGCCAAACTCTTCAACTAAAAAATGTTGTATTTATGGCCTAAAATAGAATTTTTGACAGCTGCATCTTTATTGAGATAATTTCTTGCCAAAATACAATACAGACTGCAAAATTTCAGCTAAATTTCATAGAAGGTGTTCGTTTAATGCTTTAATAAGCCTTTATGGGAGCGACATCTATAGGTGGACTATAACCAAATATGAACAGATTTAAAAAAAGTTTTACTGCGATGAATTATTTCTTAAATAAATACAAACAGCAAAGATTAAGTTAAAATGCTTAGAAAATATGGTATTTATGGCTTAAATATGTATATATATGGAGCGACCTATATGTATAGGGTGATTATAACAAATATGAACCGATTTGTAAAATTTTAGCTGTGATGAATTCTTGTCAAAATAGAATACATACTGTAATGTTTCTGCTAAATTGCTTTAAAAATGTGGTGTCTATGGCTGAAAACCCAATTTATGACGCGACCTCTGTAAGGAAGCTATATCTAAACATTGTCCGATATGGCCCATTTTCAATCCCAAACAACCCGCAACTATAAGAAATATTTCTACCAAATTTGATAAACCTAGCTCTTTTATTACGGACTGTATCGTGATTACAACAGACGGACGGACAGACGGACGGACGGACAGTCGGACATGGCTAAATCGTCTTAGAATTTTGCGACGATTAAGAATATATATATTTTATGGGGTCTCACAACAATATTTAGAGGTGTTACAATCGTATGGTCGATGGTACAAAAATGTGTATGTGGCAAAATTTGTTCCTCTCTCAGGCTCAGTTCGAAGATAGTTCCACTCCTTCTGATACTTCCGCTACAAAAGGTACAAGTTTAGTGAAACAAATCAAATTCTCTTTATCACATCATACCGCCCTCGTCAACACGTATTTGTATTTAAGGCGAAATTTAATTAATGACAAGCGTAAAGTTTTGACTTGTCTTAAATCGTCGTACAACACCGACCGACATCAGCGAGAAAGAAAAAAAAGAAACTAAGGAATAATTGAAAGTATTTGAGCGTCGGCTGTCAAAGAAACGGCAAGACATACCCAGGAATTTGGTTACACATACCAACAATTGAAGCATAATTTATGATGTCTGCTCTTGTTGCCGCTTCTGCTGCTGGTAGTTGACTGGTTGTTACTCCGGTTCCGTTTCCGTTGTTGGCGAAGGTTGAGAAACGTTAATCATAAAATTTTATTGTTATGCGTTTGCCAAAAGCAACAAAACACATAAAAAAGCCAGGACTCACTCCACCAAAGGACCTTCATTTATTGAATGTGTCTACCACAATCATTACACAAACGCAATTGTGTGATTAAGTGCGTATAGATGTGATTGTGTGCTTGTGTTTATGAGTGTTGTTGTCTCTTAATGTATGTGAGATTTTATGAAATTTGATGTATGCCATACCTCGAGGCTATGGTTGTTTTTCTCGTAAACGCATTTTTTCGCGCCGATCATTAAGTATTTAAAAAATTTGATGGTGAAATTCATTGGTCTGGGCAAATTGTTTTTCCCACATATATATATATATGACAATGTGTGGCAGTTGCCACATACAGATATTGTCTATCCATAAACAAATGTTGACTGGTAAATGTGTGTCATTTTTTTACAGAACGATTTATTTATGATATGTGAGAAGCATTAAAGTTTCAGTAATGGGTCTAAGAAAATATACGTTTAAATTGTATTCTAATAAATGTTTATTGCTGCACTGTGTGTAGGGGGGTGGTGGGGACTATTGAATGACTGAGATTCGTTAAACAGATTGACATATGAATACAAATATTTATGATTTTCCATAAAAAAAAGAAATCATAGAATAATACAATTCTCAATTATTTAAAGGGAACAATTATTTCAGGAGTGTGTATTCAGAGAGTGACTTTAAACAGACGTTAGTGGAATAACCATTTTAAGCACATTGACAAATCAAATTATGTATATAGATTTAAAACAGACACAAAATTAAAAACACACAGCTCTTTAACACTGTCATACCTACGGGAAATTGGACCGTTAAAATACCAAACGCGTAATGGGTCCATTAAGGTCAAGGCTCTGTCCGCAGATTATGCCTTTTATTTGAAAACAACCGGTATCTTTACCATGGCTTTGTCATTAGGGATGATAAATTGCTACCTTGTGGCTGGTCCAAGTACTGGTCTAAAAGAATATCCACAGTACCAGACGTAATCATAAACCTAAGTCAGATTTGAAACCAAATCAAGTTTACTAGTTAATCGTTGAACTACAAAAATTTGATCCAACTGGTCCTCTACTAAGAAGTAGATAACCCAGCAGGTCGCAGATAACACAACGGGTCGTCTACTAAGGCGTAAATACTTTTAGATAACTTGTATGTATTTTGGTAAGGAGTATATAAACCAAAAGGTTGACAATTTAGGAGTACATAAATTTATTGTATGTATCATACTTAGGACTAGATAAACCAACTGGTCATCGACTAAAGAACTAACTGGTCCTCTTTTAAATGAGCACATAACCCAACTGATCCTCTGCTATGGAGTAAATGACCCATTTCGTCTTATACTAAGGAGAAAATGTCCCTGATACATTAGTCTGATGACATACAATATCCAGCATTTAACCAATCAATACCTACATACACATCCGTGAGTGGTCTCAATGTAAGCAGTTCTGGGTTTTGTAGACTCAGGTAATTTGGTATTTCATTCCCGTAGAGATATTTAAAAAAAAAACAAGTAAACGCGTTAAGTTCGGTCATGCCGAATGGATTACTTTCAATTTTATTACTGGAAAAATCTTCGGATATGGAGGAAATCATGTTTTTGTTTATGTTAAGTTTTGTTAACTGTATTATTTAAAAAAATAACGCTGCAATTTTTATCAAAATTTTAGGCCGCGAATTCTTTAGCCAACTCTTCACCTGAAAAATGTGGTATTTATGGCTTAAAATAGATTTTTTAAGAATTACACATACACGGGACTACAACAAAATAAAATTTTATTTGTATAAATTTTATTAAGATGAATTCTTGCCAAAATAGAATACAAACTGGAAAACATCAGCTAAATATTTTAGAAAATGTGGTGTTTATGGCTTTAATAAGCCTTTTGGGGAGCGACATCTATAGGTGGACAAAACAAAATATGAACAGATTTAAAATGTTTTTACTGCGATGAATTCCCGTCTTAGTTAAATACAAACTGCAAAGATTCAGTTAAAATGTTTAGAAAATATGGTATTTATGACTTAAATAAGTGTATTTTGGAGCGACCTCTATAGGGTGAATTTTTACTATGATGAATTCTTGTCAAAATAGAATAAAAACTGCAAATTCCTGCCAAAATAGAATAGAAACTGCAAAATAGCAGCTAAATTTTTTAGAAAATGTGGTGTTTATGGCTTACATAAGCCTTTTTGGAAGCGACATCTATAGGTAGACTATAACAAAATATAAAATGATTAAAAAAATTGTTACAGCGATTAATTCTTGTCTTAATGAAATACAAACTGAAACGATTCAGTTAAATGCTTAGAAAATATGGTATTTATGGCCTAAATAAGTATATTTTGGAGCGACCTCTATAGGGCAAGGATAAGAAAATATGAACCGATTTGTAAAATTTTGCTGTGATTAATTCTTGTCAAAATAAAATACAAACTGCAAAACTGTATTTTGGAGCGACCTTTATAGGGGAGCTATGTATATCAAAACATTGACCATTTATATACCAAATATTTGATCAACCTAGCTCTATTATTACGGACTGTAGCGTGATTACAACAGACGGACGGACATGGCTAAATCGTATTAGAATTTTACGACGATTAAAAATATATATACTTTATGGAGTCTCAGATCAATATTTAGAGGAGTTACAAACGGAGTGACAAAATTAATATACCCCCCAATCCTATGGTGGAGGGTATAAAAATAATAAATATTAAGTAAAATAATAAAAATATGAAACTTTGACAACAGTTGATCGTGTGAAGAGTTCTGAGTATAAATAGAGCCAAATTTCCATTTTTCAGTCGGATCAGTTAACATTTTCGGTTTCAATGGCATTAAGAAATCAAATCGGGATGAACCTTTGTATGTGAGCTATATAAAAACATGGACCATATTGCTAATTTTCAACCGGATAAGTTGAAAGTTGAGCTATATCAAAACATGGAAATACATGTTGTTGTGATTGTGTACTGGTATAAATAGATCCAAATTACTAATTGTCAACCGGGTCAGTTAACATTTTTGGTTTCTGTAACATGAGGAGGTACCTTTGTGTGGGAGACATATCTATGTTATGTCTATATGAACTATGACGACCATTGTTCGTATGAAGGGTTCCGGGTATAAATAATAACATAATTTTTCTATTTTCAGTTTAATTAATTGTATTTGTTGTCTCTTAGGCGTTAAGAAGTCAAATCTGTGAGGAGCTATATATAAGTATAGAGGGGATTATGACCCATTTTGAATCCAATGTTACCTGCATCTATAAGAAGTATCTGTACCAAATTTCAGTCATCTAGCTCGATTAAATTAGTTTGCGTGATTCCAACAGATGGACGGACAAGCGGATATGGATAAATTGTCTTAGAATTTTACGACGATTAGGAATATGTAAATATTTTATGGGGTCTCTGATCAATATTTGGAGGGTATACTTACAAATGCAGTATATCAACCATCATATGGTGGAGCCTATAAAAATGTAGTACGTATTTGACGTAAGCATGAGGCATATACGTTATATTATTGTCAATTATACGCCGCGTTGACCTTCATGGGAACATGCGATATGTTTTTATACCCCTCACCATAGGATAGGAGTATAACAATTTTATCATTCCGTTTGCAACACCTTGAAATATGGATCTGCGACCACATTAAGTACATTCTAAGACGATTTAGCCATGACTGTCTGTTTGTCCTTCTGTTGCAATCACGCTACAGTCCATAACAATAGAGCTAGGTTGATCATATTTGTTAGAAATACTTCTAATAGTTGGAGGTTGTTTGGTATTGCAAATGGGCCATATCGGTCAATGTTTTGATATAGCTCCACTATAGAGGTCCCACCAAAATACGGGTTTTGAGTCATAGGTACATCATTTTTAAAGCAACTTAGCTCAAATTTTGCAGTCTGAATTCTATTTTGACAAGAATTCATCACAGCAAACATTTTACAAATTGGTTCATATTATATAATAGTCACCCTACAGAGGTCGCTACAAAATACTCTTATTTAAGCCATAAATACCAAATTTTCTAATCATTTTAGAGCTTTTAGACAAGAATTCATCACAGTAAAAAATAAAAATTAAATTGGTTTATATATTGTTATAGTCCACCTATAGATGTCGCTCCTAAAAAGGCTTATCGAAGCCAAAAACACCACATTTTCTTAGTAATTTAGATAAACATTTTCAGTTTGTATTAAATTTTCATCCCAATAAAATTTATCAGTTTATATTTTGTTGTATTTTGTTGTGAGCATATTTGAGAGCTACCTCAAATATGCTCATTTAAGCCATAAATACCACATTTTTCAGATTAAGAGTTTGGCTAAAGTATGGGGGCAATATCAAAACGTGGACCTATGGCTACCGTTGTTCGTGTGAAAGATATCGGGTATAAATAATTCTAAGATACCAATTTTCAGCCCGATCAGTTCACATTTGTGGTCTCTATGATGATAAGAAGTCAAATCGGGGAGATGATATATATGGGGGCTATATCCAAAATATTGAGTTCTGATCCTCTATCTGTCTCTCAGTCTGTCATCGCAATAAAATGTATAAATGTACCATTTTTGCCAATTTTGGCGTGAGTTACAGACATATCGGTCGATAATAAATCCCGAAGGAATATTGTAAATAATAGGAAACTAAAAAAATGGGAAAATAAGTAAATAATACAATATTACAAATATATTTGAGTTCTCGAAGAAAATATAAATTTTTGGAAGATCAGTAAGTAAGAATCAAAAATGGAACAATAAAATGTTAAAATTTCCAAATATTTATACATGGGGCATTTAAAATTTTTTAAATTTTAAATTAGAACTACCGATTACTTTGAATTGTGATTTGAGCCCTTTGGATTATTTTCTTTGTGGAGCCATTAAGAATAAATGTTACGCAAAACATCCAGAGACAATTGAAGCGTTGAAACATTAAATCAAAGTTGCTATTGAAGTGATTCGAACCGAAACAATCGAAAATGTACTTAAAAATTGTGTTGATCGGATGAGGTACTGCCGAGCCAGTTATGGTAGTCATATAAATGATATTGTGTTCCATTACACTGTGCAAGGAGACAATCTTTCCCGAACGAGACCAATTGGACATGATAGTACATTAATAGCCCTTCGAAGTTTTGCTATTTATAGTCAACTTTCCATTTCGAGGGCACATGTCAAATCAAACACATGGACATGTACATTCAATTGTAGTCCTTTCGCCTATATGTGGTCCTTGGAGCTTTTTTCAAGGTCCTAGGGCCCGTTGCACAAGTGAGCATATTTTTTACATTTTATGGGTCACTTCGGAAGTGGTGATGTTTATACCCTACACCACACTGTGGTATAGGGTATTATGACTTTGTACATTTGTTTGTAAAGCCCAAAAAGAGAAGAAATTGAACCATAGTTTATTATACCGATCGAATAGAATCACATTTTGAGTCGTTTTAGCCATGACCGTCTGTCTGTCCGTCTTTCTGCCAATATGTCTGTCCATCTGTCTGTCTGTTCATGTATTCTTGTGATCAAAGTGCAGGACGTATTTATGGTCCGACTGTGGTGAAATTTAGCACAGTGATTTTTTTTGGCCCAAGGACGATCGCTATAGAAATTGGTTAAAATCGGTTCAGATTTAGATATAGCCCCCATATATATGTTACCCTTGATTTGATATGTAAGGGCTGTTGAACCTGTATTTTATATCAGATTAGTACGAAATTTAGCATAGAGAGTTCTCTTTTTACATGAATGAACACTGCCAAATTCGGGGAAAATGGGTTCAGATTTAGATATAGTCCATATATATGTTACACCCGATTTGACGTGTAAGCGCTGTAGAAACCGTATTTTACTTTCGATCTGTACGAAAATCGGCATAGAGAGTTTTTTCATTAAGTGAATGAGCACTACCAAATTCAGAGAAAATTCGTTCAGGTTTAGATATAGCCCCCATATATGTATATGTTTCACCCGATTTGACATGTAAGCGCTGTAGAAACCGTATTTTATATCCGATAATTCGGTAGAGAGAGTTTTCTTTTTACATGTATGAACACTGCCATATTCTTATCGCAATGCCCATTTTCGCATTGTTAGGGAGGTGTAGGGTATTCTATAGTCGACCACGCCCGAATTCCTGTCTTTCTTAACTGGTTTTTCTTTGTTTTGGCATCTTTTCCCAAAAGAGCATTTTGTATGGAAATTTTACTAAAAATAACCCAAACGGCTATAAAACAAATATGTATTCGAACTAACTTTTCAAAACGCCTTGGGTGGTTTTGATATACTTGTGGTGTACTAACATATCCATTTGGTTTCTTTTGGGAAAGATTTGATGACCCACAATTTGTTGCACAATGTTAATTAATTTTTTTTATAGCCTATTCAAATTTAATTTTAAATAGCCCACCCTTTATTATAAGTGGCATGGTATTATAAGTGACAACTAGAAATTCTACAACTAGACCCACCTTACAGTAAACTGATCGACGCAAAATCACTAGCTGAGTCGATTTAGTCATGTCTGTTCATCTTATGTTGTTTGTTAATTTTGCAGTTAAGAGTCTTTATCACCCGGAAAGAACCCTCTTAAAATTGGTTGCAATCGGTTCAGATTTAAATATAGCTCCCATATTTATGTTTCGTCCGACTTGTTCTAATTATTTTTAAATTTAGCATGTAGAGTTTCTTGATCCATGGACCAACATTGCTCAATTTGAAAAAAATCGGTGCAGATTTAGATATAGCTCCAATATATATGTTTCGTCCAATTTGGCCCTTTAGCTCTATAGCAGCTGTTTTTTACATCCAATTGTTTTCAAATTTAGCGTGGTAGAATTTCTTGATCCATGGACCAACATTGTTAAATTTGAAGAAAATCGTTGCAGACTTAGGTATAGCTCCCATATATATGTTTCGTCCGATTTAACCCTTTGGCCCTGTAGAAGCTGTATTTTACATCCAATTGTTTTGAAATTTAGCACGGTAGAGTTTCTTGATCCATGAACCAACATTGCTTAATTTGAAGAAAATCGGTTCAGATTTGGATATAGCTCCCATATATATGTTTCGTTCGATTTGATAACATTGTTAGAGACGTACCAAATGTAAATTGTGTAAACAAATTTTAGTTGAATTATATTGTGATAATTCATATAATTCACGTATTTTATTGTTATCCAATCTTACTAGAGTGGTGTATGATATCATATAGTCGGCACCGTCCGACTTTAGCCATTCTTGCTGGTTTGGATATATGTATGTTTTGTTGACAATTTTCTGCTTATGTTTTGATAGTGGTTTTAGCTTTGTTAATTTCCGTCCACCTGTGTCTGCCTGCCCATGAAGATGCACAAATTATTTGGAACAGTGTAATCGTTTTGAAGAACATACTGTTTAAAGGAAAATGGGTATATTTTTTAATCCCTTTCTTGGAGTGCCCTCTTAGGGTGAAGGTTAATCGACTGAGATATTCTTTTATGTTCACTTCCTACATTGAGTGCTTATTCTGCGAAAAAATTTCCCAATAATGTCTTGCAAACAATCTTACGTTTTGACACCAAATAATTAAGATTCATTCCACAGAAACTGGAATTTATTACACTCCGATTCCTAAGAAATATGCTGTAATTATTGTAAATCACAAAAATAGTCCCAATTCACAATAGAACCGAATCACAAACCATCACGACCACCACCTTCTTTCTGTGACAACTTTATCGATAAGTCACTGAAATTGATTGCTATTCAGGTAAATTCATTAAATAAATACTAATTAAAATTCTTTGTATGCCCAACAGTATTTACCGGAGGAAACAATACAAATATTCGAGAGAAGAATGCAAAAAATGAAATTCATTAACATTATAAATCAACAACACACGCAACAAACAAACGGTTTAAGCAAATAGCACTGCGTTAATTTATGCAATCAGAGCATAATTTAAGGTAATTTACGAGTATTATAACCGAACGAATGAACAACCAACCAAACAACAATCGACCAACAAATAATAACACGACAAAAATTATTATAATTTTGCTAATAATGATTTCTAAGATGATTTCTGCGCTCTCTCGTGCCGGTGTTTACCGAATACAAATTAGCTAATTGTAGTTATGACTCAATTTTGAAAAATTTCGCTCCCTTTCCCTTTTTCTCCCGTGGTGGGGACGGTGACGGAATTGTGCTGCTGGAGGGTGGTAGAGGAAGGCGGGTGTATGAAAGCAAACCCTCATACCTCAGGTACATACAGTGGGGTATTTGCGATAATGGGAAAAAAAGCTGGTGCTTATAAATACCACAATATTACTTACCACAAATTTACTTATAATTAGGAAAGTTTATTGAATACAAAGGAGATTGTTTGAATTTTAAGCATCAAATGTGCTTTTTTTTAAAGCTTAGACAGCAAAATCCTTAGAATTCAGTAATTTTCTTTTACAAATCCTCCACTGTGTTACACTTGAGTAAAGTCCTTAACACCTTTGGCATACACAAGCATATCTAAATCTGAAGATTTTCCTAGAACACAGCAAACATTGTTGTTGTTGCTGTTCTAAATGGGAGATTGTGTTAGTTATTGTTAAATATTATGCTAATTATTTTTACGTTTTTCTCTGTTGATTTGCTTTCATTTGCTTTGTTTTAAATGAGCATTTGTAATGAGCACAAATAGCAAACAGCCAAAAGCAGCACAAGCAGGATTCATCACCTCCCTTCGCCCGCCCACAAACTCGGAATTTCCTGGCATTAGCTCCGGAAGCCTAGGTAACATCCAAGCGAGTTTCCCAAAACGCATAACATCGAAATCACAGTTTAATTAGGAATACTGAATTCCAGAATTGTTGTCAGGCATGAAGGTGTGCTGGAGGTTTGTTATGACTTGTTTTCAGACACTTCCAATTGCGAATTTAGGGTTTTCGGGGTGTAGTAAACCCGGCTAAAATGATGGTTACAGTTTCATCTCCTCTCGGGAAATATGAGTTCCTCTACGAGTCTTAGTAGAGCTGAAATTATACGCGTAAATTCACTAGAATTTGAAATTACATGTTATTGTAGCGTCATTAGTATAACAGACTAATTGCACATCTTGATGTTCCTTCTCCTTGCCTGGAAAATTGGTAAACTGTAGAAGTTTTTGTGGTATATACCACGGCAGTAGTCTAAATTTAAAACTTTCATTTTCCCGCTCGTAGTATGAGTTTGTGCAAGGCTCTACCTCTATCTCTCCACGCGTTCCTTGTTTTGCCTTTTGAAGTTCTACTCCACTGACGAAGAGTTTAAAATGCAAGTGAGTGTTAGTTTCAAAATTATGCTAATACTTCTACTGTCATTATTGCTGCCCCTAGCAAAGAAATGCGCTGTTGCACAATTATATTTTGGTGCCTTGAGAACTGTGAAAACTTTATTGGGGTGAAGAAGTTTTGTAAAAGTGTTAACACTTGTCTTTCGACACAATTACAAAATAAGCGAGGACAAATGAAGAATGACTGTGGAACATCAAATTTGTAAACGAGGATAAGTAATAGGTTAACGTAGCAAATGTGGTGTGCCCAAAATTAAGATGGAATCAGGCTAGCTACTTTGTAGGGTAATTAGTAAATACATTTTGAGAGATTACGGTTTTCTATCGACAGTTGACCAAAAATGAGGGTAGTTAACAAACATTTGTTTGGTTTTTTCATAGAAGTATGTGAAAAAATTAAGTATACCTACATATAATACTAGGTAAGGTATAAATTATTTGTTACGGACCAGTATAACATAGCGAATAAGTAGACCCAAATCAGGTGTAAGATTGGGACATTTCCTTTGTGAGACTTTTTTAATTACACTAGTTATTTTTGTGTCCGAGACCTAAAATCTTTTTTCTGTGTAGATGGTTAGGATAAGGTTAGGTTGAGAAGTGGAGGCCTCACGTCCTTGGGCATACAAATAAGCCAGTATTCGGCATGTTGTGCGCTCTAATTGTTTTATGGATTAGTCTTGAGAGGTTATTTTTGGATCTCTGTACTATTGGCATAGGCCTAACGTGTTTTGCAGTATACGCCCCTACGTTGGGTCAAGTCTGGTAAAAAGTTATGCCCTACAGACGCTGTTATCTGCTACTCCTATTTTATGTAGATGCACTGTAAGCCTGTGTACCCTGAAAGGATGTGAGCTGGTAAATCAGAGTGATACCCTAACCTAAACAAACTCAGTAAGGAAAGACACAAAGTCGGTCGGGGCCGACTATATAATAACCTACACCTCCCTAACAATGCGATAAGGGTCATTGCGATTTAGCTTAATTGGTAAATAGGTAGGAACATATCGCTCATTCACTTCAAGAGTGAAATAACTCAAAATTTAAAATTTTTGAGGTTGGCTTACAAAAATCCGATATTTGCAAGTGTCCACATAGAGTAGTTGAATTGAACAGGTGCGCGTGGCCCCGCCCATATTTACCAAATTTTGAAATTAAGATATCTTGCACAATTTGTTAGCGAGAGCGCTGTAATTTTGTGCATATGTATCTGGTGACAGTCTACGTGATAGGTCCAAAAATGGGCGGGATCGGACCAATGGGCGTGAACCCGCTCAAATTTTAAAATTGAGATATCTTGCACAATTTGTTAGCGAGAGTGCTGTAATTGTGTGTATATGTATCTGGTGACAGTCTACGTTATTTGTCCAAAAATGGATGGGTTCGGACCAATGGGGCATCGGACCGATGATAGTGACTCCGCCCATATGAGTCTTGTTGACGTTGTTCAGGCGTAAGTATTTCCATGATGAAATGCCAAACAATACTTAATAAAAATAACATGACAGCATGACACGACTCACACGTGATCTGTCAAAAAAAGGTTATTAAACAAAGTATCTCTACTTGGATCACCCTATATATAAAATGATACAATTGGGATGTGCACCCCACAGTGTAAAGATATTTAGAAGTTATTCTACCAATCGACTTTTTTATATACAATTTGGAAATTCGAAATGGGCATTGGATAATGTGTCAGGAGGGGTACCACATGGATCAATTCTGTCGGCCCATTTGTTCAGCATCCATATGCATAATTTCGCACATTAATATCACAGTTCTTTGGGTGTGTTATATGCAGACGATTGCCACATAGATCAATTCTGTCGGCCCATTTGTTCAGCATCTATATGTATGATTTTCCACATCAGTATCACAGATCTTAGGGTGTGTTGTATGCCGATGATTGCCTGTTGTATGCCAACGCGGAATCGTCAGTTGACGCTTTGCATTAGAGTTGATTAAGAAGTCTGTGAACAGGATTTTCATGCCTGATAACTCACTAATGCAAGGTATCGTTAGAGAACAATCTGATTTCAATTGGGAAAATACTAATTATATATAGGTACTACGCTTGGTGTCAATGTTTCTGTGGAATTGGCCTTTACTTTGTGTCCAGAATTCTACAATAGAGTTTCTTCTGGTATTCACAGGGGATAAATGTTTAATCGTTTTTTCTATTTTATGTTCAAATTAAAGAAGCATTTCATTGAGTCATACATTCAATCCCACTCTCAGAACTCTTACACCTAGTAGCTAAAGGAACCCACTTTAACTAAGTGGTGGGTTTTTGATATTATAAATTTCGGAGTGGCAAGTCCGAAGAGTTTTCTGACGGCTAGCTGGATGTATATCTCGACGAAGGATTAGGGTTAAGATTTAGATTGGGTTAGATTATGTTTAATATTAGAATTAAGTAAAACCAGTAAGGAAAGGCTAAAGTCGGGCGGGGCCGACTATATAATACCCTACACCACTCTCGTAATATTGAATAACTCTGAATTATATATTTTGTAGTTCATGTTTAAATTGTTTATTCTAAATTTCAAAACGATTGGATGTAAAATACAGCTTCTATAGAACTAAAGGGCCAAATCGGACGAAACATATATATGGGAGCTATAGCTAAATCTTAACCGATTTTCTTCAAATTCGGTAGTGTTGGTTCATGGATCAAGAAACTCTACCATTCTAATGGTGATTTCGATTCTGAAAAAAATGTTGCCCCGTCGACTCGAAATTCAGAAAAAATATTTGCCCTTTTTGGGTGGAACATATGCAGTCCCTCGAAATAAACTTAGCTCATATTTCAAAATTCCAAAATATGGTATAAAACTCCATATTTCGGGAAAAGGGCAACGGAAATGTTGCCTATTTTTGCAGAAAAAAATCGCCATAAATTTCAAAATGATTGGATGTAAACTACAGCTTCTTCAGGACTAAAGAGCAAAATCGGACGAAACATATATATCGGAGCTATAGCTAAATCTTAACCGATTTTCTTCAAATTCGGCAATGTTGGTTCATGGATCAAGAAACTCTACCATTCTAAATTTCAAAACGATTGGTTGTAAAATACAGCTTCTATAGGACTAAAGGGCCAAATCGGAGGAAAGATATATATGGGAGCTATATCTAAATCTGAACCGATTTCAACCAAATTCAATAGGGATCTTAACAGCTGCGAAACACTCCAAACTGCACAATTTCAGAACGATCGGAGTGAAATTGCGACCTGTAGTCGACGAACAACTTTACATGGACAGACGGACGGACGGACGTGTGGACAGACATGCTTAAATCGACTCAGTGATTCTGTGATTCTGAGTCGATCGGTATACTTTAAGGTGGGTCTAGCTTTGTTATTTTCAGGTGTTACAAACATCTGCCGTGAAACAAACTTATAATACCCTGTACCACAGTGTGGTTTAGGGTATAAATACACAGGAGACATGCTCTCCAGTTACTGAAGTGTCGGGAGCAAATACGGATATAACTATATGGTAGACATTTCGGTACCTCCATTCTTAAATATGCTAAGTCGAGTTAGCATATTTTTAGGGAGATTGCCTTTTTAATTTCTAAATATTCCAATTTAGATTCAGTTAAAATTTGATCTCTATTGGTCAAACCAATCAAAAGTTATTCTCAAAACAGTACAGGTCATTCGATTTAGATTTTAAAGGAATTCCACAAAAATTAAAAAAAAATCATAGAACTTTGATAGCCTCTCCTGAAAATACCTTTTGCACTTAGCATTGCTAAGAATGGAGATATATTTATATGTCAAAAATAATAGATAATAAGCAAGATGCTGTAAAACATTTGTGAATATTAAAACAATACATCATAGTTTTAAGTGTTTATGTTATTGTGATATAATATCCGAAATTATGTATGTTTGGAAATAAGATTAATTAAACCTGAAACTTGGCAGATATCTGTGTCGGTTTTGAAAAAATCCACATTTTCCTCAAAAAAATACAATTACTTATTTGAAAAATTGGTTAACGACTTTGTTTTTAATTACATATTTATTTATCTATATATAAAAAAATTAAATGGTGTTCGTTGGTACGCGATGGACTCGAAAACGGCTGAACAGATTTTGCTGAATTATTGCATGAGAATATCTTTGGTGTGTGGAAGGTTCGTAGCTATATTCGGTTTTGATTGGACAAAGGGGCGTGGCACCGCCCATACGAAGTGAAATTTAAAAGTGGAATATCTTGGGTACTATTGGTTCAAAATACTCGAAATTCGATATGTGTGACCTTGGTACCAGTACACATCATGGAGCCAAAAACCGGTGTGATAGTGACAGTGGGTTTGTCACCGCCCATACAACCTTAAATTCAAATATGAAATATTTCGAATACTATTGGAGCAAAATTCTCGAAATTGGGTATGTGTGACCTTGGTGCCATTACGCGTCATTCAGCTGAAAACTTGGGTGATAGTGAAATCGCCCACCCAACCTGAAATTTAAAAATACTATATTACGAGTATTATTGCGGTAAGAGTCTCCAAATATGGTATATGTGACATTGGTTCCAGTACGTATGCGTGATGGAACGATAAACTGGTGTGACAGCTATAGTGGGTGTGGCACCGCCCACACAACCTGAAATTTACAACTATTGCAGCTAACCTGTAAAATTGGGTGTGTAACCTTCGAACCACAACGATCGCCATGGTTTCGAAGATTGGCTGTCTGGCCTTGGTACCAGTAGGGGTGATGGAGCTACAAACAGGAATGATGGAAACAGTTGGCATGACACCCCCATATAAATAAACAATTCAGAACGCAATATTTGAAATAGTATTGCGGCGATATCTTTGCAAAAGAGAGTGATAAGGGCGTGGTGTCGCCCATACAACCCGAGATGTGAATTTGAAAAATTTCCAATATCATTGCAGGACAGTTTTGAATATAGTGTCGATGGACAAAGTGCTCAACACGAAATATAGAGAGACGTTGCACTCATCTCTTGAGGTTTATAGTGGATGCTGTTGATAGCACTCTACGGAATCTGATTAAAAATCTGATCAGTTGAAGTATCTGTGCATACGACACGCTTGCTTGACCAAGTGGGGGCGTGAATACGCGCATGCGGCATCGTTCTAGCAAAAATAAATACTGATAGAATTATTGCACTAATTGGTACGACTGTATTTCATAGCAATCTATATGCCCCAACAGAGAATGAGTGACGTAGCCTCCCAAGGTGATTTGACGGGTATTGAACTACATGAAATTTGTGCATTTAAGTGCAATATGGATGACCCGAAAACACTGCCGTAATATCAAGAGTATCAACATATCATATGGTTCTATTTCACTGAAGTTTATTTATATGAATAACAATACAAAGTAAATTTATATTCTAATTGTACGGTCCAAGGAAAAGCCGGGTTACAAAGACCATATGGCTAGATTTTGCAGCGACACGACCGCCAAACTCATAGGCAAGCGCGCTACCAACTCACCTACTGGGGCGCTCCATATTTATTAGTTGTTGAAATATTAAAGACTCATCTGATGTTACTAAAGTTCAACTGCTGCCTCTGAAAAAACACAATTACTGTATACTATAAAAACAAATCTTGAAAGCCTCTCTTAAACGTTTTCACAATTTCATCAATTCTTTGCCAGCTTTTTTAGTTTCTTTTTACACTAAAACTGTAATCATCATCAAGTCATTATAAAACTTTTTTATAACGCTCTACTCTCCTTGAGAGTTCGCGCACACACACATCCCCTAAGATCAGGGAAAAGAGGAAACAAATAGGAAACAGGACACTAAAGGCAAAACATAGTATCCGTAATGCTTTGGTCATAATCTACTGGAACATAACGTAATATAGCGTTTGTATTTCTCGGCTCCGTTCAAAGCTGCTGCCGATGCCGCTGCGTTAGGAGTTCGTATTTTGTTTTGAACTTCTTTTGGCCATAATACTGATTGATCTCTGGGGAAATTTATGTATGGCCAAAGCTCAGTAAAATGTTTTAACCAAAGTTTTGTTGTTGGCATGTGTACATACACATGTGTTTGTGTGCAATTCCTTGGCCAAGTTCTTGTTGTGTCCCTTTTGCATATTTTTGTTTCGTTTTTCCCACAATGTTTCTGGTTTTCCCCCATTAAACTTGAACCAATGTTTATGAAAGATGCGGTAAAGTAAAAAACACAGTCACACCCAACTCACACTAAGTAACGGAAAGGGACTTAAGAGAATATAATAAGGACAATGAAAGAACAAACACACAGACACAGAAACCTCGCAGCAAGGTGGTGGTCTTAGTCCTGGGTTTTGTGCATAGCACAAAAAACACTCTAAACAGACATACAGAAAATTAACTTAATGTCACTTACACTTTAGTGTTTTGTGTCTGCTTAATTTGGTCAGATTATTGGGAATCACCTAAGGGACTTAAATGATGAGACACCACACGACAGTGCTCACAATCACGCATACAGCAACACCGAGAGAAACACACACAATGACTCTAGAGAGCGGCGACACAAGAAACTTAAAAGATTATTATTAACTTAGACAAAGAATACTTTCTTGGAGGGGTTCTTTATATATATATATATATTTGCGAGGTTATGGAATTTGGTGTGATGGGATTTATGAGAAAGTATTTGGATTGAACTCGAAAAGAAATAAGAAATTGTATATAGATATAAGAAAGAAGTTTTCTATAAATATACTGAACGATTTTAACAAATATTCTATAAATATAAAATGTTGAAGAAATTTTTTATAAATATAAAATTTCGAAGACATTTTTTATAAATATAAAATTTTGATGAAATTTCTATAAATATAAAATTTCGAAGAAATTTTCTATATATATAAAATTTCGAAGAAATTTTCTATACATATAAAATTTCGAAGAAATTTTCTACAAACATAAAATTTCTAAGAAATTTTCGATACATATACAATTTCTAAGAAATTTTCGATACTTATAAAATTTCGAAGAAATTTTCTGACTGAATTTTCTATAAATATAAAAATTCGAAGTAATTTTCTATAAATATAAAATTACGATGACATTTTCCATAAATATAAAATTGCGATGAAATTTTCTAAAAGAAATTTTCTACAAATATAAAATATCGAAGAAATTTTCTATAAATATAAAATATCGAAGAAATTTTCTATAAATATAAAATATCGTAGAAATTTTCTATAAATATAAAATTTCGAAGAAATTATCTATAAATATAAAATTTCGAAGAAATTTTCTATAAATATAAAATTTTGAAGAAATTTTCTATAAATATAAAATTTTGGAGAAATTTTCTATAAATATCAAATTTCGGAGAAATTTTCTATAAATATAAAATTTCGGAGAAATTTTTTATACATAAAATTTCTGGGAAAATTTCTATAAATATAAATAATAAATTATATCGCTATATTTATCTACATAAATCCTTGGATTTTTCAAATGTATGTACTGTGTGGCGTATGTGTCACATAACATTAAATTCGAATATCACGTATACGCCATTCGAAAATTATTGTCACTCCATTACCTTCATTCCCTTTAGGACCATCAAAGATATTTAGCAAAACTTAAAGTTTACTTTACAATGTGTTTACAGCACCTTTCGGTATTAAAACCGGAAGAAACAAAATATTGCCGATCACTGTGTGTTAAGCTCATTAAAAAACTTATATTTTTGTTTTCCATAACAAAACATCAAAACACTCGAACAAATTTTCTCGTAAAAGTCTGCTTAGCTCTGAGAGCTAACAAAAGAACTACAAAGCGAAACGGTATAGGCATATATATTTGTCTTGTATTGTTGTCTTCGGTATTGTTGCAAAGTATTATTAACAGATTTTTTGACATTCATATCTTTAGTGTTAGTTGTTTGCCTATGCATAAGAGGAGACTCTTGAAGATGTTTGTGCTACTTTCGAAGATTGTCACTTTTAGTGTTGTGTTCACTAGCATCCTTTATGTGCGTTGTAATGTTTAAGTTTACCGAATATACAAACACAGCGATATAGCGTTCATGGGTTTCAAACACAGTGATCGAATAAAAGTGGTTATAATGTAATACGTTTAACATTTTACTATATTAAAATATCTCTATCAACCCTGTTCTCTGAATCGGATTTTTCACTCGGATTCGAGATTATAAATTTTCTATAAATAAAAAATTTCCTACAAATAAAAAATTTCTTAGAAATTATTTTTAAATATAAAGTTCCCTAGAAAATTTCTATAAATAAAAAAATCCTAGAAATTTTTTATAAATAAAAAATTCCTAGAAAATATAAATAAAAAATTTCCTATAAATTTTCTATAAATAAAAAAATTCCTATAAATTTTCTATAAATAAAAAATTTCCTAGAAACTTTCTATAATTAAAAATTTCCTAGAAATTTTCTATAAATAAAAAAATCTAAGAAATTTTCAAAAAATATATTTTTTAGTTGTTTATAATTTTGATACTAAATCTTTCATAAATAAGTAATTTTCTAAAATTTTGCTAAAAATTTTCTATAATAAAAAATTCCCTAGAAATTTTCTGTAGAAATTTTCTATAAATAAGGGTCACTTTTCTTTAGACTGTAGGTACTATAAAAGCATTGAGCGCCCCAGTAGGCGAGTTGGTAGCGTACTCGCCTAAGAGTTTGGGGGTCGTGGGTTCGATTCCCACCAGAGGCTCTGGTCTGTCGCTGCAAACATTTAGCCATATGGTCTTTGTAACCCGGCCTTTCCCTGGACCTTAAAATTAGAATATAAATTAACTTTGTATTGTAATTCAAATAAATATAAAAAAAATTAAAAGCATTGCACTGTACGAAATTTCGAGTATTTTTATGCACTGGAATTAAAGTTATAAGCTGTTAACATTTGGTGTAAATGGTCAATTTGTGTGGGAGGTACCAAAAGAGGCGTGTGGGAGGTACCAAAGGGCGGAGAAATTTTCTATAAATAAAAAATTTCGGAGAAATTTTCTATAAATAAAAAATTTCGGAGAAATTTTCTATAAATAAAAAGTTTCGGAGAAATTTTCTATAAATAAAAAATTTCGGAGAAATCTATCTATATATATAAAAGAAAGTGATGTTAGTTACTACGCTTATAACTCGAGAACGCCTGGACCGATTTCGGTGATTAGCACCAATTCGGACAGGTCTCCGGCCAAATAAGAAGAATACACAAGAAAATTTTGGAAAAAAGTCGGAAAATTGGGAAAATCGAAAATTGCCATTTCTTGCGAGATTCCTACTGTTCCTATCTACTACTCTCTTTTTGAATCCAATTTTTTTTATTAATTTTCTATTAAACAAAAAAGTTTTCTATTAAACATATGTACGAGTATGTGCTATTTTTCTTGCTGCAATTCATTCGAGTTTTGCGTATTGTTACACTGATTTCGCGTATCACATCGACAAACGGTACAAGCATTACGATCAATTAAAATTCAACGCGATATTTATCAGTTCGAAAATTTTTTCAGATAATAAGTTTGAGTATAAGAGGTAAGGTTATCTTATTGGATTGCGGGCAATGCAAAATCATAATTTCGGATGAATGCACGATGGCGCATAAACGAGCTGTGGAGGCAGTTGACCGAACGATGAAGGATTTATGACGTGATTTGAGACAATTTGGTGAGTCTATGATATTGCTCTCCGGAGATTTTCGTCAAACGCTTCCCGTCATCCCGAAATCTACTGCCGATGAAATTAATGCATGCCTGAAATCGTGGTCTTTGTGGCGGCATGTCAAGAAGTTGCAATTGACCACGAACATGAGAGTCGCGTAGCAGAACGACTCATCGGCTCTTGAATTCTCGAAACAACTGTTGGCGCTTGGCAATGGCCAAATTACTGTTGATGTTTCCACTGCATTGATATTGTTCCCGGCAAATTTTTGCGAGTTCACATCGTCGAACGAGGAACTCATCACCAAAGTGTTTCCAAATCTCGATTAGATTAGTGAACGGGAAATATTAGCAGCGAAGAATAAGGACGTCGATAGCATGAATTTTATTACTCAAAGCAAAATCGAACTCGCTTGATGTGCCAGGAGCTCCGCCGCATAATTTACAGCTGAAGGTGGAATCGATCATAATCATGTTGCGGAATCTGAATCATCCGAAATTGTGAATAGTTCGCGGTTGTCCATTATGAAACTGATGGACAATGTGATTCAGGCGACGATCATCAAGGGAAAATTCAAAGGAGAGGAAGTCCTTATCCCACGAATTCCGATTATTCCAACTGATCTTTCATTCCAATTCAAGCGGATTCAGTTCCCTGTACGATTGGCTTTTACGATGACAATCAATAAATCTCAAGACAAATCGTAGGAAGTCTGTGGAATTAATCTCGAATTTCCCTGTTTTTCGCACGGTCATCTGTACGTTGCCTGTCTTCTCTCTTCGTTGTTTGTTGTTTATCAAATCGCTCTCTACTGATTTCGATTCCTTTTAAACAAATCGCATTAAAATTTTAACTATATGTGTTTTATTATCACTCTGGAGTTTATCTGAAGGCGTTAAATTGGGGCGAGGCGAAGTCCGCCGGGTCCGCTAGTTTTCTATAAATAAAAAATTTCGGAGAAATTTTCTATAAATAAAAAATTTCGGAGAAATTTTCTATAAATAAAAAATTTCGGAGAAATTTTCTATAAATAAAAAATTTCGTAGAAATTTTCTATAAATAAAAAAATTCGGAGAAATTTTCTATAAATAAAAAATTTTTCTATAAATAAACAAATTCCTAGAAATTTTCTATAAATACACAATTTCCTAGAAATTTTCTATGAATAAAAAATTTTCTTGAAATTTTCTATGAATAAAAAATGTCCTTGAAATTTTCTATAAATAAAAAATTTCCTAGAAATTTTCTATAAACAAAAAATTTCTATAAATAAAAGATTTCCCAGAAATTTTCTATAAATTAAATAAATCTAACAAATTTTCTATAAATATTTTTGTTGTTGTTTATAACTTTGAAACAGTGTCTCTTAATTCATCATTGGTACTTAGACCCCATGTCACGGCCCACTGTATGCCAAAACGAAACGCCTTATTGCGCGTAAAGGCCTATTGCATTGTCTCAAAATGGCTGCTGTCGTTGATGACTGTCTGTAACAATGACGTCGTCGTCATTGCCATGCCAACGCCTGCCTTTGATGGCCATCAGCCCGGATACATCTTAGAGCCGTTATCGTTACACTTTTAGACTCTGGGCATATTTATTTAATATGCAATATTTGATTGCTGCCCTTCGATGCCGTTCATCTTTGTGCGTAAGTGCAATAACGTGTATTCCAACAAAAGTGCCAGTAATGGGATTTATTAGCCTTGGACAATGAAGTGGATGATGGGCAAATGAGTTTCTGTGATGTCGATATTTGGGCAAATAGAAAGTCTAAACGTTACATGTGAGTATGTAGGTACTCGTAGGTATGTGTGTATGCAGTGGTTAGTATAATGAGCAGATTTGCATATAGCACTTAGTGAAACTAGAATGTATTAATTTGGGTTTGCAATGAAATTTTGAATGTTGTGGATGAACAGTTGTGGAGTGAAACTGAAATTGAAATTTAAGAAAGTTTAGTTTGCAAAGTGAAGTTTAAATGAATTAAAGAAAACAATACAATTTCTTAAATCAGAAAGAAGTAGTAAATTAATTTAATTTAACCAAAATTTAACTTAACAATTTTTAGCCGCTTAAACGAAACTCAAATCATACAACAAAATTGACCCCTGTCTTTCATGTCTCTACTGATTGCAGCTGCTTTTTATTTATTTTTGCGTTTTTTTTTCGTTTTGGCTAAATGCGAAATAAAATAAAAACTAATAGCGACACGTTTAGCACCCATGTTGCTGCTAATACGCATATTAGCCAACATGTTTCATATACCCACCCATACACACAGCCAACACTAATAAAAACGAAAAAAGAACACGCAACCAAATACCAATGTATGAATTTTGTGCATTTTTTCCCGTAAATGTTTTGCGAAGCAAACATACGCACGCGCAGCACTTATTCACCCAATGTGTGGTAAAATATCCCATAAATAGAATAATAAACATTAAAATGGTGGGAAAACAGAAATCTGCCACTGTCATAACCGGGTGCAAATACAACATATTCACCATCATACTCAAGCCACTGGATGAATGGGACTGAATGAACATTAGGGGGTAACGAGAATGGATTTTTAAACTTGTGTTTTCATTAGTATAACATTAGAAAAAAATATGTACCATCATCCACTAAAGTGAGTGTATAATTATACCATTTTCAATCTAACGTCCAGCTTTAAGTAGTTTTTGTACCAAATAACAGTTATCTGGCACAATATTTTAAGATTATTGCATGATTACAACAGACGGATAGACAGTCGAATTTATAGGCGAATACCACCACACTGTGGTACAGGGTATTATAACTTTGTGCATTTGTTTTAGTTCAATCTGTGAACAATTTCTGCGTATTATATATAGCGAGAGCGTCAATCCAAAAAGCTGTTATTATAATTTTATCGAAATCATTCATCCATGGTGCAAAAATATAGAATCAAAAAATATTCTTTGACCCATTTTAGCGTTTTTATTTTTTGGCTATCTTACTTTAATGAATTTTTCACAAAAATAATTTATTGAAAAGTCTGTTATCATCTGGTTTTTTTATAGTATTGCACATTCAAAAACCTCCAAATTTGACGCGCTTTGAAAATATATATTTCAAACTTGTATTTTCGCCGTTTGTGTATATGTGTAAGTTTCATTTATATCTAACATAAGAGGATTGCGGCGAAGCGACTTTTTTGTAACTTTATTATATTTTGGGAGGAGGTTTTTGAAAAATATTGTCATTCCGATACCATTTTTATTATTTTCTATCAAAAACTCTTCGCCTTTTAATATTTTAACAAGTAAGAAAGTTTCAGTCGGGTAAACCGACTAAGGTATACCCTCACTTTGTGAGTAATGTAATATTGAATATTACTCGAATTATTCTGTCAATTTGTGTGGGAGGTACCAGAAGGGGTTTATCAAATACACCTTTTTTTGCTGAACATTAGATACTTTAAATTCATTGCACTGTGCCGACTTATAAGCATTTATGTGCACTGGTATAAACGTTATGAGACATTAAATTGTGGTATGATTTGGGCATTTTGTGTGGGAGGTACAAAGAGGGGCGTGGCAATAACGCCCATTTTGCACAGGGCTATGGACACTATAAAAACATTACACTGTACAAAATTTCAAGTATTTTTATACACTGGTTTTAATGTTATAAGCTGTTAACTTTTGGTGCAAAAAGGTACCTTTGTGTGGGAGGTACCAAAAGGGGCGTGACAACAACGCCCATTTTCCCCTGGTCTCTACGCAATATAAAAGCATAATACTGTACAAAATTTCAAGTATTTTTATACACTGTTATTAATGTTATAAGCTGTTAACTTTTGGTGCAAAATAGTGCATTTGTGTGGGAGGTACCAAAAGGGACGTGGCCACTTTGCCCATTTTTCTCGAGTTGATAACGACTAATAAGATAATACTATGTGTGGAATTTCAAAAGATTCGAATAAGTAGTATAGCAGTTATTAAAGAATCAATATTTCACAACATTTTAACCCTTTGTGGGGGAGGTACTAGAAGGAGTGGACCAATATGGCCCATCTTCGAACTTAGCCGGAGATAGAAAAAAATATTACCACATACCAAATTTGAGGTCAATCGGTTACTCCTTTCGAGAGTTATCGTGCGCACCAGCCAGCAGACAGACAGACAGACAGACAGACAGACAGACAGACAGACAGACGGACGGACATTGCTCATTCGACTTAAAATGACCCAAAACGGATTTCCTCCGAACATACTTGGGGTCTTAGGTCACTCCTTCGACGTGTTACACTTTTTTCCGTAGCAAATGATATATACCCTCGTCACACTAAAGTGAGGGTATAAAAAGAGTTGCAAAAGTCAAATGCCTAATCCACATATTCTTGTAATCAAAGTACAGAACGCAATAATCATAAAGATCATAACGAAAATTGGCACTAAGAAATTTGGGAAAAAGGCGTCAAAGGGGCAACTTTTTCATTTTTATTCCCATCGCATTACAACTTGGTGGAGTTGCAGAAGTACTATGGGTATGAAATGTGCCAAAAATGCATCTTCCTAGAGTGATAGGTTACAAAAATACAGGTTGTCAAAGTTTGAAATGTTGACTGTATCTCCTGACTACGTGGGCCGATTTAAATGAACCGTGGCTTATTATCGGGTCCGTCAATAAGAGCGCTACAAAAGTTTTTTTTAAATAAAACAAAAACGGTTTTGGACGGTTTTCAAGCATAAATCGGCCGATACTACTGCAATTTCACGTTCGATAGACCATAGACTTGACGTAGCCCCACAGGAAATAGTCTAACGGCGTCAAATCGCACGACCGAGGCGGCCAAACGACTGGACCATTTCGTGAGATAACACGTTCTCCAAACTTGGTTTCCAATAAATTGGTTGTGGCATTCGCTGTGTGGCTTGTGGCGCCGTCCTGTTGGAACCACATGTCCTTCAAGTCCATATCATCCAATTGGGGCCAAAAATATTCGATTATCATTGAACGGTAGCGATTCCCATTCACAGTAACGTGCCGGTCTTGATCATCACGGTAGAAGTACGGCCCAATGACGCCGCCGGCCCATAAACCGCACCAAACCGTAATTTTTTCGGGATGCAATGATGACTCATGGAGTACGTGTGGATTGCTGTCTGACCAATAACGCATATTTTGTTTATTGACGAAGCCATTCAGCCAGAAATGAGCCTCATCGCTGAAGATGATTTTTCGATTTTTCGCGCTCTTAACGTTGAGGCCACTGACTCCGAACTTCGGTAGTAAATTTTAATAGCACTTTTGGTAGAAATAAGAGAATTTCAACATACTCCAGTTTTTATAACCCTCCTATTGTAAACAAGGGTAAATATCAGATGCTGAGGGCAGAAGTGTAACAAATCGATGGAGTGACCTAAGGAATATTTGGCGAAAATCCGTTTTGGGCTATTTTAAATTATTTCGGCAATGTCCGACAGGATTAACCGATTAACTTCAAATTTTGTACGTGTCAATTTTTTTTCTATCTCAGGGTAAGGCCAAATATGGACTATGTTGGTCCAATACTTAGAGTAACTTCTCCACGAAGGGCCAACGTTTAATATTGATAATATCATAACTTCTATACTACTACTCAGAATTGTTCACAATTCCACATAATAACAGTTTTTTGGTCGCTATCGTCTTGAGAAAAATGGGCGAAGCAGCCACGCCCCTATCGGTACCTCCCATACAAATCGACCATTTTGTACCAAAATTTAAAGGATTATAACATCGATTCCTGCACAAACAATCACTTGCAATTTTGTACAGTGTAATATCTGTATACCTATAGTATTGGGAGTTACCAAAAGGGGCGCCGCTTTCGTTAACTCCCAAACATATTTCCAAATAAAATATAAAAAATTATTTTTTTTTTAATTTCTCTATTTTTACAATATGGGTTATAATTTATACATTAATCCATAGAATTTTTGCAATTAGCAATGTTTTCTTCGTTAGGATGCTATCTTTTAAAAAATGGAACAAAACATTTTTGCAATTTTTATACCCTACACCACACTGTGGTACAGGGTATTATAAGTTTGTTTCACGGCAGATGTTTGTACCACCTGAAAATAACACAGCTAGACCCACCTTAAAGTATACCGATCGACTCAGAATCACTAGCTGAGTCGATTTAACCATGTCTGTCCGTCCGTCCGTCTGTCTGTCCATGTAAAGTTGTTCGTCGACAACAGGCCGCAATTTCACTCCGATCGTTCTGAAGATTAGAGTATTTCGCAGCTGTAAAGATCCCTATTGAATTTGGTTGAAATCGGTTCAGATTTAGATATAGCTCCCATACATATCTTTCGTCCGATTTTACCCTTTAGTCCTATAGATGTTGTAGTTTATATCCAATCGTTTTGATATTTAGAATGGTAGAGTTTCTCGATCCATGGACTAACTTTGACGAATTTGAAAAAAGTCGGTTAAGATTTAGCTATAGCTCTCATATATATGTTTCATCCGATTTGGCTCTTTAGTCCTGTAGAAGCTGTATTTTACATCCGATCTTTTTTATACCCTACACCACACTGTGGTACATTTTTATCCAAGCTTTATCGAGCTTACACTTAAAAAAATATGATCCAAATACTAAAGGTAACAATCTTGAAAAAGGAAATTTTAGAAAAATAATTAAAAAAAAACTTTACCATTAAAATATTTGGTTTTGGTTTTATAAAGTAGTATACCTTAATCTGTACAAAAAAGGTTTTTAGGTCTCGAACACAAAAAAATCAAAATACAGTTCACAATAATAGCCCGATCATAACGAAATTTGACACAAAATAGTTCAGATTTTCGTATATATTGTTTCCTGTAATCAGAAAGTGATTTTTAGTCGATCGGATTAATAAGTTATAGGTCTGCAACTTATCCTTTAAGGTGTTACAAACAATTGCACAAATCCGTAATACCCTGTGCCACAGTGTGGTATAGGTTGTAAAAACTGGAACAGTAATGGATAGTATTTCTTGTTCCTCTCTCTAGTAGTGGAGTGTATATATAATTTGCTAAAAGTCAAAAGTGTAACACATCGAAGGAGTGGCCGAAGACCCTATGTATGTTCGACAAAAATCCATTTTAGCACGTTTTACATCATTTGATCAATGTCCGTCTGGATGATGCGCACGGCAACTCAAGCAAGGAGTAACCTATTGACTCAAAAATGTGTATTTGTTAATATTTTTCCTATCTCCGGCTGAGTTCGGAGATGGACCATTCTGCTCAGAATCCCCATCCTACCTATCTCAGGGTATCGTCTCAAAATTTGCATGTGTTCATATTGTCACATTTTCTACACACTAATTTTAGCCTTAAATCAATTGGACTCAAAATAATAGTGAAATTGAGCGAATATTAAAATTTAACATGTATATTCTTTTTACAATAAATTCTATACGAGTATCGTCAATTGATTAGGAAGATATGTATGTATGACATTTTTAAAAAATGGAAATTTTGATATACTCATTCTTGAAATAGTCCGAATTTTGCCTTTCTTTACTCGCGAGCATGCGATTTGGGAATGTTCATTCCACTTGAACTTCTGTTGTATTTCTTCGCTAATACAATGCCCTACATTCCCTAATATTCATTTATAATATAGCAAATTGTCCAACTCATTCGACATTGGACAGAGGCGCCATTTGCCACAGTCAGCAGCAGTAGCAACAACATCATCAACTAAATTGCAGGGGTACATTGGCAAGAGCAACATCAAACCGAAATAGCTGTTGGAGCAGCAGAAGCAACAGCAGCAGCAGCCGAACAACTCTTAACTTCTGACTGGCAAAACTGAAAATGTTATGGAATAATTGAACCACATGTGGTGAAAAGTATTATGGATTTTTAAATAACCAACATGAGGTAGCAATCTGTGGACGAGGCACTGAGCCGGACCGGCTAGAGAGAGGACAGGAGGAAAATGGAGCGAAATAAAATTTTATGAAAAACCATTTGAGTTAAATTCTGGAAAAAAAATAACAAGAAAAACTCAATGTCGATTTCTCTCGCCCCACATAGGTAAGCGGCTAGAAGAAAATTTAAAATGAGTTTTTAAGTGTCCTTATTCCACCGAAAGAGTTTATTTTTATTGCCACTACCACAGCATGAATATTAAGTCCATTGTGGTAACGTCGATGGCTGCTACCAATGGTGGATTTTTACTGAAATGGTTTCAAGGCCGTTGAATATGAAACTGAGGTTTGTTCTGCACAAATAAATAAAGAAAATATATTAACATTTTCGGGGTGCAAATTTTGTTTTGATTTAATATTTAATTTGATATTTTTTTATACTCGTATGTCTAAAAAATCAATCCAATAATTTCCCAAGATTTCCTTATACAATTTATTACAAATTTTAACTAGAAAAATGTAACAATTTGTCTGCTTCTCTTATTTATCACACATAGGAACACTTTTTTAATATAACTCAAAATTGTTTTGTGCGTCTGTTATTGTGTTGTGCCACTGCCAAAAAAGAAATATTTCTGGCTCGCAGAGATACACAAAAACTTTTAATTGCTGTGTAAACTGCATCAAAAACACTCTAAGGATCAAAACCTTTCAACACCAACCCAACAAGCAGCAGCAGAAAACAAAGCACAGAATCGGAGAGAGAAAGAAACAACTTTTCCACTTTATGCTCAACTAGAGCTTCATAGAATTGGGAAAGAGA
Organism: Eudasyphora cyanicolor; assembly: GCA_963930755.1. Lineage (NCBI taxonomy): Eukaryota > Metazoa > Arthropoda > Insecta > Diptera > Muscidae > Eudasyphora > Eudasyphora cyanicolor. The sequence continues at coordinate 35,809,480 of OZ005737.1, read as the reverse complement.
AGAGGCTGCGAGTACAAAGAAAGTATAGAGGAGTTCGAGAGGTTTAGGAGAAGAAAAACGAACCTTAATGACCAGAACAACAACACAATCTCACATACATTCTTGCTCACATACGTATTTGTAAGATTTCAAGTGATAATAGATTACACTAGGTGACAACTACAAATTGTATTCCTTGACCGACACAAAGTCTTAAAAAGAGTTGTAATATTCATGTTTAATAATGCACAATGGATTCGATTTGGAAAAATTTAATAATAACAGAACTTTGATACTATTAAGAACATAAATAGTACCAATTAATGTAGAGGAAGAGAAAATGTATAAATTTGTCACAACGTATTAAGATAAGGGTTAGTTTAAAAAATATCCTTTTTTCAACGGACACAACCGGAATTCGATTTAAAATTTCACAAATGTTATATTTATCACTTTTGAAATATTGATGAAATTTGTTTACACAGTACAGCATATTTCAGCTCATTGATTTGGGACACAATTCTGAGATTTGGACGTGAATGTAGCCCCAAAAATAAGAACTTCTGCACGGAATTATTTCCTTGAAAAAATATAGAAAAAGTGCAAATAATCCACCTGGAGCAAAAAAAAATCGTATGGCCATTAAATTATTAATTGAGCCAAATTGACTAAACGAATGATGCAGAAGTTCTTATTTTTGGGGAAACTTTCACGTCCGATTCTCAGAATTGAGTAACAAAATAATGTGTTGTACTGTGTTAGTCTTTCATTATACACTTGATCTCGATGTTGTATCTTTGTTATATTCCCCATCATATGTTGGGAATATAATATGTGAATCAATAAAATTTTCAAAACAGAATTGGGTACATGACGAGAATGGTGGAGGGTATATAAAATTCGGCATGACTGAACTTAATCCGTATTTAACAAACAAGAGGGGAGTGGTAACTTCGCCCATTTTTCTCAAGATTATAGCGACAAGGAAATTGGTACTATGTGTAGAATAGTGAAATATTGAGGATAGTAGTACAGAAGTAATGAGATAATCAAGATTTCACTAAATTTTGACCCTTTGTGGGAGTTGTACTCGATGGAGTGTACCAAAGTAGTCCATCTTTGACATTAGCGACAGACGGACATTGCCCAAATGACTTAAAATGGCCCAAAACGGATTTCCGCCAAATATTCTTGGGGTCTCTTAGGTCACACCATCTATGTGTTACACTTTTGGCACGCAGCATCTTATATATACCCTTGTTCACAATAGTGGTGGTATAATATCCAGATTATGTTGAAATTCTGTTAGTTCTACCAAAAGTGCTATAATTTATACATTTCTCCATAGGTTCATCAAATCATTTCATCATTTTTTGTAGGCTGTATCAGGCTTTCATACATCCCGAATCGATGGAGAGATACCAAAGTGGTATTCATACCTAAAGCGGGGAAGATTTCACATACTAGGCCAAAAGACATATCCTCCTTCCTATTGAAAGGTCTGGAAATACTTTTAGATTATTTCATTAGGGAAAACCTGGATACAAAACACCTGTCGGTGAACCAACATGCTTAAGGGAATAAGGGGAAGTCTACAGAATCAGCCCTGCACGAACTTCTGAGCACTATCGAATCGTCCCTGCATTTCAAGGAATTCACCATGGTGGTATTTCTTGATATAGAAGGGGCTTTTAACAACATTCACTTAGATGCGGTAATTGCGGCACTGTCACATCCAAAAGTTAACTCTAGTTTGATTAGACTAATTAAAGTCTGCTCAACAGAAGACGCATAACAGCATGTCTTGGGGTCCACAACTCTAATAAGGTTTGTAAACAGAGGGACTCCACAAGGAGGAGTACTGTCTCCACTAATTTGGAACCTAGCGGTGAATGAAATCCTGCTAGATCTAGAACGTTGTGGCTGCAAGGTCGTGGCATATGCGGACGAGACATCCTACAGGTGGCTCTGAACAAGTTGGCTAGATGGACCAGAAGCAGCGGTTTGGGCGTTAACCCCAACAAGACAGAATTGGTTCTCTTTACTAGGATGAATAATGTCCCACATGTGGACCCTCCACCTCGGATAAATGGAACAGATCTAGTCTTTTCTGAAAGTGCAACATTTTTAGGAATAATTCTAGATAGGAAAATGTTATTTAGACTTAACGTATTGGAACGTGTAAGGAAGGCCAACGTCGCCTTATATTCCTGCAAAAAGGCTGTAGGGTCGCGGTGGGGACTCTCTCCTAAAATCGTCCACTGGATATATATAGCAGTAGTTCGTCCAATACTGTTATACGGTATTGTGGTATGGTGGACGGCAACTAACAAACTAACCATCACCAACCTACTAACAAAGGTTCAGAGAACTGCCTGCCTGAGCATAAGCGGAGCCTTAAGGACTACAGCGACCGAGTCTCTACAAGCCCTACTCCATATACTGCCGATTAATATTGTGGCGAGAGAAGTTGCAACCAAAGCGGCAATAAGATTAAACTGCCTATCAATGTGGAGGTACAAAAACTACGGAGGATATCAAAGTGTAGTGCTATGGTAACCGACCGAGTGGACTATATACCAACGGTATATATTCCTTCGAGAGAAATTACATCACTATGATTCCAGCCAGAGATGAATGGGTTGGAAGAATACCAGGTAATAGAAACCATCTCCACTTTTACACGGATGGTTCGAAGCTTGATGAAAATGTTGGCTTCGGAGTACACTGTGCAGAGCTTAGATTGGATATAGCTAACAGACTACCAAATACCTGCAGTTTCTATCAAGCCGAAATAATGGCAATATGGGAAGTAGCTAAGTGGCTGAGTCGCAACATAGTAACCAACACCGGCGTTGTAATTTACTCAGACAGCCAGGCTGCCATCAATTCTCTGGAGGCAACATCCCTAAATTCACAAACAGCCCTCGACTGCCGCAGATCTCTTAACGAGATGGCTTAGCAGTTTAATATACACCACATATGGGTGCCTGGGCATAGGGATACCCCGGGGAACTGCAAAGCTGATGAACTTGCTAGGAAAGGGACGACATTACAAATTCTCGAAGAATTTGCATATATTGGTGCGCCACTATCCACGTGCAAGCTTTGGCTTAGGCAAGAGGCAATCAGGCGGTCCAACGAAAGATGGACAGAAATCGGCACCTGCAGAGTAGCTAGACACATCTGGCCAAGGTATGACCTGAGAAGATCAAAATATCTCCTCGCACTAGTGAGGCAAAGATTGTATACGTTAGTATCAGTTCAGACGGGACACTGAAATTTTCAAAATTTGCCCCTACCCAAAAGTTCGACCCAAATTCCGGGACATCAGAATTCGTTTTAGAGGTATGGTTCCTTAGGCAAAGTTTCTTATTTTGATCCCTAGAATACGATTTTCACTGAGCAATGGGCGATTTTTAAATCGACCCGCCCTAATATACATATATGTAATTCCGATTTGGAATGTGGGTAGATCTTTCTCAAGTGTCACAGGTCAAAAATTAGAATTTTACGAAATTCTCTGAAAATGTTGCCCTAGTATGTAGAAATAATTACCCACAATATTAAAAAAATTATATGAAGTTCAGAAAAATGGATTTTTTTCGCTGTAATGGTTTTTTTTAAGTTAATTTTAATGCAATTTTCCGTGCACATTTCATAAGATATATTAGATTTATCTTAAACAATTTATATCGGTCACTTTTCGCGGAAATAAAAATATAAATTACGATATATCTGAATCGATCTAATTTTGTTTTCTTAAATTTTTTTATGTACTCTACCGATGGTGTAAATTTTTGGAGTGGACACAACTTTGGTCCAAACGTTACATTATAATAACAGAAAATCTTCACCAAATTACGAGGAAAAAAAATATTTGTATGTGTTTTCAATTATATTTTCTTTGTTGATTTGGGGTTTCAAATTGGGGGCAGCGGCGAGCCTCCAACTTTCATTTAATATTTTTAATATTGTGTGTCATTACTGCCACATACAAGGCAACAACATGTTTTTTTCAACAAATTTAATTTTTTCAAACTTTTTTAACGACGCTTACTAAAGTTGTGTTTCTAGGTGAAAGCGATGTTTACAACATTTGTAGCCCTTAGTAATTCCTTTAATATAAAGTGTAACATGGCGCCATCGTGCTTATACTTCAAATACTTATGGTCCAAATAATAAAGGTACGTTCCACGAAAATTGGAATTAAAACAAGTAAAAGGGTTAAGTTCGGCCATGACGAATCTATATTCACCCTCCACCATGGATTGCATTCAATTCTATTACTGAAAAAATCTTTGGATATGGAGCAAATCATGAAACGATCCTTTTTTGTTAAAGGAAATTATTAAAAAACTAGTAAGGAAAGACAGAAGGTCGGGCGGAGCCGACTATATCATACCCTACACCTACCCAACAATGCGAAAAAGGGCATTGCGTTAAGAATTTGGCGGTGTTTATATATGTAATAATAAAACTCTCTCTGCCGAATTTCGTACTGATCGGGTGTAACATACGAGCTATACGAGTACCTAAATCTAAACCGATTTTGACTGATTTCAATAGGGATCGTTCTTGGGCCAAAAAAGATCACTGTTCTTAATTCCATCACAATCGGGCCATAAATACGACCTGCACTTTGATTACAACGATACATGTACAGACGGACGGACGGACAGACAGACGGACGGACTGTCGGACATGGTTAAATCGACTCAGGAAGTGATTCCAAATCGATCGGTATAATAAACGATGGGTCTATGTCCTTTCCTTCTGGGTGTTACAAACAAATGTAAAAACTCATAATACCCTGGACCACAGTGTGGAGTAGGGTATAAAAACGAACGCTGAAAAATGTCGTATCTATGCTTAAATTAGCATATTTGAGAACTAGATCCACACGGGCACCACAACAATATAAGAACCGATTTGTATAAATTTTATTGAGATGAATTCTTGCCAAAATAGAATACAAACTGCAAAGGTTCAGCTATATTGCTTAGAAAATGTGGTGTTTATGGCTTAAATAAAAATTTTTGGGAGCGACATCTATAGGTTGACTATAGGATGTTTCCAAAGTAACGGTCGTTACCGATTTTCGGAGATTTTTTTAATAAAATTCCAACCTAAGCAAAAATGCCATGAGGATTGCTTAATTTTGGACATACGAAAGTTCAAGCATCGGTAGCAACCGAAAGAATTTATAAAAAATGTAATTTCAGTAATTTATTTGACCATTAAAAAGGTAACGGTCGTTACTTTATAAATGTGCTGATTTCAAATTTCGGAAAGAAACATGATGTATTGTAAAATTTTACACAGGATATATCACGTAAAAATCTAATTAAATTCTTTGAAATGTTTTGTTTAAGTAATAGGTTTATTTTCAAAACACCGGAAATTAGTTACCAAAAAAAATTTTTTTAAAAGGAACGGTCATTGCATTATAAAAATTTATACGTTTTTTGTTTTTTTTTTCACGAAATTTTCTTACGCCTTTGCGTTTTTTTCGTTCCTGACTTTGGCGTTCGTCCGTCATCACCTTTTTTTGATCCAGTCTTCGTTTTTTGAGCGCCCTCTCTCTTCTGCCAAGAAGCCTCATGCTTTCCTTCGTCTTCTTTTCGTTTTTTCTGTATTTTTGCATCTTGGTAAGTTGCTTCATGATTTTTCGGATAAAATCAGTAAGAATCCAGTTAAGTAAGACGAAAAAAGCTCAAATGCAAAACGCCAAAAGAAAAAGGTAACGGTAGTTACATCTTTAAAAAAAAAATTAAAAAATCATGCTTTCATGACACAAAAAAAGTTTACAGTTGTCAGTTACAAACAAAAATCTGTTTTTTGCATTGTTTTGTACTGAAATCTATGTATATCTTTTTATACCCTCCACCATAGGATGGGGAGGGTACAGTCTGTAATAATAGAGCTATGTTGATCAAATTTGGTATAAATATTTCTTATAGTTGCAGGTTATTTGGGATTGCAAATGGGCGATATCAGTCCATATTTAGATATAGCTCCCATATATACCATCTAACTTGTTGTGATTCCTACTGTTTCAACTACTTTTTTTTTTGTACAGGGTCCCCCATATTCGACGGACCCATCTGGCAACGCCATAACTTTTGACAGAGATGTCAGATCGCTTAATGACATACCGCGTTTGAAGCGTCAGTCCAAGCAGATTTTTACCATGGAACAATACACGCCACGCGAGCGGCTGAAATAGTTGAAATTTACATTCAACAGAAGAAGTCAATTGTGAAAACTCAACGTGCTTTTAAAATATTAAAAAATGTGGCCTTCTAAGAACACCATTAAGCGTTTATACGAAAAATTTTCGACTGGTGAGGCTCTTTCTAATCCGAAGAGGCCAAATAAAAGTCGACCAAGGCGATCGGCCGAGAATATCGCTGCCGTACGAGCCAGTGTTTGGAGGTCCCCAAGAACATCCCAAAAACGCCGTTCTCAGCAGTTGGGCATGGCTCGGTCCACTTTACAACGGATTATTCGCGTTGATTTGCATTTGTTCCCGTACAAAATTCAATTGACGCAAAGATTGTTGCCTGCGGACAAGCCTCGTCGATTGGAATGGGCCCAACGAGTCATCGAAAAAAACATGAGTCCGTCGAATATGGGCAACCCTGTATGTTTTCGGTGTTATATTCTTTAGGTTTGAGTTATTTTGTGAGGTCACCTGGTGGCAGGTGCTATCCATGGTGGAGGGTATATAAGATTCGGCATGGCCGAACTTAACGCTTTTACTTGTTACGTCTAATACCTTTTCAGGAAAAATGGTCAACCCACTTAAGTTGATATATTATCGCTATAATATAACTAATTCCCATAGGTGTGTGTATACGTGTATATCTTATATAGCCTGTTAATAGGAAAGAGAGCGTTGTTTGTTTTTTATCGATATTTCCATTTTTATAAAATACAAGCTGGCGCGGCGAACTTCGTTCCGCCTAAATTCGATAAGGTACTAAAAATAATAATTCGGTTAAATCAAATTCTTTGTATTGTATAAACACAATGTGAATAACTAAAGTTTGTAACAATGTCGTTGTACATCCGCCGTAATGAACAGTCTTTTACAATGATTGGTGTTGGTGCTATGGTTTTCCAGATTTCATTTTCAGTATTGGATTCTTATAGATTATGCGCTAGTTAATTCTCTATATATCGAAATATTTTTTTTGTGTTGGCCATACCCCGCATCTTTGCCCAATCCCAAACTTTCCTAAATAGGGTCCTTTCTTGGGCCAATATGAATACACCAAACTCAAAATCTTGAAAAACGAAAGATCCGTTTCCGAGTAATGAGATTCTGAATGACGTGTTGCGTCGTTTTAAACAATCCTTAACTTTCCCCCATGATATCCCCCCTGTGGCCAATACAAATCCATCATGCCCAAAATCTCCAAAATCGACCGATCCATTCTTGAGCTACGAGGTTTTGATGGCCGAGTCGCGCCGCTTTGAACCATCCTAATTTTTGCTCCCTGGGGCCATCAAGGCCAAAATAGTGAAAATAGAGCAATCCATTCTTGAGCTATGAGATTGTGTAGGCCGGCTCATACCCAATTGACCAATTCTAAATTTTCCTACATAGAGTCCTTCCTCCGGCCAATACGAATACACCAAGCCCAAAATCGTGAAATTTCGAACGATCCATAATCGAGATAGGAGGTTATGTTGGCCGCGTAACTCCACTTTGGCCAATCCTACATTTTTCTTGGTCCAAATGCCTCAAATTCAATATCGTATAATTCGCAAGATCCGCTCTCGAGCTATGAGATTGTGTTGGCCCTATCGCGCCCCTTTGAACAATCCGAAAATGTCCAGCACAGTGTCGCTGTCCAATACGAATCTACACCATCTACCCCAAAATCGAACGATCCGTTCTCTAATTATTAGGTTATGTTGGCCGCGACACACCCGTTTGACCAATCCTAAATTTTCCTCCATAGTATCGAGATGGTACATTTTTGTTGAATAGTACAGCATATTTACAATCATTTACGTTTGTTTCTTATAAAATCCTTGTGAAAGGATATAAAAAACAATCATGTTTTTGATAGCGCGAGAACTAGCCAAAATTCGATTCTGTAAAAAGTCCAGCGTTTACACAACACTCGAGTCTATCCAAATGTTACATTTAAGCTTTGTAGCTTTTACAGGAGACTCAGCGGCCAATGATTCAGTGATCCGTTGGAGATCTGCACATCGGTTTGTAGGCTCATAGTTCTTAAGAGACTTTTTAAGCAGTCGAATAAAACAAGATCCATTTTGATACCCTACACCACACTGTGGTACAGGGTATTATGACTTTGCGCATTTGTTTGCAACACCCAAAAGGAGAAGGATAGACCCATTGTTTATTATACCGATCGACTTGTAATCACTTTCTGAGTCGATTTAGCTATGTCCGTCTGTCTGTAGATGTATTCTTGTAATCAAAGTACAGGTCGCAATTATCGTCCGATCTCAACGAAACTTTGCACATATCTTTTTTTAGGCCCTATTGAATTTGGTTTAAATCGGTTCAGATTTACATATAGCTCCCATATAAAGGGTCCGCCAAATAACTTTTTTTTGGAAAGTGCTATAAAAAAAAACTGCTGAATATTTCCTTAAATTTATTTTTTTATTTGAAAGTACAAGGTGGCGCAAAAGTAACCTTTCGATGTTTTTTGGCTGTAATTTAAAAAAAAAATGATTGTCATTTGAGCCCTTTTTATGGCATTTTCCATCACTTTGGCCAAAACTTCCGGCGATAGGTCCTCACATTCTTGACGGATATTGTCTTTAAGAGCTGCAAGAGTCTGAGGCTTGTTGACATAAACCCGCGACTTCAAAAAGCCCCACAAAAAGAAGTCTGGAGCGGGCAAATCAGGCGATCTTGCTGGCCAGTGCAAATCGCCAAAACGGGAGATTAGGCGCCCGGGAAATGCATCCTTCAGCATATCGGTTGTGACACGTGCAGTGTGTGCCGTTGCACCGTCCTGTTGGAACCACATGTTTTCCAATCCCAATTCATCAAGTTGCGGCATAAAGAACTCGTTGATCATTGCTCTGTAGCGCTCACCATTCAAAGTAACCGTTTGGCCCGCGACGTCTTCGAAGAAAAAAGGTCCGATGACTCCTCCAGCAAAAACAGCACACCATACAGTGACTTTGAGCGGGTGTAATGGCTCTTCGTGGGTTATACGCGGATTTTCAGTGCCCCAGAAGCGTAAATTTTGCTTATTTACGTACCCGCTAAGATGGAAATGGGCCTCATCACTCATGGTTATTTTTTATGAAAAATCATCTTCCTCTTGGTGGTGATTAAGGATGGCTTGAGCGTATGTTAGACGCGATTGGCGGTCAGCAGCTAACAGCTGATGCACCGTCTGGACTTTGTACGGAAACATTTTCAAATCTTGTACCAAAATTCGCTGTAGAGACCGTCGACTGATACCCATTTGCGTGGCACGTCGTCTGGTCGATGTCGACGGCGCTTACATGACATCCTCGGCTACAGCAGCAATATTCTCTGCAGAACGGCTACTATTTTACATGAATGAGTATGCAGGGAAGATTTATATATAACCTCCATATATATGTTCCTCCTGATTTGCTTACAAAGCGCTATAGAAGTTGTACTTCTCCAGAAAGATGTTTCTCAATTTAGGAACGAATATTGCTTAATTTAGCGATTATCAGTTCAGAATTAAATATATCCACATATATATCGTCATCAGAAACGAAAAAGGGCGTAACAACAAGAAAAATGGAAATTCAGTTTTTGATGGACTTCGGTACACTGCATCAAAATACACATCCTGACAAATTTTTAGCGGCGTAATATTAAAAATGGCGAATTTTTTAAACGAATTTCAAAAGGGCCTAACAACAAATTATTTAATTTTTCATAGTTAAAAAATCCTATTTCACGCAATTTTCACAAACAAGTTATAAATCATGTTTGTGCGATTTTATATATGCATCATTATGTTTAGAAATTATCCTGAAAACCTCGTTTTTCTAACGACAGCACTTTTCATTTTATTTAGCTTTTTTGCTTCTCCTGTAAAATTTCCAAATAGGATGATAGGCCCTTTTTCGTTTCTGATGACGATATGTTCTTATCCATTTACCAATTATTCCAAATTATTATCGCATTGTTAAGGAGGTGTAGGGTATTATATAGTCGGCCCCGCCCGACTTTCTGCCTTTCCTTACTAGTTATATATATAGAAGATATGTTCTTACTCTATTGGCGTGTATAACAATATTTTGAAATACATGAATTTATGCAGCTCTGTGTTGTAGTGCGGCCAAAATAACCGAAAATAAGACCAAGACAAGCAACATCAAAATTCGAAAGCAAACAAAAATGAAAAGCAAAAGAGTGGCACAGAAGTGTAATTGTGTGGGGCCGCGAGAGGCATTGCAACACTACACAACGAATTGTTGTCAAAAACACTTAGAAACCATTTGCAACACATTTTCTACTTGAACTCAAAAGCTACTAGTTGTAGGAAAACCAAACGCACTACACGCGGAGAAAAAAATGTTTCCTACAAAAACTTAATTTGTTTGTATGAAAAAAATTCCTCCAAACGCAAAACGTGTAAGCTCAAATTCTCAATTGCCGGATATATGCAGTGTAGTGCTTCCTGGGAAAATATGTTTTTCTTTGTGTGTATACTGGCCACGACAATGATGAAGAAGATGATAATGATGATTAGGACTGCAAGGACCACGACAATGATGATAATGATCAGCAACACCATCATTATTGTTAGATGTTGAAACGGAACCACGGCCTTAGTTATAAATTTATATTCAGCCAGAAAAGTGTAACTACAGTTGGAAAGTGTTGCGGCAACATTAGATGTGTAACTGTCGCTGCCCCCTTAAAATACTATTCACTCTAAAGACTGCCAAAGTATCCATGACTGTGTGGCACGAATGGTAGGATTGCAACAGTATATTATCCTGCTGCTGCTCCTGGCTGCTGGCTGGGGGCACACTTGTGTTGCTGCTCCCAAAACTTTGGTGGCCTTTTGCAGGCATTCAACCAACCAAACAACCGACGAACGAGGCAGCCATCCGACCGCCACGTTAACAATAAAATGTGACATTAGTTGTGCAACTTGGGCACAACTCCTTCAATGTTATAACCATATTATACAAAGTTTCAGCCGCGCAACTGCATCTTACAAACGTTGATGTCGAGCTTTTAAACTTTTCCCCAAAAACCTCCAAACACAATTTAGAGGCAACACTCTATGCACTCATCCTCCTCCCATCCTGAAGCAATGCAGAATTTCGCAGTGTTATAACTTAACTTGAGGGTTTTTGGTAAACGGAAAATTTAAATAGTAATTCTTTCACAGCTAAACTCAATTGTCTTGCCAAGAAACAAACAAAAGCAAAAAAAAACAGAACATGAAGAAGGACATTGAATAGAAAAGTTTTTGTAGTAAACCATTTTGTCCTTGCAACAATAATCCATGGGTAGCAAATGTATTCACAGTGTCTTTTGGCGATAAGTGTTTGGTAAAGGGTCATCAAGAGTGCACCACACCATATCATCATAGTTGGAAGTAGTTACGGAATGTAATTGTCTCAATGTACGGAAGTTGAAGTTTCTTTGATGCCTTTGGGAAGGCACTCTACATCTACATGAGACATGCGAAATACTTTGTAGAATAAAAACGGGAATTTTTTACATAAATAATAAAGTGTAAGTAAGGCATGGAAACTACAACTAAAAGGTCAACAAATCTTTAATAAATATATATACCTTAAATCAAACTCAACAAGCAACGAATGGTGGGTATAGTTTATATCGACCAGAGGACAATTTTGCTCATTAAGCTCATACATTTTGTAGATTGTTTGTTTTCTATAAAAAAGTGAATTACAGCGAAGAAGTGGCATACGTAAGTGACCTACATGACCTACCTAAAAATTGAATTTTCTACAAAACGTGAAACAAAGAAGAAAGTGATCACATACAGCGTATTTGCTGGAGAAATTTTAATTAAATTATATTTCCAAAGTTTACTTTATAGTACATTTATTTGTCCTTTGATGAAATCATAGTTACATCAAATGACTACAACAATCTTAGGATACAATCTTGGGTTTTAATAGGCTTAAATTAAATATTACACAGAAGTCTAATTGTAGGAATAACAGAAGATGTATTTTTAAAGAGTCGTTCAATTTGCAAAAGATATCATAGGACAACAATAACATGTGAGCATTTCCATGGTAAGTGATGAAAGTATTTTTGGCTCTTTTCACGGATTTTAGTGAAACTTCGTATAGTGGTTATACTAAGTGTTGTCAACAACCCATGCAAATTATTTTGAAAAAAAAAAAAAAACAAGCCTATTCTATTCTAACATATACTTAGGCAATATGCCCTGAATGCGAAAAGTTCGCTATATCTATTTTTGGTGAACATTTATCCACTTTTGGATTTGGCATATTATATGCCTATCTTTCTTCGTTTCTAACTATAATCAAACAAATTACTTGAGGCGTTATATTGGAAATAGTAGTACACATACTAATTGTTATGTCAATGTTTCGATACTACAATTTAATTTAAAACAAATGCCATTTATAATCACTAATGACATGTGACATCATTAATGTGGAGCAAAAACTAATTTTTCTGCCCATTATTGTTTTTTATTCTCTGTTTTTTTTTCATTTTTATGTTTGCAATCATAAACTATACAAATTAAACCTCCGAGCAATGATCTTTTAGTTATGATTTAAAAACATATTTCCAATAGGGTAATATTACTTTGGGTGATGAGATTTGGCGTAACATGTACCAAAGCGATCTCAATATTAGGCGACCTAACAAAGAAAATACAGAAAATTTGGGAAATTTGTTTCTTTATTTCTCAACTTAGTCTCCTATCGATACACTTTTTCCTAGGATTTTCAATAGCTTCGATAGCCTGTTTATAGTAATACTTGTCCAGCTTCTGAAAATGGCCATCAACCGAAACATAAATCTCCTTATTGCTGGTATCCCTTGAGTTATTTTTTCAAGTTTGGTAACAAAAAATAATACTGTGCAACAAAATTTTTGTCGAACGGCTCTGCATAACTTTTTCCTAATTACGAAAAAAATGTTTAAAACCCAGTAAGGAAAGACAGAAAGCCGAACGGGACCGACTATATAATACCCTTAACCTCCCTAACAATGCAAAAATGGGCATTGCGATAAGAATTTGGCAGTGTTCATATATGTAATAAGAAAACTATCTCTGCCGAATTTCGTACTGATCGGATATAAAACACAGTTTCTGCAGCGCTTACATTTCAAATCGGGTGAAACCTATAAATGGGCTTTATATCTAAATCTGATCTGAATTTCCCCGAATTTTTATACCCTACACAACACTGTGGTACAGGTTATTATAACTTTGTGCATTTGTTTGTAACACCCAAAAGGATAAGAAATAGACCCATCGTTTATTATACCGATCGACTCAGAATCACTTTCTGAGTTGATTTAGCTATGTCCGTCTGTCCGTCTGTCTGTCCGTCTGTCCGTCTGTCTGTCCGTCTGTGCATGTATTCTTGTAATCACTTTAAAAACTTTATTTTATATCCGATCAGTATGAAATTCGGCAGAAAGAGGTTTCTTATTATATGGATGAACACTATTAAATTTGGAAGAAATCGGTTCAGATTTAGATATAGCCCCCATATATACGTTACCCCCGATTTGACATGTAAGCGCTGTAAAAACTTTATTTTATATCCGATCAGTATGAAATTCGGCAGAAAGAGGTTTCTTATTATATGGATGAACACTATTAAATTTGGAAGAAATCGGTTCAGATTTAGATATAGCTCCAAAAATATATGTTACCCCCGATTTGACATGTAAGCGCTGTAGAGACTGTATTTTATATCCGATCAGTACGAAATTCGACAGAAGGAGGTCTTTTTACATGAATAAGTATTCAGGGAAGATCGGTTCAGATTTATTTTAAAGCTCCATATATATGTTCCTCCTGATTTGGTATCAAACCGCTATAGAAGTTGTAATTTACTTCCGATCATTAAAATTTTCCAGAAAGATGTTTCTCACTTTAGGAACGAATATTGCTTAATTTAACGATTATCGTTTGAGATAATACGTTTCTACCCATTTACCAATTATTCCAAATTATTATGGCAATGACCCTTATCGCATTGTTAGGGAGGTGTAGGGTATTATATAGTCGGCCCCGCCCGGCTTTCTGCCTTTCCTTACTGGTTTAGTTTTCATTCACGTAATATCTAAATCTGAAACGATTTTCACCAATTTTAGTAGGGTTCGTCCTTAGGCCGAATGAGATATATGTGCCAAATTTTATGCAGACAATAATTCCCACCTGTGCTTTGCTTACAACGATACATATACAGACAGACAGACGGACATACAGACTGACAGACATAGCTAAATCGACTCAGATGGTGATTCTAAGACGATCGGTATAATAAAAATTCCAATTTTCATTGAATTTACCTTTAGTATTTGTACCATATTTTTTGAAGAATAAGCTCGATAAAGCCGGGATACCATTTAGATTAAAGGAAATTAGAAGGGCTAAAAATTCCGAAAACATCAGTTTCCCAGCGAAAAATTGGTAAGTACATGTCATTACCACTTGCATGACATATCATTACCCCCTGCATTACATGTAGTCAACAAATAATGACTTACTTATATTGACATAAATATGTACTTATTTGTAAGTTATTTTAAGTCGGGTATTGTAAAATATGCGACAACGCCAATTTTTATATTCTTATCAAATCAAATTTTCTTCAATAAAAACTGTTGTTGTTGCATATTTTACAATACCCATCTTAAATTGACTTACAATTACATATCTTTGTCAAAATAAGTATGTCATTATTTGTTGACTACATGTAATGAAGAGGGTAATGACATGTCTTACATGCTAATGCAATGTACAATGACATGTAATTACCATGTTTTTGATGGGAATATTCCGAGTAAAAAATATGTCTCGTCGTATTTAATTATATATGATGAGTAAATGGTTATGAAAATCGTTACTGATAAGGTGTTATTTAACCCCTTATAAAAATGATAATAATAACTACTTATATGTTGGATCTTCGTAAGCGTGGGGGTAAGTAGTAATTTGTTAGCTCTTCGTATGCTTGCATGGAAGTACTTTCCTCCAATATCATGCCCATGTAAAAATAACCTGAAGGGTGGCTAAATGGTAAGTCATTATTTATTTTGAATTTCACTTACCCTCCAGGTTACCTGGTAATGGCAGTTTTGCTGGGTTCACACAGAAACGCAAGTTTAGCAACTATAGTTAACACAATTAGAAAAAAATTGATTTTTTTTTAAATAATTTCTTACTGGCATAAAAAAAAAATAAAAAACAGAAAAAAAATCGCCAAAAATCGTTTGTTCCATTTCTTGGAAGCCATTATCCTAACGAAGAAAACAATGCATATTTGCACAATATCTACGAACAAATAATGGCCCATATTGTAAAAATAGCGAAATTCGAAAAAATAATTTTCATATTTTTGTACCCTCCACCATAGGATGGGGGGTATATTCATTTTGTCACTCCGTTTGTAACACCTCTAAATATTGATCTGAGACCCCATAAAGTACGAGTATATATATTTTTAACCGTCGTAAAATTCTAAGACGATTTAGCCATATCCATCTGTCCGTCCGTCTGTTGTAATCACGCTACAGTCCGTAATAATAGAGCTAGGTTGATCAAATTTGGTAGAAATATTTCTTATAGTTGCATGTGGTTTGGGATTGCAAATGCGCCATATCGGCCAATGTTTTGATATAGCTCCCTTATAGAGGTCACTCCAAAATACGGTTTTTGAGCCATAGATACCACATTTTTAAAGCAATTTGGAAGAAAGTTTGCAGTTTATATTCCATTTTGTCAAGAATTCATCACAGCTAAAATTTTACAAATCGGTTCATATTTTGTTATAGTCCCCTATAGAGGTCGCGCCAAACTATACGTATTTAAGCCATAAATACCATATTTTCTAAGCATATTAACTGAATCTTTGCAGATTATAATTAATTAAGACAATAACTCATCGCAGTAAACGTTTTTTAAATATGTTAATATTTTGTTATAGTCCACCTATAGATGTTAAGCCATAAACACCACATTTTCTAAGAAATTTTGCTGAAACTTTGCAGTTTATATTCTATTTTGGCAAGAATTCATCTCAATAAAATGTATACAAATAAAATTGTATTTAAGAAAGAAATTTAGCTGAAACTTTGCGGTTTATATTCTATTATGGCAAGAATTCATCTCAATAAAATGTATACAAATAAAATTGTATTTGGTTGTAGTCCCGGTGTAGATGTAGCTCTCGAAATAGCCATTTTAAGTCATAAATACCACATTTATCAGGTGAAGAGTTTGGTTAAAGAATTTACGGCCTAAAAATTGCTGCGTTCGTTTTTTATACCCTACACCACACTGTGGTACAGGGTATTATGACTTTGTGCATTTGTTTGTAACACCTAAAAGGAGAAGAGATAGACCCATTGTTTATTATACCGATCGACTCAGAATCACTTTCTGAGTCGATTTAGCCATGTCCGTCTGTCTGTCCATGTATTCTTGTAATCAAAGTGCAGGTCGTATTTATGGTCCGATTGTGATGACATTTAGCATAATGCTCTTTTTTGGCCCAAGGACGATCCCAATTGAAATTGGGTAAAATCGGTTCAGATTTTGATATAGTCCCCATATATATGTTTCACACGATTTGACATGTAAGCGCTGTAGAAACCACATTTTACATCCGATCTTTATGAAATTCGGCAGAGAGAGTTTTATTATTACGTGAGTGAACACTACCAAATTCGGAGAAAATCCGTTTAGAGTTAGATATAGCCCCCATATATATGTTTCACCCGATTTAACATGTAAGCGCTGTAGGAACTGTATTTAAAATCAGATCAGTACGAAATTTGGCAGAGAGAGTTCTCTTATTACATGAATAAACACTGCCGAATTCGGGAAAAATCGGTTCAGATTTAGATATAGTCCCCATATATATGTTTCACCCGATTTGACATGAAAGCGCTGTAGAAACCGTATTTTACATCCGACCTGTACGAAATTCGGCAGAGAAAGTTCTCTTATTACATGAAAAAACACTGCGCAATTCGGGGAAAATCGATTCAGATTAAGATATAGCCCCCATACATATGTTCCACCCGATTTAACATTTAAGCGCTGTAGAAATCGTGTTTTATATCCGATCAGTACGAAATTTAACAGAGAGAGTTTTCTTATTACATGTATGAACACTGCCAAATTCGTGGAAAATCGGTTCAGATTTAAACATAGTCCCAATATATATGTTACACCCGATTTGACATGTAAGCAGTGTAGAAACCGTGTTTTATATCCGATCAGTACGAAAATCGGCAGAGAGAGTGTGCTTATTACATGTATGAACACTGCCAAATTCTTATCGCAATGCCCATTTTCCAATTGGTAGGTAGGTGTAGGGTATTATATAGTCGGCCCCGCCCGACTTTCTGTCTTTCCTTACTGGTTTTTTAATAATTTAGTTAAACAACAAGGATCGTTTCATGATTTGCTCCATATATAAAGTTTTTTTCCAGTACGAAATCCATGGTGGAGGGAATATAAATTCGGCATGGCCGAACTTAACGCTTTTACTTGTTTATTTTTACAATTTTGTTTGGAGGTACCAAAAGGGGCGTGGCAATAACGCCCATTTTGTAATATACTATGGGTACTATAAAAACATTACACTGTACAAAATTGCATGTATTTGTAGGTGCAGGAAACCAATTTATATTCCTTTAACTTTTTGTGCAAAATGCTCCATTTGTATGGGAGGTACTAAAGGGGGCGTGGTAATTTCGCCAATTTTCTCATGACGAAAAACTAGATATGTTACACTTTTAACCTGCAGCATCAGATATATACCATTGTTTACAATAGTGGGTATATAAAAACCGAATTTAGTAAACTTCTGTTTTCACGTGAAAGTGTCATTACTTATACTAGTAGTCCTCATAATTTCCTTTATTTTAAAGTACAAGTCGAATCCGCTTAATTGAAAAAGTCGCATAATTAAAACAAAATAGTTAAATCAATTATTTCAGCGAATTTTTCATACGTTTCACACCGGTTATTTGAAACTCCGCTTTATTGAAAAATCGCTTAATTGGAATAAAAAATACTCCAAAAAAAATCGCATTCTAATGATAATAACTCCGCTTAATAGAAAATGCTAACATTAAACAAATATTTGTAATGCATCGTTGAGATTTTCTTTATTTCCCATATAAGAAATTATATGAATATTAATACGGGACCAAAGATCGAAGTTCCATAAGTCCAATATTTGTTAAACTTTGGAAGAGAATGCAGTATTTACAGAAAGTATAAACATATCTGTTAGTTACAGCCCATACTGGGGTCTAGGGGAAAAATACATATTTGTATTCACTTTTTAAAGTTTTTATTTATATCATGCCATAGATTATGTACCTTTTCTGCTCATGTTTCCACCATACACATCATCAGATTTGCACTGACACATATAATCATAAGCAGCTCCGAAGCTCCGCACTCCTCAGAGAACACACATAATAAACACACACACACATCGATTCTCCGCTGAGTTGGTCCTCATATCCTTGCGGTTGCCAGTGTTCCGCTCCAATGGACTCGGCATCATATATACGAGTACTCGTCGTCGTAGCCGCCGCAGTTTTGTATCGCATTTTGTTTCAAAATAATGCGACAACTGTCATTTTAAATTATTAACTCTAAAAATACAATATGTTGACAGTTTATTTAATTAGTTTAATAACACACCGAGTGGCAGTATATTGCAGCGTAGTGTCCTAAATGCAGCAGGAGTAATACTGGTCATACGTATATACGTGTCGTCCTCCCATCTCTCATAATGAAAATAATAACAATAATAATAATAATAAATATAAATTTCTACTCTTACTAAAGGCAAAATGTTGCAGGAAAAAAGAAACCAAACGAACAGCAGCAAATAACTGAAATAGATCGTAATTGGAAAAAAAAATGAACTGACTTCAGTGGGGAAAAGAATCTGTCACATCCTTTTAATTTTTATGAGAGTTTTATGAAGTGCAGTTCTGCGTTTTTTTTTTGCAATTTGAAGCAAACTGAAATTGTAGTTCTTTTTTCATGGTGCAGCAGCTGCTGCTGCTTTTGTTGTTCTTCTTGTTTGTAAAAGCAAATTAGGTTAGATTTAGTTTGACGAAAATTTTTGTTAGATTTATTAAAAATTAAGCTTTGAAATAAAACTTTGTGAAGAAACAAATAAAAGTTTCGTTAGCTTTAACGTCATAGGTTGGTTTATGTTGGGGTTGATGAGTTCTTTAATATTAATCATACGTTCCATTGGAAGCAAGAATCGCTGGAGAAATATTATATAGTTTAACGGAGTAAAATTATGATGAACTAAACCGCTATAAGTCTCAGACAAAGTATTTTACATACAAATTTACAGTTTGGCCTAAATCAAAGTTAAACATATCAATTTATATCCTATCATATGTATATCCCACATCGTATTATATTACGGTGTGTCATATGT
Source organism: Eudasyphora cyanicolor (assembly GCA_963930755.1). Taxonomy (NCBI): domain Eukaryota; kingdom Metazoa; phylum Arthropoda; class Insecta; order Diptera; family Muscidae; genus Eudasyphora; species Eudasyphora cyanicolor. Next base: position 35,789,821 of record OZ005737.1, on the reverse strand, counting down.
TTTTAACACCTAAAAGACTACAGATTCAGAGTCATATCTGATTAAATTTAACCATGTCTGTCCACCCGTCTGTCAATGTTAACCTGTTTGCTAAATACTGCTCGATTTGTCTCCAAACTCAATGAAATTCGACGCAAAGTTATTTAATGTGTCAGAGACGAAGCCTATTGAAAACTATCAATATCGATTCGGATTTAGATATACAGAGATCACATTTTTATATGGGGGATTTCATGTCCAGTGAGTCAATTTTTAAAAGCGATATCATCTGATCGGGATGAAACTTGCACCAAGTTTAGTGCTATTAGACAGTAGTTATAATACAGAATTTCAACGAGATCTGTCAAGGACTGTTCGAGTTGGGGATGTTGAATATTGACATTTTGGACAAAACGTCTTTTCTTCCCATCCATATAACTAATTAGCTGGTGTACAGGGTTGCCCATATTCGACGGACCCATCTGGCAACGCCATAACTTTTGACAGAGATGTCAGATCGCTTAATGACATACCGCGTTTGAAGCGTCAGTCCAAGCTGATTTTTACCATGGAACAATACACGCCACGCGAGCGCTCTGAAATAGTTGAAATTTACATTCAACAGAAGAAGTCAATTGTGAAAACTCAAAAAACAAAATTATCATGTCCGATGAAGCCCATTTCACATTGAATGGGACCGTAAATAAGCAAAATTGCCGTATTTACGCCACTGAAAATCCTCAGGAGATTCAAGAATTGCCTCTTCATGACGAAAAAGTCACAGTTTGGTGCGGCGTTAGTGCGAAAACGGTCATTGGGCCGTTTTTCTTCCAAAACGAAAATGGCCATGCTGTTACCATCAACCAGGAGCGTTATCGCGACATGATGACCAATTTTGTGATGCCAATTATTCGTCGAAAGCGTATGAGGCAGTTCTGGTTTCAACAAGACGGCGCTCCACCGCACACAAGTCGCATAACAATCGATATTCTGAAGAATTTGTTTCCGGGCCGTTTGATGTCGAAAAGTGGTGATTTGGACTGGCCACCGCGTTCGCCCGATTTGACGCCGCCTGACTTCTTCTTGTGGGGATATTTGAAGTCAAAGGTTTACGTTAACAAGCCAAGGACCGTAGAAGAGCTCAAGGACAACATTCGTGAAGAAATAGCCGCTATTCCGGCCGAAATGTTGGCGAAAACGATGGAAAATGCTGCAAAAAGGGCACAATACGCCATCAACGCCAGAGGCGGCCATTTGAGAGATATCATATTCAAAAATTGATGTAAACAAATCTACTTGGAACAAATTAAATGATTAAGATTGCCAACCGCCAAATTTTTATTTTTTTCATTGATTTTTTTTTAAAAAAACATGGGTTCGTCGAATATGGGCAACCCTGTATTTAGAAAATTTTGTTTTCGGATGGCTTTTCTTCAATCATTTAAAATAAAATAAAAATTCGCAAAAATATTATTGTTAATTTTTTTTGCGAAATTAAGGCTTGTTTTGACATTTTTGTAAAAACCTATATCTATACCCTACACCACACTGTGGTGCAGGGTATTATAACATTGTGCATTTGTTTGTAACACACAAAAGGAGAAGAAATAGACCCATTGTTTATTATACAGAAAGACTAAGCATCACTTTCTGAGTTGATTTAGCTATGTCCGTCCGTCCGTCTGTGCATGTATACATGTAATCAAAGTACAGGTCGCAATTATGGTCCGATCTCAAAGAACTAAGCACATATCTTTCTTTTGACCCAAGGACGATCCCTATTGAATTTGATTAAAATCGGTTCAGATTTACATATAGTACCTCCAATTTGGCATATATGCACTGTATAAGCAACATTTTTTAACCGATCTTTAAAATAATTGACAGAGAGAAGCCTCCTGATACATTTAGAGACAATACTAAATTTGAGAAAAATCAGTTCAAATTTAGATATATCCCCCATATATATGTATATATCACTTCCGATTTCACATGTAGGCGCTGTAGAAACTTAATTTTATATTCGATCAGTACAAAAATCGGCATAAAGAGGTTTCTTTTTACATGAACGGACACTGGGGAAAATTTGGGGAAAATCGGTTCAGTTTTAGATATAGCCCCCATATACTCGTATATGTTACCCACCAACAAATAAAAGAAGTACTTTCAAAAGAATAACATTATAAGTACTTCCAATTCATAAGTATTAAAATTTTTTCGGCATTTAATGAAGTTCTTCTAAATAACTAACCAAAATGTAATTTCGGAATATAAATAATTAACACTAGAATGCATAATTTCAAAACGATTGGATGTAAAATAAAGCTTCTGAAGTGATAAAAGTCCAGATCGGAAGGAACATATATATGAGGGCTATGCTTCTATAGTGCTAAAGGGAAGAAATATATATTAATATGGGGTCTATATCAGAATTAGTGAATGGTTCTGGAAGCTAGTCGACTTTCGTCTTTTTCATCAACCAAATTTCGTTTCAATCGACTAGGTCGATTAATCGGATCTAAAAGTCGACTTTTTCATAGTCGAATAAAATAACATAATGTCATTTCAAAGTATGCTGATTTTCTTCTAGTGACCGTTTATTCTCGGATTAAAAAATCCTTTGTGCAAAATATAGTACATGTGACTAAAATATGACTTCTATGGAGCTTAGATGCCAAATCGGAAGGAACACATCCATGCGACTATTTGTGTTTATATGTAAATTTGAACCGAAATTGTTCACACAAATATTAACTGTTAACATAAGATACTCTTTACCAAATTTCATGAATATCGAAAGGAAATTATATCTTCTATAGAGGGTATAAGCTAAATCGAAGGTACATTCCATTCATATATATTAATATAACTGGTTCTAAACTGATTTTCAAATAGTTGAGAGATTTTTGATCGTTCGCCGTAGACGAGAGAAAATAAGTTCCGGAAACAGGACCTATGTATATCTAAATACGGATTGTCTTTCAATTTCAATACGAATTGTTTGTCCCAAAATAAAGATATGTGCAAAATTTCTTTGAGGTCGGACTATATTTGTGACCTGCACATTGATTATAAGAATTCATGCACAGACTGACATAGCTAAATCGGTTCAGAAAGAGATTCTAAGTCGATTGGTATAATAAACGATGGTTCTATATATCTTTTCTCATTTTGGGTGTTAGAAACAAATGAATAAAATTATAATAAATTGTACCACAGTGTGGTGTAGGTTATAATTAAATAATATTAAAAGAATTTATGGTAATTAAATATACCATACCATAATTAAAAAATTTTAAAAGAAATTATGGTAATTAAATATACCATACTTACTGTACCACACTGTGGTACTTTACTACTATCTGAACCGGGAAAATACATAGCGCCGCACAAATGTGCTACGTATTACAGTGTAAAATAAAAATACTTTTTTATTAGTGAGAATGTTGATCATTTGCGAAAATGTTACTAGAAGTTACACTTTTCCAGAGCCAGCTATACCATACAGATTACATCTTCAAATGTCCTAAACATACTTAGATATATATGATCGTTTATCTCTTTGGCCAATAGTATATTATTTATACGTTCCCTTCCCTATGTCAACATTTGTATTCCTTCAAAATAAGAGATCTCTGGATCAAAGATGTTAATAAGAACGACATACATTCATCAAATAAATACAACACCAAAAAAGCAAATTTTACAGTGCTTTAAAAGGAGTTGTGCAAAAGTGGTGACAAAGAAGTACTTCCCCGGCGCGACAACCCCTTGTTAAATTCATTGGTAAAAATCCATATTAGAAAAACTTCCGGATCATAAGTTGGGGATTTTTATTACTTCTTTGGATGTTTTTTTTTTTGCTGGGTTACTCACGATTTAACATATAAGCGCTGTAGAATCTGTATTTAATATCCGATCATTAATGAAGTCATTTACGGCCTGTTTCTGTATTTCTAACGAAAGTCTCTGCGAACGAAAACCAGTCACTCACTTTCGTCAGGAATTTGGTTTCTCTAACTTTCTATCGTTCGTTCGCCTGGCCTTACGTCAACGACGTTAGCAATTTACCAATTGGAAAATAATGTAATTGCCAGATCAATAATTTCACAACTTCCGGTCTAAAAAAGCACACATTTGTGTATGGTCGACCTTAGCAAATACATCTCTGTACTATTCACACTAGCCGTGACCAAAAAAGCAACCCTGGGTGGTCAGTTGAGCTGCACCAAGACTCTCAATTATTTCTCTCTCTCTCCCGTCTCTCTCATTGTGCACTGATAATTTTTTCCATCTTAGCGAGCAACCAATATTGACTTCTGTATGCTTAAATATGTACCCATATGTACACAATTTTATTATTATTTAATTGTTTTTACCATAATTATATTAATATCTACTTATTTTTTGCTTTTAATAAGGTTTATTTTGTCATTGTTCCTATCAGTCGACAAATAAAATAATGTGACTCGATCTGACATTTGTGTTCGCCGAGATGACAGCAAAGAGAGATAGAGAAACCAAAATTTGCACTGAAATGATTACGTTTTCGTACGAGTTCATTATCGTACGACTTGTCGTTCTTATGGTAGTTACTGAAACCCAAATCAGCTGTTTGTCGTCTGGCAGGCGAACGAAAGCAAATTTTTAAGTTCCAGAAACAGGCTGTTAATGAAGTTTACAATGAGCAACAACGACTGAGAAGAAGTTTTTCGAAAGAACTGATGGGAGTCGGAAATGGACAAATACCGGTAGCTACTCTCAGTGGTCTAACATCGATTCCACCCGCCATTTGCCAATTCGGTGAATTCCTAAACTCTTTGGATTTGCCTGGCATGCCGCTCCATAGTTGGAACTGTAGTCTTAAAGTTGGATCTGTGTTCATTATGTTACGAAATCTTCATGTCCCGCATCAATGGAACACGACTGATGGTGACGAAGCTAATGGACAATTTGATGGTGGAAAGGATTTTTAATGGGTAAGGAGAAAGAATGCCTAATTATGCGAATTCCTATGACTTCAACCGATTTATCATTCAAGTTCAAACGTCTTCAGTTCCCAGTGAAACTTGAATAAACAAGTCAGAAGGACAATCGCAAGTCACTATAACAAAATATGAACCGATTTGTAAAATTTTTGCTGTGAAAAATGTTTGTCGAAATAGAATACAAACTGCAAAGTTTGAGCTAAATTGCTTTAAAAATTTTGTATCTATGGCTCAAAAATCATATTTTGGAGCGAACTGTATAGGGGAGCTATATCAAAAAATTGGCCGATAATGGCCCATTTGCAATCCCAAACAACCTGCAACTATAAAGTATTTCTACAAAATTTTATCAACCTAGCTCTTTTATTACTGACTGTAGCGTGATTTCAATAGACAGATGGACAGACGGACATGGTTAAATCGTCTTAAAAATTCACGGCGATCAAGAATACAAGGTAAACGAATGACAAAGTTAGTATACCCCCATCCTACGATAGAGGGTATAAAAACTATTAAAATGTTCTCAACAAATAGGAATTTTTCGCAATAACTTGTAAGATATCTTTGAAACTGCTGATGGGATGAAGAAATTATATTAGAAGAAGATGAAGGCTACTTAATTTAGGACTATTTAGAGCTCTCCTGAACCAATTAAGACAATTGGTTCTCATCCCACCAAAATACCACAAAATTACCTAATCTTTCTTTTGAGCAAAAAAACACAAAAATAAAAATATGGGTTTTGTTTACAAAAATGTCAAAACAAATTTTAGTTTCGCAAAAAAAATCACAAAAAAATATTTTTGCAAATTTTGTTATTTACTTAAATAAATTGAAGAAAAATCACTTTGGGAAAATTTTCTAAATATAATACTTAATTGTTATATCGATGGGTAAAAAAGGACCGTGTGACAAAAATGTCAATATTCAACACCCTTCAATTCGGACAGTCCTTAACCGATTTCGTTGAAATTTTGTGTCAAAAGTACTATCAAATAGGACTAAACTTGGAGCAACTTTGAACCAATCATCGACATCGCTTTTAAAAATTGATTCACTCGACATTAAATCCCCAAAGTGCTTCACGAATAAAAAATATTTAAGTCTTAGAAGGCATTTAAACTGGAAGAAATACGATTTTTTCAAAAAGGATTATTCATTCAATCGCTTGCAACTCCTGCAACACTTATCCGATTTTGATGCACTGTTCCTTGTTTTGAAGGCAATGTTAATTACTCCAAAAAAATAAATAAAAGCTCATTGTCCAGAGAACACATGACGCTCTTTTTTAGTGTCATAACGTCTATAGACACAATGACCCTGCAACACCATCATATTTGTTTATGTTTTACCATTTTCTTTAGATTTGATACCAAAAAAGATTACTCAGTTGATTTTTTTTATCGTTAAGCTTGATCGACCATAAATAAAATGAACCAATGGTCGAAGAAAATAGCTGTACAATTTTGAAGAGTTATAGGTAATTTGGGAAATGCCTTTCAAATATAAATAGTGGTTTAGTAAAAGTCGCTAAAAACATTAGAAAAATATATATTTTTAAAAAAACCATAGAGATAAAATCGCAAACAAAATCTTTTATTCCATTTATTAAAAGCTAGCGAAGGAAACAATGCCAATTTCAAAAAAATCTATGGATAAATGTACAAGTTATGACCGATTTTGTAAAATTGAGGGAAATGCAAGAAATCATGTATAATATTTTTCGTAACAGTCTAAGCAACCGCGCCACTAACGTGCATCAGAAAATCTTTAAAGCGTTTATCCCACAGCCCATGTTTTAAAAGTCGGTGTCCATCATATCTCCAAAACTACTGATCGATCGTTTTGAAATTTTGAACACTATTTCTGTACATCATTTACGAGGTAACGCTGAAGATTTTTTCCAAATTAGCCGTTTTTTCCAAAAATCGCGTTTTTCTCTTTAAAGTGTTCCCAAAAATTTAAAAATAGAAATTTCAAAAAAAACCATACCGTTAACTGTGAAAAATGTTTAGCTAACGAAATAATTTTGGTTTTTATACACGACACCACACTGTGGTACAGGGTACTATGACTTTGTGCATTTTTTTGTAACGCTTAAAAAAACAAAGAGTTAGATCCATAGTTCATTATACCGATCGGCATAAAATCACTTTCTTTGTCTGTTTTTCCATGTGTTCTTGCTTTCAAACAATATTTACGAAAATTGTTACAGAGACATTTATCGGTCCATGTTTAGATATATCCCCCATGTAAAGGTCCCCACCGATGTCATTTCTTGATACTGTAAAGAACACATTTTTCAATGGATCTGGCTTAAATTTACAATTACACTTTATATTGAACCTAATCGTCCATAGTAAAAATGGGGTACATCTGTCCATGTTTTGGTATAGCCCCAATTTAAAGGTCCCCACCGATGCACAGTTGGATGAATTTCAAAAAAGGTAAATAATTCTGCCGTTTCTTAACCAGACAACCGATTGCGACTAAACTTCCCATGTTTATAGAATAGGTATTATAGAAGTTAAGTTTTGAGTTGGGGCCCCTGTGGTTTACTGGGGCGGAGCTGCAGGGCCTCAAAGTTGTCCACCTGGGGTGAACAAACTGTTTAATCGTCCAATACATAACATCTTTTTATACCCTCACTTTAGTGTGACGAGGGTATATATCATTTGCTACGGAAAAAAGTGTAACACATCGAAGGAGTGACCTAAGACCCTAAGTATGTTGGGCGGATATCCGTATTGGGTCATTTTAAGTCGAATGAGCAATGTCCGTCCGTCTGTCTGTCTGTCTGTCTGTCTGCTGGCTGGTGCGCACGATAACTCTCGAAAGGAGTAACCGATTGACTTCAAATTTGGTACGTGGTAATATTTTTTTCTATCTCCGGCTAAGTTCGAAGATGGGCCATATTGGTCCACTCCTTCTGGTACCTCCCCCACAAAGGGTTAAAATGTTGTGAAATATTGATTCGTTAATAACTGCTATTATACTTATACTAGAAGCTTCTGAAATTCCACACATAGTATTAGTTTATTAGTCGCTATCAACTCGAGAAAAATGGGTGAAGTTGCCACGCCCCTTTTGATACCTCCCACACAAATGCATCATTTTGTACTAAAAGTTTACAGCTTATAACATGAATACCAGTATTTAAAAATACTTGAAATTTTGTACAGTGGAATGCTTTTGTAGTGCCTACAGTCCAGTGAAAAATAGGCGTTATTGCCACACCCGTTTTGGTACCTCCCACACAAATGCACTATTTTGCACCAAAAGTTAGCAGCTTAATAATGATTTTGTAGTGCCTACAGTCCAGTGAAAAATGGGCGTTATTGCCACGCCCATTTTGGTACCTCCCACACAAATGCACCATTTTGTACCAAAAGCTAACAGCTTATAACATTAATACCAATGTATAAAAATACTTGAAATGTTGTACAGTGTAATGCTTTTATAATGCCTATAGCCCAGTGAAAAATGGGCGTTATCACATCTCCCCTTTTTGTACCTCCCACACAAAATGGTCAGTAATACCACAATTTAATATCTCATAACGTTAATATACCAGTCCACATAAACGCGGGTGTGTATTTCCTAAACCCGTACCAGAAGGGATACACATTTACAGAATAGTTCATGTAATATTCAATATTACATTACTCACAAAGTGAGGGTATACCTTAGTCGGTTTACCCGACTAAAACTTTCTTACTTGTTTGTATGTATTCTTGTAACCTAGGTCTACAAAAGGCACCTAACAGTTATCTTGTATAGTTACCGAGATATCAGCATTTGAAAATTGAATTTTTAATTTTTTTCCGACCCTGTGCTAGTATTTTGTAAATAAATAAGCAGAATATGCCCCGACTTAAACACACCTAGATTCGCAATCGCTGCATACACTGTTTCGATATTTACAAAATAATCTTGTGTACTTCATATTAGGGATGTAACGAAAGTGACTTTAGCGAAAGCGAATATTGAAATATAGGGTGATCTAAGTAGAGCTACTTTTTTCAATAGCCTTTTTTTGACAGATCACAAATTATTCAGTTATTATCAAAATAATCGTTCGGCAATTGCGCTAAGTCCATTTTTTTTAAAATCCAAAAAAAAACACTTTCCAGTCGACCCACGACCTTGACACCCATGAGCAATATTTTAGCTCTCGTTAAGAGCTATATTTTTGCCATTGACCGATTCCCGTTCCGACGTACCGGAATCATCGGTCCATATATCTTCAAAAATGATGCCGTTGAGATCGTAACCGTCAATGGCGACCGTTATCGTGCTATGATAACCGACTATTTGATGCCTGAAATTGAAGCTGATCTCGTGATCTCGGCGACATTTGGTTTCAACAAGACGGCACCACTTCCCACATATCGCATCAATCAATGGATTTATTGAGAGAACATTTCGGTGAGCAGATAATTTCACGTCTTGGGCCGGTCGATTGGCCACCAAGATCGTGTGATATCACACCGTAAGTCTTTTCCTGTGGGGATATGTAAAGTCTAAAGTTTATGCGGACAAACCCGCTTCGATTCAGGCCTTGGATCAAAACATCACGCGTGTCATTCGCCAGTTACCAGTCGAAATGCTCGAACGAGTCATCGAAAATTGGACTCAGTGGATATATTCTTCAAAAAAAGGCCAAAGAATGTTCTTTCAAATGATAATAAACATTCCCCATTCAATTTGAATTTTCTGTGTTTTTTCTTTAAAAAAAGTAGGGAACCTCAAACTGGATCACCCATTATATTCATTGTATTTTTTTATGCCCTCCACCATAGGATGGAGGACTTTGTCACTCCGTTTGTAACACCTCTAAACATTGATCTGAGACCCCATAAGGTATATATTTTCTGAATCGTCGTAAAATTCTAAGACGACCTAGCCATGTCCGTCTGTTGAAGTTACGCTACAGTCTACAATAATTGAGCTAGTTTGCTGAAATTGGATATAGATACTTCTAATTGCTGCAGGTAACATGGGTTTGAAAATGTGCAATATCGTTCCATTTTTGATATAGCCCCATATATAGCATCTCCCCGATTTGGCCTCTTAACGTCATAGATACCAAAAATATCGACTGATCGAGCTGATAATTGGAAAATGGGGTTTATTTATACCCGGTATCCTTCACTGTAACAACGGTACTCATAGTCGATGTTTTGATATAGCATCATGCAAAGGTTCCCCTAGATTTTTGTACTTGGCATTTTGGTCCATATCCACTTTTATTTTACTATTTTTTCGTATTTGTATTCCATGGACCACAAAAAGGGTCGGTATGGATGGACACTAATTTACATATTGTGATCGAAAGAACGTAAAATACTGAGTGAAAAATATAGGGCGATAGAAAAATTGAGACATAGAACAAAAATATCGAAATTATTTCCCGTTATTCAGAGTAAAACAAATTTAACCTACCAATATCTCGAAAACTAGGCGAGATAGGAAAAAAATGATTGCAGATTCTGAAAGAGCATGCTTGGAACCCATATTATCAACTCCTAACTCAAAAAACACAAAAATGGCGTATGGACCAAAATAGCATTAAGCCGACGATATGTGGTCTACTGATAATGATTCGCGAAATTATCTCGTATTTGACAGCATGCGTCGTGACCGTTGTCATCAGATATGCAGTTGTCTCCATTTTGTCGGGAAGGTTCAACAAGATCATAATCCAGACAAAATTTGGAAACTTCACCCGATCACTTAAAAGCCAACTATCCAAAGAATTTTCACCCAAAATCTGGCATATATCAAAGAAAAGACGTTATGCTGGAAAATTGTGAAAAACCATTTGGCATAACTTGAATTAAATTTTCTTCCGATTATCATACATAACCACTATAACATTATAATCCAAATTCAAAATTGATTTTCATACAAAATACACTGTATTATATAAAATTCCTTTTATACATTTTTTATGTGGGGGAAGTGCCTGACGTTGCCATATGGCAACGGTCCTTTTTGTTGTAATCAGGAGCAGGACCAAAATTTTAAGTATGAGGATTAGTTCCTGGAGGTTCCTAGATCCAATTTTAATAACTTTTATTTAAATTCAAAACACACAGAGAACCCGGACATAAAGGGTTAAGTTCTATTTTTTATGGCGAAACTTCTAAAAATATTGTATGAAATTTGGGATAAATTGGAGCAAAACTAATTAATCTAAGCAACCGCGCCTCATACGTGACTCAGTCCATCAGAAAAACATTAAAGCGTTTTCTTACAACCCAAGTTTTAAAAGTCGGTGTCCATCATATCCTCAAAACTACTTCACCGATCGTTTTGAAATGTTGAACACTATTTCTGTACATAATTTGCGAGGTGACGCTGGAGAGTTTTTTTTTCCAAATTTGTTAATATTTTTTATTTTAAAATAGCAAATTAGCCGATTTTTTTTTTTGCAAAAAACTCGTTTTTCGCTTCAAAGTGTTCCCAAAAATTTTAAAATAGAAATTTCGAAAAATCCTGCCAGCGTTACCTTGTGGAAACGATTAGCTAACGAAATAATTTTGGTTTTATGATTTCAGATGATCCACAACCGAGTTATGATGGACACCGCAATTCAACTTTTTTCCAAGACGCTTCCGCATAGTTGCTGTCATTGCCAATTTTGTAATGTTCTTCATGAAATTTCTACACAATATACTTCGAAAGTTATACTATAATATACCAATGGTTTTTGATCAAAGAATTTTAACTGTGTCGTCGTGTCGAGTTTTTGTCACCAATTAACGTTAAACCTCTTTGGTACCTCCCACACAAATTGGCAGATCTTCTAATATTCCAAATAACATTACTCACAAAGTGAGGGTATACCTTAGTTGGTTTAGCCTAATGAAATGTTTCTACATTTTTTTGTTAGAATGCTGATTTAAAAAACAAGAAATAAAATAATGTTTTGCAATTTTTTATGTTTTTTTCGTGCAAGCAAAAATGTTTTTTTTTTAATCAAATCAACTCTTTTATTATTTTTTAACGATTCGTTCGTCTCTTACCCGAAAGAGTCCTTGGGCAAATTTTTGTGAGGATCGGGGTTATATTTGCCAGTTGTACTTTCATCACAAGATGGGTGGACAGACGGATAGATTCTGAATAGTTGGAAAATTATATATAGAGTATCATCTGCAAAAGTGTAGCACATCTAAGGAGTCTCTTAGGACCCTACGTGTTTTTGAAGTAGATGCGTTTTCAGTTTAGCACTTTTTATGTCATTTCAACTATGTCCGCCTGTCTCGCTGTTGCGTACGATAACTCTCAAAAAAATGTACCAAATCTTAAGGGATAGTATCTTTAATATCAGTGCTCATAAACACTTGAAATTTTCCACTGTGCCTATAGTTCAGTACAAAATTTACGTATTTGTCGTAAAGGGTTTTTCAACAGGGACGCTACAAAAGTAGACCGACAGGGACAGCAAACGACGCCATATTTTTGCCGCTCTTTTGACATTTCTCTTCAGTAAGGTTTGCCATTTCATGATGGAAAGATATACCAGCCAAAAACGAGTTGAAATTATTAAAATTTACTACCGAAATTCGGAGTCAGTGGCCTCAACGTTAAGAGCGCGAAAAATCGAAAAATCATCTTCAGCGATGAGGCTCATTTCTGGCTGAATGGCTTTGTCAATAAACAAAATATGCGTTATTGGTCAGACAGCAATCCAAACGTACTCCATGAGTCATCATTGCATCCCGAAAAAATTACGGTTTGGTGCGGTTTATGGGCCGGCGGTGTCACTGGACTTTTTTATCCTCACAAATGAAGCCACTCTACTATACAGGGTGGCTGATATGTAATGCAACAAAGTAAAGCGGCGATGGGTCGGCGGCGTCGTTGGGCCGTACTTCTTCCGTGATGATCAAGACCGGCACGTTACTGTGAATGGGAATCGCTACCTTTCAATAATAACCGAATATTTTTGGCCCCAATTGGATGATATGGACTTGGAGGACATGTGGTTCCAACAGGACGGCGCCACAAGCCACACAGCGAATGCCATATTTGGATTGCAACGTGCGTATTTTTCCACATTCTCCATGTGCTAATTGCAACATTTCTACTCACACATTTTAATTAATATAATGACAATATGAAATCCATTTATAGTTAACAATTTTGCATTCCCTCGCACACTTCACTCCCTGTCATCATATGGAACTCCAACAACTATGCTACTACATCAAACAGATTCAATTTAAGAAAGCTGCACGAAGCACTTCATTTTATATTTCAAATTTAAAATCCACATGCAAGACAATATTTTCTCCAGTGACATTAGTCTTCTTCAACTTTCTCATAAATTAACTAAATTTCTTAAGGGAATTTCATCAGATCTTATCTGATGTTACATTACCTCTCTTTATCCCTATCCCTGCCGCGTGTAATACATATTTATTTAATGTACAACAAAATGTGTTCGAGGGGAAAAAGCAGCAGCATTTTTCCACGAAAATAAATATAAAATTTTAATTTATTTTTCAACAGTAATATTTACAACGTAACCAGGTATAACCTGGTTGCATACGCAACCCGCTCTGTGTATGTCAGCCACACACATGTGCAACCAACCAACCCATGAGAGAGACGGTGTCGCCTTTTTGTCGTATTCCTGGCCCTATTCAACTACATATTTACGTATATGTTATGTGTGTGTATACTGCATGTTCAACATGCGTCTTGGTCCTGGCAACAGGAAAAAAGGAAACGGAACTGTATAAAGTTTTGGTATGTTTATCTTTTTCGTTGTTGCATTGCTGTTACGTATTTTGTTACCCATCCCGACTATGCAAAAGGAGTGCAACATGAGACCTGAGGTCGCTGATATAGGATTTACCTGGTTAGCAAAGGGAACAGTACGACACAGGTGAATGGGAAGTGGCGTGGAGGAGAATTCATATGCAACTGTTTTATACCCAAAGGAAGTTATTGCTCTCTTCTGTTTTTCTTTTTTGTTTTTGTTTTTAAAAAGGGACCATACAATGGTGGAGTGATGAAACTGCGTAATTATCATTATCTTCTGCACATTGCGCACTGTGTATGTATTATGACTTTGTGTTTTGGTATGTTGAGCTATAAGTGTAAGAGACTTGGAATCACTGCTTGAGTCGATATATGGAAAAATGACAATTTTTTTTAACATATTTGAAATGTGTTTGTTTCTCACTATTCACGCATTGTATACAGTTTTTGGTTCATAAGTTGATGGAATAAGATAAACAAAACAAATAAATTTAAGGTGCCAAAAATGTAGTTATTATCTATGAAACTTTAAAAGATATAAGCAAATTCATTTCTAAAATGTGGGAAAAGGCTAGAAATGTTCATGTTTTTATCCATTCTTTTATAAGTTGTGACCAAATTTGTCATTCTAGAATTTCTGTAACGATCCGCTATGTATAGGTCCGACCTTGATAAGGAAAACGGGACGGTCTTTGGGACTGCAGATAACGAGTACATAACATAATTTAAAGGGGATAGTAAATTCAGATAGAGTAAGATAAAATAATTAGAAACAAAAGTAATATGTGAATATGTTTCTCGAATTGCCTTATGATTCCTCAAATTCGGGTCGTTATTTAGTTAAGATTAATTATAAACATCGACATATTTTATTTAAAATATATTGATAATATATCCTTTTAAATCAAAGCTTATAATTAATATCAAATTAGTTGTGAAAAATTGCAACGTGAAGTGATTAAAACGTGTACCTATGCCACGTATGAATGTCGATTTAATTAACAGAGAATGAGATTAAAATTTAGGTATGTTATCTTAGATGTTACATTATAATATTGTAGATAAAGCTAAAAGTTAAATACAACCCAACAGATCAAACTAAATTACATGATTCTTCAGCCAAGATGCGATCGTTGCATCGTAGATTGGAGATTGGATATCATTTCTGAGTGAGAAATAATGGGTAAAATGATATATAACACAGAACAACATTTTTCAGCTCATTGATTTGGGTCTCAATTCTGAGAGTTGGACGTGAAAGTTGCCCCAAAAATAAGAACTTCTGCATCATTCGTTTGGTCAAATTGACACAATTATTAATTTAATGGCCATACGATTTTTTTGCTCAAAGTGGCTTTTTAGCGCTTGTTCTATAGTTTTTTCTCGATAGATATTGAATAGGGAAAAAATGCGGAACAAACATGCCGGAAAAAAGTGCATCCAGGGCTTTAAAAATCGCAAAAATGTTCTGTTTGGTATTAGTATGTTCGGAATAAGTATATTCAATATTTTACTGACAGATATTTTATGACTTTCTGGGCATTTTTAAGGCGCTGGATGCAATTTTTTTCCGTTAGGTTTGTTCCGCATTTATTTTCCTATTGAATATCTACAACTTTGCTTCAGACACAAACTCTTTTGACCGAGAAAGAAATATAGAAAAAGTACAAAAAATCCAACTTGAGCAAAAAAATCGTATGGCCATTAAATTATGAATTGAGCCAACTCGACTAAACGAATGATGCAAAATTTCTTCTCTTTGGGGATACTTTCACTTCCAATTCTCAATATTTAGTCTCAAAATCATGTGTTGTACTATGTAGTGATAAAAGGCGGATTTATTTCACAAATCGAGTTCTTTATTTCAAAAAATCAAAATTAGACTGAAAAAATAAAATTAAAATAAAAATGACAACTACAATTTTAGAAAACATACTCGTATCTGATACTAAAAAATCAAATGTTGTACAGTACACCCTCCTTCCAATAAACTCGTTTGAGCTTAATTCACATCAATGTAAGCTGGCTTTAGGCTATCAACAGAAATTGTATCTTCCTTGCTTTTGATTCGAACTGTAAAGTATTTCGATTGTCTTTTGAGAACTTCATATGGACCACTATATTTGGGTGATAAAGACTTTTGCACGTTGTCATTTCTAATCCATACATGTGAACAAGTAGACAAATCTTTGAATATGAATGGTTTACGGGACGCATGGTTTGATGCTGGAGCTTTGAAAGAAATTCTGTTTGCGGATTTGAACAAAAGATTTTTTAAAAAAATCTCAAGGAAGCCTAATATTTTTACCGTAAAGATATACAGCCGGCGTTGCTCCCACATCTTCTTTAAAAAAAGCTCGCATTCCAAGTAAGACTGAAGGAAGCGTTTTGGACCAAGATGGATTATTTTTACACAGCAACCCCGTTTTTAAAGTCCGATGCATCCTTTCAACCACTCCATTTGATTACGGATGGTATGCAGTTGTAGTCACATGTTTAATTCCAAAATGTGTTGCCATTTCTCTACTATCGAATCTGTAGTTATACTTTCTATTGGAAACGCTTCAGGCCAGCGAGAAAATCTGTCAACACATGTGAAAATGTACTTGTTGCCTTTGCTCGGTGGGAAAGGCCCCACGATGTCGACATGGACTTCTTCAAATCGATTCTGAGCAGTTGGAAACTCAGAAATTTCGGTTTTGACATGCTTGGAAATTTTCCTTTTTTGACAGTCCTCGCAACTCTGGTTCCAAGTTGATACATCTTTATTTATAGATGGCCAAATATATCTTTCTGTTATTATTTTCTTAGTGATCCTTATTCGTTTTGAACGTTTTGAAAATATGTTGCCTCATCGGTTTGGGAACAAAAGGTCTAGGCTGTTTGAATGACACGTCGCAATATACTTCTATATCAGAGTTAGGAACCGTTACTTTTCTTAAGACAAATGATGAGTGTTTAGAATTTGTTAATATCTCAATCAGTCCGAGTCGTCTGTTTCTAGCATTTTCATAGAATTGAAATCTATTCATCTACACACTCTTTTCTGGAAAGACAGTCTGCGACCATATTGCTAACTCTCTCAGCCTAATTTCGGTACTGATCGGATATAAAATACAGTATCTACAGCGTTTACATGTAAAATCGGGTGTAACATTTATATGGGGGCTATATCTAAATCTTAACAGATTTTCTCCAGATTTGGTAGTTTTCTTTTACGTAATAAAAAAAATCTCTCTGCAAAATTTCGTACTGATCGGATACAAAATACGGATTCTACAGCGCTTACATGTCAAATCGGGTGTCACATATATTTGGGGGCTATATCTAAATCTCACAGATTTTCTCTATCTCTTCTCCTTTTGGGTGTTACAAACAAATGCACAAACTCATAATACCCCGGACCACAGTGTGGTGTAGGGTATAAGAATGTCGTTTGCACTATTCTCTAATATGGTCGATGTTTCGGGATATAAGGCATATAGAATATGGATCGAACATGATTCTGAATGAAGCAATACCTAAAAGGTCAAAATCAGACTATTTTTAGTTGACTTAATGGCCAATGCCCTTCTGCGAAAATAGTTGTGGCAAAGATCCAGGAAGCAGTAGTAGCAGACACTCCTACTTCATCGAAGGTCTTTCAACCTCACGATTTCCCCTCATGTTGGGTATAAAACAAAAGTATCATAAACCAAAAACTCAACAAGCATTCAATTCCGTGCGATAAATACAAAGAACTTATTTTCAAAAAACTCACTACGAAGGCAATTTTGTATATGTACAGGGTTGCCCATATTCGACGGACCCATCTGGCAACGCCATAACTAAAATTAATGGAATTAATATGTTTTTATTAAAATAAATTTTGAATATGTATATTTTATGATAAAATAATAAAAACCAGTAAGGAAAGGCAGAAAGTCGGGCGGGGCCGACTATATAATACCCTACACCTCCCTAACAATGCGATAAGGGTCATTGCCATAATAATTTTGAATAATTGGTAAATGGGTAGAAACATATTATCTAATTCTGAACCGATAATCGCTAAATTAAGCAATATGCGTTCCTAAATTGAGAAAAATCTTTCTGGAAAAGTTTAATGATCGGAAGTAAAACACAACTTCTATAGCGGTTTGATACCAAATCAGGAGGAACATATATATGGAGCTTTAATATAAATCTGAACCGATCTTCCTGAATACTCATGCATGTAAAAAGACCTCCTTCTGTTGAATTTCGTACTGATCGGATATAAAATACAGTCTCTACAGCGCTTACATGTCATATCGGGGGTAACATATATATGGAAGCTATATCTAAATCTAAACCGAGTTTCTCCGAATTTGGCAGTACTCCTTCATGTAGAAAGAAATCTCTTTTGCCGACTTTCGTACTGATCGGATATAAAGTAACATTTTTACAGCGCTCACATGTCAAATCGGGGGTAACATATATATGGGGGCTATATCTAAATCCGAACCGATTTTCTCCGACTTTGGCAGTATTCCTTCATGTAATAAGAAACCTCTCTCTGCCGAATTTCGCACTGATCGGATATAAAATACAGTTTTTACAGCGTTTACATGTCAAATCGGGGGTAACATATATATGGGAGTTATATCTAAATCTGAACCGATTTTCTCCGAATTTGGCAGTATTCTTTCGAGTAATAAGAAACCTCATTCTGCCGAATTTTGCAATGATCGGATATAAAATACAATTTCTACAGCGCTTACATGTCAAATCGGGGGTAACGTATATATGGGGGCTATATCTAAATCTGAACCGATTTCTTCCAAATTTAACAGTGTTCATTCATATAATAAGAAACCTCTGTCTGCCGAATTTCATACAGATCGGATATAAAATAAAGTTTTTACAGCGCTTACATGTCAAATCGAGGCTAACATATATATGGGGGCTATATCTAAATCTGAACCGATTTTCTCCGAATTTGGCAGTATTCTTTCGAGTAATAAGAAACCTCATTCTGCCGAATTTTGCACTGATCGGATATAAAATACAATTTCTACAGCGCTTACATGTCAAATCGGGGGTAACGTATATATGGGGGCTATATCTAAATCTGAACCGATTTCTTCCAAATTTAACAGTGTTCATTCATATGATAAGAAACCTCTTTCTGCCGAATTTCATACAGATCGGATATAAAATAAAGTTTTTACAGCGCTTACATGTCAAATCGGGGCTAACATATATATGAGGGCTATATCTAAATCTGAACCGATTTTAACCAAATTCAATAGGGATCGTCCTTGGGCCAAAAAAAAGATATGTGTAAAGTTTCGTCGAGATCGGACCATAATTGCGACCTGTACTTTGATTACAAGAATACATGCACAGACAGACAGACGGACAGACAGACAGACGGACAGACAGACAGACGGACAGACGGACATAGCTAAATCAACTCAGAAAGTGATTCTAAGTCGATCGGTATTATAAACGATGGGTCTATTTCTTCTCCTTTTGGGTGTTACAAACAAATGCACAAAGTTATAATACCCTGTACCACAGTGTGGTGTAGGGTATAAAAAGTTTGTAGTTTACTTGACCCACAAATTGTTTATGGTTAATTTTTTAAGGGTTAAACTATTTTCTTCAATGCTATCTATCTTCGTTTCTGTATGAAAAAAAACTTCTCTCTGCCAAATTGATGATCGGATGTAAAATAAAGCTTATCCGACACGTTGATACCAAATCGGAAGAAAGTATATATAGGGCATATATCTAAATCTGAAGCGATTTTCACCATCCTTGGGCCAAAAATGACACTCTTCTAAAATGCATCGCGATAGGACCGCAAATACCACTTGTACTTTGATTACAACGATACATCTACAGACTGATAGACAGACGGACATGTTTAAATCGACTCAGGAAGTGACTCCAAGTCGATGGGTCTATCTTCTCCTTTTGGGTGTTACCTCATATTCCATCACTTTAAAATGTGCCCCCTGCGCTCATTGCACAACATAAAAGTATCATATCCCACTCCACCTCAACTTTGGTATGTAATTAACATATGATGTGCATGTAATTAAAATTCTTCCATACATATAATTTACATAAATATATTTTCATTTCACAGTTTTCTTCTTTTGAGTATAGAGTTGAGCTCTGTGTTTTTTTGTTTTCTCAAAGAAATGCACGTCGTACCGCAGGTAATACACCTGTGTATATATTAAGGCGAATAAAGAAATTCTCCGCAAAAAAATATGAAATATAAAAAAAAAACTTTTTTTAAAACTCAAAGAATGGTAGAAGAACAACTGCAGACAATTTCAATTCATGATGAAAATGCATTCGTTCGCAATTTTCGTTTCATATGTATATGTTGTATAATTTGAATTGATAATTTAATACATTTGAATGAGATAAATTGAATAGGTTGACAAAAGATATTTTTTACAGTTTTTATTCATTAATTTATATAGTTATTATCGCTGTACATTATCTGCTAATTTATAATAAACTCAAAGTTAAAACTAATGTCAACAATCATTTTTTATTTCGCTGTTTCCCTATGCGGGCTTGATCTGTTATGATGTTATTTTATGATATGCTCACTGTGGAGTTGATCTGACTATCAAAAGGTTCCTTCTAAGTTTATATATCAGCTTTATTCCTTTGTGAAAATTTATAAATTTAGAGAAACAATTGTTCAAGTAAAAATAACTTTAAAAAATTTAATTTCCTCTAACAAAACGAAGCATTAAATTAATGTGTACACGATAACCTCCGAAATAGTATAAACTCCAACACAGGCAATATTAGCATTTAGTAGATAAAAACATGCCATTGCTGCAATTCACACCTGGTTAAAGTTAAAGTGTTTGACATATATCAGCGATTTGCCTAAATAACAAAAAAATAAACCTGCCTACAGTTCATCGAATAGTTTCAGTCCAACACAATTTTAGCAAATATTGAACCAAATACTCGAGCAGCAAATGTGAACGTTTACGTTTACTCCGGTCATTTACGCCTCATCGATACCATGCCAATTCCCAGGTGGCCTTTAACGTTCGCAATGTAGTTGAGCAGTAAATTGACCCATTGAGTATTCTCTGTGTCGGCGTATACGGGTATGTACAGGGTAAGGCAAAAGGAAAGTTAATATTTCGCACTTGATGCTACGATGTTTTTCTCCTAAACTATGGATGTATGAGTATATTTTGATCTGTGACCACATAAGAAATATAATTTATTATTCATCCTAAAATTATATGACGGTTTAGCCATGCTCTTCTGTCTCTCCATCAATTTCTCTGTTCAAATCAAGCTACAGGCCCCAACAATAATGCTAGGTGACCCAAATTTTGTTGAGTATGTTATTTTGTTGTTATATGTGAAATGGAATGAGGACCATATCGGTCTATGTAGTTCATATAGAAATTTCACCACCGATATTATTAATTTGGGCTATAGATGTCACAAAATTCAATCGATTGGGATGAGGTATGGCAGTATGATTTTAATTTTGCCTAGAATATTCACACAACCTGGGGTCGGCTTAGATCCATGTAGCCCCCTTACAAAGGCAGTATGATTTTAATTTTGTCTAGAATATTCACAACAACTAGGGTCGGCTTAGATCAATGTAGCCCACATACAAACGTCCCACCCAATTTTATTTCTGGATGCCTTAGAAATCACAGCTATCATCCGATTGGGCAGAATTGTATTTAGTTTTACCTAGAACCATTTATAGGGGTGTCTCATTGGTCTGCATTATATATGGCCCCCACACAATGTCCCTCCGATTTGACCTCTAGGTCTCATTGATAAATTTCAAAATTCCTAATGCTACAGCTGTTTACACTATGCAACATAATTTTTGTCGAAGGGCTGTGCATAAAATTTTCTGTTCTAATATGGAGTCCTAAACACGAAAAAAATAAATATATTAAAAAAATTCCTATTTAGTATTTGGATAAAGAAGGGATATACGTGAAAGTAAAAAAAAATGAAGTACAAATGTTAGCAATGGAACTTTAACGTGGAAACAGAAGTTTAGTTACTGTCGTTAAAAACTATTTTGTTTTTTTTTGAAAAAAATAGTTTTTTGCTGGCACGAAAAAACCTAAAAAATAGAAAAAAATCACCAAAACTTATTTGTTCCAATTTCTGAAAGCTAGCCACCTTTCGCCGAAAACAATACCTATTTGAAGAAAATCTATGGTTAAATATAGAAATTATAGTAGCAATAAGAGAATTTCATTATAATGCGGTTTTTACACCCCCACTATTGTGAACAAGGGTATATGTATAACGGATGCTGCGGGCCAAAAGTGTAACAAATCGTTGGAGTGACCTAAGAAACCCCAGGAATATTTGGCGGAATTCGGTTTTGGGCCATTTTATGTTATTTTAGCAATGTCCGTCAGCCTGTCCGTCTGTCTTTCTGGTTGGTGCGCACAATAACTTTCGACAGTATTAACCGATTGACTTCAAATTTGGTATGTGTCAGGCTACGGTCAAAGATAGACCACGTTGGTCTACGCCTTAGAGTAGCTCCCCCACGACCGGTCAAAATTTAGTGAAATATTGATTATCTTGTAGATTCTATATTACTAATCTGAATCTTTTAGAATTCCACAGATAGTACTAGTTTCTTAGTCGCTATCATCTTGGGAAAAATGAAATTACGACGCCCCTTTTGATAACTCCCATACAAATGGACCATTTTGCTCAAAAAGTTAACGGCTTATGAATTTGATTAAAGTCCACAGAAATACTTGAAATTTTGCGAAGTGTAATGCTTTTATAGTACCTAGAGTCCCGTTAAAAATATGCATTATTGCCACACCCCTTTTGGTAGCTCCTGAACAGAATGGCCAAAATATTTTTTTTACAATATGGGCCATAATTTGTATATTTATACCAAGATCATTTTTAAGTAGACATTGTTGTTTCGTTTGTCGCATTTAAGAAAATTAAAAAAAAATATTTAAATTTTTTTTTCAATTTTTTTCTAATTATTTTAACTATTATTTTATTAATTATTTTCTAACTAAACCACAATCTCTATGTGAACGTAATATTCCCAATATTTGTTGTTCTCATAATTTTCTCTCATTTAAAGGTTATCACGGCCTCGCCGGAAAAAATGTTGTGCAATTACTGAAGGCATCTTCCATGAAAATTGGAATTTAAAACAAAACTAAACTTATATATCGCTCACTTACTTCAAGACTGTGGTAATTCAAAATTGAAAATTGTCTAGATATGTAATAATTATCCGAAATATGATTGTTTACTTATAAACTAAATTTCGTTCAGACTAATTTATGGATATTTACAAAATTCGCATTTCTGTAACACAACCTCAAAATTTTTCAATTTTGAGTTATAACAGTCTTGAAGAAAGTGAGCGATATATACATATATAAAATTGTTGTGTGGCTGACTGAATAACTGACTGACTGACTGATCATCGCCCAGCCCAAACGGCCGAAGCTATAATCAAGAAATTTGGTGGAAGGGTAGTCCTTGGGACGTACATAGACGTGCAATAAGACGGGATATTTCGAAATTCGTACTATTTATTAGCCGCACAATGGAACAAAAAGGGATATATAAGGTACCACCGCCAAATCTAAACGGAATAAGCTAGAATTGTGAAATTTGGTGTGATGTTATTCTTATGAGGTAGACTCAGAAATTGACAGGATTTTACGAAGTTCGAACATTTACGCACACAGTGGCGTAAAAAGGGATAAATATGGTACAACAGCCAAATCGAAATGGCAAGAGCTAGAATCGTGAAATTTGGTATGAGAGTAGCTCTTGGGACCAAAACTAGAACAAGGAGCGATTATTTTGAAAATGTTTGGTTCACAGTCGAACAGATAGAGATAAAAATGGTACCACCTCCAAATTTGACGCCCAGAATTAGAATGGTGAAAATTTTTAATCAGTTTTTATGTATTCGTACTTTTAGGGGCACAGTGGGGCACAGAGTGTAAAATATTGTACAGTGGTTTAAAAATGTTAAACATGGTCCCATGGTCCATGGGTAGCTTTAGTAGCATAAACTAGAGATAAGAAGTGATTTTTAAGAAATTCTAACTTTGAGAGGCACAGTGGTGTATAACGGGTTTATTATCGTGCATTAGCGAAAAATGTATAAATCTGGCAAAATTGGAAATTAAACTTGAGATATAAAGTGTTATCATGCCTTTAAGAGCATAGTGGGTCAAAAACATTAAATATTGAATAGTGGGCAAAAATGGTACATTGGATAACATTTGGTTGAATTTGGTACAGTGGGCAAAAATAGTTATAAAGGGTACGCCATCTAACGTTTTTTCTTCAACTAGTGCTTATTTCGTGAATGGTAACACTTAGCTCATGTCTGATTTGACAGATAATTAGTTTTATCCTTCCGCTGAACGAATATGGTTGTGTATACGCTTGAACAACGCTGGGAGCGATCGACTTACAGAAGATGCCGATTTTGCCAAAAAAATCATCTTTTCAGATGAAGCTCATTTTGATCTTGGCGGGTATGTAAACAAGTAAAATTGTCGCATTTGGGGCACAGAAAACCCGCACGCATACATTGAAAAGCCGATACACCCAAAACGAGTCACTGTTTGGTGCGGATTTTGGTCCAGAGGCATAATTGGGCCATTTTTCTTCGAAAATGAGCAAGGAGTGGCCGTTACAGTGAATGGCGATCGTTATCGGGCCATGTTGAACGAATTTTTGTTCACAAAAATTTAAGAGGAGGATATTGGCAACATTTGGTTTCAACAGGACAGCGCTACGTGCCACACAGCCGAAGCTTCACTCGATGTTTTAAAAAAAAAGTTATTTGGCGGACCCTTTATATAGTAAAGTGTGACAAAATGGTTTAAATTTGGTACAGTGGGGCAAAAATTTACACGCAAAGAAAGGATTTCGTTTCTGCGAAATGAAGTTTTAGACAACTGCAATTCTCGTTTGCAGGAACTGAAATTTCGTTTGTTGTGACAGAAATTTTTTTGCGTAAACAATTGTTTATTTTAACCAAAATAAATTTCAGTCGTCGTAAACAGGAATTGTAGTTGTCTAATATTTTGTTTCGCATAAACGATTTTTTTCTTTGCGTCTATTAAATGTGATAGTGTGGGGCCAAAAGGGTTAAATATGGTACAGTGTGACAAAAATGATAAACTATATGTACACTACAGTGGGGGCATACATGTGTTAAATATTATACAGAGCAAACAGGGTTAAATATGGGACAGTGGAGTAAAAAGTTTTAAATATGGTACATGTTAGCAGGTTAAAGGGTTAACTATTGTACAGTGGGGCACAAATAGGTAATTGTGGCTACGTGGGACAAAATGAGTTAAATATGGTACAGTGGGACAAAAATGGTTAAGTAAGGTACATTGTGACAAAAATGGGTAAAGTGGGGTACAAACAGTTATATATGGTAACGTATGGGTTAAATATGCTACAGTAGAGCAAAAAGCGTTCACTGTGGAACAGTGAGGTAAAAATGTGTTAACTATGGAACAGTGGGTCAAAAATGGTTAAATATATTATACAGTAGGACAAAAAGTGTTGCATATTTATGATTCAGTGAACCCAAAGGTAAAAGGTGTTCAATAAGTAAAGTGTGGCAAAATAAAAGAAAAAATCAGTAAATTTAAAAGTGTTAAATGTAATATAGTGGAGCATAAAGCGTTGAATGTGGTCCCAGAATTCGAAGATGGCTCTTACAATATTAACCAAAGCTAAGAATTTTTTTTTTTCGAAATAACTGTACTTCTATAAAAATCGTGGGGAAAAATAAGTTAAATAAGATACGGTATGTTAAAAAGTTAAATATAGCACAGATAGGGGCACTGTGGGGCAAAATCGATTAAACATTGTACAGTAGTGAAAAATTGGTGAATTAGGCCACATTGGACAAAAAGGTTAAATGTGGTACAATGGAACGATTAATTTTAGCTTTTTAAATTCGTACCTTTATACACACTGTGGAACAAACATGGTTTTACATTTTACCAGGGTGCGAATGTAGTTATCTGTATATATAAAAATGAAATGGTGTTCGTTGGTCCTCGAAAATATGAAATATTTCGAATTTTATAGTAGCAAAATTCTCAAAATTGGGTATGTGTGACCTTGGTTCCAGTACACCTTATGTAGTTGAAAACTAGTGTGATAGTGTTAGTTGACATTAGCGTGACATCGCCCATCTAACCTGAAACTAAAATATGATATATTATGAGTATTATTGCGGTAAGAGTCTCCAAATTTGGTATATGTGACATTGGTACCAGTATGCGTGATGGAACGATAAAATGGTGTGACAGTTATAGTGGGTGTGGCACCGCCCACACAACCTGAAATTTACAAATACTATATTTTGAGTACTATTGCAGTAAGTTCGGCGATACTTAGTATTTGTGGTACCACCCACACTACAACAAATTCAGAACTGCAATATTTTGATTGCCATTGGACCAAAATTCTCGAAATTTAGTATGTGGAACCAGATCGAGTGCTGGAGCAAGAAACTGGCGTGATAGTAACAGTGGGCGTGGCACCGCCCACACAACGTGAAATGTGAAACATGACATCTGCATATTTAATATATCCTGCACTATTGCAGCTAGCCTGTGAAAACGCGTGTGTAACCTTCCAATCAAAACCAATGATTGTACCAAAAACTGGCATCGTATTAAGAGTGAATTTCAAAATTCTATATTTCGATCACTATATCAGCCATGGTTTCGCAGTTTGGCTGTCTGGCCTTGGTACCAGTAGGGGTCATGGAGCTACAAACAGGAACGATGGAAACAGTTGGCATGACACCACCAAATAGTATTGCTGCGGTATCTTTGCAAAAGAGAGTGATAAGGGTGTGGCGCCGCCATTACAACCCGAGATGTAAATTTGAAAAATTTCCAATATCATTGCAGGACAGTTTTGAACATTTGCATGAAAATACTGTCGATGGACAAAGTACTCAAAACGTAATATAGAGAGGCGTTGCACTCATCCTCTTGAAGTTTATAGTGGATGCTGTTGATAGCACTCTACGGAATCTGATTAAAAAGCTGATGAGTGTAAGTATCTGTGCATACGACACGCTTGCTGAAAACGAAATAAGTGGAGATCATTATATCTTGATTGACGCTTGACCAAGTGTGTTTAGTATTCAAGTGCCTTCAAAGTTAGCACGAGACTCAACAAAATTGGGAGATATCGGATTAGTGGGCGCATGCGGCATCGTTATAGAAAAAATAAATACTGATAGCATTATTGCACTAATTGGTATAACTGTATTTCACAGCAATCTACAGGGTCCGCCAAATAACTTTTTTTTTTTTTTAAATGGGCGCAAAACGTCGAGTGTATCTTCGGCTGTGCGACACGTAGCGCCGTCCAGTTGAAACCAAATGTTGCCAATATCCTCCTCTTCAATTTTTGTGAACAAAAATGGACCAAAATCCGCACCAAACAGTGACTCGTTTTGGGTGTGTCGGCTTTTCAATGTATGCGTGCGGGTTTTCTGTGCCCCAAATGCGACCATTTTGCTTGTTTCCATACCCGCCAAGATCAAAATGAGCTTCATCTGAAAAGATGATTTTTTGGCAAAATCGGCATCTTCTATAAGTCGATCGCATTCAAGCGTATTTTTCAAAGTTCAAGCGTATACACAACCATATTCGTTCAGCGGAAGGATAAAACTATTTATCTGTCAAATCAGACATGAGCTAAGTGTTACCATTCACGAAATAAGCTCTAGTTGAAAAAAACGTTAGATGGCGGACCCTATATATGCCCCAACAGAGAATGAGCGATGGTGATTTGACGGGCATTGCACTATACGAAATTTGTGCATTTAAGTGCAATATGGATACACCGATTACACTGCCCTAATATCAAGAGTGTCAACATATCATATGGTTCTATTTCACTGAAACGCACTTTGAGGGCAGCTAAGCGCACCGGGTCAGCTAGTTGGAACATAAAATAGAGGAAGGCAGCTAACATGTGATCCAAAAAATTGTTTTTCAACATTCAGAGATACAATGGGGAAAGGGATAATTATTGTATCTTGATGTCAGGGTAACTCTCGGAACATTAAATGGAACAATAAATGAAACGGGGGTTCGTATTTTATCATATGAAAGTAATCAAATCTACTTCATTTTGCACCTTAAGTACTAATTATGTAATTTTGAAAGAAAGGGGTGTAACTAATTTTGAGTATCCTAAGTATAAAATAAAAAAAGGATGGGGGCAGCGAAGCACACCGGGTTAAAACTTGTGTTTCATTAAATAGTATGCTTCAATCTACAGAAAAAAAATTAGGTTTCGGACACAACAAAAACATAGTGTAACCTATAGCATTTTGAAAATGTTCTCCAAGTGCTATTGTTAGCTTTTTCTTAAATTTTGTTAACAACAATTAAAACCAAAACCCAAAAAAAATTTTTTTTTCTACTATTAAAACTTGTTTTTTTCATTTTTGTCTACAACTATATTATTTATTTATTTTGCTCGTCTTTTCCTTCAATAACTTTGTGTTCTACTAGTGGGATGTGACTTGTTTATACATAAAAATCAAATAGCCTTCAACTTTTTCTAATACAATTTGTTCATCTCATCGGCGGTTTCAAAGATATCTTACAAGACATTGTGAAAAATCCTATTTTTTGAGAATATTTTAATAATTTGAAAAATATCTCAAAAGCTTCATAAAAACATCGAAAAAAGCACAACCATTATATTTGTATTATTTTATCGTAAAGTCTTATCGATCATGAATAAAATGAGACCATTCTGAAGAAAATCGATGCATAATCTCCAAAAAATTATTCTTATTTTTAGTTTATGTTTTTAGATCTACCATCATAGCCAATATCACAAAATGTTTATTTAATAAATGTCCTATTTACCCCATTTTACTTCCAAATTATTGAATAACCATAGCTTGCAATAGTGTATTAAAATTGTTTGAAGCAGTTAAGACATTTACCAAAACCGCACCCTGTAGTTAACTATACATGAGCTTCTCTATTTGTATCTGAAAGATAAAATGTCGATGTGTTTGTGTGTTTGTGAAATGGCAAATGTTAAATGATCTAAGCCTGGAAAGTGCATCATCGTCTATCACATGCTTAGTTTGCTGAGTCAATCATTTGTAAAATTTATGTTGCCTTCAATAGGAAAAATGACATCGCATCGGAGGTGAAACGACACAACGGAGGTTCCGGAGGTGCAACTATAGACACAGACGACGACACGCATACACAGGGCAAACGAACCATGGGTGGTTGTTCCGGCCAACTAGTCTCCGTACGGCTGGACAGGTCGAGGGTAAGATGTAAACGAACATGTTTACATGAGAACATACCTGAATGAATGAAAGAATGAATGTGTGTGTCTCTGTGTGAGACTTCTTTGGAGCAGGGTTAACACCCTGTATATATAAAATGGCATTGCCATTCCAAATCAATGCACATTTAGACTTTGAAAAGGATATTCCAGCGAAATGTGTGTGAACATACCGGCAAATGAATAAGAGTAATTGAACCAGGGCACTAGTGTAGGGTACAGAATTTCTACTCATATACTCGTAGTTAAAAAACTGTAAAATGCAGAACTTTTCTACTTCCTGCCCTCATTAAACCGCACTCCTTATACAAATCCTCTGAGTTTTCTAAGGAAATTGCCTGTATCTTTCTCATTCACGAAGAAACGAGCAAAAGACTCAAAAGGTTAAATTGCAAAGATATCTCCGAATGGAGACAGTTAATTTAGTTTTTTTTTCTTCTTCTGTAGTTTCTTTATCCTTCACTAGGTAACAGTTAGTTTCCTTCGTTTTTCTGTGAAAGGAAAATGGCCACAAATCTGTAAAGAAATGTTTTCAGGATATGTTTGTGCAACGACACGTCATTTAGTTTTCGCTCTCTCTTTATTCCGCTTTATTCTGCGACACGGTATCCTTAGATTTCTTTCTTTGAAATACTCCATGAAATGTACCATTAAAGACGACCGGATGTCCGTTGAAATGTTAGAATTTCTTTTTTCACAACTCTGATTTACATTACGTTTGCGACATGTTTCGCATTAACAGATAAAAAGGCGAAGAAGATAAGAAGTGATGACACAAAATAGGGGAAACGAGACCGCAATTCTTTAAAGGTAAGTCAACGTGTTTTGAATGAAAAATAACAAAAGGGTAGAAATTTTCCAAATAAATTTTTAAATGATTTCTGTTTATATAAATTCGTCATACATTTTGATTAGTATGACCTAAAGTTTGTTAAGGCGGGTAAACATTTTTTTCCTAATCATGCATATGTCATAAGAAAATCGGTTAAGATTTAGCTATAGCTCCCATATATATGTTTCGTCCGATTTTGCTCTTTAGTCCTGTAGAAGCTGTATTTTACATCCAATCATTTTGAAATTTAGAATGGTAGAGTTTCTTGATCCATGCACCAACACTACCGAATTTGGAGAAAATCGGTTAAGATTTAGCTATAG
This sequence comes from Eudasyphora cyanicolor, assembly GCA_963930755.1. NCBI lineage: Eukaryota > Metazoa > Arthropoda > Insecta > Diptera > Muscidae > Eudasyphora > Eudasyphora cyanicolor. The sequence continues at coordinate 35,759,546 of OZ005737.1, read as the reverse complement.
CTCCCATATATATGTTTCGTCCGATTTTGCTCTTTAGTCCTGTAGAAGCTGTATTTTACATCCAATCATTTTAAAATTTAGAATGGTAGAATTTCTTGATCCATGAACTAACACTACCGAATTTGGAGAAAATCGGTTAAGATTTAGCTATAGCTCCCATAAATATGTTTCGTCCGATTTTGCTCTTTAGTCCTGTAGAAGCTGTATTTTACATCCAATCATTTTGAAATTTAGGATGGTAGAGTTTCTTGATCCATGAACCAACATTGCCGAATTTTAAGAAAATCGGTTAAGATTTAGCTACAGCTCCCATATATATGTTTCGTCCGATTTTGCTCTTTAGTCCTGTTGAAGCTGTATTTTAACTAATACTACCATTCTACTTTGAAATTTAGAATGGTAGTATTTCTTGATCCATGAACCAACACTACCGAATTTGGAGAAAATCGGTTAAGATTTAGCTATAGCTCCCATATATATGTTTCGTCCGATTTGGCCCTTTAGTTCTATAGCAGCTGTTTACATCCAATCGTTTTGAAATTTAGAATGGTAGAGTTTCTTGATCCATGAACCAACATTGCCGAATTTAAAGAAAATCGGTTAAGATTTAGCTATAGCTCCCATATATATGTTTCGTCCGATTTGGCCCTTTAGTTCTATAGAAGCTGTATTTTACTTTCAATCGTTTTAAAATTTAGAATGGTAGAGTTTCTTGATCCATGAACCAACATTGCCGAATTTGAAGAAAATTGGTATAGATTTAGCTATAGCTCCCATATATATGTTTCATTCGATTTGGCTCTTTAGATCCAATCGTTTTTATACCCTACACCACACTGTAGTACAGGGTATTAATTAAGTATAAAATGTCCCAAAAGTAAATTTATGTAAACAATTTATACATGAATTACAAAATTTATATATCAGAGTTATTCAATATTACGAGAGTGGTGTAGGGTATTATATAGTCGGCCCCGCCCGACTTTAGCCTTTCCTTACTGGTTATATATATAGAAGATAGAATATATCCCTCAATATACACAAAACAAGTTTCTGGCCTTCGACACAAACAAATTTTTGGTCTCCGACAACTTTTCCTTAGGAAAATGTGATCTCTGGAAACTTTTCCTTAGGAAAATGTGGTCTCCGACAACTTTTCCTTAGGGAAAGGTGGTCTCCGACAACTTTTTCTTAGGAAAAGGTGGTCTCCGACAACTTTTTCTTAGGAAAAGAAGGTCTCCGACAACTTTTCCTTAGGAAATGATGGTCTTCGACAACTTTTCTTTAGGAAAAGGTGGTCTCCGACAACTTTTCCTCGGGAATAGGTGTTCTCCAAAAACTTTTCCATAACAAAAGGTGGTCTCTGACAACTGTTCCTTAGGAAAAACTGGTCTCTGACAACTTTTCTTTAGCAAAAGCTGGTCTCAGCCAACTTTTCTTTGGAAAAAGCTGGTCTCTGACAAACTTTCCTTATAAAAAGCTGGTTTCTGACAACTTTCTCTTATGAAAATATGGTCTCTGACAACTTTTGCTTATGAAAAGCTGATCTTTGACAACTTTTCCTTAGGAAAATGTGGTCTCTGACAATTTTCCCTATGTTTCCTCCGACAACTTTTCTATAGGAGAAGGTGGTCTCTGACATCTTTTCTTTAGGAAAAGGTGGTCTCTGACAACTTTTCATTAGGAAAAAATTGGTCTCTGATAGATTTTCTTTATTCGTTCCTTTCGATTTTTGATCTATGAATGAATTATGCGCATTTTAAGATTATCACTCCTCCATCTTCCAACTCCTTCTTTGAATAGGCCTTGATGATAAAGTGAAGCTAAGTACCTTGTTAAGTGAAACGAATCCAATTATTCCAATTTATTATCGCAATGCCCCTTTTCGCATTGTTAGGGAGGTGTAGGTTATTATATACTGGGCCCCGCCCGACTTTCATGGCGATTTATTTTCTGCAAGAAAGTGCAACATTTTCGTTGCCCTTTTCCCGATAACTGGACTTCTGTTATTTTGGAATTTTGAAGTTAAAGCAAAGATCAATTCGAGGGACTACATCAGTTATATCTAAAAAGTGCAAAAATTTTTCAGAATTTCACGTAGACGGGGCAACATTTTTTTCAGAATCGAAATCACCATTAGTCATTCCTTACTGGTTACAATATGGCTCATAAACTTTCAAACTTTCAAAAAATGAGACAAACCAAATTTTTTGTTTGTTTCCTTTCCGCAAAAAAAATTTTTTTTTAAAAAAATTAAATTTTTTCTTAATCATTCAGAATTAATTTGGTTTAAGATCATTTGTTTCATTTACATTCTGTCTATTGCAAAAATGTAAGAATTGACTGCGCAGTTTCGTTAGACACCACTCTATTGTCGTCGAAATTCAAAGCAATAGTATGTGGTATGTCTTGATATATTTTCTAATTGTTATATCGACAGTTACTAAAGTTTCGTTTCTATGCGAACAAGTTTTTTGGCAATTCTAGATCTCATAATTTCCTTTAATTTAAATGGTATCTCGGCTTTATGAGGCTTATACTTCAAAAATATAGTCCAAATACTAAAAGAAAAAAAAACTTTATCATAAAAAAATTTTTTGATTTCATAAAATCAATCTACACAAAAAAATGTTGGCTGTCGTCATGTCCTGTCCTTTTACGAAGGTTTACACAAAGCTATTATTCCGGTAAAGACGATTCCTAATCAATATAAACTGTTTTAATCGATGCTTTCATGTAGTCCCGTGTTCTGTGGGTTCCTACCATAGTCTTAAACATGTTTCAGAAGCCACATTTTACATCTGAAATTCGTATTATTTCGCCAAAAACAATTTCTGATCTAAACGGAGTATATCGTTTCAATATTCCATTGATAGAGTTACGTTAATATAACTATACTTTATTTTGTTCCATAATTCAATTAATTACATTTGTTTTGACTATTTGTAGTTTAATTTCGAGGAAAACAATTTCTGGGGAAAATTTAGCACATCTGAGCATTGGACTGGTCTTCAGGTTGTGTATTCAAATCATCTGAAAATTGTACCTGAAATTTAATTGAACTCATTTCTATATACATATTAGAGTACCTTCATCGGTATTCATCATACCTCTTGAAACTTACTTTTGCCCCATCCAACTGCTGTAACATTCTGGACCCATCGTAATCGTTTAAATGAACACATCAGTTGGTCATTTAAGACCAATAGAAAAATTTTTGTGTGAAAACTTTTTCCATGACAACATTTCGAAACACATGTGTTTTCCCCAACTTAGACTCATTCACAATCGATGGTAAGAGTTTTCAAAGTCTTTTAGTCTTCCGCCCTTAAGCATTCTCAAGCAACAAAAAGAAGAAGGCAATCAGCCTTCTTTCTTTCGAATGCAGCAAAGTGTGCTTGAAAACTTCTTCTTCTACTACTTGGGTATGTTTTTGTTGTTAAGAAACAAGCCGACAGACAGACATACTCGTACATATGGACGGACAGAGTGACAAAACAAACAAAAAGCCTGGTGCAAAGTACTTTTTGTATGACTTGCTCTATATGGCAAATTTGAAAATAACTATTTAGTAACAGATAAAAGAAGACGATGATGATAAAGACTTTCTGCTTCTTCTTCATATTTTTCGTTTTGGTGTTGTGTTGTTAACAAGGTCTTTTAAAGAGCACAAAAAGGCCGACACATTTTTAGACATACGAGTACGTACATATGTATGTATGAAGACGTTCTATAAAGTCAGAAAGTATATATGTGTAAATACCAACAAACAGGGACCAATACAAGCCTTTAATAGGGTAGCCTGAGGAAATCAAAAGCGCCCACCTTAACTATAGCTTACAAAACATTTTGTTGTTTACCATACGAGCTTTAGGTATAACCACATATATGTATGTACATGTATCTCCCGATTTTTTTAGTTAATATCTTCAATTAATCTTTGACATTAATACATTTTCAAAATCGTTCTACCTTAATGTATATGTTCTCATAAGAAAGGACATTCACACCAACTTGTATGCACACTGCTGTATATATGTATTTGTCTTCAACTGCAGTAGCTGTTCACACAGTCAGACATTTGTTTTGCTGAAGGCACGGAAGAAAGTCTAGCCTACCATAAAAACCCAACAAATAATATTTAAGAAGTTGTAATGATTCTTAGTAAAATTAATGAACATCTATACTCGTATATATAAAAGAGAATGTGTGTTTGTTTGCACCGTATAGACAACTAAACGGCTAGACCGATATTCTTGAAATATTCACAGAATGTACATTAGGGTGTCCCTTATATGACAAAAAAAAATTATTTTCCTTATTTTGAAACGCATTCCCTCCAAATGTTTTATATGTGCAAAAACCAACTTAAATATCAAATTTCGTCATTCTACGATGATTGGAACAGGTGCCGACAGAGTGTTTAATATTTTAGAAAAGTCTGTTTTCTCGCAAAATGTAATAAAAAAAGTAATGTATTTATTAAATTATATAGAAAATATACAACTATTAGCCAGGGAATATTCTCTTTAGAGTCCGTTTATTACAGTTTGGATACAGATTTCGGTGTTCTTGTACACATCGCATCAGGAATTGTTTTTGCTCTTCATCAGCCGTGATAAGCCCGTGAAAATCTTGAATTAGCTTGACAGCTCTCTCAGCGGTGTCATTTACTACCTTCGGATGACATACTTTCCTTTAAGCAGGATTATTTTCCCAAAAAGACACATTTATCTGGAGAAAACTGTCATCAATTTGTAGTCGAGATAATAATTTTTTGCTCCTCTTTGACACAAATTCGTCTAGCGTTTTATCTGCAAAACAATAATTAAAATAGTCGAAAGATTAAAGTACAAAAGGTAATAATGCTATAATATATGAAACATACCATACAATGAGTCTGATAATTCTTCCTTCGTTGGGATGTATCGTTTTCGAAAATCTTCGAAGTGATCTCTGTTCAAATTCGCAGCAATTTTCTTCTTTGTTTGGATACAAACTTCGTCGTCAAATAATGACAAAATGACAGCTTCCTCATTTAAATACCAGAGGTGGCGGCTGAATTTTCTGATAGCTGCTTTTGATACTGCAAAGTCGAATTTTTCGTAGTCTTTTAAAGTTTTTAAAAAGCTTAAATCTTGATTAGGTGCTTTTACCGCAATAGTGCATTCGAGCCAGGGTTTTACATAAGATGTCTCAATAAAAAAGCAAACTCCTTTTATGGCTTCTTTGTCTTTTACGGTAATTTGGAACTGAGACTGAAGCAAGCATATTTTCAAAGAGTAAATCGCTTTTGACATCCATCTAGCATGATACATAGCTGCAGGAGGTCTGATTTTTATAATATTCTCCGAATCTCCTCCTAAAAACACTATGCATAGTTCAATCAGTTAGCGCTAATCATCTCCTATACAATCTTGGTCCAGTTTCCCTCGGTAAAACTTTATCAAAGATGTAATTTTTGATTCCGAAAAATGTTGTGTTATTAAATCGACTTGCAGTTCAATCATGGTAGAATTTATATTTTCCAGCTGTTTCTAAAGTTTGTGAAGAGCGGAATATCTGGGCTACTGGAAACTTGCGTTAGCTTGGTTTCGAATACAGTTTTGAGAACCAATTCATAAACATGATGACGGCAAGCTCCACTGAAGCGTCCTGTATTGGATGCTGTTGTATCACAACACATTATTTGCAACTTGTCATTAAAGTGCCAATCAAAGAGCGCGTTCGATATGGCTTTTCCCTGAACCTTTCCTTTTGAACTCTCTATTTTTGGCACAGCGAGGAGTTGTTCTTTGTTGCCAAATGAGACAAGAATTGGCAATCGTTCTTCCTTTAAACTTCTTACATCTAAACCTGGCAAAAGCTTTCCATCCCAATGTACAGTAACTACATCAGGCACGTTGTTCTGGAAGTCCATTTTTATAGTTCCTGCCTGTTTTTTCGGCTCTGGGTACGTATTCGTTGAATTGAAGACTTATTTATAGGGAATTCATCGCTACTCAGACCCAATGCTTCTATGACTGCTTGAAGCACATAAACCGTGTCTCGAATGCTAAGCTGATAAAATGCATTCTTCCTCTTTTCGCACTTGTCCCGGACTGGGGTGTAGTGACACAAAGTTTTTACGAGTTGTCTTCTGGGATCACAGTTTCTTCTTCTGAATCTTGTAAGTCTAGAAAGCTCTGTAACAAAGTCGGCGCAGTTTCCAAAGAATTGTTTTGGTTTAATTTCCTTTGCCGGTCGACCTGGCTCCCTCTGTTTTATTAGAAATTTTGTATCTTCTTCAATTCTCATTTTTTCCAAGGCAGCGGCATGTGCAATGTCAAATAAATTATCGAGAGCTTTTTCAAAGCAATTTTCACGACGTTTATAAAAATTTTTGTTCTTTTACAATTTGTTTGTAGCTCCCTCCAAACATGGTACAAGTCGACAAGTTTTTTAACGCAATTGGGTAATGCCTGTGTAGATGTACAGGCGTCGGTGCAAATAGGGTACATGAATTTTCGATATATCAAGTGGGCGTGGCCCCGCCCATATATGTCAAATTTTGAAATTGAGATATCTTACACAATTTGTTAGCGAGAGTGCTGTACCTTTGTGCATATGTATATGATGGTATCCTACGTAATTGGTCTAAGAATGGGCGTTTTCCAATAAGAGTGATATAATTTCTTTGAAAAAAAAACACTTATTGTTAAGGAAATTTAAAAGCTCTTATTTAATGTGAAGTACAATCGATACAATTAAGTTCTAAATAAAACGTCACTCAAATGGCCTCCACGACTTCTTCTGCAGGAACGAATTCGATGAATGCAATTTTCGAGCACTTTTTCCGCTAAATCAAGTCGTTTGTCATGAATGGCATGTTCAATATTGGCTTGTATAGCCTGAAAAGAGTCTGGTTTATTTCGAAAGACCAATGACTTCAAATAACCCTAAAAGAAATAGTCTAATGGTGTTAAATCACAACTTCTTGGAGGCCATTCAATATCACATTTTGTTGAAATAATCCGGAAAGTATCTTTTTTTTGGATTAAAAAAAAAGTGACATAGCATCATTTTTAAATGTGAACGGAAAGTTTATTTTTGCTCTAACTCCTTAACGGTACGTCGGATCGGGAATCAGTCAATGGAAAAAATATAGCTCTTAACGAGAGCTAAAATATTTATTTAAAATATATATGGTTTTCATGGAATTAAAAACAAGTAAAAGCGTTAAGTTCGGCCATGTCGAAACTTATATACCCTCCACCATGGATAGCATGTAACCTCACAAAATAACTCAAACCTAAAGAAAATAACACCGAAAAAAAACAAAAATATAGTAGATGAGGACAGTAGGAATCACAACAAGTTAGATGCTATATATGGGAGCTATATCTAAATATGGACCGATATGGCCCATTTGCAATCCCAAACAACATGCAACTATAAGAAGTATTTGTACCAAATTTGATCAACCTAGCTTTATTATTGCGGACTGTACCATGATTACCACAGACGGACGGACGGACGGACGGACGGACAGACAGACGAACATGGCTAAATCGTCTTAGAATTTTACGACGATTAAGAATATATATACTTTATGGGGTCTCAGATCAATATTTAGAGGTGTTACAAACGGAGTGACAAAATGAATATATACCCCATCCTATGGTGCATGGTATAAAAATGGACATAGCGCACGAAATGTTGCAATTGGAGAAGGATTATTTTGATAATACTGGGTTTTCCAACAAGAGGTGTTATTTTGAATCACCCGGTATTTCGGTAGCTGTCACTTTTGAAGCTTTTATTCTTTGACATTTGACAAGTAGAAACTACGCCATTACTAAAAATGGAACGATATACGATTCAACAACGCATTGAAATTATTAAAATTCGAAAATCATCGAAAATTCGGTGGCTACGTCAACAAGCAAAATTGTCGCATCTGGGGCTCGGAAAACCCAAGAGTTATTGTTGATAAGCCTCTCCATCCTCAACGTATGACTGTTTGGTGCGGCTTATGGTCCGGCGTGGTCATTGAACCTTACTTTTTCGAAAATGAGGTTGGATCAACAGTTACGGTGAATGGATTGCGCTATCGAGAGATGATTAATGATTTTTTATGGTCGGAGTTGGATGGTATAGATGTGGACAACGTTTACTTTCAACAAGACGGCGCTACGTGCCACACAAGCAACGAAACCATTGCTCTGTGACGGGAAAAGTTTCCGGGCTGTGTTATCTCTCGTAGTGGTGATCACAATTGGTCACCGGGATATTGTGATTTAACACCTTGCTACTTCTTCCTTTGGGGCCACGTGAAAGATAAGGTCTACGCCAACAGCCCAGCGTCGATTCAAGACCTCAAAGATAGAATTCGTGAGGCTATCGAGGACAGCCACTTTGCGATTTGATTATGAAAATTTAATGAAAAGGATATGGTCCTGTAAGAGAAGTCGTGGTGGCCATTTGGCTGATGTTCTTCTTCATTATTAACGGCATACCTTCCTCTTTATTATGAAATAAACATCCGATAATTTACCTCAAAAAATTACATTTTTCTTTGAATACCAAAATAACACCTCTTGTTGGAAAACCCTTTAAAAGTGAATAATTTGTAAACCTTGTTCTTGCGTATATCTCTCCATGATGAAATTTTAAACACTACACTGAATACAATGAAAAACATGTGGCAGATGTTGATATATTACAAATGGCCGAAACCTCACTTCAAAATCATAACATCCCTATTGGAAACCCCCTTTAGTTGTACTTCAGATGTTTTATCAACCTTCTCTTTTTATTAAAATATGAATTTATGTAAAATTTCCGATTTTGAGATTTTACACAAAATATCTGTAAAATTTCGTTCCTCTGTAAATAACACTGTGGACCAAAATTAAACTTTTTCGGAAATTATAAGGTTCGGACAACGGATTCTGATAGAGGGGAAAAATAATATAGGTGTATCAGCGTTTTGAAAGTTTGCGTATGCAGGCCATTTCAATAAAATAAATGTTTATCTTTTGTACATTCTTATGATGAATCGGCATCGAATCCGTGTGATTCTTACATTTTAGGAATAGGATCATTAGATCACTCTGAGGAACATTTTTGTTGGAAATTTTTTAAAAATGCAAACATTACAAATTATTATGGGGCTTTCTTTAATTTGTAGTCTGCCTTTTGAGGCTTAATTTAATTTATTTTCTACTTTTTTGGGCTTATTTTCATCTAAAAATTTGAAAACAGGAGAAGCTACGCATAAAAAATTTGCTCTAATCTAATAATGTCTGCTGGGCTCGATAAAAACCGCATGGGTGTGTTTCGCTGCACACAAGTCGTCGTAACCCATGAGATCTATAAATTTGTACACAAAACAAACAAACCAGAAGTCTTGAAAACTGTTGTTGAAGTTTCGAACACACTTTTCATATATGTGCCAAAGTATGCAGTAGAAAATCTGTCGAAGATGTTCGTTGTTTTAAAAGGGAGAATGTCCTCTCTTGTTTTTTTTGTGTGTGACTTATAATCTTTAAGTAATTTAAAAATAAATCTAGTATTAAGGTATGCAAAGTTGAGGAATGGACATTTTCGATTGGATTCTGCAAACATATGTTAAATGTACTATACATAACTTTGTCTGAAAGTAGCAATCAGAATTATAAGAACTTCCTCCACATAAGTCTAGTGTAGATTTGTACTTTCACAGCCTTTGTTTAAAAACAATCAGGCTCTATGCGAAACCGATCTGAGAAATCCCATTTCCTTTCAATTAGTTTTGGTATTGTATCTCATAAATTTGAGTGTGAGAATTTTTGAAGTGTGAGAATCTTCATATCACGTCGAAGGCTTTTAGCCCTGTTGCAATTACGATTGAGGTTTATATGCTGCCAACTTTATTTCATTTGGTTGCATTTGTTTATTTGGTTATTTCGCAGCTTTGTGAAGGCAAATGAAATTTGCAAGTGATTTGATAACTTTACCACCAATTTTATTATTATTATTATGCATAATGCTGCACAAACTCAACGGAAATGCAACAACGAGGCGAAGTAGTAGAATACGCTTTATTGCGTTGTTCATTTCCATTTGTTATGTGTTTCGTTTTGTCGTCTATTTTTTGTTTTGTTTTGTTTTATAATTTGCAAGAAAAATGCTGCCTCAATTGCATTTGCCCCATGCACTTCGAGCGCTCCCTCACACACGAACGGTAGGTACATGCCTGAAGTGGCAAGGCTATACGGTGTGTGGCCTGGCATAGTGGCGTGACAGTGCCACTGTCAGACTGGCAACATAGGCAGGCACTGTGGCATGACATTCAATTACAATTTTGTGTTTTTTCTGCTTCTCTTTTTTTACAAAATTTTTATGCCAACAAATTGTGTTGCTTATTTTCTGTTACACATTTTTTTCGCCGTTCTTTACCATTCTTCGCCTCTCCCTCTCGTTTTTTTTGTAACAAATTGCAAAATAAATTGTATTTCAGTTTATAAAATTATAATAATATGAAAAGGAAACAAACTATTTACGCAAAGAAGAGGAAAATTGAATTTTCTTAAGCAGGCAAAATGAGTTTGTACAGAAGACAGATGCAAATAACTGCCAAGAATGAGTATTAGCTGGATTTGCGGTTGCAATAGAATTGCATAAAATAGTCGTATAACTAAATTGTTGCAGTTCATTCTGCTGTGAAGAAAGTAGGGGAATTTGTGATTGGTAGAAAATTATGATTGCGGTCGACTAAATAATACCCTATGATTTGGATAAGCAGTAATTGAAGCATAGCTGCGAATAGCATTGCAAAAGACAAAAATCAAATGATTCAGAAATTGCAAACAAACGCTTTAAAAGTACCAGGCCCCTTCTACATTATATTTTTTGCTTATTTGGAAAGATATTTTATATATTTTTTTATTAAAGGGTGGTTAAATTGTAAAGGCCGATGTTGAATGTGAACCACGCCTTAATGTCAAGTTTTTATCTGCATTTCATTTGACATTTCTCAATTTCAGACTAACTCAATTTGAACAATGGAAAGATACACAATCGAGCAACGCGTTAAAGTTTTTTAAGCCTTTTACGAAAATGGGCGTTCAAATCAAAAAGCATTTTGTGTACTTCGTGATGTTTTTTTTTAATCAGCATAATCGACAAAATGTGTCCACAATCGGGAGAATCGTTCGCAAATTTCAGCAAACCGGGTCTGTAACAGATGTGAAAACACCTGTGCATGCTCGCCCAGTTCGTTTGGGGCGGCTTATGGGCTGACGACGTCATCGGGCCATACTTCTTCGAAATGAGGCCGGTCAGGCAGTTACTGTGAATGGTGTTCGCTATCGTGAGATGATAACGAACATTTTATGGCCCGAATTGGAAGATGTGGATGTGGACAATATGTGGTTTCAACAGGACGGTGCCACTTGCCACACAGCAAACGAAACAATGGCTCTTTTGCGCAACAAATGCAATGGTCGTGTTATCTCATGTCGTGGCGATGTCAATTGACTGCCAAGATCATGTGATTTGACACCGTTGGACTTCTTTCTTTGGGGTTATTTGAAAGAAAAGGTGTACGTCGATAAACCAGCAACAATTCAAGAGCTAAAGGATGAGATAATTCGGCACATTAACGGCATAGAACCTCAATTATGCCTCAGCGTCATCGAAAATTTGGACCATCAGATGGAGGTGTGCCGCCGAGGTCGCGGCGGCGGCTATTTGTCGATATTTTATTCCACACATAATTGAACCATACCAATATTCTCATAATAAAAAGAAATGACAATACTTTCCTAAATAATTTCTCTTTTATTCAAAATCAAACACCCTTTATTTTTATTTCTTTTAAAAAATTACAAATTATTTCTGTTCACATTGGAAACACGTTTTATATCCAAAAACTCATTGCAAGATACGAGTAAAATGTTATTCCACGTTACACAGCACAGTATGATGGCATTTAAAACGTTTTTCGTATGAAGAAACTATATTGTACTTAAGAAAATTTTATGAGAATCATTCAGAATCGGTTATTTTGCGTTCAGTGGAAGAACATTGTAAGTGACTAACAATTACAACTTTCTTTCACTGACTAAAAGTTTATTGTTAAATTTTGACAACGATAAAGTGTAAATACAGCCGATTTGATATTGGGGCAATGTGGAAGAGTTTTATTAACAATAATCTGCAAATATATAGGTTTTGCAAAAAATTGCGTTTACAACTTTTTTTCGCGGCTATGCTTAAATTACACTGTCCAACAGCATTTTTGGAACAGAATAGCGACCGTATAACTCTGAATGGTCATGTTGAGTAGATCATTTTTGTAGAATAAACTTATGGTCTAGCTGGTCTGAGTTTTGTTTTACAGTGGGTCAAAGTTTTCATTTTTTGGTCGAAGGTAGCATTATACTAAATGAAAAAAATGATGTAAGTTAATGTCTGAGAGATTTCTCATTGTCAGAGTTACACAGTGGAATTTTATGAGGATCATTTTTGTGGAAGACCCTTACCCCCTAGCTCCCCTGTCAATGGGTCAATTTGGTCCTTTTTCGAAAAAAATAAAAAAGTCCTTTCAAAAAGGACATTTAAGGATTAAAATATTCTACGAAAATGTTTGCAGGAAAATTTCAGTGGGGGTCGCCAAGGACACCAAAGTTGTAATTATAGCTTTTTAGGTTTAATTAGCAAAATTACATGCCAACTTATACAAACAAATTCTATAATGTATATTTAAAGCCGTGATATCTGTGGAATTATTGGAGCAGAAGAGCGACCCTATTATACTGAAAAGGCGTTTTGAGTAGATCATTTTCTTAGAATAAACTTATGGTCCAGCTGGCCTGAGTTTTTTTACAGTGGGTCAAAGTTTTCATTTTTGGTCGAAGGTAGCATTATACTAAATGAAAAAAAGTATGTAAGTTAATGTCTGAGAGATTTCTCCTTGTCAGATTTACACAGTGGAATTTTATGAGGATCATTTTTGTGGAAGATCTTAAAACTCCAGCTCCCCTCTTAAGGGGTCAATTTGGCCATTTTTTTTTGAAAAAAATAAAAAAAGTCCTTTCAAAAGGAGCAGTTAAATAACATACTTTTTTGAAATTATATTTCTACTAAGACGTGAGTTCATGTTATTCAAAATAAGATATAGCTTTGTCAAAAAACGCAAAAGGTAGGTATTCAATACCAATAATTAAATAAAATTGTATTATTTATTCATCGACGCTTGACTTGCAAGTTGCAACTAATATGACAATTATTTCGACATGGAATCATGATAAAATTTTAATTAATTACTGCCCCTGTTTTAATATATCGCAATTTTTGGAAATTAAGTTTGCTTCAGGCAATCAGTTTATTCGTTATTTATTACCATAATACCCTACACCACAATATGGTACATGAGGTTATAAAATTGTCTTTTGTCAGATTTGTAAAAAATACTACAGCTAGGCAAACCTTAAAATATACCGTCCTACTCAGAATCACTAGCAGTCCGTCTGTCCATCTTAAATTGTTCGTTAAGTACAGGACGAAATTTCCGTCTGTCCATCTTAAGTTGTTCGTTAAGTACAGGACTACGATCCTGCTAAAATTGGACAAGAAGTACTCCTTCACACTAGGGATGAAACCTATTAGAATTGGTGAAAATCGGTGCAGATCGATATTGCCCCCAGATATAAATGTTTCTTTAGATTTGGCCTTGTTACGCTATGGAAGCTGTAATTCACATTCAATCTTTTTGAAATTTAGTGGGGTAGAATTTATTTATCCAAGAATGTATATAGTCGAATATTAACAAATTCTGTTTAGGTTTAAATTTATAATGTAATTATATCTGAGCTTATTCTGCTCTAACAAGTTGTTGTACGGTATCATATAGTTGGCTTCGCCCGGCCTTTCCTTATTTGTTTTGTACTCGCTTAGTAAAAGTATATAGTCTTGCAAATATATATATATGTATTTTGTTAGCTAAATATTTCCTAAAACTGTTTATATAAAAACTCGATAGTTTGGTTAACTTCATAGATATTTTTGACATACAAAAATATTTGGTAAAAAGCTTTTGTTCCAAAATTGTTTTCCCAAAAATTTTGGAGTTTAAAAGTTCTATCACTTAAATGGTACGTTTTGCACAATCCATCTCGGAGTTGGAGTCGATCATATTTTTTCGACTCCGGACTCCGACTCCGGGAAAATGTCTCCGACCCCGACTCCTAGACTCCGACTCCACAGCCCTGGTTTGTGTATTTAAATTAGGAAAAAATATATTCCACTCTGGTAGTTACTTTATAGGCCCTTTGCGGTCACTAAAATATTTTTGTAAAAAAATTGTCTTCCGAAGTTCTCAAATGTCATTCCCCTGGCTATACCTAATTCTACTTTCTCAGAATTTTTTTAAAATTTTTTGACAAAAACAGTAAATATTTATTTAATAAAATAGGTTCAATGTAAACTATAACATTTATGATTTATGTTTTCTATTAATGTTTATAATTTTTTTATCACTTACTATTTTTATGGATGATAATTTTTTGTTCCTGAAGATTTGCGTCATTCCCTTGTCAAATGATATATTCCTTAAAATTCAAATTTCCAAACCATTCTAGATTTTTCAATAATTAAAACTGTAAACAGTATTAAATCTACTACATATACTTGCATTTGGTTTAGCGCCAACAGTATTAAGGAGGGATGGACATAATTTTTATAATATTTTTGTGACGAAACTGTTAAAATTTTTTGATTGAAACCAATGGAACTTTAAAGTATAACTTGCAATGTTTACTGTGTACAATTTTCAATTTTCAAAAATATGGCAACGACAGTATTTATGCGGAAAAGTCTAAAAAAAAGTTCAATTACGGTGTGCCCCTCATAATTCGAGACCGAATCATCTGATATTAAAAACAATAAATTTGTTCAGTTAGAAAATCGTTATAGCCAGTTAACGCTGTCGAGGTTTTTTGAAATTGAAATTTTTAAATTTTTGGGAACACTTTGAAGTGAAAAATGCGATTTTTGCGAGAAAAACCCGACAAATAGGTTATTGTTAAACAAAAAAAGAAGTTAAAAAGTTCAGTCGCAAAAACCGACGTACGAATCCCCTCACCTTCAGTCCCAAAAAATATTCGTATATTTATCAATTTAAATTGCATTTAATAACTTTAAAGAATGCTTTGGTATTAACCGTTAACTGTTGCTTCAAAATAGCACATTCGATGTACCAGAAGGGGCGTGCCAATGAGGTCCACTTTTCACTAGACTGTAGTTACTATAAAAACATTACACTGTACAAAATAATAAGTATTTGTATGGACTGATATTAAAGCTATAACCAGTCAACTTTTGTCTATCTGTGTGGGAGGTCCCAAAAGGGGCGCGGCAACTTCGCCCATTTTTCCCGAAGTGATAGCGACTAATAAAGTATTACTATGGAATTTCAGAAGATTCAAGTAAGTAGTATAGAAGTTATTAAAGAATTAATATTGCACTAAATGTTAACCCTTTGTGGGAGAGGTACTAGAGCGAGTGAACCAATATGGCCCATCTTCAAACAAAGAAAAATATTACCGCATACCAAATTTTAAGTCAATCAGTTAATCCTTTCGAGAGTTATCGTGCACACCAGACAGCAGACAGACGGACGGACAAAGGGACATTGCTCAACTGACACAAATCGAATTACCGCCAAACATACTTGGGGTCTTAGGTCACTCCTTCGATATGTAACACTTATGGCTCATTGCAAATGATATATACCCTTCTCTCTAAGGTGAGGGGATAACAAAATATCAGTCAAACTAAAAGCCAATACATAATTGTTAACAACATATGCAGGGTTTTCCAATAAGAGTGATTTGATTTCTTTGAAAAAAAAAAAACACATTTATTGTTAAGAAAATTCAAAAGTTAATGTGATACAATTAAGTTCTAAATAAAACATCAATCAAATGGCTTCCACGGCTTCTTCTGCAGGTGATGAACCCAATTTTCGAGCACTTTGTACATTAATTCAAGTCGTATGTCATGAATGGCACGTTCAATATTGACTTGTAAGGCTTGAAGAGAGTCTGGTTTATTTTGAAAGACCAATGACTTCAAATAACCCCACAAGAAATAGTCTAATGTTCTTGGAGGCCATTCAATATCACAATTTCTTGAAATAATCGAATCTCCAAACTTTTCTCGCAACAATTCAATTGTTTCATTTGCTGTGTGGCACGTAGCCACAATCGGTCAATGGCAAAAAGATAGCTCTTAATGGGACCTAAAATGTTGCTAATGGGTATCAAGGTCGCATGTCGACTGGAAAGTGTGTTTTTTTTTGGATTTAAAAAATGGACATAGCATCATTTTGAAATGTGAACGGAAAGTTTATTTTTGCTCTAGCTCCCTTACGTTCGGGAATCGGTCAATGGCAAAAAGATAGCCCTAATATTGCTCATGGGTGTTAAGGTCGTAGGTGGACTGGAATGTGTTTTTTTTGGATTTAAACAAAATGGACTTAGCGCACGAAAAGCTGCAATTGGAGAACGATTTTTTTGATAATAAAACTGAATAATTTGTAAACGCTGTTCTTGCGTATATCTCTCCATGACAAAATTTTAAACACTACTGAATACAATGAAAAGCAAATAACAGATCATGACATTATACAAATGGCCGAAACGTCACTTCAAAATCATATCATCCATATTAAAAAACCCGTTATAAAATGTGGTACATGGGAGCGAGTGACACTCTGAAGGGAGGACTTCCTCTCGAATGCCTAATATGAAAACATATTTTTATATTACTTATTTTAAATTCTGTTAAAAGAATTGAACCGAATTTCGAACCTGCCATTCGTGGGATAGAGCCAGAAAATATCACAAAGGTCTTAGGTCTCATATTGGATTGTCGGGATGCGCTACTGCGAAGTCATCCGAGGCAGCCACATGAATGAAACGGCGATTCATAAATAATTATTATATTATAATATAATAATTATTATATTATAATATAATAATTATTATATTATAATTACTTTTATTATTATTATAATTATGTTATAATTGGAATGTTTTCTCTTTCGATTAAACCAAAAATACCCCAAAAATTTAATTAAATTGTTATTAATTTGAAACAAAAAGATTTGGATCACTCTGTATTTAAGATTCTATTACTGGGAAACCCTGTATATCAGCAATTTGGCGCACAACAGGCCGATATACTGGCCTTAGTGTATGTCCATGGACATGGGACTTTAAAACGTCTATTTTTTCAACCTAAGCTGAACTACTCAAGATATTAATCAAGGACATTATTTTAGACAAATATGCAAAACATAAAAAAATAAATTTTGGCTCAGAAGATTACTTGATATGACAGGAAGTTTTTTTGTGTGGTCAAACCTATACGGTTGCAAAATTTTTGTTGCAAAAGTGAAATTTTGTAACCAATCGGCATGTAATTGAGATGTTTAAGCAGTAACATATTTGCTACATAGGCATAGCCCCAGTATATACGTAATAGACGATTTTGTAGCCCTTTGGAAATTTTGTTTATGAAATTTGTGACATATGAGTCACTGCCAATGTCGTATTGGTACAGAATTTTGTATAACCCTTCCATTTTAATAGAGATAAGACATGAAATCAACATCGATAACGTTTTTCAATATTTTCACTTATTCTGCTCTACGTAGTGGCAATTATTTATCCGCCTCCGACTTTCATCTCTTTTTGCGGTTTTTCGATTTTTAATATGAGTGTCTACTGATATAAGCAGTATAATATAAGCAGCAGGGATGTAACGAATATTCGCATATGCAAACGCGAATTATTCGTACCATTTTAACATTTGCTTTCGCATTCGCAAAAACTATCTTTGGATTATTCGCATTCGCTTTCGCAAAAATATATTTCAGTATTCGCTTCCATTTGTTAAAAGTGTTAAATCTCCTTATTCCCTTCACACAATTTGAAGATATTAATACCAATGAAAACCTCTGCCACTTCTCTTCAAAACAGTTGAAGAAATATGTTTGTCCTTGTGGTAACAGGAGGTAAAACTATGGAAAACATTCTTAATACTTGAATATCCTGGAAAAGTATAAATTTTTTTCATACAATGCATAATTTTACAAATATAAGTATCGTCTCTGCGCCTTAAAGGCTTTAGTAGAGACTAATTGGCAAACATAGTTTATCTTTATTCAGGATTTCAAAGTGCTTCGCAAAACACAAATAGTAAATGTTAAAAAGTAAGTATTTACAGATATATGTAGGTAATTTTTTACATGAACATACAAGTTATAGAAGTGTTTCCACTCTTGATAGAAGATAGGATTTTATTTTAGACTTAAATGCTGATATTGTAGGAGCGTGTTTAAGATCGTTAGGGAGCTCATTGAATTCGTGTGGCCCAGCATACTCAATTCTTTGTTTTGTGAGCTCCAGTCGACATCTTGATGGTATCAGGTTTAAACGGTACCGAGTGTTCATCTGTGAATGTTCAATTTCGAATCTTATTTACACACTTAAACATGAACAGTAACAAACTATATTTATATATTCCCTTTATCGGAAGCACATTTTTGGCATAATTTTTAAAAAGTATGTCAGTAGGGAAATCCATAGGCAAATTAAATACCACTTTTAAAGCTTTATTTTGAGCACATTGTAGAGACTTCATAGCATCCTCTATATCCGTATGCTATGGGTATGTACGAAAAGTGGCAATGGATTAAGGCATAATATAATTGAAGTTTTGTATCGGTAGATAGTTTAGTCTTAAATTTTCTTAGAATTCCAGTAGCCTCAGAGATTTTGTTGTTTAGTATTGATATGTGCAAGTCCCAAGACAAGTTTGCCGATATATTAACACCAAGGTATTTCACTGAATGCGATTAAGAAACAAGTGTTCCATTTATAAAGGCTGTAAATTCTAATTCTCTCCTTGGTAAAAGTGGTTTAAACCTTATTATTTTCGTCTTATCGGCGTTGATGCATAGTTTGTTAAGGCGGGCATATTCAAGTAATACTGACGCGTCATATTCAATTTGGGTTTTGAGGACTGATGGATGCTTATAATTGTATAAAAGGCATAGGTCATCAGCAAACCTATAAAGTTTTCCAAAAAAATTAAGTATTGCGCATCGTTAATACCGTTATTATCGTTAATTAAATATATATCAGAAACAGCAGTGGACCAATAATGCTTCCCTGGGGAACACCACACCTCACTGATTTGGTACTACTTTACTATGGCCAATTTTAACATATTGTCTTCTATTGTACAAATAACTTTCCAAAAGTTTCACCGCAGAACACCAAAAAATTCCAATTTGTTTATTAATATTGTATGGTCAACAAGGTCAAACGCTTTGCTTACATCGAAAAAAACTCCTGCTACTCCAATAAAAGATCCATCTATAACATTACAAATTTCGTTTATAACGCTAATTACTGCAGCTTCAGTGCCATAGCCTTTTCGAAAACCATATTGTCTGCTAAAAATTAAATTGTTTTTTCAAGGTAAGCAGATAATTGAGCCGTCGAAATTTTCTCAAAAACTTTATTTATATTATAGATAACATAGAAATTGGACGGAACAGAGTTATTGTCTTTGCACCACAAACTTTGGGTACTGGAATTATTTCACGAACCTTTAAACAATCAGGATAAAAAGAAGTTTCAATTATACTGTTTAATATTCTGGTTAATATTATAGATAGTGAAAAGTGGCGTGTATGTAACATTTTTGCAGTTATTCCATCGTGTCTGGATCCTTTGTTTTTAGGTATACTATGTAGAATAGATTCTACTGTAGTAGTATCGATTTTTCGAAATGCGAACAGTGTGTTACTGTATGTCAAAAAATCATTGTGAGCCGCAGCCTTCTCCTTATCCGACGTTGAAGACCTTCCATTTACATCATTTATATTACTGGATTTCGAAGCAGTTCTTCCTAATTCCTTATTAAGAAATTTCCAAACTTTCTTTGGATCACCCTCACATGACGCTATATTATATTTATAATATGACTCCATCAATGTATTCTTAGCCTGTTTGATTATTTTTCCAATTCTTTTTATTTGGTTCGATAGTGATCCATCGGTTTTATTCTTCTTCTTCAATAGTTTATTTTTGAAATTTATCAAATCAAGTAGTTTTTTATTCATCCATGGTCTTAAATCATAGTTAACATCATTCCGAATATGATTTTGTTCAGAACTATAAGTAATTGCACTTTTCAAAAAATTAACTAAGGTTTCACATTGTATAGACGGATCAGTAGCATTAACATTGAGTTCCAGGTTTGTGTCAATATATTCACCGATTTTCTCATAGTTTATTTGGTGAAAACTTCCAGTAAAATTACACTCAGCTGAAGTACTTGATGGAAGAATGGTGACTAAGTAACTATGATCAGTGAATTTATTTTCGATACAATGAACGAAAATATCTTTCCCATTACTTCCATATACACCATCAATAGAAGAACCACTAACTGGTCTTGTGACAAAATTGTGGTACGCACACATATCATATTCAGAGAATAGGTTTAACACATTGCTTCGTTGCGTGCTCTCCTTTCACATATCAATGTTGAAATCACCGACAAACAAACAGGCATCAGATCCAAACTTATCCAGTACTTCTTCCATTTTTCCAAACAAACATGGAATACCACACTTTTGCGATCTATACAAGTTTATGAACTTCAAAGACTTATTATTAAGTTTAATTTCTGGGAATGAGATACATATGTAATCGATGAACTGAGAACTTTCCTTAAGCAAAACTTCATGTTTCACTTTACTTGAAATAAAAACAGAAACTCCACCGTAGCCGTCACTTCTGCAACAGTGAATTGCTTGATATCCAGGTATGTTGAATAACTGGATGCAACTCTCACTAAACCACGTCTCCTGTATAGCTACAATATCAGGTAAATGAGCAAATTTACTTACTCCATATTTCAATTTATTAAATCTTGACAAGGAGGAAACACTTCTAGCATTTATTGATAAATTTTTTTCAGTTCCTTAAATTTGTTGGGTCTAAAGGGTCAAACTATTATTCGCTTTCGCAAAAATGCATATTTCACTTTTCGCTTTCGCATTCGCATTCGCAATAAATATATTTCAATATTCGCTTTCGCGTTCGCTTAAGTCCCATTCGTTACATCCCTAATAAGCAGTATGATATGTACACAGTGGCGTGTGCTTAACAAATAAGAACATAACGTCACTGATTCGCTCCGATATTTTTTCCACATTGATGATTAAGTATTAGTATTTCTTAATTATACCCTCACTTTAGTGATACGAAGTGTAACACATCGAAGGAGTGACCTTAGATACTAAGTATGCTCGGCGGATATCCGATTTGGGCAATTTTAAGTCGAATGAGCAGTATACGTCCGTCCGTCTGTCTGTCTGCTGGCTGGGGCGTACGATAATCCTCGAAAGGAGCAACCGATTGACTTCAATCAATATTGGTATGTGGTAATTTTTTTTTTCTATCTCCGGCTAAGTTCGAAGATGGGACATATTGGTCCACTCCTTCTAGTACCTCCCCCACAAATGATTAATATTTAGTTAATTGATGAATATTTAATATTTTTTATACTACCTACCTATATATACTTCATACAAATACATGACATTTTGTACAGTGTAATACTTGTATAGCACCTAGAGCCCAGTGAAAATGGGCTTAAATGGCACGACCCTGTTGGTACCTCCCACACAAATGGACTATTTTGCACCAAATGTTGACAGCTTATAAATTGAATACCAGCGCATACAAAGATTTGAAATTGTGTACAGTGTATTACTTTCATAGCACCTAGAGTCCAGTGAAAATGGGCTTAAATGGCACGACCCTTTTGGTACCTCCGACACAAAGGTACCATTTTGTACGAAAAATTTACAGCTTATAACATTAATACTAGTGCCTACAAATACTTAAAATTGTGTACAGTGTGGTGTTTTAATAGTAACTACAGTCTGCCGAAAAAGGGCGTTATTACCACCCCCTTTTTGGTACCTCACACACTAACTTACCATTTTGTACAAAAAGTTAACAGCTTATATCGAAAGTATCAATACATCAAAATTTTGCACAGTGTAAATCTTTCAAAATTCCTACAGTCCTTTTAATGTTGCACAGTGTAAAGCTTTTAAAATTCCTACAGTCCTGTTAAAAATGGGAATTATGACCACACCCGTTTTAGTACCTCCCATACAAAAAGAGCCAAGACATACCAAAATTAAATAGCTCATAATATTAGTACATATTCCAGTACATATTTACATTGCTGACAAAGTGAGGGTATACCTTAGTCGGTTTACCCGACTGAAATTTCTTACTTGTTTTGTTATCACTTTTATAAAGAGTAATATATAATAAAGAAATTATTTTGGATATAACTTAAATTTCTCCATATTTAAGATTTCAGCATTTCCAAAATTTGTATGGATTAGTCCTTTAAAATAATGTTAATTTTAACTTTCGCTATGTTGACATAATCGCAAAAAACATTTTTAATCAATATTTTCAGAAATGATGTGTCATTTAAATTGTTATTCATTTATGCAGATGTCCCTCCGTTCATCTGCCCCTTCCTGCGGCCATTATTTAAAACAATTGCAATTTTTGCTCTTTGAATTCTTGTGAGCCAATCTGACACTTTCAACATTTTCATTTCTTCCTGAATGTTTGCAGCTTATATGGAGTTATTATATGTTACGTATATAGCCATGTCACAATTCATGAGTGAATCCTCGCACATACACACACATATTGTATATAGACACACACACACACTCTCACATGGAAGTATACAAACGCCTACGTTTGTGCCTTTGATGAATCTCATTATGACATTTAATTACTTCTACTGATTATTTAATGTTTTAAACAGTTTAAACTTTATTAATATTTCATGTACTTGTATTTTGTCAACAAACACATAAACAAACAACCAATGTATCTTTCACAATATATTTGTAGGTTCTGTATATAGTACAACAGCATACAAACATACACAGAGTCAATGGTGTATATGAGTATGATGGATATGGGGCATTACATATCTGAAAATCATATGAAACATTATTATGCCTAAATTGGAGAGTTTTTTGTAGTGACTACAATAATGTATGAGAAATTGTTTGCATTGGGTTTGATATACATACCTAAATATAAATGTCGATACCTCCATTCTAAACTATGGTAAGTGCAAAAAGATTGTTTTTCAGGAGAGGCGATCAAAGTTTGATGATTTTTTTTAAATTTGTGTGGAATTCCTTTATGATGGAAATCGAATAACCTGGGGCCTATTCCCGCATCCGTTTCGTATCGTAATTCGATTACATTAGATCTTATAACTCTAACATTTATGGACAGATATTGATAAAATTTCAGCATATCGTTCCAAGGTGATTCCTAACTTATTTATATAAAAATGAGCCAAAAAATAATTTCCCAATTACTCGTTTTATGCTCTCGAAAATTCAGATTACGATACGAAACGGATGCGGTAATTAGGCCCATCTACCGTTTTGTGAATAACTTTTGATTGGGTAGACGGATAAGCACAAAATTTTGACTGAATATAATTTAATTTGTTTTGAAAGAAATAATTCCTAATGTGTCCCCTTTATTTTGTTTTTTGATGTGGAACATCTATTCCAAAGCTTTCAAGCCATTAGCACAGTGGTTTGCAATAATTTTTTTTTTACATTTAAAAAAATTAAAAAAATATATTAATAACACTGTCTAACAGCATTTTTAGAACAGAATAGGGACCCGATAATTTTGAAGGGCTTGTTGAGTAGATAATTTTTGTAGAATAGACTTATTGTCCAGCTTTTCTGAGTTCATTTTTTGGTCGAAAGGAGTATTATACTAAATGAAAACAAGTAAAAGCGTTAAGTTCGGCCATGCCGAATCTTATATACCCTCCACCATGTATAGCATGTGACCTCACAAAATAACTCAAACCTAAAGAAAATAACACCGAACAAGTAAGAAAGTTCAGGCGGTAAACCGGCTAATGAATCCCCTCACCTTGAGTCTCAAAAAAATATTAGTAAATTTATTTATTTTTTTGTTTTATTTTAATTATTATCAATTTAAATTGCATTTAATAACTTTAAAGTATGTACTAGTATTAAAGTTAAAAGCTGTTAACTTTTGGTACAAAATGGTCCATTTGTGTGAGAGGTACCAAAAGGGGCATCCCAATAACGGTCACTTTTCTCTGGAATCTAGGTACAATAAAAGCATTACACTGTACAAAATTTCAAGTATTTATATGCACTGATATTTAAGTTATAAGCTGTTAACCTTTGGTGTAAAATGGTCCATTTGTGCCAAAAGGGGTGTGCCACTTACCGCCACATTTCTCTAGACTCTTGGTACTATAAAAGCATTGCAGTGTACGAAATTTCAAGTATTTGTATGACTGGTATTAAAGTTAAAAGCTGTTAACTTTTGGTACAAAATGGTCCATTTGTGTGGGAGGTACCAAAAGGGGCGGGCCAATAACGCCTATTTTTCTCTGGATTTTAGATACTATAAAAGCATTACACTGCAATAAATTTCAAGTATTTGTATGCACTGGTCATAAAGTCATAAGCTATAAACTTTTGGTTAAAAATTGTCCATTTGTGTGGGAGGTTCCAAAAGGGTCGTGGCAACTTCGCCCATTTTTCTCGAGGTAGTAGTGACTAATAAACTAATACTATGTAGAATTTCAGAGGATTCAAAAAAGTAGTATAGAAGTTAATAAATAATCAATATTTTACTAAATTTTAACCCTTTGTGGGGGAGGTACTAGAAGGAGTGGGCCAATACGGCCCATCTTCGAACTTAGCCGGAGATAGAAGAAAATATTACCACATACAAAATTTGAAGTCAATCGGTTGCTCCTTTCGAGAGTTATCGTCCGCACCAGCCAGCAGACAGACAGACGGACGGACATTGCTCATTCGACTTAAAATGACCCAAAACGGATAAAAGCCACACATACTTAGGGTCTTAGGTCACTCCTTCGATGTGTTACACTTTTGGTTCGTAGTAAATGATATATACCGTCCTCTCTAAGGTGAGGCGATAAAAACACAAAAAATATAGTAGATGAGTATCTAAATATGGACCGATATCGCCCATTTTGGTCCCAAGTTACCTGAAGCTATAAGAAGTATCTATACCAAATTTCAGCCACCTAGCTCTAGTATTATAGATTGTAGCGTGATAACAACAGACGGACGGACAGACGGGCATGGCTAAATCGTCTTAGAATTTTAAGACGATTAAGAATATAAATACTTTATGGGGTCTCAGATCAATATTTAGAGGTGTAACAAGCGGAGTGACAAAATGAATATACCACCATCCTATGGTGGGGGTATAAAAATGCTGTGAGTTAATGTCTGAGATATTTCACAGTTCTATAGTGGGATTTTGTGAGGATAATTTTTGTGGAAGATCTTAACCCTCTGACTCCCTTCTTAATGAGTCAATTTGGCCCCTTTCCGAAAAAATCAAAAAAATCCTTTTAAAACGGCATTTAATATAGCTTTTACGCTAAATTTGCAAAATTACACTCTAATTTTTTTTGCTGAATTATTTTAGTCCATAAATATCCATTTTGGAAGCACTTTTCATACCCTACACTACACTGTGGTACAGGGTTTTATAACTTTGTGCATTTGTTTGTAACACCCAAAAGCATCAGAAATAGAGCCATCGTTTATTATACCGATCGACTCAGAATTACTTTCTGATTTGATTTAGCTATGTCCGTCTGTGCGGCTGTCTGTCCGTCTGTCTGCCTGTGCATTTTCTTGATCAAAGTACAGGTCGCAATTATGGTCCGATCTCGACGAAACTTTACACATATATTTTTTTTTTGGCCCAAGGACGATCCCTATTGAATTTGGTTCAAATCTGTTCAGATTTAGATATAGCCCCCATATACATGTTACCCCCGATTTGACGTGTAAGCGCTGTAGAAACTGCATTTTATATCCGATCATTGCGAAATTCGGCAGAAAGAGGTTTCTTATTACTCGGAGAAATACTTCCAAATTCGGAGAAAATCGGTTCAGATTTAGATATAGCCCCCATATATATGTTACCCCCGATTTTAAATGTAAGCTCTGTAGAGACTGTATTTTATATTCGATCAGTACGAAATTCGACAGAAAGAGGTATTTTTACATGAATGATTATTCAGGGAAAATCGGTTCAGATTTATATATAACCTCCATATATATGTTCCTCCTGATTTGGCATCAAAGCGCTATAGAAGTTGTACTTTACCTTCGATCATTAAAATTTTCCAGAAAGATGTCTCAATTTAGGAACGAGTATTGCTTAATTTAGCGATTATCGGTTCAGAATTAGATAATATGTTCCTACCCATTTACCAATTATACCAAATTATTATCGCAATGCGCCTTATCGCATTGCTAGGTTGGTGTAGGGTATTATATAGTCGGTCCCGCCCGACTTTCTGCCTTTCCTTACTGGTTTAATTTTTTTTTGTTGAAAAAAAATGCCGAATTGATCCATTAATAAGTGAGCTAGAGGGTTAAGATATTCCACAAAAATTATCTCCATAAAATTCCACTATATAACTCTGAAAATCTCATAAAATTTTACAAATATAAAAATGGAAAAAATCAAAACCGATTTTTTTTTGGAATCCGTCGATTAGTCGTGAAATTCCCTATATATTTGGAAGCTATATCTTAATCTGAATCGATTTTTAAAATTTGCAGTAAGAATTGTCTACCAATAAACACATATCGCTCATTTAGAAAAATAACGTCACATTTTGAGCTATGTGTGATTTAAAAGATCTTTACAAAAATAACTATTTGACAGAATATTTAGAATGATGTAACTTCTGAAGTGAGCCAAATATTGTTGTATTCCACAGGTATCAGCCCCATCATTGATTAGCTTGTAGATACTTAAATGTAGGTCAATTTAGATGGACCATCCAAAAAAAATATATTTTTAGTTTTGACGTTCTTTTTTTATATGAGAAATGTGAATGTATCAGCTTTCATAAAGATTGCAGATAAAATAGAGCATTCGAAAGCGTGAAGGTGAAAACGGATGGGACATATATATTAGAGTTATATCTAAATTTCAACCGATTTTTACAATATTCAGCGCTGTTCATCCAAATACCAAGAATATGCCAAATATCGAAATGATAGGATGCAAAATATACAGGGTTTTCCAACAAGAGGTGTTATTTGAATTACACGGTATTTCGGTAGCTGTCACTTTTGAAGCTTTTATTCTTTAACATTTGACAAGTAGAAACTACGACATTACTAACCAGTAAGGAAAGGCAGAAAGTCGGGCGAGGCCGACTATATAATACCCTACACCTCCCTAACAATGCGATAAGGGTCATTGCCATAATAATTTGGAATAATTGGTAAATGGGTAGAAACATATTACCTAATTCTGAAACGAATAATCGCTAAATTAAGCAATATTCGTTCCTAAATTGAGAAACATCTTTCAGGAAAATTTTAATGATCGGAAGTAAAATACAACTTCTATAGCGCTATGATACCAAATCAGGAGGAACATATATACGGATGTTATATATAAATCTGAACCGATTTTCCCTGAATACTCATTCATGTAAAAAGACCTCCTTCTGTCGAATTTCGCACTGATCGGATATAAAATACAGTTTTTATATCTAAATCTAAACCGAGTTTCTCCGAATTTGGCAGTATTCCTTCATGTAGAAAGAAACCTCTTTTTGCCAACTTTCGCACTGACCGGATATAAAATAACATTTTTACAGCGCTCACATGTCAAATCGGGGGTAACGTATATATGGGGGCTATATCTAAATCTGAGCCGATTTCTTCCAAATTTAAAAGAGTTCATAAATATAATAGGAAACCTCTTTCTGACGAATTTCATACTGATCTGATATAAAATACAGTTTTTACAGCGCTTACATGTCAAATCGGGGGGTAACATATATATGGCGGCTATATCTAAATCCGAACCGATTTTCTCCGAATTTGGCAGTATTGCTTCATGTAATAAGAAACTTCTTTCTGCTGAATTTCGGATTTTGATCGGATATAAAATACAGTTTTTACAGCGCTTACATGTCAAATCGGGGATAACATATATATGGGGGCTATATCTAAATCTGAACCGATTTTCTCCGAATTTAGCAGTATTCCTTTATGTAATAAGAAACCTTTTTTGCCGAATTTCGCACTGATCGGATATAAGATAAAATATTTACAGCGCTTACATGTCAAATCGGGGGTAACGTATATATGGGGGCTATATCTAAATCCGAACCGATTTCTTCCAAATTTAACAGTGTTCATTCATATAACAAGAAACCTCTTTCTGCCAAATTTCATACTGATCGGATATAAAAAATGTTTTTACAGCGCTTACATGTCAAATCGGGGCTAACATACATATATATGGGGGCTATATCTAAATCTGAACCGATTTGAACCAAATTCAATAGGGTTCGTCCTTGGGCCAAAAAAAAGATATGTGTAAAGTTTCGTCGAGATCGGACTATAATTGCGACCTGTACTTTGATTACAAGAATACATGCACAGACAGACGGACAGACAGACAGACGGACAGACAAACAGACAGACGGACATAGCAAAATCAACTCAGAAAGTGATTCTAAGTCGATCGGTATAATAAACGATGGGTCCATTTCTTCTCCTTTTGGGTGTTACAAACAAATGCACAAAGTTATAGTTATTAAAGAACGATACACGATTCAACAACGCATTGAAATTATTAAAATTAACTACAACCAGTAAGGAAAGGCAGAAAGTCGGGCGGGGCCGACTATATAATACCCTACACCTCCCTAACAATGCGATAAGGGTCATTGCGATAATAATTTAGAATAATTGGTAAATAGGTAGGAACACATTATCTAATTCTAAACCGATAATCGCTAAATTTAGCGATATTCGTTCCTAAATTGGGAAACATCTTTCTTGAAAATTTAAATGATCGGAAGTAAAGTACAACTTATATAGCGCTTTGACACCAAATCAGGAGGAACATATATATGGAGGTTATATTTAAATCTGAACCGATTTCCCTGAATACTCATTCATGTAAACAGACCTCTTTCTGTCGAATTTCGTTCTGATCAGATATAAAATACAGACACTGATCGGATATAAAATAACATTTTTACAGGGCTTACATGTCAAACCGGGGTAACTTATATATGGGGGCTATATCTAAATCTGAACCGATTTCTTCCAAATTTAAAAGTGTTCATTCATATAATATGAAACCTTTTTCTGCCGAATTTCATACTGATCGGATATAAAATGCAGTTTTTACAGCGCTTACATATCAAATCGGGGGTAACATATATATGGGGGCTATATCTAAATATGAACTGATTTTCTCCAAATTTTGCAGTATTCCTTCACGTAATAAAAGATCTCTTTCTGCCGAATTTCGCACTGATCGGATATAAAATACAGTTTCTACAGCGCTTACATGTCAAATAGGGGTTACATATATATGGGAGCTATATCTAAATCTGAACCGATTTTCGCCGAATTTAGCAGTATTCCTTCATGTAATAAGAAACGTCTTTCTGCCGCATTTCATACTAATCGGATGTAAAATAAAGTTTTTAAAGCGCTTACATGTCGAATCGGGGCTAACATATATATGGGGGCTATATCTAAATCTGAACCGATTTTCTCCGAATTTAGCAGTATTCCCTCATGTAATAAGAAACCTCTTTCTGCCGAATTTCATACTTATCGGATATAAAATAAAGTTTTTACAGCGCTTACATGTCAAATCGGGGGTAACATATATATGGGGGCTATATCTAAATCTGAACCGATTTTAACCAAATTCAATAGGGTTCGTCCTTGGGCCAAACAAATGATATGTGTAAAGTTTCGTCGCGATCGAACCATAATTGCGACCTGTACTTTGATTACAAGAATACATGCACAGACGGACAGACAGACAGACGGACAGACAGACAGACAGACAGACAGACGGACAGACGGACATAGCTAAATCAACTCAGAAAGTGATTCCAAGTCGATCGGTATAATAAACGATGGGTCTATTTCTTCTCCTTTTGGGTGTTACAAACAAATGCACAAAGTTATAATACCCTGTACCACAGTGTGGTGTAGGGTATAAAAATGGTGAAAATCTTGCAGTCACAGTTCGCAAAACTAAAGCATTTTTGGGTCGTCGTGAAGCACCTTGTCGGACCGCAATACAGAAATTGGTGGAAAAATTCGAGCTGTTGAGACAAGTTAGTGATATGAAGAATAAAACCCGTGCATGTCGCTCAAGAACAACTGAGAATATTGCTGCTGTAGCCCAAAGTGTTGACAAAAATCCAGGGCTGTCCATTCCTCGTCGTTCAATGGAAATGGGCATTCCACAAACGTCATTACATCGTATCTTGCGTAAAGACTTGGGTTTAAGGATTATAAAGTTCAGTTAACACAAGCACTCAAGCCGTCCGATCATCAACAACGTCGTGTCTTTGCTGATTGGGTCCTTGAAATGCATGAAAATGATCCGGAATTCCATCGAAAAATCATGTTGACTGATGAGGCCCATTTCCACCTCGGTGGCTACGTAAACAAGCAAAACCCAAGAGTTATTGTTGAGAAGCCTCTCCATCCTCAACGTGTGACTGTTTGGTGCGGTTTATGGTCCGGCGGGGTCATTGGACCTTACTTTTTCGGAAATGAGGTTGGATCAACAGTTACGATGAATGGATTGCGCTATCGAGAGATGATTAATGATTTTTTATGGTCGGAGTTGGATGGTATTGATCTGGACAACGTTTACTTTCCACAAGACGGCACTACGTGCCACATAAGCAACGAAACCATTGCTCTATTACGGGAAAAGTTTCCGGACCGTGTTATCTCTCGAAGAGGTGATCACAATTGGCCACCGAGATCTTGTGATTTAACACCTTGCGACTTCTTCCTTTGGGGCCACGTGAAAGATAAGGTCTACGCCATCAGCCCAGCGTCGATTCAAGACCTCAAAGATAGAATTCGTGAGGCTATCGAGGACATAGGGCAGCAACTTTGCGATTTGGTTATGGAAAATTTCATGCAAGGGATATGGTCCTGTAAGCGTGGTGGCCATTTGGCTGATGTTGTTTTTCATTATTAACGGCATACCTTCCTCTTTATTATGAAATAAACATCCGATCCTTTATCTCAAAAAAGTTTTTCTTTGAATACCAAAATAACACCTCTTGTTGGAAAACCCTTTAGCATCCGCAGACAAAAAAATCATATCAGCCGCTGCATATATGTATATTGATTCTAAATATGTATATGTACATCTGAATCGATTTTAAACATTTTCGATAGGGTTCATTTTTGAGCCATGAAACATAAGTCTGCCAAATTTCAAAAAGATCGAAAGCAAAATATAGCTTTCGCAGTCGATAAAGTCAAATCGGACAGTACATATATATGTAGCAATATGTAAATCCGAACCTACTATGTTTGCCATTTTCAATAGGGTTCGTCCCTGGGTCAAAAAAGGTGGACATTTATTTTATTTTTTAAATACAGTTTTGACAAAATTAAACCAACAACTACCAAGCAATATGGAACGCCCTCAATTTATGTGGGTGTTCGCAAGTATTCCTCTATATTTGAGTGTAAACGTGTCAAACTTTAAATGATGAGTGGAGTGGAGTCAAGTGGATGATTGTTTGTTTTTTAATGACGTTCAATGGCGGCATTTGCGGAGGAGGACCAGGGCAGAGCCGAGCAGTGCTGTGGAGAGCTGTGTATAAAAATTAATAACATATAAACTGTTGACATGCCACATAATGACTTTCATTATTGCCAAACCGTCCATTATACAGGTAATTAATTTTTTTTTTTTTTAACATATTTTTATGAGAAAAATTGTTTCACTCTTCAATTGCAGCTAAAGTAACACCAAACAATATGGCTTCAAGCGAATAACCTATAATAGGTTTGGGTGAAAAAGCTGAAAGAAAATGTGTGGGCTGATTGTGTTGCTGATAAAATAAAAACAGAGTAAACAAAAAAGACAACATTTTTTCCTAAAAATCAAATACAACGTTCTGTTATTAATAAACAAGGGTTCAGAAAAACTGCCAGCATTTGTATTGACCAACTAAGATATTTCGTTGAACAAGAATTAAAAAAAAACGTTTATAAAGATTGGGACCCTTGTATGCGAAATTTACAAATATATGCCTGGACAGATCCCTATTGGTTTTCATGCATTTGTATGGCAAAAAGGGTACCGTAACTTTCTAAGTATGTTCGTATATTATTTTGGTCTTTAGACTAAATGTAAAAATTTTTTATTTTGTATTCATTTTTTGGAATGCATGAAAAACAAGTATAACCAACTTTAGAATGTTATTGTCACACAGGATTAGTGCATTTGGTGCAGTAAAAATTTGTATTCCTACTCAGCTTTTCTTCTTGCGTGAAACAAATTCTGCAATCTTTTCTGGAACTCAGTGTATTAGAGCCGCTTTTTTGGTTAGGCAGCATGTTGCTGGGAATATTCAACGGCCTTACAAAGAAAGATTCAATGGCCAAACGGGTTAAATGTTGTCCCAAAATATGGTTGTTGTTCATGCGATTTTCAGTATTAGCAAGCACCAATTATTTATTCAGCTTGTTCAAGAACAATCGTCGCTACTCTTTTCTGGTTCCTTCTATATTTTCATTCCATATGATGTAAGCGGCTAATCCCATGACGTCTATCATGTTGCAAAAAAATGCTAATGGCCAACGTCTGGTTGACCGTTTTGTGGAGTAATGCGTTACCATTTGGTCCATTGTATCAACGTCAGCCTTTGTTGAATTGTAAAATAAGCTTCCGGTTTTTTTTTGCTACGCCTTCAACTTTCTTGGTGTAGTGCACAGTGGATAGTAGATTTACTGCTTTGTTCTTCTTTGGAACGTAGCTGCACAGTGATATAAGGTTATCATAGAAACCGAACACAGATGAAAGCACTGGCCGCGTGCTGTCTTTTTTCACTTCTTTAGGAAGACACCTTTTGTTGGATCTAATGGTGCCAACGTATGCTAGTCCAATCGCCGAAAGACGTTTAGCTGGGTCTAATGTATAAAGAAGTTATCAGCAATAATAGTTCTGCCGCTGTAGGTATATCGATTAGCCAAACTCATGAGCACATTTTCGCCTTGGTTTGTCTCACGTTGTTCTCCCTCCTTGCCAGTGGACAGTTTTCCTTGCAACGGATATTTGGTTTTCGCATCGCATGCCCACCATAATTTTATGCCATACTTTGCGGGCTTTGATGGGATGTATTGCGTGAACTTTGTGCGCCCACGGTATGGAAATAGCTGTTCATCGATGGTTACACTTTCGTATGGTTCAAAATTACTGGCAAGATTGTTATTCAAGAAGTTCCATATGTCGCGAATGGGAGCAGCTTTGTCGGTTTGTTGACGAAATGCGCGCGTACGACTATCGTCAAATCGACTACAGCGCATCAAAGTAACAAATCGTCTATATGACATGGCTGCACGGAATATTGGAAGTGCATCAGTTTGCCACATCAATCTTGAGAGCTGCATAGTATTATGACTGACATCAAAAGCCAATAGTATCCCAATAAAAGCGTCAAGCTCAACACTTGTCATATCAACCTTAACTCGTGGTGTGCAGTTTGCATGTTCTGCGTTCCATTTGCATGTAACTTTTTCTCCATATAGATTTGTTTGTGTTACGATGATGAACGTAATATTCAGTGAAAAGAAAAGCTTGAACACCTCAAGCGAAGTGGTCAGGTTTGTATTTGGTCCACCTCCGAAACCCGGAATCTCAGTGTAGTGGGTGCAGCTGTACTCCACTTGGTACCATCTTTTCCAAGCAAAAAACCGTCTGCAGCTTGAGTTGGTGCATTCTCACTTTCTTCTTCGGATTCTTCATCTCTGTCGGATATTTCATTTGCTTCAATTTCCGATTCATATTCAATGTCCGAGGCGTCATCTTCGCGCACAAAATCCTTGTTTTCACAGCTTTGGTCTTCAAATAAATCTAGTTCTTCGTCTGCTTCTGTGTGAAGTGCGAAATTACGCTGTAACGCTGATGATGGTTGTTGTTGGAAATTATTAGTAAGGCTGCCTGTACGCAAGCGCGTATTGTACACAATTTCTAAATCCTCTGCCTTAATAATAGTAATCATTTCACTTTAGTTTTCGCACAAAAAATTATATTTCGGACTGTCGATGTTGTATGTTCAGCATTCAATAATAAACTAACTGAACTCAAAACCAAAATCACAAACGAAAGAAAGAAATAAGAGAAAAATTAACACAGAAACTACCTGGAAGTAAACATCTGCAATGAATTCACAGAAAAACAACCCAAAATGTATATAATAATATATTTCATACAAATTGTATAGAGGTCTGGCCAGGCATTCAATAATAAACTAACTGAACTCAAAACCAAAATCACAAACGAAAGAAAGAAATAAGAGAAAAATTAACACAGAAACTACCTGGAAGTAAACATCTGCATTGAATTCGCAGAAAAACAACCCAAAATGTGTATAATAATAATTTATTTCATACAAATTGTATAGGGTCTGGTATTGTATAGTCTGGCCAGGCGTATGTGTTTTGTTCGAGGGGGGACTTTTTTCTTTTGCAGTTTTCGTCGTGTTGGAACGATATTTTTGAATTTTTTTACAGATAGAAAGCCAAAAATATTTTAGGCGGCTACCGGGAAATACAGGTATCTACCTAAACTGGAAGTATTTTTAATTAACACTCAAAAATGAAATATGCCTGGCCAGAACCATAGTTTTCTGTTTGTTCGAAATCATACAAATTTGCAAAACTAAATTGGTACGCTTTTTTGAACAATACAGTTTTCAAAATATAGTTCTCTAACGCCTTTCTTCTTCTGGGACGGCGGGAAAGGGGTGCGTATGAGTTATGTTATTGTCATTTACATAAAACATGCGCACCGCTGTACAGTGTGTGAAATTTTATGAAATTGAAATAAATCTTTCGTTTCTTAAGCCGTAATTATAGAAAATGCATTGTCGAGCTTGTGCAAGCAATTTGAACCGTCATATAGAGGTAGAGCTATTAGGCCTCCCCAAACAAATATGAAATTTTTGCAGAATATAATTTGTTTCCCATCTAATTGATAGAGAAGACGCTAGAGAAGTTCGACTTTTTGCAACCGACATTTAGGAAATTTAAAAAGTGTTCAATACTGTAATTATATTATAATATTTAATGGCGGAATATTGAGATAGAGTGCCGAGTCCCCCAAAAATTAAAAATCTAAAAACAAATTCCCGCTCAACGCAAAAAGTTTACATCCGTCACCTCTCGAAATGAAAATTGATAACAGAAAAAAAATTCAAAGGCACGATAAAAAAACAGTCCCTTTGAAAAAGGAAGAAAAAATATATATAAAAACGCAAAAAATAGATGTCACTCGA
The DNA here is from genome assembly GCA_963930755.1 of Eudasyphora cyanicolor. NCBI lineage: Eukaryota > Metazoa > Arthropoda > Insecta > Diptera > Muscidae > Eudasyphora > Eudasyphora cyanicolor. The sequence continues at coordinate 35,724,011 of OZ005737.1, read as the reverse complement.
GTCAGCGTCACCGCAAAGAAATGGAAACAGCAAGAAAATTGCTGACAGATTGACAAAGCGAAAGGCAATGGGAAATGGAAAACCAAAGCAAAAAAAAACAACAAAATAAAAGTTGTTGAAAACCAATTGTGCACAAAAGCGAAAAATTAAAAAAGTTACACAAATTGAATCCATTTAAAGTAATTACCCCACAGCAAATAAATCTGGTACAGAACATAAGGCCAAAGCGAAAATATATGAAATAACCACAATGAATGACAAAATTATTTATAATTTGAAAAAGAGAAAAGAAAAAGATAACAAAATATAGAAAACCAGCAAGATAAGGCTAAAGTCGGGCGGTGTCGACTATATGATACCCTACATCTAACAATGAAATATCCAAAATTCACTTCAACTAAAATTTGTTTACACAATTTACATTTGGTACGTCTCTGCCTCTGTAGCCAAATAGAACGAAAAATATACTCTTATAAATATCATCATCTACGAGTATTCTATTGAAAATGAGCCCTTGGGGTCATCATCTATTTTATAGAAAATGAGCCCTTGGGCTTATCATCTATTCTATAGAAAATGAGCCCTTGGGCTCATCATCTATTCTATAGAAAATGAGCCCTTGCGCTCATCATCTATTCTATAGAAAATGAGCCCTTGGGCTCATCATCTATTCTGTAGAAACTGAGCCCTTGGGCTCATCATCTATTCTATAGAAAATGAGCCCTTGGGCTCATCATCTATTCAATAGAAAATGAACCCTTGGGCTCATCATCTATTCTATAGAAAATGAGCCCTTGGGCTCATCATCTATTCTATAGAAAAGGAGCCCTTAGGCTCATCATCTATTCTATAAAAAATGAGCCCTTGTGCTCATCATCTATTCTATAGAAAATGAGCCATTGGGCTCATCATCTATTCAATAGAAAATGAGCCCTTGTGCTCATCATCTATTCAATAGAAAATGAGCCCTTGTGCTCATCATCTATTCTATAGAAAATGAGCCCTTGGGCTCATCATCTATTCTATAGAAAATGAGCCCTTGGGCTCATCATCTATTCTATAGAAAATGAGCCCTTGGGCTCATCATCTATTCTATAGAAAATGAGCCCTTGGGCTCATCATCTATTCTATAGAAAATGAGCCCTTGGGCTCATCATCTATTCTATAGAAAATGAGCCCTTGGGCTCATCATCTATTCTATAGAAAATGAGCCCTTGGGCTCATCATCTATTCTATAGAAAATGAGCCCTTGGGCTCATCATCTATTCTATAGAAAATGAGCCCTTGGGCTCATCATCTATTCTATAGAAAATGAGCCCTTGGGCTCATCATCTATTCTATAGAAAATGAGCCCAAGGTCTCATCATCTATTCTATAGAAAATGAGCCCTTGGGCTCATCATCTATTCTATAGAAAATGAGCCCTTGGGCTCATCATCTATTCTATAGAAAATGAGCCCTTGGGCTCATCATCTATTCTATAGAAAATGAGCCCTTGGGCTCATCATCTATTCTATAGAAAATGAGCCCTTGGGCTCATCATCTATTCTATAGAAAATGAGCCCTTGGGCTCATCATCTATTCTATAGAAAATGAGCCCTTGGGCTCATCATCTATTCTATGGAAAATGAGCCCTTGGGCTCATCATCTATTCTATGGAAAATGAGCCCTTGGGCTCATCATCTATTCTATGGAAAATGAGCCCTTGGGCTCATCATCTATTCTATAGAAAATGAGTCCTTGGGCTCATCATCTATTCTATAGAAAATGAGCCCTTGGGCTCATCATCTAATCTACAGAAGAGGACATAAAGCCCACAGATAGGCGAAATGGTACTCAAACGAAAAGAAATGTCAACAAAATTCCAAACAAGAAGACAAACAATGCCTTAATGTTTTTATATGTAATCGAATGGAGTCACAGTGCACATAATAGACAATTGGAATTGAATATTTGATACCTCAAATATTTCAATTTATTATTTTTGTGGTTTTGGACCTCCTGGGACTTTTTTCCATATTTTAAGGCCCCATACACCACTGAATTGTTATTTCATTTTTAGAATCCCGAGGAATTTCCTTGCATTTGAGTACATATTGTGTATCTAAGGACTAACGTCCTATTTGAGGGCCAAAGCTCCACGGATCATCATCTACGAGTATTCTATTGAAAATGAGCCCTTGGGGTCATCATATATTTTATAGAAAATGAGCCCTTGGGCTCATCATCTATTCTATAGAAAAGGAGCCCTTAGGCTCATCATCTATTCTATAGAAAATGAGCCATTGGGCTTATCATCTATTCTATAGAAAATAAGCCCTTGGGCTCATCATCTATTCTATAGAAAATGAGCCCTTGGGCTCATCATCTATTCTATAGAAAATGGGCCATTGGGCTCATCATCTATTCTATAGAAAATGAGCCCTTGGGCTCATCATCTATTCTATAGAAAATGAGCCCTTGGGCTCATCATCTATTCTATAGAAAATGAGCCATTGGGCTCATCATCTATTCTATAGAAATGAGCCATTGGGCTCATCATCTATTCTATAGAAAATGAGCCCTTGTGCTCATCATCTATTCTATAGAAAATGAGCCCTTGTGCTCATCATCTATTCTATAGAAAATGAGCCATTGGGCTCATCATCTATTCTATAGAAAATGAGCCATTGGGCTCATCATCTATTCAATAGAAAATGAGCCCTTGTGCTCATCATCTATTCAATAGAAAATGAGCCCTTGTGCTCATCATCTATTCTATGGAAAATGAGCCCTTGGGCTCATCATCTATTCTATAGAAAATGAGCCCTTGGGCTCATCATCTATTCTATAGAAAATGAGCCCTTGGGCTCATCATCTATTCTATAGAAAATGAGCCCTTGGGCTCATCATCTATTCTATAGAAAATGAGCCCTTGGGCTCATCATCTATTCTATAGAAAATGAGCCCTTGGGCTCATCATCTATTCTATAGAAATTGAGCCCTTGGGCTCATCATCTATTCTATAGAAAATGAGACCTTGGGCTCATCATCTATTCTATAGAAAATGAGACCTTGGGCTCATCATCTATTCTATAGAAAATGAGCCCTTGGGCTCATCATCTATTCTATAGAAAATGAGCCCTTGGGCTCATCATCTATTCTATAGAAAATGAGCCCTTGGGCTCATCATCTATTCTATAGAAAATGAGCCCTTGGGCTCATCATCTATTCTATAGAAAATGACCCTTGGGCTCATCATCTATTCTATAGAAAATGAGCCCTTGGGCTCATCATCTATATTATAGAAAATGAGCCCTTGGGCTCATCATCTATTCTATGGAAAATGAGGCCTTGGGCTCATCATCTATGCTATGGAAAATGAGCCCTTGGGCTCATCATCTATTCTATAGAAAATGAGCCCTTGGTACTCAAACGAAAAGAAATGTCAACAAAATTCCAAACAAGAAGACAAACAATGCCTTAATGTTTTTATATGTAATCGAATGGAGTCACAGTGCACATAATAGACAATTGGAATTGAATATTTGAGACCTCAAATATTTTAATTTATTATTTTTGTGGTTTTGGACCTCCTGGGACTTTTTTCCATATTTTAAGGCCCCATACACCACTGAATTTTTATTTCATTTTTAGAATCCCGAGGAATTTCCTTGCATTTGAGTACATATTGTGTATCTAAGGACTAACGTCCTTTTTGAGGGCCAAAGCTCCACGGCCCGTTGCTGCGCTGTTCTTTTTTATGCATTATTCACAAATTCGAGCTATCTTCGAAAAATCCTTTGTGGGGTTTGATATGATATTGTTGTACTATTATGCCCAATTGGCCTCGTTCGGAAAAGATGTTATTGTTGCACAGTGTTATTTGTTCTGTATAGAATGAACCCTTACGTTTTTAAAATTATGATTGTTTTAGAGTTTAACAGAATTAGATATATTAATAACACTCATACGCCCTAGGGTACTGTGGGCATTTATTTTGTTAGGAGTATAATGAATTGCAAATAGTTTCCGCTTTATAATTACATTTATTTAATTACTTGTTTTACTTTGCGAATTTATCGTTTTCTTGTGAATGCAAATAATGAAATAAAATGTTTGGGTTAAATCCGTTTATTTTCCTTTCCAAATCGAAACTTAAAATTTGATTTATTGTTCTGCTGCCTGCACAAAAAGAAATCACATTAAAAAGTCTTTGTTCAATCTTTAAAAGCGAATCAAGAAAAACAATGAACGACTGTAATTGAAATCTTTTGCAATATTTGTAAAATACAATTTTTGCACTTTTTTCGTCAAGATGAAAAACTCAACGGTATAAGAGGGTACCTCAAGCATAAAGGGAAATTAAGAATCACGCTATTTTTAAAAAAAAATTAGCTAAGCCAGATTTTTCCAGGATAATGCTTTGCAAAAAAGTGGATATTTCAAATATTATAAGATTGAAAGAAATTTGAAACTGTAACTTTATTTTTGCTTTCATTCCCAAATGTTTACCCTTTCTTTACAAAGCGTATACCAAAATGGGAAAAATAAAACAGCTACGGATCTAGAGTAAATAATTAAGCAATTTAAGTTTTACAATTGTTATACTAAAAGTTGTAAACATTGCATTAAACATGCCAAAACCTTCGCCTTCCCTCAATCCGTACAAAAACGCGAAGAAAAAAACACAAAATTTGGTTAAATTTAACAGCAAACAAAGACAAAGGAACTGCTGTAAAAAACCAAGAGGAACGCAATTGTTTTCATGATGGAATGAAGAGCCTCAACACCAACAGCCACATCAGAAGCAGCACACCACCACACAGTGGGTGAATTTCAACGAATTTAAATATATAAATCAGAGATATATTTTCGAACAAAGAGCAAATAATTTCAGATACACATATAGTAAATATATTACCTGCCTTTAACTTGAAATGTGGATCCCCTACAAAATAAAGTTGGGGAAGATGTATCACCTTAAATTAGGAGACTTTTATTTAGATGTTCGATGTGGATTATCAATACATCAATGGGTTACTTAAACTCATTTATAATATTGTTACACCTGACGAATCATAGATCTATGTATATCAGAATGAAACTAAGTAACATTTCATCATACGGGAGTTTTGTGATGAACCAAACCCGACAAATGTTGTTCGAACTCGAAGCACTCTGAAGCAAATGGTCGTCTATTTTTTGAGGAAACTGTTTCATGTGATAACAATTCATCTACAGGAACTCAGTAGGTTAACTCTGACTGCTACACCAGCATCTGGTTGACAGTAGTTTAACGATGCCATCTTTCTGCATGAACTATATTTCGATAATTGTTGGGCTCACAATATAAATATTTAACCTCGAAATGCATAGTTTGGTACTTTGGGTGGCAGATATTATTTGTTGGAAACAGTTTGCACATTATTTGCCCGACTTTAATCAATGCAAATGTTCTCTACAAATCAGAATATGAAGACATTTGTCTACATTGGGATAATTATTTGCGTATGAATTTGTCAATTTATTTTTGAGAAGACATTTATATTGCGAAATAATGTTCGTAAGAACTTGTCAATTTCTTTGGTAGGCACCTGCAAAGACTTGACCGACATATATAATTTGTCTATATAAACTGCTTAGAGGCGTGAACGGGTATAACTCAATTACACTATGTGTGCAAAATGCACTTTAAAAATGTATCTTCGATGAAAACAACAATTTCGTCACGATAAATCAAAGGCTTCGAAATAGATGTTCCATGCGAAAGAACAAAATAAAGGAGACACTTCAATAAGTATTTCTCTCAAAACGCCCGATTTTCCTTTTCATTACCTTGCCCCCAAAAAACTCCAACCAAAAATAATGATATATCAAGAGTCATAGAAATCGATGAATTTTTTTGGTAATGTATTCGACAAAAAATATTCCTTGTAAAAAAATCTATATAAGTCCCCATAATACACTTTAATGGCAACGAAGTGGTTTTCTAAATATATCGTATTTAACCACAAAGTTTGCTGGGTAAAGGAAGGGGTAGTAAATTCAGGAAAAATTTTAGTATAGCAACCTTCGCAATAGAAGTTCCATGTCAAAGAACAAAAGAAAGGAGACACTTCAGGAAGTATTTCTCCCAAAATAACCGACAAATAACCCCTTCAAAAATAATGATTTATGAAAATTCCTGGAATTCGATGGATCTTTTTGATATATTAGCCAAAAATATTCTTTGTAAATAATCACCATAAGCCCCAACAATACACTTTAATGGCAACCCAATGGTTTTTAAATATATCGTGTTTATAGGTTATCTTTATACAATTGGGAACAAATGTACATTTCGAGACCACCCAAAACTCAATGCATTACCAATAATTATGATATATTTAAAAAAAACAATTGATTGCCATGAAAGTGTTTTGAGGGGGTCTACAGTGATTTTTTACAAGGAATATTTTTGTCGAATACATCACCCAAAAAATCCATCGATTTCTACGACTTTTGATATAGCATTATTTTTAGAGGGACATTTTTGTTGGTAAGGGAATGAGCGGGGGTGTCGGATGTTGTGGTAGAAATACTCTTGAATGATCTCCTTTCTTTTATTCTTTGACATGGAACATCTATTCCGTATTTTTCTACACTAAAATTGTATTTGAATTTACTAACCTCTTTGTTTACCCAGCAAACTTTGTGGCTAAATATCTCGAAAACCCGATGTCACAGAAAAAACGGCTAATGCCATTCGAATTAGCGGGTCAAAATTATGCGGAGTACGTTCTATTCATCGAGGATACATTTTTGTTCACGCACAGTGTTATTAATTAATCCCTGAAAGAGATAATTGTGGGTTTAGATCACGGCTTGCACGTATTATCTTAGTAAATGTAATATCTGTGGTTTTCTGGAGTAACTGTATATCAAAACATGTTATCATAAATTTATTCAGCTTATTATGTTTATTATCTATAAATTCATACATACATACTGCCGCGATAAAATCATTAAATACATTCTTTGTGTTATTATACCCTCAACCATATGATGGGGGTATACATATTCATGATGTCACTCCTCTAAATATTGATCTGAGACCCCATAAAGTATATATATTCTTAATCGTCTTAAAATTCTAACCCCAAATTTCACAACCTCCGGTTAGAGCTAACTCACAGTTAAAAAACGAAAATTTCATACAATTTGACAGCTATAACTGTAGGTTAGTCCTAACTGTAGGATAAACGGAGATTGTGGTATTGGCCGTAAGACGATTTAGCCATGTCTGTCCGTCTGTTGTAGTCACGCTACAGTCCGTAATAATAGAGCTAGGTTGATCAAATTTGGTAGAAATATTTCTTATACAGGGTTTTCCAACGAGAGGTGTTATTTTGAATCACCCGGTATTTCGGTAGGTGTCACTTTTGAAGCTTTTATTCTTTGACATTTGACAAGTAGAAACTACGCCATTACTAAAAATGGGACGATACACGATCATCGAACGATACAAAACGATCGAACAAAAAAACGATACGAACGATACAAAATCATATTGACTGATGAGGCCCATTTCCACCTCGGTGGCTACGTCAACAAGCAAAATTGTCGCATCTGTCTGTGGCCTCTTCAAAATGAGGCCGGTCAGGCAGTAACTGTGAATGGTGTTCGCTATCGTAAGATGATAACGAACTTTTTATGGCCCAAATTGGAAGATATGGATGTGGACAATATGTGGTTTCAACAGGACGGTGGCACTTGCCACACAGCTAACGAAACAATGGCTCTTTTGCGCAAAAAATGCAATGGTCGTGTTATCTCACGTCGTGGCGATGTCAATTGGCCGCCAAGATCATGTGATTTGACACCGTTGGACTTCTTTCTTTGGGGTTATTTGAAAGAAAAGGTGTACGTCGATAAGCCAGCAACAATTCAAGACCTAAAGGATGAGATAATTCGGCACATTAACGGCATAGAACCTCAATTATGCCTTAGCGTCATCGAAAATTTGGACCATCGGATGGAGGTGTGCCGCCGATGTTGCGGCGGCCATTTAGCCGATATTTTGTTCCATACATAACTGAACCATACCAATACAGGGTGACTGATATGTATTGCAACCAACTTCAGGTTGCTATCATTTCTAAACCGCTAGTCTGATAGCTGACAGATTTATTTCAGTGACAGTTCATTTTATTGTTTACAAGCTTACAAAAGCATTTTGATCTATTGAATTCAGAAAAAAGTTATTCGTGATGGAATTCAAGCGTGATAGTGTGATTGCTTTATATTTGGGTGGAAAAACGCAAGTGGCTATCGTTAGAGCCCTCCAGCATTTAAATGTGAATAAATCTTTTGTTTCTCGTACCATTGCTCGTTACCGTGATACTGGCATCGCGTCCAAAAAGTAGAGGAAAAAAAAACGGTAACAACACCAGAAATGATCCGAAAAGTGAAAGCCAGATTTGATCGAAATCCACGCCGCAGTGGTAGAAACATTGCTCGTGAGCTGAACATATCGAGAGAACAAGGAGTTGCTTCGTTTGCACGAAAGTGGCCATTCCAAATTGAGCAGTTTGTGAACAAACAAAATGATCGGGTTTACTTGCCAAAGAGGTCAGCTGAAAATGTACACCTTCGATTGGCCACCAGAACTCAAGCGCCGCCGATGGTAATGGCGTGGGCCGCCGTAACGGCCGATGGTCGCTCCCCGCTCGTATTCATCGACCATGGGGTCAAAATAAATGCCGAATATTATCGGGAAAATGTCCTAAAGACAGTATTGAAGCCCTGGGCAGACAAACATTTCGGCCGCAGACCATGGACATTCCAACAGGACTCAGCACCATAGCACTCAGCACGCGTCAACCAAGAATGGCTTAAAAAGGAGGTTCCTCGCTTCATTTCTACCGCACAATGGCCACCAAGATCTCCGGATCTCAATCCGCCACGGGCATTTTAGAGAGTAAGGTTCGCACTAAAAAATACCAAAGTATCGATCATCTCAAGAGGCGCTTCGCCGAAAATGGGCCAAAATTCCGCAGAGCCACTTTTGTGCAGCGTGTGATGGCTTTGTCGGCCGTTTGATGGACATGATTCGTGCCAAAGGTGGCCAATTCGAACAAATCTAAACTGTTTCTAAAATTTTATGTTATTTCCGACATTTTTTGCTTTTGAACAATAAAATGTAAAAAAAAAATTAAAAAAATATAGCGCTTTACTTTGTTGCATTACATATCAGCCACCCTGTATTATCATAATAAAAAGAAATGACAATAATTTCTTAAATAATTTGTGTTTTATTCAACATCAACATCGGCCCTTAAAATGTAACCACCCTTTATTAACTAGTACAGACGGATTTAGTTCGGCCATGCCGAATCTTATGTACCCTCCACCATGGATCGCATGTGAATGGTTTCGGGTACAAATAAAATCATTATAACAAATGTCAGCCCAACTCGTTGAAATTTGATGTTTTTGTGGCTTTACGAAGGCAAATCTAGACATGGACCTATGACTACCGTTGTTCCGGGTATAAATAAACCCAGCTACCAATTTTCAGCCCGTTCAGTTGAAATTTGTGGTCTCAATGAAGTTAAGAAGTCAAATCGAACAGATTTTATATGGAGGATATGCCAAAATATGGACCGACATTATCCATTTTCAATCCCAAGTTACCTGCTGCTATAAGAAGTATCTATACGAAATTTCAGTCATCTAGCTGAATTATTGTAGACTGTAGCGTGATAACAACAGATGGACAGACATACGGACTTACAGACGGACGGGCAGACAGACGGACATGGCTAAATCGTCTAATACTAAATGGCTTACGACGATTAAAATATATAAATTGAAGGGGTCTCAGACCAACATTTAGAGGTGTTACAAACGCAGTGACAAAATTAATATACCCCCATCCATATAAATGAAATATAGCGGGTTGAAAGATTTCTTACAAGGTATTGCACAAAAATGCCATTTTTTGGAGGAAATTTTAATAATTTGTTAATTAAAAAGTCTTAAACACAATTTTTATATTTTTATTATTTCCTCGATGTCGATGCATAATTCAAAAAGTTGTAGCTAATTAAGTAAGTCTACAAACACAGAATATCCGTTGTAGTAGGGCGATGTTATGGTGGTGTTATTAGCATAATGTTATGTAACATTTAGTTATTTGTATACCCTCCACCACAGGATGGGGGTATAGCAGGTGGCGCAAAAGTAACCTTTCGATGTTTTGTGCCAAAGTCACCGACCGATTATTGGTCAAATAAATAGTCAGCAATATTCCGCGTTGTGGAACAGTGTAGCGTAAAATGCTAGGTCAATTTAGCCATGTCCGTCTGTGCGTACGTCTGTTGTAATCACGCTACAGTCTACAATAATTGAGCTAGATAGCTGAAATTATTATAGCTGCAGATAACTTGGCATTGAAAATGAGCAATATCGTGATATATCCCCCATAGTATCTGTCCGATTTGATTTCTTAACGCCATATAGACCACAATTGTCACCTGATCGGCCTGAAAATTGGTAACTGGGGTTCATTTATACCCGAAAATCTTTACACGAAAAACGGTAGCCATAGGTCCATGTTTTGATATAGCCCCCATAAAAAAGGTCCCCTAGATTTTACATTTTAACGCCACAAAAACCTCAAATTTCAACGAATTGGGCTGAAATTTTGAATAATCAGATTATTTGTACCCGAAACCATTCACATGAGATCCATGGTTGAGGGTATATAAGTTTAGTCATGGCAATCCCAACATACCTGCAGATATAAGAAGTATATGTACCAAATTTCAGATAACTAGCTCAAGTATTATAGATTGTAGCGTGATTACAACAGACGGACAGACAGACGGATTGACGGACGGACGGATATGGCTAAATCGTCTTAGAATTTTTAAAGAAAAAACCAGTAAGGAAAGGCAGAAAGTCGGGCGGGGCCGACTATATAATACCCTACACCTCCCTAACAATGCGATAAGGGTCATTGCGATAATAATTTGGAATAATTGGTAAATGGGTAGAAATTGAGAACATATTTCTGGAAAATTTTAATGATCGGAAGTGAAGTACAACTTCTATAGCGCTTTGATACCAAATCAGGAGGAACATATATATGGATGTTATATATAAATCTGAACCGATTTTCCCCAAATACTAATTCATGTAAAAAGACCTCTTTCTGTCGAATTTCGTACTGATCGGATACAAAATACAGTCTCTACAGCGCTTACATGCCCAATCGGGGTTAACATATATATGGGGGCTATATCTAAATCTGAACCAATTTTCTCCGAATTTGGCAGTATTTCTTTACGTAGAAGGAAACATCTTTTTGCCGAAGTTCGCACTGATCGGATATAAAATAACATTTTTACAGCGCTTACATGTCAAATCGGGGGTAACGTTTATATGGGTGCTATATCTAATTCTGAACCGATTTCTTCCAAATTTAACAGTGTTCATTCAAATAATAGGAAACCTCTTTCTGCCGAATTTCATACTGATCGGATATAAAATACAGTTTTTACAGCGCTTACATGTCAAATCGGGGTTAACGTATATATGGGGGCTATATCTAAATCAGAACCGATTTCTTCCAAATTTAACAGTGTTCATTCATATTATAAGAAACCTCTTTCTGCCGAATTTCATACTGATCGGATATAAAATAACATTTTTACAGCGCTTACAAGTCAAATCGGGGGTAACGTATATATGGGGGCTATATCTAAATCTGAACCGATTTCTTCCAAATTTAACAGTGTTCATTCATATAATAAGAAACCTCTTTCTGCCGAATTTCATACTGATCGGATATAAAATAACATTTTTACAGCGCTTACACTTCAAATCGGGGGTAACGTATATATGGGGGCTATATGTAAATCTGAACCGATTTCTTCCAAATTTAACAGTGTTCATTCATATAATAAGAAACCTCTTTCTGCCGAATTTCAGACTAATCGGATATAAAATAAAGTTTTTACAGCGCTTACATGTCAAATCTGGGGTAACCTATATATGGGGGCTATATCTAAATCTAAACCGATTTTAACCAAATTCAATAGGGATCGTCCTTGGGCCAAATAAAATATATGTGTAAAGTTTTGTCGAGATCGGACCATAATTGCGACCTGTACTTTGATTACAAAAATACATGCACAGACAGACGGACAGGTGGACAGACGGACAGACAGACAGACGGACATAGCTAAATCAACTCAGAATGTGATTCTAAGTCGATCGGTATAATAAACGATGGGTCCATTTCTTCTCCTTTTGGGTGTTACAAACAAATGCACAAAGATATAATACCCTGTACCACAGTGTGGTGTAGGGTATAAACACTGAACATTTAAATTGAATGGGGAATCTTTATTATCATATGAAAGAACATTCTTTGGCATTTGTTTTTTGAAGATTATGTCAATCAAATGTTGGTCGCGGCTACGTCGCAGATGGTCCATCCGTTGAGTCCAATTTTCGATGACTCGTTCGAGGATTTCGACTGGTAACAGACGAATGACACGCCTAAACGTTGTTCAGGCGTAAGTATTTCCATGATGAAATGCCAACAAATACTTAACAAAAATAACATGACAGCATGACACGACACACACGTGATCTGTCAAAAATGGCTATTGAAAAAAGTATCTCTACTTGGATCACCCGCTATAACATTAGACTAATTAATCAGTCAATTTGTTGTCAAAACGTTGTAAACGTTGTTCAGGCGTAAGTCTTTCCATGATGAAATGCCAAGCAATACTTAACAAAAATAACATGACAGCATGACACGACTCACACGGGATCTGTCAAAAAGGGCTATTGAAAAAAGTATCTCTATTTGGATCACCCTATATATATACTTTATGGGGTCTCAGATCAATATTTAGTGGTGTTACAAACGGAGTGACAATATGAATATACCCCCCTTCCTTCCAATTTCATACAGGTTGCTTTCATAGGGCTTATATGATAAAATTACAAAAAGTTCATTGATCTTTGCTTCTAAGCAATGTATTCGATTTCATTATACTGGCCAAACAATGTCAGGACATTTAGCTCATTCTTACTGGTTTAATTTCAACTCTATATATTTTTATTCCCGTCGTTCCAATGTGGAACATAGGGTCCTCACAAATCCATTCCATTGCGATCAATTACAAGCCAATAATTTGATTTCATTCGAAGACTTCTCCGTCGTTTCTATAATTTCAAATCAATTTTAAGTTCATCTAGATATTTCCATTATAAATATCGGAAATCAACTGATATTCGCATTCTCACCATTCCACCCACTGTACCTCGGAGAACGGGAATTAAACCAAAATAATCTGCGGGTTCTTCTTTGTTTTTCCAATTCACTCGATATTGTGGTTGCCGGTTGCCCCCTCCACCTCTATGGGAAATTTACGTTCTCTTGTTTTGTTAAAATGTTGTTATGCAAAAAAGGAATATATATTTTTTTTATTTAACACTTCAACTGAATGCATCCGAAATAAAGTTTTGCATTCCATCTACTTCACTCCACTCTATTCAGTATTCAGTGTTCTGTGTTCTGCAACATGCTTCGCCGGAATGACTATGGCACAAACAAACAAAGAAACTTTTAACAAAATCGTTGGCGAAAATAAGTAGGTAAAGTGGTTAATAACGTCGAGTGTGAGAAGGGCCGTTGTAGTGTTGTTAACGGTGCGAAAAACCAAAGAATCGTTTTGAGGAACAAAAAACGAAGAGAAAAAGGTAAAATAACATAGGGCAGAGTTTTAATTGAATTTTAATGAATGGCGGTGATTGGTCGCTTTATGAATACGCAATACGCGGAAATAACGAGAAAGGTGCAGTATGCAATCAGTGTTGCCAATACAAGGGGAACTATTCGACTGAAGGGAATCTCAAATCGTTCGTAATGGAGAAGGCAACTTCACAGACTTACTCTTATTATGATGATTTTTTGTCTAAATTAAATATAAACTGCAAAGTTTCAGCTAAATTACTTAAAATAATATTTTTATGGCATAACAACAACAGAGTATTGTGTAGCCTTATCAAAACATTAACCCATACGACTTATTTCCCATCCCAAGGTACCTGCAATAATAAATATTTCTGCCAAATTTTATCAACCTATGTTATTACGGACTGAAACATGACTTCAACAAACAGACGGACAGACTGACTGACTTGATATGGCCATATCGCCTTATAGTTTTACGCCGATCAAGAATATTTATATATATTATAAGGTCTCATATCGATATTTCAAGTGTTGCAAACTGAATGACAAATATGGAGGTTATAAAAATACATCCGACGAAAATGTAATTAAAAAAAGACAAACTTCAAATATTATTTTCAAATATTTCAAAGCGCCAAAATCTTTAATACAGATATCTCTTACTTCCCCAGCTGATTTTTGCTAATTTAAATACATTGACAGTTTTCTGTTCGTCATATGGGGATATTAAATATACCAGCAATTTAATTTTTTGCAAAAGTTTAAAAAATAAATATTTGTTATACGAACGACTTTTCCATTTCATACTCTAATGTGACTAATTTGCACTTGCAACTACAATTTGACATTTTAATAACCAAAGTCAGAAAAACTACTTTTCCTACTCTCCATCTCATACTCTTTAAATAAAAACGAAGTTATGTTGCAACCTGAGATAAATGCGTAAAATGTAACACTAGAATGTAAATGTAACACAAGAGTAGACAAACAGAAAAGTTGCAAGAGTTATTGCAACTTTCAACAAAGAGGTGTAGTGGTGGTGGTTCTGGTGTTGGTGTTGGTGTATGTCCAACGGTATATATATCTATTCTGTTCATAGTTCCCTCCAGAATTCCTGGTACTCGCCTGTTGTTTTGTTGTGTTGCTATGGAAGCTTCAAGGTATTTGTAAGTTTTCGGTTTGGATAGCCTGACGGGCAATTAAATATTTTTCCCCAAAAATATCCGTATCCTGGAAGGATCTACAGCCACTTGCCACAATAATGTTTATTTGCTGTTATGTGTTAGTTTTTCGTCTGCAATTAAGTTAGTCGGTTTGCTGGTTGCTGGTACGCTTTATGTATTCTAAGAAAATAAAACCAAGAACGACTAACCATAGCAGAAGTTTGAATATGTGTGAAAATTCTACAGATTTCTTATTATGTGCTAAAAATAATAGGAAAAGAATACAGTCACACATGCGGACAGATTTAGAAATGGGTCAGATTTCCATGGAATACTGAGACCTTTACTACTAATTAAAATCAAAATAAAGGGTGGTTAAATTTTATGGGCCGATGTTGACTTTGATTATACACAAATTATTTAGGAAATTATTGTCATTTCTTTTTATTTTGATAATATTGGTAAGGTTCAATTATGTATGGAACAAAATATCGGCCAAATGGCTCGATTGTGTATCTTTCCATAGTTCCAATTGAGTTAGTCTGAAATTGAGAAATGTCAAATGAAATGCAGAAAAAAACTTGACGTTTAGGTGTGGTTCACATTCAACATCGGCCCTTACAATTTAACAACCCTTTATAAACCATATAAAATAGGACAGGTATACATATAATAATAACACTACATTTTCTGCCGTAATTTATTTAAAGGGATGTTAATAATGCAGATTCTATCAAGTTCAAGTCTCTATTCAATAGCGTTTTATTTCTTTTGACAGATTTTGTTTGTCTACCTATCCTCCACCATAGGATAGGATAGGTATATTCAATTTGTCACTCCGTTTGTAAAACCTCTAAATAATGATCGGCGACCCCGAAGTATATATATATTCTTAATCGTCGTAAAATTCTAAGACGATTTAGCCATGTCCATCTGTACGTCAGTCCGTCCATCCGTCTGTTGTGATCACGTTACAATCCGTAATAATAGAGCTAGGTTGATCAAATTTGGTAGAGATATTTCATATAGTTGCAGGTTGTATGGGATCGCAAATGGCCCATATCGGTCAATGTTTTGATATAGCTCCAAAATATGGTTTTTGAACCATAGATACCACAATTATAAAGAAATTTAGAAGAAACTTTGCAGTTTGTATCCTATTTTGACAAGAATTCATTACAGCACCAAGACAAGAATTCGTGGTAGTAAAAATGTTTTAATTCAGTTCATTTTTTGTTGTAGTCCATCTATAGATGTCGCTCCCAAAAAGACTTATTTAAGCCATAAACACCACATTTTCTAAGAAATTTAGCTGAAGCTTTGCAGGTTATATTCTATTTTGGCATGAATTCATCTCAATAAAATGTATACAAATAAAATTTTATTTTGTTGTAGTCCCCATGTAGATGTAGCTCTCAAAAAAGCAATTTTTAAGCCATAAATACCACATTTTTCAGGTGAAAAGTTTGGCTAAGTAAAGAATTTGCGTCGTAAAAATTGCAGCGTTCGTTTTTTTAATAAAATTGAATGCATTCCATGGTGGAGATTATACATATATAAGATTCGGCATGGCAGAACCGAACGCTTTTATTTTTATTCTTTTGACAAAAATTTGGGTATTTCCTGTCGTACAGCCAAGGATGCAATAGGAAAGTTAATCGAACAATTTCAGTTGGCTCAATCGGTACTAAACTTAAAATGCCAATGCATATCCGTCCCAGTCGTTCAACTTTTAATACCGTTGAAAGGGTAAACTTTGAAGCAGATCAAAATTTGTCAATTGTGTAGCGCTCACAGCAATAGGGCCACTCCACACTTTCAGTTGGTTAATAATTGACGCTAACAGACCATCACCAACATCGTTCCATTATTATACCCTACACCACATTGTGGTACAGGGTATTATGACTTTGTGCATTTGTTTGTAACACCTAAATGGGAAGAGATAGACCCATTATTTACTATACCAATCGTCTTAGAATCACTTTCTGAGTCGTTTTAACTATGTATGTAGGTCTGTCTGTCTGTAGATGTATTTTTGTAATAAAAGTACAGGTCGCAATTATTGTCTGATCGAGATAAAATTTGGCACGTATATCTTATTTGACCTAAGGACGAACCCTAGTAAAATTGATGAAAATCGGTTCAGATTTAGATATAGCTTCCATATGTATGTTACCCCCGATTTGACATGTAAGCGCTGTATTTTATACCAGATCAGTAGGGAATGTGGCAGAGAGAGTTATCTGAACACTGCAAAATTTGGGGAAAATCGGTTCAGATTTAGATATAGTCCCCATATATGTTACATCCGATTTGACATGTAAGCGCTTCAGAAACCGTAACCGGTGAGAGTTCTCTTTTTTACATGAATGAACACTGCCAAATTCGGAAAAATTCAGTTAAGATTAAGAGAGATATGTTTCACCCGATTTGACATGTAAGAGCTGTAGAAATCGTGTTTATATCGGATCAGTACGAATTTCGGCAGATAGAGTTTTCTTATTACATGTATGAACACTGACAAATTCTTATCGCAATGCCCATTTTCGCATTGTAAGGGAGGTGTAGGGTATTACATAGTCGGCCCCGCCCGACTTTCTGTCCTTCCTTACTGGTTTAATTATATGTCCACAATCTGCCAAAGAGTCATTTTATGGCCAACGGTACGATTTTTGACATCACTAGCTTTGATTGTTTCGAAAGTTTGTGTATGTATACTTCTCTTAACAATATTTTATACGTGTTTCAAGAAAAAAATTAAAAAAATGTTGTTCAAACCTATAGAATTGAATCACTTTCTGAGTCGGTTTAATTTTGTCTGCCCATCTGTATATAATGGGGGATTTTTTAAGAGCTTTCGGATTTGATTAAAAAAAGCATACAATTTAGAGAATGTATGAAATCTTTATTTGAATCGAATGAACAGTCTACATTATTCAATGTTTAAAGATGTTTTCATGTAAATGCTGACCGCGGCTGCGTCCAAATGGTTTGCTGTGTTCAGTTTTGGCATACTCTCCAATATATCGGCAGGTATCTCACGAATAAATTCTTCAATATTGGTTTTCAGTTCGTCACCCATTGCGGGCTCGTTCCTATAGACACGAGCCTTAACACTGTCCTACCAAAAATAATCTAAAGTCGTTAAATCGCACGATCCAGGCGGCCAATTTACCGGTCAAAACTTGAAATAAACTGTTCACCGAACTCGCCTCTCAATTGGGCCATTGTTTCGCGTGCTGTGTGGCCTCATCTCAGCGTAGTCAAGCCCTTCCATTTTGGGCAAAAAAAGTTTGTAATCATTGCACGGTAGCGCTCGCCAGTCACAGTAACGTTCCGGCCATCGTTTTCTGTGAAAAAGTAAGGTCGAATGTTGCCACCGGCGATATTTTCCTCTGTCCGCATAGGTGTATTGTTTTCATCAATGTATATTTTTCACCTATCGCTATTATCACTATGAAATTTTACAAGAACTTATTTTCCTACTCAAGGATGATACCAGTTGAAATGTGTGATAATTGAACCATATTAGGATATATATTTTTTCCTTTTACTCCTGTAAGGAGCATAGGACCGTATCGAGATTACTCCAATACATACGATCTAAAGAAAGATGTTTAATTTCACTCCAGCGAAGATGTACACGGGATAGTTCAGATTTTAGTTGTCGTTTCCATGTGTGGGCTGGCCTTCCACTCCGTCGGCTAAGTTTGCTGATTCCACTCGATGTCTAGCAATATCATTTGATTGCGTAGGATGTGACCGATCCAGGTTAATTTGCGCTTTCGAATTTCAATGGGTATCGGTTGCTTGTTAGTCTCAGATCAGAGCTGGGCGTTCGTTATTGTCCTTGACCAGTGTATATGAAGAATACTTCTTAGACATTTGTTAGGAAGACTTGTAGCGATTGCAAGTCGCATTGTGCTGCGTTACATGTTTCGCAAGCATGCAAAAGGGTGGATTTCAGTTTAGTGTTGAACATTTTGACTGTAGATGTCAGCCTTGCAGATACCGTGTTTATCCAATATTTGACCCAGGTAGTAGAATGATTCTACCTCCTCAAGTGTTTTGTCTTGCACCGAGAGTATTTGTATGCAATACAATTTTTTCGAAGGGCTCTGCATAACATTTTCTGGTGCCATATGTGTCCTATATATATGTTCCCTTCCATCCTATAAGGAGCATAAGGCCTCAACAAATGATCTCCAGTTTGATCTATCCATTGCGATGTTTTTGATATCACTCCAGCTTTTTCTACTTTTGGCAATTTCTTTGTCAACTTGTCTGCACCATGTGACGACTTCCCTCTGGATTACAGCCTATTACGATTCGGGCTATGTCGTCAAGGGGCTTGCGTAAAGTATGCCCGATCCAATTCCATTTGCGTCTTCGGATTTCGCGATCGATCGGCATTTCAAAAGTGCGAAACTTTCAAAACTGTTACAATGCCCACAAAAGCGATGTCACTACGTCCATGGATATAGTGTCATTTATATTTGAAGACGATTTTCGGGTTATCGAAATGTCCAATGTCCAACTATTTTTGCGTGGCCGGCCTTCGACCTGGGTTAAATATTTTCGCCTATAGCCTTCGGCCGTGATTACATATTTTCTCCCCGGCTACGCGATCAAAGTGTCATAAGGTCCATGGATATTGTGGCACTTTCGAAAGTGCCATAACGTCCATGGATAATATGAAACTTTTTTAGTCCGCTCTGCATGTGTGTGATGCGCAGCTGCATATTAACCCTCCGTTTGGCACATGTTTCAATAGTCATATACGTGCCTCATGAGTCTGGCCAGAGCCATATACATTATCATGTATGTATGAAAATATCGGGTTTTTGGGTGGTTTACATTTGGTTTTGACTTCAGTTATTTTTCTATGTAGTAAGGTTCTTCAACTTATAAAAATAAGAAAGTAAATGGAACATATGGTCTCAAACCAAAAATAAATTCTGACTGAATAACAAAAGCACAGACCAACAATAAATAACAACAACACATACAAACACATGAGGTACGATGACGTCGGCATTAGCCGTTGACAAAACTACATTTGTTTTCGTGGTTCGCGATGCGAACCCAAGCAAAAAACAAAAATGTATTGGTATGAGAGTTTTAGTATGTTGACTTAGTTCGGCAAAATACGGGTTTGGTTAGCAGTTCTTGTTAAATTCAATTTACTGCTTCCATAAGTATTTCAGCTGATTTAAGTTAAAAACATACATATTGCTACTGAATTCTGAAGATGATAGAGTGGTGTGTATCGAAACTGCAGTCAATTCTACCAAGCAATTAAAACTCTCTACCAATTTTTGTATTTGTTTCTATTAGTTTTTTTGGAATAGACAGAACGTAAATGGAACATATGGTCTCAAACCATATGTTCCATTTACTATATAAATGTAGTAAATGGAACATATGGAACATATATATAAATCTGGACTGATTTCTTGATATTTGACGGCGGTTTTTTGGTTCAACAAACTGTTATCTTTAAAATTTTATAAAAACCTGTTGAGAAGTGGGGACTTTATAGCGCTTATATGCAAATATATACCAATATAGGAATATATATATGTAGGATATGTAAGGCCTATATCTAAATCGGAACTGATTTTCTTCAAATTCGGAACCCTCCAAAATTCCGAAATGATTGGAAGAAAAATACAGCTTCTGTAGCGTTAAGCGGCTAAATCGGAAGGACCATATATCGATTCCTCCATTCTAAAACATGCTTAGTCGACTGAGTATGTTCTTAAGGGGATTGCATTTTTAATTTCTAAATATTCTTAGACAGAATTTGGGGTTTATCCGTTAATCCAATCAAAAACTATTCACAAAACAGTACATGTAGTTCGATTTGCATTGTAAAGGAATTCCACACAAATGAAAATGGGGGATATACCTAAATCTGATATAGCCTCCAAGGTGGGTCTAGCTCTAAAACAAATGTGCGCGAGGGTGTATTTAAAAACACACTCTCATTATACGTACAGCTATGTGTAAGAACATTATTGAGAATATACAAATGGCAATTTAAATGGAAAGTTATCAATTACATGAAAATAAAATAATAAAATTGTACAAACTTTCGTATGAAGTCAGTATGGGTCTAGCCAGACTCATGAGACCACTATCGTTCTTTATTGGCTTTCCAGGTGCCGCTGTATGATTGACCAGTTTCTTTATACAGGGTGGGCCTAAAGAAACCAAGGGGTGTAAAAGTTTAATAACTTTTACGTTTATTAATTTTTTTTATTTTTTCTTTCAGATTATATAGACAACACTTGGAGAATTTATAATGGAGAGGTTCACAATTGAACAGAGAACCAGAACAATAGAATTTTATTATTTAAACCAGAGATCAATTATTTTAACGCAAAGAGCATATCGTCGACATTTTAACGTCAGAATTTCGCCCTCTGAAGCAATGATTCGTTGCTTAGTTGATCGTCATCACCAACATGGCAGCGTAAGAGATTTGCCTCGAACCGGTAGACCACGTGTAAGTCGCACTGCGGAAAATATTGAACGTGTACAGCAAAGTGTTAACGAAGCACCAGAAACATCTGTCAGAAGGCGTTCTGCTCAGCTAGAAATGTCTCGTACGTCACTACGGCGCATTTAAAAAAAAAAATTAGCAGTTATACCCATATAAGGTCCAATTGTTGCAAGAATTAAAACCCCCAGATCATCGGCAACGTCTAAATTTTGCAGTTAAATTTCAATAGTTGGCCAGAAATGAAATCAACTTTATTAAAAATTTTATTATGAGTGATGAAGCTCATTTTCATTTGAATGGCTTTGTTAATAAGCAGAACTGTAGGTTCTGGGGTTCTCAAAATCCAAGAGCCATTCATCAACGCCATTTGTACCCCATCAGGTGTACAGTATGGTGTGGGATCACATCTGAAAATGTCATTGGGCCTTACTTCTTCGAGAATGAAGATGGCCGTGCTGTAACCGTAAATGGAGAGCGGTATCGGTTTATGATAGAAAATTTTTTACGTCCTGCTCTTGAAAACAGATCTGGTATGTGGTTTCAGCAGGACGGAGCCACTGCCCATACTGCCCGAGACACAATGGCACTTTTAAGTCAAATTTTTGGAGAGCGAATAATTTCCAGAAATTCGGAAATTATTTGGCCAGCGCGATCGCCAGATTTGACAGCACCCGACTATTTTCTTTGGGGTTATTTGAAGGAGCGAGTGTATGTGAACAAGCCAGAGACAATCCTTGAACTCAAGGCAAACATTGTTGCAGAAATTCGAACGCTACAGCCACAAGTTTCGAAAGGTGTTATGGAAAATGCTCTAAAAAGAGCCCATCAGTGCGAAGCTGAAAACGGTGGTCATTTAAGAGACATTATTTTTCATACTTAGTGTAAAAAATTTGTATATTATATATAATTGTGTATATTATATAATGTGGAAGAAAAAATAAAAAAAAAAAATAAACGAAAAAGTTATTAAACTTTTACACCCCTTGGTTTCTTTAGGCCCACCCTGTATTTTTATACAAGTCACCGTTTCTGTTTGTTTCAGCTGCCTTTTGATCTTCTTTGGCGAGATTTTTTGACCATGTTCGCCTGTCTTTTCTGGAACTACGTTTTATTGCAAGGTCGAGCGTTGTAGTTGTGCTGCAGAGCGGCCTTTTCACTATTTGCTGGTGCAGAACTTATAGCTGATATAGCTTCCTAAGCACTAGAAAAATATTTAAAGAAAATCCTTCACATGCATGTTTTGTAAAGCCCCCATACAAAGGTCCCTCAAAATTTGAATTCGAATTGGGATGAAATTTAGTATAATAAGTTTATTTGTATCCGAAACCATTCGCATTCGATCCATGGTGAAAGGTACATAAGATTCGGCATGGCCGAACTTAATCCGTCTTTACTTGTTTTTATATTGAGTACTTATATTACGAATACAACAATGTGTTTATCAATTCCTTCATTGAATTTTCTCGTGAAGTTTTCAGAGTTTGGAATTCTCAACATTTACGAAAATCTTTGCTTCTATAGATTCCATAGCTTCCTCCGAAAATATACCAATAGGTAAGGAAACAGATTTTATGATGTCTATTCCATAACATATAATATATTATGTAGACAAGATGACATGCTACACCACGGATATTTGTGAATGTAAGAATCTAAAGTTTCATTCATCAGATCTTTGAATGCTTCTATATTGATAGGATTCTGATTAATTGTTCATGGATGAAATCAAGCCAGGGTTTCAAAAAAACACCGCGTAGTACATGCGTCGTTGCTAGTTCCACATCCAGATTTGATTATATCTATATACATGTTATTATACCCTACACCACACTGTGGTACAGCGTATTATGACTTTGGGCATTTGTTTGTAACACCTAAAAGGAGAAGAGATAGACCCATTGTTTATTATACCGATCGACTCAGAATCACTTTCCGAGTCGATTTAGTCCGTCTGTCTGTCTGTCCATGTATACTTGTAATCAAAGTGCAGGTCGTATTTATGTGATGAAATTTAGCATAGTGCTCTTTTTTGGCCCAAGGACGATCCCTATTGAAATTGGTTAAAATCGGTTCAGATTTGGATATAGTCCCCATATATATGTTTTACCCGATTTGACATGCAAGCGCTGTAGAAACCACATTTCATCCGATCTTTATGAAATTCGGCAGAGAGAGTTTTATTATTACGTGAATGAACGCTACCAAATTCGGAGAAAATCCGTTCAGATTTAGATATAGCCCCCATATATATGTTTCACCCGATTTGGCATGTAAGCTCTGTAGGAACTGTATTTTAAATCAGATCAGTAGGAAATTTGGCAGAGAGAGTTATCTTATTACATGAATAAACACTGCAAAATTCGGGGAAAATCGGTTCAGATTTAGATATAGCCCCCATATATATGTTTCACCCGATTTAACATTTAAGCGCTTTAGAAATCGTGTTTTATATCCGATCAGTACGAAAGTTAACAGAGAGAGTTTTCTTATTAAATATATGAACACTGCCAAATTCGGGGAAAATCGGCTCAGATTTTAACATAGTCCCTATATATATGTTATACCCGATTTGACATGTAAGCGCTGTAGAAACCGTGTTTTATATCCGATCAGTACCAAAATCGGCAGAGAGAGTTTGCTTATTACATGTATGAACACTGCCAAATTCTTATCGCAATGCCCATTTTCGCATAAGTAGGTAGGTGTAGGGTATTATATTGTCGGCCCCGCCCGACTTTCTGTCTTTCCTTACTGATTTTTTGTTTAAAATCAACTATTATTTTTCGGTCCTTGAAATCAGCTTTATCATTTCTATACCTCCATTCTAAAACACGTAGTTTTTCAGGCGATTACAGTTATTTTTATTAAACTTTCATAAATATATAAAGGAAATCTCTCAGTGTATTACTCGTACATTATTCACAAAGTGAGGGTATACGTTAGTCCATTTACTGGACTGAAATTGTCTTTCTTGTTTTGATAATATTTATTATGAAAATGAAAACTTACCGAAATATTACTTACTGTCTTACTCCCATTTACCTTTGAATTAAAAATGTCATTCATTAATTAGACTTTTTCTTATTACTCTAAGAATATTTTCATTTATTCATAATTTCTTTCATTATGCGATTCGTTTCATTTGGTTGTATACTGTTTTTCTGGTATACTCAATATAATATGTTTCCAAAAAATACTTAATAAATTATAAATTAATAATAGAAAGTTCTTAAAATAAATACAACTCATGAGCAGTTGACATCTGTTGTTGTTTATTATTTTTTTTGGAAATTAAATAAACTTCGCTTAGCTTAAATTTACTTACACGACTACATTTCACAATTATGTTTATTTATAATTTATAAATATATACAATTACTCATATTTTGGACAAAAAAGAACACAACACAAAGTGAGACCATTCGTTGGGGGAGGGGCAGATAGATAACGCTAGGAATGAGAACTATGGAAAGGGATTAAATTATGTTTTTAGGTAAATAAAATAGAAATATTCGTATATTGAAAGGAATATAGGTTTTTGTAATTTGAATAAGATTTTAAAAACTCAATTAAATTAATTTGCATGTAGTATACATGGGCTAAAAAATATAAAATAATTTATTTTAATCAATTTATTTTTATTCCCCTTTCATAGTCCTCCTCCCTCAGCTTCATTCGTTAATCCCTTAATTTTTGTTTAAATGCAATATATATATATATATATATGCTACTTTACTTTCGAGTTAGACCTAAACTTATTTTATTTCCATACCTCAATCATATCCTCTAAAGTATGCTTGACAATTTCCTTGCTCCAATTGCACCCAAAAAGTAGGCTTTAATATTTTTTTTCGTTTATGTTTTCTTAATTCTTAGTCTTTATACATTTCAGCATTTTTTCTTTGCATGAAACTTGTGAATATTGTTAAATGTTCACTTCTTAATCTTGTATAATTAAATAAAATACTCAGACAATTTTATTAATTATTTTTCACTTTTTGTTTTCGATTTTTTCTCCTGCTGCTACTAATGATGTGTATGAACGGGAATATGGGGTGAGGATGAGGATGTGTGCATTTACGATTTTTCATGTTTCCTTTTCATTCCTTTCATGTTTCTTAATTAATTCATTAATTTATTATAATTTATTAAATGCTTAATAATTTGTTGTTGGGTTTGTTGTTCTCGTTATTTTGGCTTTATAATACTATGTATATATATGAAATACAGACACAGAGAGCTAGATAGAATGATATAAATGAACGATAACACAAGCGAATGTGAAAGGAAACGCAACAAACACAAAGAGACAAGTGCAGTCGTATATGAGCAAATCCAAAATTATTCGATAGTGAACTTTAGACGTATCCCTGTTGTATATCCTCAGGTAAAAGAAACAAACACATTTTATCTTCTTCAATATTATTTATTTCAGGGAAGAACTAAATATTAATGGAATATACTTCTAAATGAAATAAAGCTTTTCCGCTGACCATCATGTACCACCATCGCGATTATGTTAAAAATTCGACTCGGCAAATTTTTAGGCCGAAAACTTTATTACTTAAAAAATGGCTAAAATGTTTCGACTTAGATCATTATTTCCTCCACCGCATTTACAAAAATCTTAGGTCGATCTTTTCGAGAATCATTCATATTTAGGCTCTTTTAACCAAATCATTTCAGAAATAGATTATTGCCAAATCTGAGGGGGTAATTGCATTTAGGCCCTTATAGTTCCCTTTATCTCTTGGAAAGTGCGAACTTTGATTGACTTTAAATTTTTGTGTGTGTGAATGTTTTTTCTACCTCAGGCTAGGTTCGAATTCGTTTGACTATTGGTTCATTCGAACACAATTTCCCAATATATTGTGCATCAATCATCGAAATGTTTTTATATGCGACCCCCAGACTGTGCTAAAAAATGAGATATAGACCCATAGTTTATTATATAATTACTTTTTGAGTTGATTTAAATATGTCCGTAAGTCTGTACTTATATTGATCAAAGTGCTGTTCGCAAATATGAAGCGATCTTTTCAAAAATTGGTACATCCTTAAAGACTAAGTACGATCGGGCACATCGGTCCATGTACACCAAAACATGGACCTTAATCGTCGTAAAATTCAATGACGGTTTAGCCATGTCCGTCCATCTGCTGTAATTACGCTACAATCTACAATTATTAACTGCATTTTAATATCTAAACGTATTTTGAAAGAAGGAACTTTCGAACGACATATGTATACGTTGTTTATTTAAAAAAGCGGGAATATATGATCCAATTTACATGGATCACATTGTCCCTGCGATATTTTTGAACTCTCTCTTGAAATCCCCACATAAAATCATACTCATTTAGACGGTGAGTCTTTAGTTGCAGCAATCAGCAGACAAATTTATGTTTTTATACCCTACACCACACTGTGGTACAGGGTATTATAACTTTGTGCATGTGTTTGTAACACCCAAAAGGAGAAGAAATAGACCCATCGTTTATTATACCGATCGACTTAGAATCACTTTCTGAGTCGATTTAGCTATGTCCGTCTGTCTGTCCGTACAGGTCGCAATTACGGTCCGATCTCGACGAAACTTTACACATATCTTTTTTTTGGCCCAAGGACGATCCCTATTGAATTTGGTTAAAATCGGTTCAGATTTAGATATAGCCCCCATATATATGTTAGCCCCGATTTGACATGTAAGCGCTGTAAAAACTTTATTTTATATCCGATCAGTATGAAATTCGGCAGGAAAAGGTTTCTTATTACATGAATGAACTCTGTTAAATTTGGAAGAAATCGGTTCAGATTTAGATACAGCCCCCATATATACATTACCCCCGATTTGACATATAAGCGCTGTAAAAATGTTATTTTATATCCGATCAGTGCGAAATTCGGTAAAGAGAGGTTTCTTATTACATGAAGGAATACTGCTAAATTCGGAGCAAATCGGTTCAGTTTCAGATATAGCCCCCATATATATGTTACCCCCGATTTTATATGTAAGCGCTGTAAAAACTGTATTTTATATCCGATCAGTGCGAAATTCGGCAAAGAGAGGTTTCTTATTACACGAAGGAATACTGCTAAATTCGGAGAAAATCGGTTTAGATTTAGATATAGCCCCCATATATACGTTACCCCCGATTTGACTTGTAAGCGCTGTAAAAATGTTATTTTATATCCGATCAGTATGAAATTCGGCAGAAAGAGGTTTTTTATTATATGAATGAACACTGTTTAATTTGGAAAAATCGGTTCAGATTTAGATATAGACCCATATATACGTTACCCCCGATTTGACATGTAGGCGCTGTAGAGACTGTATTTTATATGCGATCAGTACGAAATTCGACAGAAGGAGGTCTTTTTACATGAATGAGTATTCAGGGAAGATCGGTTCAGATTTATATTGATTGTTCCTCCTGATTTGGTATCAAACCGCTGTAGAAGTTGTATTTTACTTCCGATCCAGAAAGATGTTTCTCAATTTAGGAACGAATATTGCTTAATTTAGCGATTATCGTTTCAGAATTAGATAATATGTTTCTACCCATTTACCAATTATTCCAAATTATTATGGCAATGACCCTTATCGCATTGTTAGGGAGGTGTAGGGTATTATATAGTCGTCCCCGCCCAACTTTCTGCCTTTCCTTACTGTTTATACTTGAATTTATGAATTTATTTTTCGTATTCAGTCACTCATTAAATGAAATGTCAATTTGTCTCTTGTATCTTCTTTCGAGCAACATTTTATACCCCGGAAGCTTATCCACACTTATCGTCTACAAACTCGTGTCGCAAACCTTAGTCGCAGAGACAAGTTGCACGGTGTAAATTGGGTCTATATTTATTTGTCCTACAAACACATTTTTTAATTTTTTAGTTTGTTATTTTAAGCAATGTTTTACCAATTATTTTGTGAGATAACCCCACGATTAATTAATTTATGTAAATGGCATAGTAAGGAAAGACAGAAAGTCGGGCGGGACCGACTATATAATACCCTTCACATACCTAAAAATGCGAAAAAAAGGGCATTGCGATAAGAATTGGGCAGTGTTCATACATGTAATAAGAAAACTCTCTCTGCCGAATTTCGTACTGATCGGATATAAACTACAGCGATTACATGTCAAATCGGGTGAAACATATATATGGGGGCTATATCTAAATCTGAATGTATTTTTACGGAATTTGGCGGTGTTCATACATGTAATAAAAAAGTCTCTTGTGAATTCCGTATTGAAAGGATATAAAAAACGGTTTCTACGGCGCTTACATGTCATAACGATGGTAACATATATATGGGAGCTATATCTTAATCTGAACCGATTTTGACCAATTTCAATAGGGATCGTCCTTGGGCCAAAAAACAGCACTGTGCAAAATTTCATCACAATCGGACCATAAATACGACCTGCACTTTGATTACAACGATACATCTACGGACGGACGGACAAACGGACAGACGGACATGGTTAAATCGACTCAGGAAGTGATTCCAAGTCGATCGTTATAATAAACGATGGGCCTATCTCTTTACCTTCTGGGTGTTGCAAACAAATGAACAAACTCATAATTCCCTGGACCACAGGGTGGTGTAGGGTATAACCTGGACCACAGTGTGGTGTAGGGTATAAAAACGGTTTCTACAGCGCTTACATGTCAAATCGGGTGTAACATATATATGGGGACTTTATCTAAATCTGAACCGATTTTGCCCGAATAAGGCAATGTTCATTCATGTAATAAGACAGCTCTCTCTGCCGAATTTCATACTGATCTGATATCAAATACAGTTTCTACAGCGCTTACATGTAAACTCGGGTGTAACATATATACATATTGGGACTATGTTTAAATCTGAACCGATTTTCCCCCGAATTTGGCTGTGTTCATACATTTAATAGGAAAAGAGAGCACAATGCTAAATTTTATCACAATCGGGCCATAAATACGACCAGCACTTTGATTACAAAATACATGGACAAACAGACAGACGGACATGGCTAAATCGACTCAGAAAGTGATTCCAAGTCGATTAGTATATTAAACGATCGGTCTATCTCTTCTCCTTTTGGGCGTTACAAGCAATTGCACAAAGTCATAATAAAGGGTCCGCCATCTAACGTTTTTTTTTTGTTCAACTAGTGCTTATTTCGTGAATGGTAACACTTAGTTCATGTCTGATTTGACAGATAATTAGCTTTATCCTTCCGCTGAACGAATATGGTTGTGTATACGCTTGAACAACGCTGGGAAATATTGCGACATTACTTTGAAAATCATGGTAATGTTGCAGTTTACAGATCGCATTATCAGCCGCAGAGCTGATGTCGTTTGCCCACATCGGAGCTGCGATTTGACACCGTTGGACTATTATTTGTGGGGTGCCTCAAAGATAAGTGTTTCGCCGACAAGCCAGAGACAATTGACGCTTTAAAGGACAATATTCGTGAAGCCATTGGCGAAATACAGCTGCACACAATCGATAATGTGCTTAAAAATTGGACCGATCGTGTAGGCTACTGCATGGCCAGCCGAGGCAGCCATTTGAATGAAATTATTTTCCATTATTAACCGGAAGGATTGTACTTTCAAATAAAAAAAGAAATTTGAGAAAATTTTCAGTAGCTTTTTTTATAGCATTTTCAAAAAAAAAGTTATTTTGCGGACCCTTTATATATTAATGGAGTCTCAGATCAATATTTAGAGGTGTTACAAACGGAGACAAAATTAATGTTTAAGATTTTTATACCCTCCACCATAGGACCGTTTGTAACACCTCTAAATATTGATCTGAGAAATATTTCTTATAATTGCAGTTCATTTGGGATTGAGATTGGGCCATATCGGTCAATGTTTTTATATAGCTCCCTTATAGAGGTCACTCCAAAATATGTTTTTTTTAGCCATATATATCACATTTTTAAAGCTGTTTAGCAGAAACATTGCAGTTAAGATTCTGTTTTGACAAGAATGCATCACAGCAAAAATTTTGCAAATCGGTTCAAATTTTGTTATAGATACCGTATAGAGGTCGCTCCATAATATACGTATTTAAGCCATAAATAACATATTTTCTAAGCATTTTAACTGAATCTTTGCAGTTTGTATTTAAGTTAGACAAGAATTCATCGCAGTATAAATTTTTTAAATCGGTTCACATTTTGTTATAGTCCACCTATAGATGTCGCTCCCCAAAAGGCTTATTTAAGCCAATAGCACTACATTTTCTAAAAAATTTAGCTGAAACTTTGCAGTTTGTTTTCAATTTTGGCAAGAATTCATCTCAATAAAATTTAAACAAATGAAATTTTATTTTGTTGTATTATCCCGTGTAGATGTAGCTCTCAAAAAAGATATTTTCTATATATATAAAAATGAAATGGTGTTCGTTGGTACGCGATGGACTCGAAAACGGCTGAACCGATTTTGCTGAATTTTTGCATGAGAATATCTTTTGGTGTGTGGAATGTTCGTAGCTATATTCGGTTTTGATTGGGCAAAGGGGCGTGGCACCGCCCATACAATGTAGAATTTAAAAGTGGAATATCGTGGGTACTATTGGTTCAAAATACTCGAAATTCGATATGTGTGACCTTGGTACCAGTACACATAATGTAGCCAAAAAAACCGGTGTGATAGTGACAGTGGGCGTGGCACCGCCCATACAACCTAAAATTTAAATATGAAATATTTCGAATACTATTGGAGAAAAATTCTCGAAGTTGGGTATGTGTGACCTTGGTGCCATTACGCGCCATGTAGCTGAAAACCGGGGTGATAGTGACAGTGGGCGGGGCCCCGCCTACACAACCTAAAATTCAAATATGAAATATTTCCACTACTATTGCAGTAAACTTCTCGAAATTTAGTATGTGTTACCTTGGTACCAGTACGCGTCACAGGACGAAAAACGGGGAAACAGTGAAAGTGGGCGTGGCACCGCCCACACAACCTAAAATTCAAATATGAAATATTTCGAATACTATAGTAGCAGAATTCTCAAAATTGGGTATGTGTGACCTTGGTTATGTATCTGAAAACTAGGATGATAGTGTTAGTGGGCGTGAAATCGCCCACCCAACCTGAAATTTAAAAATTTGATATTACGAGTTATATTGCGGTAAGATTCTCCAAATTTGGTATATGTGACATTGGTACCAGTATGCGCGATGGAACGATAAACTGGTGTGACAGTAATAGTGGGTGTTGCACCGCCCACACAACCTGAAATTTACAAATACTATATTTTGCGTACTATTGCTGTAAGATCGGCGATATTTAGTATTTGTGCCTTGGTAGAAGTACGCGTGTTGGAGCCAAAAAAAGGTGTGATTGTGACAATAGGCGTGGTACCACCCACACTACCAGAAATTAAGAAGTGCAATATTTTGATTGCAATTGGACCAAAATTCTCGAAATTTGGTATGTGTAAGCAAGAAACTGGCGTGAAAGTAACAGTGGTCATGGCACCGCCCACACAACCTGAAATGTGAAACATGACATCTGAATATATATAATTTCCTGCACTATTGCAGCTAGCCTGTAAAACTGGGTGTGTAACCTTCGAACTACAACCAATGATTGAACCAAAAACTGACTCCTACACAACCTGAAATTTCAAAATCCATTATTTCGATCTTTTTATCAGCCATGGTCTCTAAGTTTGGCTGTCTGGCCTTGGTACCAGTAGGGGTGATGGAGCTACAAACAGGAACGATGGAAAAAGTAGGCAAGACACCCCCATATAAGTAAAAATGTAGAACGTAATATTTGAAATAGTATTGCGGCTATATCATTGCAAAAGAGAGTGATAAGGGCGTGGCGCCGCTTATACAACCCGAGATGTGAATTTGCACTCATCGTCTTGAAGTTTATAGTGGATGCTGTTGATAGCACTCTACGGAATCTGATTAAAAAGATTCCATAGAGTGCCCCCAACAGCGAATGATCGACGGTGATTTTACGGGTATATCACTACACGAAATTTGTGCATTTAAGTGCAATATGGTTGACCCGAAAACACTGCCGTAATATCGTTTCTATTTCACTGAAGAGCATTTTGAGGGCAGCGAAGCGCTCCGGGTCTGCTAGTAAGCCATAAGCACCACATTTTTCAGGTGAAGAGTTTAGCCAAAAAGTTTTCGGCCTACAATTTGGTTAAATATTGCAGCGTTTGTTTCTTTTATAATTTCTTAAACAAAAAGGATCGTTTTATGATTTGCTCCATATCCAAAGATTTTTCCAGTAATATAGGGTGATCCATTTCGCAATTCCCTACTTTTTTAAAGAAAAAAACACAGAAAATTCAAATTGAATGGGGAATGTTTATTGACATTTGAAAGAACATTTTATGGCATTTATTTTTTGAAGATTATTTCTATCAAATCGTCGGCTTAATGCTATTTTGTTCCATACGCCATTTTGTATGAACGGAGAAAAACGCAATTTATTGTTTGAGTAAAAACGGGACTGAAGAGTTACACACTTTCTATTTCATAGGGTTCCCAACAGTGTTTGTATGATTCTCATGTATTTCTATGCCATTACATCCAAAAATAAGCAAGTTATAACAATTTTTGTACTTGGCATTTTGGTCCATATCCACTTTTATTTTAATATTTTTTTGTATTTGTATTACATGGACCACAAAAATTGTCGGTATGGAAGGACACTAATTTACATATTGTGATCGAAAGAACGTAAAATATTGAGTAAAAAATATAGGGCGATAACAAAAAGGAGACATAGAACAAAACTATCAAATGTATTTTCCGTAAATCAGAGTTAAATCGATTTACCCTACCAATATCTCGAAAACTAGACGAGATAGGAAAAAAGAGATTGAAGATTCTGAAAGAGCATGCTTTAAACCCATAGTATCAACTCCTAACTCAAAAAACACGAAAATGGCGTATGGACCAAAATAGCATTAAGCCGACGAAATGTTGGCCGCGGCTACGTCTCAAATGGCCCATCCGTTGAGTCCAATTTTCGACGACTCGTTCGACCATTTCGACTGGTAACTGTCGAATGGCACGCGTAAACGTTGTTCAGGCGTACGTTTTCCAAGATGAAATGCCAAACAATAATTAACAAAAATAACTGAACAGCATGACACGACTCACACGTGATCTGTCAAAAAAAGGCTATTGAAAAAAGAATCTCTACTTGGATCACCCGTTATAACATTACACTAATTATAACATTACACTAATTAATCTGTCGTTGTAAACGTTGTTCAGGCGTAAGTCTTTCCATGATTACATGCCAAACAGTACTTAACAAAAATGACATGACAGCATGATACGACTCACACGTGATCTGTCAAAAAAGGCATTTGAAAAAAGTATCTCTACTTGGATCACCCTATATAATTGAATGCAATAAATGGTGGAGGGTATATAAGTTTCGGCATGGCCGAACTTAACGCTTTTACTTGTTAAGTTTATGTTATACACAGCTCGTGGACAACATTTTTGAAACTAGTGACATACTAGTGGTCTAGAACAGGTTATAGCACTGTTTTGTTTACCATAAACCACACTGCATTAGTTTGTTTACCTGAAAGGAGAAGAGTTAGACCCATTGTTTATTATACCGACTTAGAATCACTCCTGACTTGGTATAGATCTGTCCGTCTGTCTGTTCCTCGGTATGTAGATGTATTCTTGTTTTCAAAGTACAGGCCACAATTATTCTTCGTTAATATGAAATTTGACAGACTTTTATTTTTGGAAATAGGTACAGATTTAGGTATAGGTCCCATGTATACCTTCGTTACGATTTATGGTATGGGAGCAATGGAAGCTGAATTTCACTTTGAAATATAGAAGAGAGTTGTTTTTTAATTCATTAAACGCAATTTTTAAAACTGGGAATCTATTTGTATTTACTGTAGAAAAGTGTAGATGTAAGAAAAGTTTACGAGGAAATGGAGTGATTTCCCATTACTGTTTTAATAAAATCATGTAAAACAAAATAGTTCAAATAAATTTGGAATTGCTCATAATATACATATACCACCATTTAATGGTTGCTATATATGAATGTGACACACACATACACTTGCGTTATAAAGAACCACTCGTACCCGTGGTGTTTTGTTCTTGGTTTCGTTTCCTGTTGTTTTATACAGAATTTATTCAATAATTTGTTGTGCTTTTGTTGCTGTAACACTGCTGTCGCAATAATTGTGTAAATTAACTTATCACCGTTCTGCGTGCCTCACATTATTTCCCGGCGTGGCAATTACGGCGAGTCTTCTTTGACATTTGCTGGAGAATAACCGCAACAGAACTTGGCTTTCGTTTCTTGGGTTATTAACATAATGCTTGTTAAGGCAGCAATGTCGATATTGTCGCCTATGTTGCACATTGGACAGCTGGCCGGGAAGCACCGCTGCTGTTGATCCTACTCCTCTCGCTGTTTTTCTACGGCAGCTGGATATAATTTTCGGCGTGGTGTGAAAGCCGACGCGGCTGGAGCTTTGCAGAAATCTCAACGGTTTTGTTAATAAATTTTGATTAAAACTGAATAATAAGCAGCTTAATATGGGCATCAGAACACACATGTGCCGTGAAATATGATTGAGATTTACCATTAAGGATTTCGCCGATGAATGATAATCTGGACACAGAGGGAGATATACAAAGACACAAACAGAGAGAGATGGATGGAGAAAAAGAAACCGAAAAGGATATCATATAATTAATATGGACTTTTATTAAAAACAATAACATTAAAATATTCCAGCCTCAGCTCCCCCACAGCAACAGTTCATTCAACTTACTTGTGTAGTGTGTTAAGTACAATCCGTTCTCATTGTCAAACTCATCATTGTGGTCATAGGGGAAAACTTCCGGAGATCTGCCAGAAGCCAATATTCTCGGACGGTCCTCCTCTATATACTTTTCCGTTTCACCGTGATAGATACGATGTATGCGAGCCGAACACTTCAACTGAAAAGACGGAAAATTTAATAAATAATTCAACGACCTTCCAATAAGGATATCACCACTTTTTTTAATTTCTCTTACCTTTAAACGTCCCTTGATGAAGTGCTGCAGTGTCACTATGAAATTGATTTCCAATACTGCTGATTCCATTTGTTCTTCGACATGTTTTTGTATGTCATACGTGCGCAAATAATTGGGAGGAACCTTAAAAGATAACAAAAGGAGCAAAGAAGCTTTATAATAAAATAATAAATATTTTCTTAGGGAACATATTGCCTGAAGAATAAATGCGCTATTCGTAAGAAGTTATTAAACACAAAAGATTTCACATAACATATTTTTAAATACTAGATCTTCTCTGGCCAAAATGCAGGTTCTTGGAGTGCCTTCACAGTTGGCCACAAGCAGTTTAAAGTGTGGTGTCTTGATACCGCACACCCGTCCTCCTACTACATAGGGCTCCTGGATCAGGACGATGTTTACTGCACCTGTGGACAGGCGCAGCAATAGAGCCGCTGAGGCTGCTTTAGCGTGATGGAGGTTAATCTGTAGAATTCTTACCATCATTGGTAATCGACAGATTGACATCCACCCCGACAAGGGTGTTATCGAACTCTTCGTCCGTATCATAGGGGAGCATGATGCGTCAAAGAGTCCGAAGACTTCACTCAGCCCCTCAGTATCCGAAGTAGTGTTTTCATCCTCAGAGAATGACGTTACAGATCTTCTGTTAGAGTTAGAGTCACCAGAAATAATGGTCATGTGGACCTCCGCACTTCCAGAAAGCCTTGTATCAACCACGGTCGACGACTCGCCTTCCGCAGTGGGGGCTATATCCTGCATGTATACCTTCAAGACTATAGTCTCGAAACCACATTGCATGGTTGCACTTGCACTTTGTATATGGGAGGTGGATTCAGCGTTAAGGATCAAATTGACCTGTCGCTTTTTACCATCCGCCTCACCCACCTTGCTAATTCTCCAATTATGGGTCGGCAGACCAGGATTGGAATCTTTTATCATCTCGACTATGTCTTCCGAGCTGGAGGGCTCTTCTGTAACCCAGGTGATGGCTCTAGGGTGACTAGGGATGTTGTTTTTTTCCACAACATCCAACGGGGCAGCCGGCCATACCTCACCCGCTCGATTTAGAGCAGCCTTATATAGATCTACTGATCTGGCATTACCGAAATATAAGAACTTTACTCTCCCCTGATGCCATCCTACATCGTTGCAGACTAGTGGTTTGCCCGGCATTTTTCTTCGGACATCGATGTAAAGAGCCATAATGGCGATTGCACATGGCTCCATTTGTCCTTGAGGATGGATCCATCCTCACTACTTCTGTCCATAACAGCCATCACTAGACTCTCCTTCGCCACTACATTGAAGGGCTTGGTGAGTGTCCTGTTGATGGTGACATTAGGGCCTCTTGCCTTTTTCGAAGGCAGGGCTTCATCAGGTGATCTGATTCTTTTGACTTTATTAGCCGTTAACACAGCTGAATTTGTGTCTCTTTCAGCCGGCTGATTGGCATCTATAAGCATCTATGACGCATTTAGCCCAGGTAAGTGATTCTTTTTGTTTTTCGGTAAGAGCCGAAACCTCAACAGCCTCCAACTTCGTCAAAACTCTGAGCGCTATCCGGTGCTCACCGTTTTTACGGTCGGACATGACGTTTTCCCCTCACCGTACCACCTGTTTGTGAGTACTGGGGGGGGGGAATTTTCACCATGTTTGGTGTGATCGGCTTTGGCCAGGACCAACGGACGGACAGTAGGACGATTGGGGAACCCCGCTCCATCGGAACGCGAAGGAATCCACGTCAACGAATTTATTTTTTTTGTCTGTATTAGCCCGTAATAGGTACTACGATGTAGGCCTTCCAGACTTTGTACAGATTTTTTTTGCGATTGCGTAATAGCTACTGCGAATTATATTTTAACTATCCGCCCTGTGTTAAACACGTCCGTTCACTACGACTGATCAGCAACGAGTAGAAGGTATTATATATATATTATGGAATCAATATTTCACTAAAAGTTAACTCTTTGCGGATGAGGTACTAGAAGAAGTGGACCAATAACATGTTGTTTTCAAAAAAGGCACGGTCTATTACTCTATTACACAGTACATTTAAACTACTGAGATGACATCAACGAGACATATACCAAAAGATTCGTGCTGGCGGGGGCTATTATTTGATGGTCCTATCAAAAATTCAAAAAACGGTAAATGTTGGCATCATTTAAGATGATATGATGTAGACATATTGATATTTCGCGTGAGGGTGCATTTATCCCTAAAATCTTCTCATTAAATATTGTCTGTGACAGAACGTTAAAAATATAAGAGTTTATTAACAATTTGGCGAAGATTATAAAATTATAGTTCGCCTCAAGCTGTTTGTTTTCATGTTTTTTAATACTGTTTTGGTATATTCTGAAAGTGATAGATATGATAGTTATGCGTTTATTTTCAGCAAACCTTCGCTTAAGTGGGCTTAAAACAAATTTTCTTTGCCCAATTATAAAAATAAATGTTTGTTTGTTCTGTATAGACATCTAAACCTTTGAACCGATCTTCACGAAATGTTCACAGAATGTAGTATTAGGTCTGGAAGGAAAAATACGCTACTTGAATTTTTGACATCTCAGGTGGACGTGGCACCGTCCCACACTCCCATTTTTAAAACACAATGTCCAGGGAAGGGCTTTCTAGAATATGCTGAAATTTTGTGTTTATGCTTCTGTAAGCAAAAAACTTGATCGTACCAAAAATTGGCGGAATCGGACCAATGGGCGTTTGTCCGCCTTTATAAGTCAAATTTTAAAATTAGGATATCTTGCACAATTTCTTAGCGAGAATGCCTTAATTTTGTACGAGGTATGTTCAAAAAATATCGCGAATTTTTAATTTACGCGGGCTACATGTCTCTGATTTTTGATAATTTTGTAGCGTTAGGTTGGTACTCATGTCCCTTACTTATGCTGACAAGGTCGGCCATTTTAAATGTTTAGTTAATTTTTGACAGCTGTTGTGCTTGGAAGTGTTTTAACTTGTCTTAGATTTTTATCTATTTCAGAAAATGGATCAAAGAATCTGCATCAAATGTTGTGTGAAAAGCAAAATAAAGTGCGCTGACGCATTCCAAATGTTGCCTTGGCATATGGTGAAGCTACCTTGGACCAAAGCAACGTTTATCGGTGGTACAAAATGTTCTTAGAGAGCCGAGAAGATGCGAAGGTAGAACAGCGTCAAGTACGGTCGAACGTAAAGGTTTTGCTCACAGTTTTCTTTGATTGCAGGGGCGTGGTGCATTATGAGTTCTTGCCAGAGGTCAATAAAGAATATAACCTGCAAGAACAAAAACTGGCTTTTGCACCATGATAAAGACGGCATCGTAGGAGGAGCTGAACAAGATCACAAAAAAATGATTATTTGAAGTGCTTCGATGATTGCAAAAAACGTTGGCAGAAGTGTATTATATCCGAGGATAATTACTTTGAAGGGGGCAAAATAGATATTCATGAATAAATAAATACTTTTTGAAAAAATACATTTGATATTTTTTGAACATACCTCGTATGTATCTGCGGACAGTATACGTGATTGGTCTAAAAATGGGCGAGATCGGGCCAATGGGAGTAACCCCGCCCATATTAGCCAAATTTCCCAAAAAAGCCAAATTTTGAAATTGTGACATCTTGTACAATTTGTTTGCGAGAGTGCTGTCATTATGTGTACAGGTATCCCGGACCAAAGAGCGAGTCGCCGGTCAAATGGAAAATTTTTTGAAATTGTGATATCTTGAACAATCTATTAGTGACAGTGTTCGAGAACCATGCACCAAGTGTTCTTAAATTTGGTATTGATACTTTTTATAAACTGTTCGTGACTCCACACAAAGTAGGAGATATCGGATAAGAGGCCCTCCCATGCGACTACAAACTGAAAACGAAATATCTAGAAAACCATTACACCAATCGTCTTATCCGATCGTACTTCACTGCAATATTTGACAAGTGGGCGTGGCCCTGGTCAGATGATTCCATTATTAAAAACGAAATATTTTCAGAACTGTTTGGTTTGGGCAGAAATATTCAGCACCCAAACAATAAATGGACAATAAATGCCACAATTGTATTTAAAAGTGCTAAGCATGTAATTGACAGCAATGTGTAGACCCTATAGAAATTGTCGATATCAGAAAAGTCGACGTAGCACCGCCCACATGACTCCCAAATTGAAAACGAAAAATCTTGGGAACCATTGAACCAATCGTCATGGTATTTGGTACAAGGGTTGCTATATATATGTCTGCCTAGGCAACACTTAGTGCCATATGACATTTCCATTGGAAAGTTTGACATTTTTTAGTATAAACGTACTCAGAACGTTTTGACGTATGACCATTATTGTGTTGTTAACAGTGACTTGAAAAAATCAATTTGGCAAAAAAATGGAATTAACCTGCGATCATTTTTCACAACTTTCGACGTGGATTATCACGACAAGTGTGCATCGATGAACTTAAAAATTTGTATGGCGATGAAGCACCATCCTATAGCACTGTGAAAAACTGGTTGAATGAATTCAACCGTGGCCGACGCTCGCTCAAAGACGAAGGTCGTCCAAAAACGGCCGTTGTGCCACAGAACATTGATGCCGTGCGTGAACTGATAATTAGAGTGATCAAAAAACCGGGTTTTTTGAAAAAAATAAAAAACCAGTGGATGGTTTATTTAAGTTATAAAAAAACCGGTGGACGGTTTTTTTCTTCGAAGAAAACCGGGGAAACCGGTAGAACCGGTTTTTTCGGCATAACAAAACAGTATGAAAATTGCCGTTTGAAAAACATTTTCCTTTTTAATAAAAAAAAGGCGATTTTTTAATATTAAATTTTTAAAAGCGATGTCTTCTGATCAGGAATCTTGCACCAAATTTAGTCCTGTTGGATAGTAGTTATGAGTTGGATTGTGATGAATATTGTCATTTGAGTCAAACGGTCCTTTTATCGGTCCTTATAACTAATTAGCTATTGTATTAAAAAACATTTTCCAAAAGTGTTATCGATAGTCTTTTCTTCAACCTTTTAAAAAAAATTAGCAAATATATTTTCATTACTTTTTTGCAAAATTAAACTTTTTTGAAATTTTGGTAAAAACCTATGTTTTAATTTTTGATTTTTTTGCTCAAAAGAAAGCTTAGATAATTTCCTTTAAAAGCTTTGTGACGTATTAATGG
This sequence comes from Eudasyphora cyanicolor, assembly GCA_963930755.1. Taxonomy (NCBI): domain Eukaryota; kingdom Metazoa; phylum Arthropoda; class Insecta; order Diptera; family Muscidae; genus Eudasyphora; species Eudasyphora cyanicolor. The sequence continues at coordinate 35,683,371 of OZ005737.1, read as the reverse complement.
GATGGGACCTGTTGATCTATCAAAATAAATATTAACCTCTGAAAAAAAATTAACGTTCAACCAAACATTTTAGCATTTCAGATGGGAAAAACAACCGTTTGACAAAAATGTCAATATTTGACACCCTCCAACTCGGAAAGTCCTTAACCGATCTCGTTGGAATTGTGTCACATAACTACTATCTGATAGGGCTACTTGGTGCAATTTTCATCCAGACAGAAGACATCCATTTTAAAAATTAACCCACTTGACATGAAATTCCCCTTATGTAGTTCAGTCAAGAAAATATTAATATTTCGGGGTATTAAATAGAATATTTAATAGAGGTACTAAATCTTTATACATATATATTTTATATACACACTTTAGTGCAGGTGGGTATATACGAGTATATAAATATATAAGAGTATACACTATTCGGTTTACCCAATTGACATTTTCTTACTTGTTTTTGTTTCGGTTTGGAAGTGGGAGAATGCGTTTACTTTTCACATAACTTCTGCGCGTATGAATCATTTATTTTCTTTAAATTTTTGTAATTTGTATAGAAATTGGTGAATGGCTTCGTATTCTAGCAAAGTTGCCGAGTCTTTTTAGGCCATATAAGGAGATCTTTCATATTATTATCTTAATTTGTGATATTTTGTATATAAAGTTGTAAATAATTTTTAATATTTTAGTGATAATAAAAAAACCGGTGGAAACAAACGAAAAAAACCGGTTGCACCGGTTGTTCGAAATTCATGATTTTGAGAAAAACTGGGGACGGTGGAAGCAAAAAACCGGTGGGCCGGTTTATTTTAAACTGGTTTTGATCACTCTACTGATAATGCAAGATCGTCATGTAACATACCGTGAGATATAGGCATCCTTGCGCATTTCTTCCACCAGCATACATTCGATATTGCATGAACACCTGGCCGTAAAAAAGGTTTGTTCTCGTTGGATCCCGCACAATTTGACAATCGCTCACAAAAGGCTCGTGTCGATTGGTGCAACGAAATTTTGAAAAAATACGATCGCGGTGCTTCTGAAGACGTTTATAAAATCGTCACAGGTGACGTATCTTGGATCTATGCGTATGGGCCCGACCATGTGGGTTTTCGAAGACGAGCCAAATCCAACGAAATTTGTTCGTGGAAGAAGCACTTCGAAGCAAATGGTCGCCTGTTTCTTCGGCAAAACTGGTCATGTAGCGACTGTTCCGCTTGAGCAACGTAGGACGGTTAATTCTGAGTGGTACACCACAATTTGTTTGCATGAAGTCTTCGGAGAAATTCGGAAAACGAACAGGAGAAGACGAATCATTGTGCACCATGACAATACGAGCTCTCACACATCGGCTCAAACCAGCGCCTTTTTGAGCGGCCAAAACGTCGAATTGATGGGTCATCTGCCGTACAGCCCTGACTTGGCACCCAATACCTCTTTTTATTCCCGCACATCAAGAAAAAAATGTGTGGTCAACGATTTTTGTCGCCAGAAGGTGCTGTTGAAGCGTTCAAAAACCATGTTTGGAGGTGCCTCAATCGGAGTGGAAAAAGTGCTTTGACCATTGGTTTGAACGCGAGCAACATTGAATAAATTAAGCTGGAGAATACTTGAAAAACAATAAAACCATTTTTGATGATAAATATTCGCATTTTCATTATTAGGCCAGAAATATATATAGCAGCCCTCGTATGGTTAAATTAGTCAGAACTAGGCTTGGCTCAACACAAAACATGGCGATATTAGTGATTGAGAAAAACTATTTGGGCAAGGTTATCACATTTTTATCTGTGGTTATCGAGAGTCCTATACAAAACACCTGATATCTTCCTATTTCACTAAACTGAATTTTGGGGCAATGAAGTGGGCAGGGTCCAGCTAGAAATTTAATAAAGAAATAAATAAAGAACAAATAATAAAAACGACCATGACTGTTTAAAATAATAATTAATTAAAAAAATATTTTACGAAACATATTTTACCCTTGCGGAAAGTACAGCATGTGCTTGGATTAATTACATAATGTATTTAATCTAGTCATTTTATGTATTTATGTAAGCACAATGCGTAATGGATTTAAAAATGTTAAGTCTTTCATCGAAGTATACGGCGTCATTCTTTTAAAGACGATTAATGTCCTAATTTAAAGATGATTAATAACATTAGTTGTAGTATAAGATATACTTTTTTGAATAGTCTTTGTCAAATCAAAGAAAATATCTTAAAAGTTCAAAAATGTCAATGATTTACAATACACTTTTTTCAATGCCTGTGGAAACTGTATTTTATATCCGATCATTATTACATGAATGAAAAAAGCCAAATTTGGGGAAAATCGGTTCAGATTTAGATATAACCCCATGTATGTGTTACCCCCTATTTGACATGTACCCGCTGTAAACTGTATTTTATATCCGATCAGTATGAAATTCAGCAGAAAGAGGCTTGTTATTACATGAACAAACACTTCCATATTTGGCGAAAATCGGTTCAGATTACCCCAATTATATATATGGTCTAAGATAACATCTGCGATGCGTTTCGATTTTTTGTACCAAATGATATGATTATCACCTCCTGGAACTTGAGTGTAAAAATCCTACAGTGAATTATTTTATTGTTCCCTTTTACTAGATATGTTCTTAAGTCGCATCTACTTTGTATTAGAAAACATCCACTTCGACACCCTTCTTTATAGTTATTATTTCCTTTTTTATTTCACATCCCATCCCTCTGACTAATCAAAATATGAAAACAATATGACTAAACATTTATGAGAGCATTTATTTCTATTCAAAGCGTTAAATAAGTTATTCAATAAATATCGCAGAGGAACATTATAAAACTTAAGGCGCGCATGCGCTATATTTCTTAATTTCTCAATAGCTCTGTAGTTGTAATAAAAAAGTAGTTGTAATATGAACGCATTATACTTGCAAATATTGATAACATAAAATATAGTAGCGCATTTAATGCTAAAAAGAAACGAAAGACAAGGCTGAAGACCATTTCAAATAAGGCCAAATTGAGAAAACAGAATGCATAATGTCCGAAATTGCATATTTCAATTATATTACCCACAAATATGCACCACTAAAGCTGATGATAATAATGATGACGGAGACGGAGAACGATATAGCTATAGCACAGTGGGGAAATTCCGAAAGAAATACTTGGGTTTATTTTATCTTTTTATTTTTTCCTTCTTAACAAACAGAAGCGAAAGACATATCGCACCTGTTCCACAAAAGGGTAACAACTCAAAATTTTTAAATTTTGCTTTTTTTGCAAGAAAACGACGTACAATGGCAATTTTTACCCACTGCAAAAAATTTCCGTTGATTTTTCTTCTTTTTCATAATAAAAAACCGTTATGACCAGCGTTGGCGTTTTGGTCATTTCCGACCAAATTTGGTCGGATAGATTTAAAATTTTTCTTTCTGGTCGGATGGTCGGACCAACTCAATTTTGGTCGGTTTTATTCTCAAATATTTAAGATGTATTATAATACAGAATAATTTAAAGATTCATATGAATTTTTTTCACCGTTGGAAATATCTTGAAATGTTGATTGTGAATCCCAATATTTTTCTTAATCGATACAAACAGTATCGACCTGTTATAAAAATTGTAGACAAATACGTTGTAATAACATTTTATTTGAAAATAATAATTTCGGATATTTCGATCACCGAAAATGTGGTTTGTAGTTGTATAAATTATCGTTCATGGGGAAGAATTATTTCTTTCAGTCCTGTTCTGTATTCCAAGGGTAGATTAATGACGAAATTTTGGTTCATAGATCTCACCATAATTGCGGTATTTTGCCATTTGTGTTCAAAGAAACAAATTTAGAAACTGGAACACTAAAATACAGAACTGGAACATTTTCTTATATCGTCGGCTCAATGCTATTTTGTTCCATACGCCATTTTTGTGTTTTTTGAGTTAGAAGAAGGATTGCAACCTTTACCTAACATATACACATACACATGCAATTGACATGACATTTTTCGAAATTGGCTCTAAGTTTACGTAGAACTACTTACACTTACAAGGATCATCGCAGGACGATGATTTAAAGTCCCATCCAATTTGAATTCTTGCCGCCTTTGTAACAAATATTAATATTTTGGGCTGCAATTCGGCAATTATTATTTCCTTTAGTAATGGATCGCATTGGACAACATTTGTATATATCTCCCTTATTAAGGTCAAAAAACGATTTGCTTTATTGTCGCCGTAACAATCAATTATGCCAAGCTACTGAACTAAAATTTGGCGAATTTCACACAGAATCAATAAATCGGTCAATTGCAGATGTATTTCCTGTTATAGCATTGAATGAGATCGATGATGTAGAGTATATTCGATTCGGATGGACAACTGTTCTAAATATTTCAAGTTTCATCAAAATCGGAAAATTTTGTCATTAAACTTTACAAAATATCGAAATCTTCATTTTATAAATTTGGTCGGCTACAACTAATTTTGGTCGGTTTTTGGGAAGATTTTGGTCGGAAAAAAATTTCTCCTGTGGCAACACTGGTTATGACTCTCTCTGTGTTTACAGAATAACGTCTTTAGATTTAACTAAAGAGTTACATTTTGAATTGTCTCCAAGTGTTTAAGCAAATGGGACCGTTGATTTATCATCTAAAGAGTAATATTTTTAGTTCTGCCCTTTTCATTTAATAGTCCGAGTAAGATTTTTCAGTTAAAAAGGTACAACTCAAAATAATACCACTATTTATTTACAAACTTTTTTCATGAAAAGAGTAAAAACCCAAAAAATTTTTAGTTTTCTAAAATCAATACAAAACAAAAAGGAAAATAGCGTTATTATTTTTTTCTATGATATTTTATTGCAACGACATATTCTTTTTTGTAATATACCATTAATATTAACGGAAACAGTTTTTGACCTCTACTGAAATTTTTTAAATTTTGAGTTGTTACCCTTTTGTGGAACAGGTGCGATATCAGCGTTTCCCATATTCCTTCTTTCCTTTTTGCAAAATTGCTCCACTGTGCGCTGCAAATGCTAATGTCGGCTATGGCAGCAGCCAAAATATAATTTGCTGTTGCTATTTTGGTGTATTACGAAAATAGTAATTTTCCTTTTTTGGAATTTTTATGGTATTAAATTTGCTTCTGCCCTTCTAACAAATAGCTACGACGACCACTTAAGCATATGGTCACATGTAACCACCAAGAGGAGTGAGGATGCTAAAGAATTTCTGCGGCATAAAGACAGAGAGAGTGAGAGAAGGGAAATGTAAAAACTGTCGAAAATTCTGAGGAAAAATAGTTATTGAATTCGTAGCCATAACGTCTATCATTCCAAATGACTTTTTGTTAAGAATCTTGTTCAAAGGACAACCAATACGACGACGACTGCAGGACATGCAGTGTGAAATAAAAAAAAAACTTATCGTTCTTTTCAGTTCCAAAGCCGTTAGTGTTGCTCTGTTCTTTTTCCGTTGCTATTGGTTTTTTCGTTCTGCAAAAAGTGGACGCAAAAAAAAACTTCTTCACTGGGTAGAAATATCAATAACCATCTATTATGCATTTCAATATTTTGCACAATTTCCATTTTAAGTGCAGCATAAATCAAATCTAAACCAAACTAATGAATTTCTTTTTTGTGTCTTCTCTCTCTCTCTACTTCTTCTTTATGCCAAACTTCGTCCAATGGTCTATATAGTATATGCTCAACAAATATTTAGCATTGCAGAATAGGAAAAAATTGGAAAAAAAATACGCGGTGCCATAGACAGTTGGACATTGCTAAAATTCTAAGTGATATTGGAAAGTGCTACGAATGAGGGTGATGGATTTCAAAGTTCGCAATAATATTCCCTACAACGTACCTTTTATAGATTATATAGTTGTACGTATTATAAGAGACCTAAAGGCACAGTGGGGAATTTTGACAAGAAAAACCAGTAAGGAAAGGCAGAAAGTCGGGCGGGGCCGACTATATAATAACCTACACCTCCCTAACAATGCGATAAGGGTTATTGCGATAATAATTTGGAATAATTGGTAAATGGGTAAGAACATATATATGTGGATATATCTAATTCTGAACCGATAATCGCTAAATTAAGCAATATTTGTTCCTAAATTGAGAAACATCTTTCTGGAGAATTTTGAAATGATCGGAAGAAAAAGTACAACTTCTATAGCGCTTTGTAACCAAATCAGGAGGAACATATATATGGAGGTTATATATAAATCTGAATCGATTTTCTCTTTCTGTCGAATTTCGTACTGATCGGATATAAAATACAGTCTCTACAGCCCTTGAATGTCAAATCGGTGCTAACATATATATGGGGGCTATATCTAAATCTGAACCGATTTTCTCCAAATTTGGCAGTATTCCTTCAAGTAATAAGAAATCTCTGCCGAATTTCGCTGTGATCGGATATAAAATACAGTTTCTACAGCGCTGTATTTTCATGTAATAAGAAACCTCTTTCTGCCGAATTTCGTACTGATTGGATATAAAATGCAGTTTCTACAGCGCTTACATGTCAAATCGGGGGCAACATATATATGGGGGCTATATCTTAATCTGAACCGATTTCCCCCAAATTTTGTATTGTATCTAAGTGTATCACGAGACTACTCTCTGTTAATTTTTGTACAAATCGGTTACAAAATGTTGCTTATATAGTGCATATTTGCCAAATCGGAGGTACATATATATGGGAGCTATATGTAAATCTGAACCGATTTTAACCAAATTCAATAGGGATCGTCCTTGGGCCTAAAAAAAGATATGTGCAAAGTTTCGTTGAGATCGGACCATAATTGCGACCTGTACTTTGATTACAAGAATACATCTACAGACAGACAGACGTACAGACAGACGGACATAGCTAAATCGACTCAGAAAGTGATTACAAGTCGATCGGTATAATAAACAATGGGTCTATCTCTTCTCCTTTTGGGTGTTACAAACAAATGCACAAAGTCATAATACCCTGTACCACAGTGTGGTGTAGGGTATAAAAAATTATATATCTAGCGATTTTTACCAGTTTACCAATTGCAATAAAATGTCACATACGAGTACTTATCGAATGTAAATTTTGTAGCGCTTATTAATAATTCGAGATGGTAGATGGTTGTGAATTTCCGTCAAAATAGATACAAAGCAACACAACTGTTTTGATTTAATTCCATTTCGAAAATCGTCTTTAACTGCGATATAAAACAATATGCTTCTGAAGGCTGGTAAACAACATAAGAGACTTCCGTTAATAAAAAATACTGGGCTTATTTTTATAAAACATTTTTATGCTATGTTTTTAGTACTTCTAGCGCCGGTTTTGAATCATTTAAAATCTGATCACCCTATATGCATTCCTAGCTATTATTGCTGCTTGCATCACCCTGACATAACAAGAGACTGTCAAATGCACACATACAAACAAATGTTCGAATGTTGTGCCCACACACACTCAAACACTCGCACATTGGGAATTGAACATAAGCTTTACAAGGACCATTGCTGGAATGGCACTCTGTTGGGTAGTGGTCAATTTCGAGTGTTGTACAGTTAGTTGTAGTGGTATTAGTAGAACTCAGACTCACAAACACAAGCAAACATCATTTTAAACGCATATACACACTCTCATTGATATTCGTATACAACACAAGGATATCGCTGCGAATGTGTGATGCCAATAAAGCAAAATCAAGAGTATTGAAAGGCAAGAAAATTGCTAATGAATGACACTCGTTGAATATCTGTTCTGGGTAAGATTCCCATGTCCTCGGGGATGTCTGTCCCATTTTTAATGCCGAAGTTTGTACGGATATGTGTGCGAGTGTCTGTCTGATATGTGCACAGAAATAAGTGTAAGTACCTCGGAAGTGGAGAAACTATGGGGAGTCCAAGGAAGTGGCAAGTAGTTGACAAAAAAATAGAAATTCTCAATAGGAATTCAATTTTAATGTCATTTATCCGTTAAATGATTGTTTTTAAACATTTGCATAGGCAAACATATATATGTACTAGTATCTACATACGAGTACATATGTATATGTGAAAAATACCCAGCAGGACGGACTAACGGAAGGGATGTTTCGGTGTTTATACACAAAGGACAATGAGTGTGTAAGGGTATTTGCGAAAGAGCCTCTTGATGGCAAAAATTAAGAATAGATAAACACTTATGTTGGCCGAGGATTTCAATAAAACAGACTATGAAACAAAAACGAATCACTTGATTGTACAATAACAATTTTAGTAATACCATTTGATTAGGCAAATAAACACATGTCATTACAAAGTCGTTTCTAATTATTTGTTGAAGTAGTTACAGAATGGTTTGCGCTTGGTAGGAATGGTATTCATCTGGAATTATATACCAAATTGATCAGAACTTTGACTTCTTAGACGCCAACTTTTCCAATGACCAATATCGTAGAATTAATATTTATGAATATTTTTAAATTCTTCTTCAATATTAAAGGGAAAGGTTGTCCCCATATTTTTATTTTATCATTTTACTACTCTACTCTACTCGACTCTACTCTAAACCACGTCACCTCGGAGTTTAATCTAAATCGATCATAAATTGCTTTTCAGCATTTAGACATATTCTAAGTCTATAAAATTTTAATATGATCGAGGTCATTTTTCTTTACATAAACATAATATATAAACATAGCATTACAATATGCCTACCTGTATATCATTGATCCACCATGTCAAGTTTGCTGCGGGTTTCGAATAATCAGATGAACAATTTCCATTGATAACATCACCCAGACGATAACGAGAATGGATACCGGTTATAATGGGACGCTGCGTAGGTAATTCTACAAAAAATGTTAAAAATATAACACCAAAAAGTATTAATTCAATAATAAAGATATCTATCTTAGGTATATTCTAAAACAATGTAGCTTAGGAACAATTTCTGCAAAATTATTTTATTTTATACGAGTATGTATGTATATGCTGTACTTACCTACAATATCCATTACACCACCCATCATAGTTGTGTGAAATGATGGAGCATCTGCCGACACTTCACATGCATATCGTCCAGATATAGACAGTGGTACATTACGTATGAAGACATGACTGGCATTTGATTGGGTAGTCTATGGAAAAAAGAAGAGAAACATATTACTTTTTTAAATAATTTATGTACAATTTAATTTGTCATGGACTATATTTTCCTAAGCACAAATTGTCAGGGGCCACTTTTTGCTATCTAATAGTTGCCAGGTACCAACTTCTCCTAATAACAAGTTTTCGGAGGCAACTTTTCCTAAGGAAGTCAAAATTTTTGCTAAGGAAAAATTGTCTGGGGCCACCTCGGAGTACAACTTTTTTTAAGGAAAAATTGTCGAAGACAAACTGTCGAAAACCACCTTTTCCTAATGAAAAGTTGTCGAAGACCACATTTTCCTAAGGAAAAGTTGTCGAAGACCACCTTTTCTTAAGGAAAAGTTGTCGAAAACCACCTTTTCCTAATGAAAAGTTGTCGAAGACCACATTTGTCGAAAACCACATTTTCTTAAGGAAATGTTGTCGGAGACCACCTTTTCTTAAGGAAATGTTGTCGGAGACCACCTTTTCTTAAGAAAAAGTTGTCGAAGACCACCTTTTCTTAAGGAAAAGTTGTCGAAGACCACCTTTTCTTAAGGAAAATTTGTCGAAGACCACATTTTCTTAAGGAAATGTTGTCGGAGACCACCTTTTCTTAAGGAAAAGTTGTCAGAGACCACCTTTTCTTAAGGAAAAGTTATCGGAGACCACCCTTTCTTAAGGAAAAGTTGTCGTATACCACCTTTTCCTAAGGAAAAGTTGTCGGAGACCACCTTTTTTTAAGGAAAAGTTGTCGGAGACCACATTTTCTTAAGGAAAAGTTGTCGAAGACCAACTTTTCCTAAGGAAAAGTTGTCGAAGATCACCTTTCCTAAGGAAAAGTTGTCGGAGACCACCTTTCCTAAGGAAAAGTTGTCGGAGACCACCTTTCCTAAGGAAAAGTTGTCGGAGACCACCTTTCCTAAGGAAAAGTTGTCGGAGACCACCTTTCCTAAGGAAAAGTTGTCGGAGACCACCTTTCCTAAGGAAAAGTTGTCGGAGACCACCTTTCCTAAGGAAAAGTTGTCGGACACCACCTTTCCTAAGGAAAAGTTGTCGGAGACCACCTTTCCTAAGGAAAAGTTGTCGGAGACCACCTTTCCTAAGGAAAAGTTGTCGGAGACCACCTTTCCTAAGGAAAAGTTGTCGGAGACCACCTTTCCTAAGGAAAAGTTGTCGGAGACCACCTTTCCTAAGGAAAAGTTGTCGGAGACCACCTTTCCTAAGGAAAAGTTGTCGGAGACCACCTTTCCTAAGGAAAAGTTGTCGGAGACCACCTTTCCTAAGGAAAAGTTGTCGGAGACCACCTTTCCTTAGGAAAAGTTGTCGGAGACCTCCCTTCCTAAGGAAAAGTTGTCGGAGACCACCTTTCCTAAGGAAAAGCGGTCGAAGACCACCTTTTCTTAAAGAAAAGCGGTCGAAGACCACCTTTTCTTAAAGAAAAGCGGTCGAAGACCACCTTTTCTTAAAGAAAAGCGGTCGAAGACCACCTTTTCTTAAAGAAAAGCGGTCGAAGACCACCTTTTCTTAAAGAAAAGCGGTCGAAGACCACCTTTTCTTAAAGAAAAGCGGTCGAAGACCACCTTTTCTTAAAGAAAAGCGGTCGAAGACCACCTTTTCTTAAAGAAAAGCGGTCGAAGACCACCTTTTCTTAAGGAAAAGTTGTCGAAGACCACCATTTCTTAAGGATAAGTTGTCGAAGACCACCTTTTCTTAAGGATAAGTTGTCGAAGACCACCTTTTCTTAAGGATAAGTTGTCGAAGACCACCTTTTCTTAAAGAAAAGTTGTCGAAGACCACCTTTTCTTAAGGAAAAGTTGCCGAAGGCCACCTTTTCCTAAGGAATAGTTGTCGAAGACCACTTTTTCTTAAGGAAAATTTTTCGAGGACCACCTTTCCTTAAAGAAAAATTTTCGAGGACCACCTTTTCTTAAGGAAAAGTTGTCGAAGACCACCTTTTCTTAAGGAAAAGTTGTCGAAGACCACCTTTTCTTAAGGAAAAGTTGTCGAAGACCACCTTTTCTTAAGAAAAAGTTGTCGAAGACCATCTTTTCTTAAAGAAAAGTTGTCGAAGACCACCTTTTCTTAAAGAAAAGTTGTCGAAGACCACCTTTTCTTGAGGAAAAGTTGTCGAAGACCACCTTTCCAAATGGAAAATATGTTGAAGACCACCTTTGCTTAAGGAAAAGATGTTGAAGACCACCTTTTCTTAAGGAAAAGTTGTCGAAGACCGCCTTTTCTTAAGGAAAAGCTGTCGAAAACCGCCTTTTCTTAAGGGAAAGTTGTCGAAGACCAACTTTTCTTAAGGAAAATTTGTCGAAGACGGCCTTTTATTAAGGAAAAGTTCTCGAAGGCCACCCTTTCCTAAGGAATAGTTGCCGAAGACCACCTTTTCCTAAGGAATAGTTGTCGAAGACCACTTTTTCTTAAGGAAAAATTTTCGAGGACCACCTTTTCTTAAAGAAAAATTTTCGAGGACCACCTTTTCTTAAGGAAAAGTTGTCGGAGACCACCTTTTCTTAAGGAAAAGTTGTCGGAGACCACCTTTTCTTAAGGAAAAGTTGTCGCAGACCACCTTTTCTTAAGGAAAAGTTGTCGAAGACCACCTTTTCTTAAGGAAAAGTTGTCGAAGACCACCTTTTCTTAAGGAAAAGTTGTCGAAGACCACCTTTTCTTAAGGAAAAGTTGTCGGAGACCACCTTTTCTTAAGGAAAAGTTGTCGGAGACCACCTTTTCTTAAGGAAAAGTTGTCGGAGACCACCTTTTCTTAAGGAAAAGTTGTCGAAGACCACCTTTTCTTAAGAAAAAGTTGTCGAAGACCATCTTTTCTTAAGGAAAAGTTGTCGAAGACCACCTTTTCTTAAGGAAAAGTTGTCGAAGACCATCTTTTCTTAAGGAAAAGTTGTCGAAGACCACCTTTTCTTAAGGAAAAGTTGCCGAAGACCACCTTTTCTTAAGGAAAAGTTGTCGAAGACCACCTTTTCTTAAGGAAAAGTTGTCGAAGACCACCTTTTCTTAAGGAAAAGTTGTCGAAGACCACCTTTTCTTAAGGAAAAGTTGTCGAAGACCACCTTTTCTTAAGGAAAAGTTGTCGGAGACCACCTTTTCTTAAGGAAAAGTTGTCGGAGACCACCTTTTCTTAAGGAAAAGTTGTCGCAGACCACCTTTTCTTAAGGAAAAGTTGTCGAAGACCACCTTTTCTTAAGAAAAAGTTGTCGAAGACCATCTTTTCTTAAGGAAAAGTTGTCGAAGACCACCTTTTCTTAAGGAAAAGTTGTCGAAGACCACCTTTTCTTAAGGAAAAGTTGTCGAAGACCACCTTTTCTTAAGGAAAAGTTGCCGAAGACCACCTTTTCTTAAGGAAAAGTTGCCGAAGACCACCTTTTCTTAAGGAAAACTTGTCGAGACCACCTTTTCTTAAGGAATAGTTGTCGAAGACCACCTAAAGAAAAGGGTTCGTTGTATATAGCAGTTTGCAAAATGTTTGTTGACTATTGTTTCAAACCAATTATGTTGGTAATTTCTTTTTAATATTAAATGGTCAGCTACAGCCATTAAGGAAAAATATTTTTTTGGCAAATTATTTACATAAACTCATTTGCCCTTTGTCTGATCGTTATTAATTAATATATACGTTTCTGTATTCGTTTAAAAATGTTCATGGTATATTTTTAATTCACCAGTTACAATATAACTACCAAAAAATTATCCTTAAATAGGATTTACATTAAAGTCGTTGAAGTTAGTGTTTCAGTATTTCACTGAATAAATATGAGAATTCCATTTGAAGGACTTGTGAAAATATTTTATACACTCTTTACGGATTCAATCACGTTTACGTACAGAACCGAAACGATAACAATTTTGGTAGGAATACTCATCGTGAAAATTCATTGAAACTGTAAATACGTTTTCATACTGAGCGAAGTCATTAATAAAGGACGAATATATGGGGAGCATAAAAAGTAAGTACACACCAGACAATCTTTCTCAATAAAGAAGTATCTGTTTGAACAAATATTGATATACTTTTAAGGCTCATGGTATACTACATAATACAACCAGCCAGCCAGTCAACCAATACTTCCGGTCGAGCAGAAAGTAAAAATAAAACTCTCCAACAGCAAATGTTGAAAATAAATATTTTATAAATATTGAAAAGCGAAAAACAATAACCATACCAAGTACGAACCTGAGAACCGGACGAAATAAAAATAACCGTGGAAAATGTTTGAAAACACACACACACACAAAATAACAGTTTCACATGATGTTGTCCCAGAAAGTACGAGCAGAATAACAACATGTGCAAAATTACATACATTCCAAAAATATTTTACATAAAATAAATACTCGAGTTTCAAACTGTAAGTCAGACATGGGAGGTTTAAAAAGGATATCAATAAAGGAAATCTGTATCCATCAAATTAATATATTTGTTCATCAAAAAAATAAATTCAGCTTATTTTGAGTTTTCTAAGTTTCTATATCATATAAAGCCCTGTAAAATAATTATATTCCATTAGAACGAATCGGAATGTAATTTAAAGGAGCTTTTACATAGACCCATTAAATCGACATCCCTAATGGTTTGTGAGTGATTGTAAGGGGGGTGATGTGGCACTTCCACGTCATGTTTGTCTGGTTTGGGTTGGAGTATAAAATTAATGAATGAAGAAGTTAACTTATTGAATTTTATTTCGTTTTCATTTAAAACATTTTTCGTTTATTTAAGATTTTTCTTTTTTAAAATTACAAACTACTTGAATTTCCAAAATAAAAGTTCTGCAGTTTTTACTATATCCGTCACACTATTGTGAGAGGTTTTATAGCGCTTTCAATTCTGTGGAGCTATGTCCGTCTGAATTTCTGACTGTTGCATAAAATAACTATCGAAAGGAACTACTAAATGACATAAAATGCATAATAAATTCAATGGAAATATTTTATCCAAACTAAGCTCAACTTCGCAAATGGACCTCAATGTAATAGCCTCTCAGTAGGTATCAGTGGGCACATTATAAAATTCTAATTTTTCTAATCTTTAATCTGTTTCAAAATTTTTTTTGGAGAATTAAGATGTATTCGTGGTGGGAGAAAGTTATTGTTCGGAAAGGAAATAATAATGGAATGTTATTTGAGATATTCTTAAAATTTAAACTTCATAGGCTACCCAAAAAATTCTGATTGTTTTATGGACTGATAGCAGTTTCAAATATCTCCTATTTGCCGCTTAAATCGCATCGATTCCTTTGATCGTTTCAGAACTATTTAAATTTTTCATGTGTTGACCCATAGAGCGTATACGTATTATAAATTTTTGATTATTTCCAGGAAATTGATCATAACTTTCGTGTTAATTGAGCTATTTTTAAATTATAAATTTCTAAGGAAAGATAACAAAATATGCTTGTTACAGACATTTCGTTGGCTCAATGCTATTTTGTACCCACTTTTTATTCTATATGGTTCCCAACAGTGTTTGTACGATTCTCATGCATTTCTATGTCATTACATTCAACAATAAGCAAGTAATAAAAATTTTTGTACATGGCATTTTTGTTCATATCCACTTTTGTTTTAATATTTTTTAGTATTTGTATTACATGGACCACAAAGAGGGTCGGTATGGAAGGAGAGTAGTTTACGTATTGTGATCGAAAGAACGTAAAAAGTGAGTAAAAAATATAGGGAGTAAAAATATAAAAATTATTTCCCGTAAATCAGAGTTAAATAGATTTACCCTAACAATATCTCGAAAACTAAACGAGATAGGAAAAAAATTGTTGCAGATTCTGAAAGAGCACGCGTGAAACCCAAATTATCAACTCCTAACTCAAAAAACACAAAAATGGCGTATGGACCAAAATAGCATTTAGCCGACGATTTGTAAAATATATTGCATCTCTGATTAATATCTTGGGTGTCATTGAAATTAATTTGATGCAAAGGGATACCAAAAAAAAAATTTATTTCGTCTTTATGAAGAGCTTTTCAAGATTAATTGTTCAGTATTTGGAGACATTTGTTCATAACTTTTATGTTATTTGAAATACCATTTAAAGTTTAAACTTTATAGAAAAACTAACACTTTCTGCTTATTTTCTGGACAGATATTTGGTATAAGATAATACATCTCTGATAAATATCTTGGGTGTCATTTGAATTTATGTGTTAAAAAGAGAATACTTAAATGTTAAAGATTTAATTAGTCTTTAAGATGAGATGTTCTAGATGCGGTGCGCATGCACGAAGTGTGCGTTATGAATGATATATATTAATTTGAAATATCTAAATCGCATCGACAGCTTCAATCGTTTCAGAGATATTTCATGAGTAAACCCATAGAGCGTATACATATTATTAATTTTTGAGTATTTCCATAAAATTTCCATAAATTCATAACTCTAATATTATTTGAAATACTATTTAAAGTTTAAACTTTACAGGAAAACTAATACATTCTGCTTATTTTCTGGACGGACATTTTGTAAAAAAAAAAATTTTATTGATTAACACTTAGGGTGTCATTGGAATTAATTTGATTCACATGGAATTAAGTATGTTGAAAATTTAGTAAAGGGTGGTTATATTGTAATGGCCGATGTTGAATGTGTACCACACCTAAACGTCTAGTTTTTTTCTGCATTTTATTTGACATTTCCCAATTTCAGACTAACTCAATTTGAACCATGGAAAGATACGAAAATGGGCGATCAAATCAAAATGCATTTCGCGCACTTCGTGATGTTTTTTGATCAGCATAGTCGACCAAATGTGTCCACAATGGCGAGAATTGTGCGCAAATTTCAGCAAACCGGGTCTGTAGGAGATGTGAAAACACCTGTGCATGCTCGCCCAGTTCGTTTGGTGCGGCTTATGGGCTGGCGACGTCATCGGGCCATACTTCTTCGAAATGAGGCCGGTCAGGCAGTTACTGTGAATGGTGTTCGCTATCGTGAGATGATAACGAACTTTTTATGGCCCGAATTGGAAGATATGGATGTGAACAATAGGATGTTTCAATAGGACAAATTCAATGGCCGTGTTATCTCACGTTGTGGCGATGTCAATTGGCCGCCAAGATCTTGTGATTTGACACCGTTGGACTTCTTTCTTTGAGGCTATCTGAAAGAAAAGGTGTACGTCGATAAGCCAGCAACAATTCAAGAGCTAAAGGGTGCGATAATTCGTCACATTAACGGCATACGAGTAGAACCTCAATTATTCTTCAGCGTCATCGAAAATTTGGACCAACTGATGGAGGTGCGCCGCCGAGGTCGCGGCATCCTTTTGGCCGATATTTTGTTCCATACATAATTGAACCATACCAATATTATCATAACAAAAAGAAATGACAATAATTTCCTAAATAATTTGTGTTTTATTCAAAATCAACATCGGCCCTTAAAATTTAACCATCCTTTACATCTTAAAGAAGAGATTTTCGAGATGCGATACGGCTGCACGAATTATGCAATGATTCATAGTAATTGCAAATATCTCTCATTTGTCACCATTTCGCATCGATAGGTTCAATCGTTTCAGATATATTTAAGTTTTTTCATGTGTTAACCCATAGAGCGTATACGTATTATAAATTGTTGAGTATTTCCAGAAAATTCCTTATAATTTTCTTGTTAATTGAGATAATTATAAAATAAACATTTCTAAGGAAGCTAACATTCTGCTTATTTTCTGGACAGATATTTCTTAAAATGTAATACTACTCTAATTAACACCTTGGGTGTCATAAGAATTAATTTGATGCTCAGGCATTACTTAAATATTGTTAATTTAATTCGTGTTTAAGAAGGGATTTTAGAGGTGCGTGACGAATGATTCGTATTAGCTTTAAATATCTCCCATATGTCGCCTAAATCGAAACGATGGCTTCAATTGTTGCAGAGCTATTTCAATTACTTTATGTGTTAATCCGTAGTGCGTATACGTATTGTTATTTTTTGCGTATTTCCACAAAATTGCTAATAATTTTTATGTTATTTGAAATACTATTTAAAGTTTAAACTTTACAGGAAAACTAACACATTTTGCTTATTTTCTGGACAGATATTTTGTAAAAGACAATACATCTCTAATTAATAACTTAGGGATCATTGGAATTATTATGATGTGAAAGGACTACTTAAATATTGAAAATGTAATTCTTCTATAAGAATAGATTTTGGAGATGCAATACGCTTGCACGGAATGTGCGATACAGATAAATATAAATTACTTTTGTTCCTATAAGGGGCATAGGGTCATAACGATTTAATTCCATTCCTGTTTATCCATTGCCACGATCTTCATTTCGTTCCACGTTTTGTTAACTCTGGCTAATGCGGTATCTAGTTGACGATGTCATGTGCGACTCAGGCGGCCTTTCCTACGGATGCCTTGTGGGTTCCAGTCTATTGCATATCTGGTGATGCTTCATGGGGCCTTTGCATGTTATGTCGGATCCATCGACGATTACGCATTCTGATTTCGGACTCAATGGGTATATGTCCAGTCTCGTTCCATAGACGTTCGTTCGAGATGGTATTTGGTCAGGAAAGTTTTAGGATGCCACGTAAGCATCTTTTGATAAATACTTGATCCGCTTTTATATCGGACTTATTCGAATTCCAAGATTCGCAACTATATAGTGCAACAGATTTAACGCAGCTATTGAAGATGTGTATTTTGGTGCGCTACGAATTATTCATATTAATTTCAAATCTCTATCATCTGTCGCTTAAATCACTCCGCTATCTTCAATCGTTTCAGAGGTATTTTAATTTGTTCATGTGTTAACCCATAGTGCGTATACGTATTAATAATTTTTGAGTATTTAAAAAATATTGCTCATACTCGTAACTTTTATGTTTGTTGAAATACTATTTAAAGTTTAAACTCACAGCAAAACCAATACGTTCTGCTTATTTTCTGGACAGACATTTTTCAAAAAAAAAATTCCATGATTAACACCTAAGGTGTCATTGGAAATAATATAATACCAAGGAAATACTTTGTTATTAAAAATGTAATTCATCTTTAAGAATAGATTTTCGAGATGTAATACGCCTGCACGAAATGTGCGATACGAATGATTAATTTAAATTTCAAATATCTCACATTTGTCACTTCAATCTTCACTCGTTGCAAAGCTATTTCAATTATTTGCTTGATCGAGGAACCATGAACAACTAACAACAAGGTTACTGGATTAAACCATGTGAACTACAACCTTTTCTACGCTAATACAGGTACTCGTCCAAGGACTTGTATTTTGTTCCATAAAAACTTATGCTATCTGTTCTCTCCAGAGTTGTCAACGTCGGACGCAACTGTGTTGAGCAAGGTAATGGAAGTATGTACCTGGCGTTAGCACATCTGCCATCCGCTGCGACGACATTACCACCTACGTCGGATTTACAGCGTCTGTGTAAAGGAATCCAAACATAATGAGTTATTAGCTGTACTACCCCATAACGCTTGGGATAGTACTAACACCAATAGAAGGGGACAAGCCCTTATAAAATTGTTGAATACAAACGATCTCCTAATTCGTAACATAGGGAACAAGGCAACCTTTGTCAACAAAATTAGAGAAGAAGAATTAGATACATATATCATTGATGTGATCCGTGAGTGGTGGATTTCGGGTGAACTCTCCTATTCGGACCACCGTTATATAAGCTGAAAAACTAGATCAACAATATGCTAAGGAACAGTTGGATTATTTGTGGGTCATATGACGTACAAATTAGAGACAAGT
Source organism: Eudasyphora cyanicolor (assembly GCA_963930755.1). NCBI lineage: Eukaryota > Metazoa > Arthropoda > Insecta > Diptera > Muscidae > Eudasyphora > Eudasyphora cyanicolor. The sequence continues at coordinate 35,664,499 of OZ005737.1, read as the reverse complement.
AAATCCTAGTATACTTCAGGGGGGAATTTTCTCGCCTCTTTTATCGGTTACGACGGTACACAGTCTCCTAAAAGCCCTCACCAATGAAGGACTTAAACCTAAGGGGCTTTCGTCCAAATCTATTTTGCAGTAGAGCTGAGGAGACACTTAACACAGCATATAACTGGGCACAACAATTAAATGTTAACCCAGACAAAACAGAAATCTGTTTATTTACAAAGAAAACGAAGATCCCACGTTTTACCCGTCCTCGATTCCTGAATAACACAAAAGGTAAAATACTTGGGAGAAATCTTGGAGCAGAAACTGTACTGGAAAGATCATCTAGAAGAAAGAGTTAGAAAGGACCACAGATGTTGGTTGTTGTGCAGAAGAGCTATAGGTTCAAAATGGGGACTACGTCCAAATAGGACTCACTTGCTTTACGTGAGCGTGATTAGACCAATAATCACATACGTCTGTGGAGTGTGGTGGACACCAATGGACAAGAAGTGCAACGTAATACCTTTGCAAAAAATTCAACGTATGTGCTGTCTAGGCATAATCGGGGCATTTAGAACTTCTTTTAGATTTTAGAATCTCTAGTTGGTCACATTCAAACGCCAGAAATCTCCGACCGCATTCCTGAAGAGCGGCATGCAGCTACCTGTGATTCATTTGTGCCAGACAAACGCAAGGTTGGGACAATGGAACTCTGGCCCATGTGCCAGTGGGAACCAGCTGCTACACGGATGGGTCCAAGCGAGGAGGAAGGACGGGTCTGGGACTTTTTGTTGATGAACCAGAAGTCGAACTTCACTTCCGCCTCCCTGACCATAACACGGTATTTCAAGCAGAAGTTCGAGCAATCACGGAGTGTGTGAACTGGATCAGTAATACCACAAAGCCTAAATATGCCAACATCTTCACAGATAGCCAAATTGCGATTAAAGCAATAACATCGCAATGGGTCAAAACCAGAACTGTGTAATACTGTAAAAGAACAATGAATGAGTTCTCAGCACACGGTCAACTGCGTATTTTCTGGATACCAGGACATGATGAATAAGCAAACAGCTTGGCTTTAAAAGGCAGAGAACTTCGAGTAATAAACATAGAAGACTGGAAACCTTTCGAAGCTACGAAGGATGCGTTGAAGCACTGGGCAGTGATGGCTCACAAAACAGTGTGGAATAGCGCAACAGTAGGAACAACTTCAAAGATACTGTGGGGTGAACCAAATGAGAAGAAAACAAGTAAAGGGTTTTCCAACAAGAGGTGTTATTTTAGTATTCAAAGAAAAATACATTTTTTTGAGATAAATGATCGGATGTTTATTTCATAATAAAGAGGAAGGTATGCCGTTAATAATGAAAAACAACATCAGCCAAATGGCCACCACGACCACGCTTTCCATTTCAAATGGAAAGTGGCTGCCCTATGTCCTCGATAGCCTCACGAATTCTATATTTGAGGTCTTGAATCGACGCTGGGCTGTTGGCGTAGACCTTGTTAAATCACAAGATCTCGGTGATCAATTGTGATCACCTCTTCGAGAGATAACACGGTCCGGAAACTTTTCCCGTAACAGAGCAATGGTTTCGTTGCTTGTGTGGCATGTAGCGCCGTCTTGTTGAAAGTAAACGTTGCTCAGATCAATACCATCCAACTCCGACCATAAAAAATCATTACTCATCTCTCTAACTGTCCAACCTCATTTTCGAAAAAGTATGGTCCAATAACCCCGCCGGACCATAAACGGTACCAAACAGTCACACGTTGAGGATGGAGAGGCTTCTCAACAATAACTCTTGGGTTTTCCGAGCCCCAGATGCAACAATTTAGCTCGTTGATGTAGCCACCGAAGTGGAAATGGGCGTTATCAGTCAAGATGATTTTTCGATGATTTTCGAATTTTAATAACTTCAGTGCACTGTTGAATCGTGTATCGTTCCATTTTTAGTAATGGCGTAATTTCTACTTGTCAAATGTCAAGGAATAAAAGCTGCAAAAGTGACAGCTACCGAAATACCGGGTGATTCAAAATAACACCTCTTGTTGGAAAACCCTGTGGCAAATCGCTGAATGTCGAGCACGCAGGGAAAGCATCGAAACGATGGAACATTTTCTATGTCACTGCCCGGCTTTCACACATCGAGCATTCCATGAAAAACAGAACACTTTTTTACACCACCATCTCCAATTTCGTTGAAACGTTGTAGGATAACTCAACTCTATAAAATATTTCAATTGTAGAAGACGTAAAAAACAGAAATTTTTTGCAAAAGATATGACCAATTGAAAATAGGTTTATACATTTGACAATGGCTCCATTGAGTTTAAGATTTTCTTATAATCGTCTGGTCGGATAATTCACCCTTTTGCTAACAATTATTAATTATCAGCACATTGCCAAACCTGACAACCTTGTGAACGTATATTTATTTTATTTTTATGTTATTTTTTGATCGGTTAAAAAAATACTGTTTTTGGGCGAATACATTTAATAAATATTTTCTTAAAAATTATAACCCGTTATTTCGCCAAGTTGAGATTTTAAGGGTTTGTTTGGAATCGAGCTAGGAATAAGCCTATATTTTTCCTGAATTTTTAGGTTGGTGTTTTCATAGTGGAAAATACAAAAGAACAGGAAAAATAAAAACAAATGCTAATATTTGGTCAGTAGCCGATGAATAGCAATTGCAATTTTTAATGTTCCCACCTCGGCACTTTTTTCTTGATTTTACCTATTCCCCGTTTCCCATGTCTTTTGCAAAAAAGTTTCCGTTTTTTTTTTGTCTTCTACAAATCAAATATTTTATAGAGTTGAGTTATCCTACAAAGTTTCAACGAAATCGGAGATGGTGTTAGGTTTGACATGGAATGATCGACATGCAAGATCCAATGAATATGACTGGAAGATACTGAGAAAATTCGTGTCAACTACCGATTTTTCTGTAACTCGTGAGGTATTAAAAGATCAAAAATATACCTAACCAACGATAGCTTTAACCAATCCACAGATATCAGCGTTTTTGAATTTTTTTCCGTTTTAGAGATGCTTAATTCAACTATTGTTTCGTACGAATCAATTCTTTTGATCTCACATCCAGTTGAAAGATTCGACTCTATTGTCTAGCCAAGTATCGAATATAAATTAATATCGTCTCAAGTTTTCAGCCCAAAATGCTGGGAGTTCTTGCAAAAATAATGATTTGAAAATAATGAAAAGGGAAAACATATTTAGATTATTTGTCTTAGCGTATCACAGGTTTAGTCTCCAAACACCTTATGTAATTTTTTCTATAAATAAAATATTTGTATAGTTATTAATTTAGGACATAATTGAAAAACCAGTCGTAGTAGTACTACTATTAACCTAGAGTCCTTCACATCCTTAAAAATTCCCTACCGTCATTTATGGATAACAACTACAACGGCTCCTTTTCAATTAGTATTTTGTTTAACCATTTAAAGCCTCCAGAAACTTATCACCTTGTTACTGCTCTGACCATTCTTGTCCGCACCGTCGCTCTTCTTACCCAGCCATTCACTTTGTTGACTTTAACCTTCCCTTAGCCGGCAGTGAGAAAATTTAAAAGTGTACTTTAAGGCTTAAAAATTAATTGTCATTTTGTTTACTTTCATTATCGCCCCGTGTTATCACATTTAATCAATATTTATCTTCATGCTCTCTACTCTTCATTCGTTGTGTTTTTTTTCTCTGCTGGTCTGTTTGTTCATCGTCTTCTACTTAATTCCCCTTTTAACCATAAAAAATCAATTCACATTATGGGCTCCACCATTCTGCCAACAGCAGCGGGGAAGGATGGTTGGACGGGCTCCAGCAGGATCCAGTGTCACCATCCGTGTCCTTGTTATCGCTACGTAACGTTACGTTGTAATGTGACTGTTGCTGCTACCATTGTTGTTGTTGTTTCTGCTGGTGTTGCTCTGCTGCCGTTTGTCTTCTACTTTACTGGCACTTAATGTCAACTAACAAAGCAAAAAATGGCAAAAACGAAACGTGGTCATTTTAAAATTTTCGTATTTAATGTACTACCCATTTTGCCGGTGGCACAGTGGGGGGAAATATAACGAATTTATGATTAAATTACATTGGCAGAAATTGTTACATCTTAGGAATGGTGTCCAATTATTGTACTCGTATTATTACATGCTATTCAAATATATTTATAGAACTCCTCATTATTCAAGGAAGAAAGCTATTTTTTCTAGTATAATTTGTCCTACTGAGCTTCAAGTTCGAAAATGTAGGCAGAGAAAAAAACAATTGAACGTGAATAATGCATTTTCTAAATATATAAGTACTATAAAATTTGATCTATCAGAGATAATTTTAAAACAAATCAATCAATAAATTAAAAATAATCACGTAGACAGCCACCAAATGTATATATATAGCTATAGTATATATCTTTGCAATAAGTGGCCAAATACACAGTGGGGGATTTGATAACAGATATAATTATTATGATCTCACAGATACTTCGGGACAACAACATTCTGCTGCTGATCCCCCACTGTGCATTGGTCCTCTGGCCAAGTCAAGCTAGGCCATCCTGTCGCTTGGTGTTTTGCTTGACTGGCCAGCTGAAATGTGTCTGTTTTCGTAAAGTAGTGGGAGTAGGATAAAATGGCCCACCAACTGGATTTCTAGAGAGTTGGGGACAAATTGTCCTTTCATTGGAAACATTTTTTGGTGTTGTGTTGTTGGTGTATTACTGCTGCTGCTGTTTGTTGTATACTTACATCCACTGATAAACCATTTGCTGTTGATGAGAATATTTTCCATGCCGGATTCTCCTTTGGCGTGTAGCGATAAAACTCCCGACGTCCACGATACCATTTAACCGTGTACAGAGTGTCATTTTCAATGTCGTAATTACAGATTAAAATCGCATTATCACCACGTTTAACAGCCAACGGTATGGTTACGCTGACATTACGCAAAGCCAATATGAAATCTACGGGGAAAAAGTGAAGAAAAAAACAGAAACGAATAGACTTTAAAACATTTGTGAGTCAGAGAGGAAGAGGAAGCTATAAGCTAAGATACACAATGATTTTAAGAATTAATGATAAAATATTACGAGAACAACGACATGGACATTAATATCAACAAAAACAACATCAGCCACTACTGTAGCAACAGCCGCCGTCCAGGCTACTAAAAATATTATCAACAAACTGCCAGTCAGCAGCCAATCCGGTAGTCAGAATCAGCCATCGAAGTCACGGCATCAGCCGTCAACAATTTCCTATAAGTCCAATGCCACCCACCTCACCCTTTGGGCTGGAAATCCTTTAAACACAAACAACCCAAATGTCAGCCAACAAAATGAGGTGTTTAACGCCAAGGACTCAACATATGGTGTTAAGAGTCCATAAATGTTGTAGTAGTTGTTGTTGTTGTTTGCAGCGTCCTTTTTTGCACTCATTGAAAACTTATTGATTTTTGTTAATCCCCCAAGATTTTTATGGCTTAAAAATGAGGCCAAAAAAGAAAGCATTTAATGTGTTTGTCTCTTTAACGGCAGCCCAAAAGGATATTTAATTCATTTATGTGTTGGACAAGGATATTACATTAACGCATAGTTACACGACGGAAACGGAAATTTGCCTTTAAAATTATCAGACTTAAATGGTGTTGAAATATTGCCGAATAATTTAAGCATTATTTACAAGAAATCGGGGAGAATAAAAGTTAAGAAGATAAAAGATGTAGTGAAGAAGGAGAGGAATTGAATACAATAGTTTTAAGATAAGGTTTTTTGTATTTTATTATATTGGCTACTAATAAGACTTCTTGGTAAAATTAAAAGCAAGTGAGTCGAACTGAGAAAACTCTATGATACTCCACACCAATCTATCAGATCATAACCTACGGTAAATTGGAAGTGTACAAAACCGAACGAGCGATAGATCCACTGAAAAGAGGGATCAGTTCACAGAGTGTCTCTTTTATAGGAAAATAACTGGTAACCTCAACATGGTATTGTCATTAGAGATATTGAATTTATATCTTCTGACATCTTAAAGTACTAGTCCGAAATAATAGCTACAGTAACGGAACCTTTAATGTCAGACACAGCACAAGATTCGGTACATTCCAAAAAATAAATGACTTCCAAAACTGGTTCCAACAGATCCTCGACCAATGAGTAAATAATTCTATCGGTCGTCAACTAAGGAGTAATTAAACAAACTGGTCATCTACGAGAGAGTGTATAAACCAAATGGTAGTCAACTAAGGAGCAGATAACCAAACTGGCCGAATACCACGGAATAGATAAACCAACTTTTCCTCTAAAAAGGTGTAGATAACTCAACTGGACTAAGAAGCAGATAACGCAACTGGTCCTCCACTAAGTAGTAGATAACCCAAATGGCCCTCTGGTCAGAAGTAGATAATCCAAAGATATCCCAAGTGGTCCTATACTAAGGACAGCACCTCTACTATGGGGTAGATAACCCAATTGTGCAATTAGCAAGGAGTAGATAACCCTGGTCCTCTACTGAGGAGTTGATAACCCAACTGGACGTCTACAAAGCTGCAGATAAACCAACTGATCATCTACTACGGATAATATAACCTAACTGACCTTCAACTATGGAGTAGATAACAAAACTGACCGTAAGCAACAGGTAACACAACTGGTCATCTACTAAGGAATAGTATAAAACCCAACTGGCACTCTAGTAAGATGTACATAGATAAGCCAAATAATATTTTACTAAGGACCTCTACTAAGGAATAATTAACACAACTGATCCTCTACTAAGGAGTAGATAACCCAACTGATCGACATCTAAGTTATAGATAGCCTGACTGTTCCTCTACTAATGAGTTGATAATCCAACTATTCGATTACCTAGGAGTAGATAACTCTGGTCATCTACTGAGGAGTAGATAACCCAACTGAACATATATAAATCAGTCGATAAACACACTGGTCATCTACTACGGATAATGTAACTCAACAGACCTTTAACTAAAGAGTAGATAAGATAAGTGGCCATAAGGAACAGGTAACACAACTGGTACTCAGCTAAGGTGGTTAGCTAAGAAGTAGATAAACAAACTGGTCCTCTGATAACTTCTACAACTAGACATATAATAAAGTGTAGATAACCCTGCTGCTTGTTAACTAAAGGGTAGGTAAACCAAATAGTATTTTCTAAGTAACCCAACTGGTTCTCTACTAAGGGGTAGATAACCCATAAACTAGTCCTCTACTAGCTATCCCAAATGGACTTTTACTAAGGAGTAGATAACATAATTGGCAGTAATGAACATGTAACACAACTGGTTCTCTACTACGGAATATTTAACCCAACTGGTCGTAAACTAAGAAGTAGATATCCCCATTAGATGGGGATAGATGGCCCAACTGGTCGTATACTAAGGAGTAGATAATCCAATTGCTCATCAACGAATATGTAATCCAGCTGATTGAATACTAAGGAGTAGATAACCCAACTGGTCATCAACTAAAGAGTAGATAACCCAACTGGTCATCAACTAAAGAGTAGATAAAACAACTGGTCGGCTTCTAAGGAATAGTTCACCTAACTCGTCGACAACTAAGGAGTAAGTAAAGCAACTAAGCAGTATGTAACCCAACTGTTTGTATAATAAGGACTAGGTAACCAAACTGGTCGTGAAATAAGAATTAGATAATCCAACTGGTTGACAACTATGGGGTATATAACACAAGTGCCAACTAAGGAGTAGATAACCCAACCGGTCAACAGCTAAGGTATAGGTAACCCAACCGCTTGTCAACTAAAGAGCAGATAACCCAATTGACCATCATCTAAGGCACAGATAACACAACTGTTCCTCTACTAAAGACTAGATAAACCAACTGATTGTCAACGAAGGAATAAATAACCCAACTAGTCGTCAACTGAGGAGTATATCATCCAAATTGACGTCAACAAGAAAGTAGATAACCAAGCTAGTCGTCAACTAAGAAGTTGTTAACCCAACTGGTCGTAAACTAAGGAGTAGATACATAAACTGGCCGTCGACTAAAGAGTAGATAACGCAATTGGTCATATTCTAAGAAATAGATAAAACAGTTGGTCGTCTACTAAGGCCTATATAATCCAACTATCAACGTCTACTAAGGACTAGATGACGGCCACCAAAGGAGTGGATCACCCAACTGGTCGTCAACTAAGGAATAGTTCACCTAACTCGTCGACAACTAAGGAGTAAGTAAATCAATAAGCAGTATGTAACCCAACTGTTTGTATAATAAGGACTAGGTAACCAAACTGATCGTGAAATAAGAATTAGATAATCCAACTGGTTGACAACTATGGAGTATATAACACAAGTAGTCGTCAACTAAGGAGTAGATAACCCAACCGGTCGACAACTAAGGTATAGGTAACCCAACCGGTCGTCAACTAAAGAGCAGACTGTTCCTCTACTAAAGACTAGATAACCCAACTGATCGTCAACTAAGTAGTAAATAATCCATTTTGGCGTCAAAATAGAAGTAGATAACACCACTTGCCACTTGGTAAGGAGTAGATGACCTAACTGGTCGTATTCTGAGTAGTAGATAACCCAAGTGGTCGTCAACTAAGAAGTAGATAACTCAATTTTCTGTCAATTAAGGAGTAGATAACCCATATGGTCATCAGCTAAAAACAAGGTAACCCAAATCGTCGTCAACTTAGTCGCAAACCAAGGAGTAGATACATCAAATGGCCGTCTACTAAAGAGTAGATAACGCAACTGGTCATATTCTAAGAAATAGATAAAAGAGTTGGTCGTTTACTAAGGCCTATATAATGCAACTACCAACGTGTACTAAGGAGTAGACGACGCCCACCTAAGGAGTGGATCACCTAACTAGTCGTCAACTAAGGAGTAAATAATCCATCTTGACGTCAAATAAGGAGTAGATAACACCACTCGCCACTTGGAAAGGAGTAGATGACCCAACTGGTCGTATACTAAGGAGTAGATAGCCCAAGTAGTCGTCAACTAAAAGTAGATAACTCAATTGGCTGTCAATTAAGGAGTAGATAACCCATCGGGTCATCAACTAAGGAGTAGGTAACTCAACTCCTCGTAAACTGAGGAGTAGGTAACCCAACTAAGGAGTATGCGTATAACCGAACTCGTTGTATAATAATGCGTGTATAACCCTACTGGTAGTCAACGTAGAAGTCGATAACCCAATTAGTCGTCAAAAAAGGAGTAGATAATCCTAGTGGACGTCAGCTAAGTAGTAGAAAATCCATCTGGTCGTCAAGTAAGAAATTTATAACGCAACTGGTCGTTAATTAAGGAGTAGATCAACCACTGGTCGCCGTTTTACTACTTACTTAATGCTCATCAATTAAGGAATAGATAACCCAACTGTTCGTCAATTAAGGATTAGATAACCCAAGTGTTCGTCAATTAAGGATTATATAACCCAACGGGTTATCAACTAAGGATGAGATAAACCTACTGCTAATCTACCTAGGAGTAGATGACTGAACTGGTCTCATACTAAGGAGTAGACAACCCAACCAGCCATCAACAAAGGAATAGATAACCCAACTGCGTCTCTACTAAGTAGTAGATAACCCAACTGGGTCTCTACGAAGTAGTAGATGAACAAACTGGTCATATACTAAGGACTATATAACTCAAATGGTCGTCTACTAAGGAGTAGATTATAGAGATTTCAAACTATCGATAGTTTTGTTTTTCGTCAATGTCGATAGTTTTTATTCACTACTAGCTGGACCCGGTCGACTTCGTTGCCCCAGATTTAGATTTCCGATCCCGTCCATTTTTGAAAACAAAAGAAAAAATTTTTAAATCGGTCCAGTGGTTTAAGCGTCTATAAAACACATACATACATAAAAACATTTTTCCATTTTTATATACATAAATATAGATCTATAGTATCGGTAAAATATTGCTAAATCAGAACGGTTAGTTATCTCGGGTAAGTATTTGATTCGGAGGTTTCGGAATTCATGCTTCAGAACAAAGAGTGAACTCTAAAATTCTCCCGCTGCTGACCTATGCTTAAAAATTTCCATTAAAACGTATCATATTTCAAAAGGCATACAAATCCTAAGAACTTTGATAAATAACCCGTATTAATTTTTCTTGGGAAATATTTTTGTACAGCACCAACTAAAAAAGTTGACGATTTGTATGAATCTTGGCAATGATATTTTTGACTAAAACTTTTTAGTTGTAAGAGGGAGCGAAACTGAGTAGTATGTAGAAAAGTAATTCTCCAAGGGTTCTCTTTACTTCGTTCTCTCTTCAAATCATACCCCGAGATAACTCACATAACGAATTTCATAGCAATCTTCACTTTTTTCAAATCAAAAGTAATCGATAGCCAATATTTTAAGTTTTAATTAATGGTCCGTGGGTCCAAGCTATGGAATCGTAATAAAAGCTGGAAAACTTGGCTATTAATTTAAATCTTAAGTCCCGCCCAAACCTCAATGATGACGCAAAATCGGAAAAATTAATCAAGTTCATTTGTTCCAAAACAAGTATGTGCTGACATTTTTTGCAATGTTTTTTTCTTTTATATTATTGAATTGCGTTTTATTTTAATTTGTAAAACATCTTAGTGGCTTATTTTTCTTCCAAAACTTGTTTTTTGTAGCATAATACCATCATACATATCTGTAAAAAATTATCCGATAGTATCGATGCTAACGATAGTGTTGACGAAAACTGTCGAATGGGGCAACTATCGATAGTTCGACAGCTCTAGTAGGTAACCCAACTGGTCGTATACTAAATAGTAAAGCTCTCTGGTGCAGTCGTATGATATCACTTAGGTAAATTGTAACATCATTTCCCGTAGAGTAATAAAAATAATACCAAACTTGTCAGTTTTAATTTGCTTTTTTACTTTAAAATTTAAAAAATTTAATTTTCCATATAAATTTGAACATCTACAATTAGTGAAATCTACTGGTTCTCTACTAAGGAGTGGATAACCCAACTAGCCTTATATTAATGAATATATAACGCAACTGGACGTCTAATAAGTAATATAATTATACGATATTGTCGTCTGATATCATACCACATGCAGAACTATGTATATGTTTGTGTATTCAGCCCTAATTAATTGGTACAAATCAATTCATATGTCAGCAGGTCAGTCGTAGGACCCAATTTAACAACTACTGGGATCAGCAAACTCACGTAGATTGAAGCTTCACTTCAAAATTTCCCTCCTATTAAATCTCCTCCCCAAACCATCATTAGCAAAATAATAATTCTAATTGAAATATTTCCGATAATTTCGTTTCTGATTTGTCATACCTCCACCACCACCACTGATGGCACCCCAATTAATAGCCTATAATATGGAATAGTTCTTATAGCATTTACAGACATTGCATACTTTGAGGCTATCAACTAATTATAATACATCAGGTTTGCTACTCATTAAATCCCTGTTCTCTCTTGCCCATTGGGCACATAAATAATTAGGTGTGGGATTTGGTGTGAGTAAATTTGTTTACCCCTCACAAAAGCACACACTCATACCAGTATGTTATGGAAGCATGGGCAATTGTTTAATCATAAGTCCAAACATAAAACAACAATTAAGCATCAACTATCAAATTGCACAAAAGACCTAAGACAAATACTAACAAATACGAATACACATAAAATCTCAAGGCAAACTTAACTAATCTTTGACTTTACCGAATACACAAACCAGTACATTAGAGGCTCTCGCATATAGCACTAGCTTGTGAGATATTAGTATGGAAAATCGTTATATAGGAAGAAAATAGTTTCAAATTGTAATAAAGTCATTTCGAGGTTTACTGATTAGGTGAAATATGACATTGAAGAATTAATTTCCTAATTAGTGTTCTTATGTCAGAAAAACAGTACTCGTAATTAGTAAGTCTCTTAGGAATACATACTGGATATTTCAAATTAATTTAAATCTATAATTTCTTAAAGGTGGAATGAAGCTTCAATGGAGAATCATTGAGAAAAAACTGTGGAAAATACTTTGGGTAAAATTTTCTAAATACAATAGGTAATTAATTATATAGATGGGAAAAAATGGCCGTTTGACCAACGGTCAGGCATATTTCATTTTCAGCGTTAATTAAAAATACTTCTAGGTTAGGTAGATACCTGTATTTCCCAGTAGCCGCCTAAAATAATGTTGGCTTTCTATCTGTAAACAAAATTCAAAAATATCGTTCCAACACAACGAAAACTGCAAAAGAAAAAAGTCCCCCTCGAACAAAAACATACGCCTGGCCAGACTATACAATACCAGACCCTATACAATTTGTATGAAATAAATTATTATTATACACATTTTGGGTTGTTTTTCTGTGAATTCAATGCAGATGTTTACTTCCAGGTAGTTTCTGTGTCAATTTTTCTCTTATTTCTTTCTTTCGTTTGTGACTTTGGTTTTTTAGTTCAGTTAGTTTATTATTGAATGCTGAACATACAACATCGACAGTCCGAAATGTAATTTTTTTGTGCGAAAACTAAAGTGAAATAATTACTATTATTAAGGCAGAGGATTTAGAAATTGTGTACAATACGCGCTTGCGTACAGGCAACCTTACTGATAATTTCCAACAACAACTATCATCAGCGTTACAGCGTGATTTCGCACTTCACACTGAAGCAGACAAAAAACTAGATTTATTTTAAGACCAAAGCGGTGAAAACACAGTTTTTGTGCCCGAAGATGACGCCTCGGACATTGAATATGAATTGGAAATTGAAGCAAATGAAATATTCGACAGCGATGAAGAATCCGAAGAAGAAAGTGAGAATGCACCAACTCAAGCTGCAGACCTCACAAATCTATATGGAGAAAAAAATTACACGCAAATGGAACGCAGAACCTGCAAACTGCACACCACGAGTATGTGTTGATATGACAAGTGTTGAGCTTGAAGCTTTTATTTGAATACTATTGGCTTTTGGTGTCAGTCATAATACTATGCAGCTTTCAAAATTGATGTGGCAAACTGATGCACTTCCAATATTCCGTGCAGCCATGTCATATTGACGATTTGTTACTTTGATGCGCTGTATTCGATTTGGCGATAGTCGTACGCGCGCATTTCGTCAACAAATCGACAAAGCTGCTCCCATTCGCGACATATGGAACTTCTTGAAGAACAATCTTGCCAGTAATTTTGAACCATACGAAAGTGTAACCATCGATGAGCAGCTATTTCCATACCGTGGGCGCACAAAGTTCACGCAATACATCCCATCAAAGCCCGCAAAGTATGGCATAAAAGTATGGTGGGCATTCGATGCGAAAACCAAATATCCGTTGCAAGGAAAACTGTACACTGGCAAGGAGGTAGAACAACGAGAGACAAACCAAGGCGAAAATGTGCTCATGAGTTTAGCTAATCGATACACCAACAGCGGCAGAACTTTTATTGCAGACTTCTTTACAACATTAGACGCAGCTAAACGTCTTTCGTCGATTGGACTAGCATACGTTGGCACCATTAGATCCAACAAACGGTGTCTTCCCAAAGAAGAACAAAGCTGTAAATCTACTATCCACTGTGCACTACACCAAGAAAGTTTGAAGGCGTAGCAAAAAAACAGGAAGCAGATCCTTCTATCATAATAAAAATATAAAGATAATTCTCTGAAAACTTTTTGTTTTATTTACAATTAACATCGTGTGATTAACATGTTCCCTTCGGTCCTATAAGGAGCAGAGTGCTTCACAAATGATCTACAATTTAATCTATCCATTGCTATATGTATACATAATATCTCTCCAGCTTTTTCTCGACAACTTCTTTGTCGATCTGTATCCTTAAGGTGTGAGCGGCTTTCCTCTTCGGCGGTTACCTTGTCGATTCCAATCTATTGCGGTTCGGGCTATGTGGTAATGGTGCTTTCATAGCGTATGTCGAAGCCAGTTCAATTTACATCTTGTAGATTTGGGATTGTGTTGGACCAGAATATTTTCAGGATTCTCCATAAGCGTCGTTCTAGGTCTCGCAGCCTTATACTAATATTAACTTGACGTTTGAGTTGAAGATGCTGACTTCGACGTTTGTTGACAGTAAGGTTGATTTCCAAACGTTCGTCAGTCGTTCAACTGCACAAACTTTATGTGATTTTCTATATCCATTGAGAAGCCACCTGGGTTCGTTATGATGCCACCTAGGAAGCAAAAGTGGCCCACGTCCTCTATGGCATTATCGTCGATTTTGAAGGTTCTGGATGCTATCGTTATTTATTCTCAGTACTTTCTTTTTCACTGCATTTATTCTTAATTCTTTCCTGGCTGCGGCTTGGACAACACTGTCTAGTTTTTTTACATGTCCGTATAATTGTGAGACATCAGACAAATGTCTTCAGCAAAATCTAGATTTTCTTGACGAGTACCAAATCCTACGATATTCTTCCGAATCCTACGATATTCTCTCAAGACTATGCCCAGGACAAAAGGAGAAAAGGAGACATAACGCAGTCCTGCTTTACACCTTTAGTTCAGGGATTCGGAGACTAGGTTTGTTTTCATGAAAAATGCATCAGTTTCCTTCCCTGTGATGAGGCTAACCAGCTTCTCGGGAACGCCTTTATATACCAGTGCGAGCCCATATAACTTCGTGCGAGAGTATACCTAAGCGAAGTAAATAACTATTACACTAGTTTACAAAATTTTTGTCGAAGGGCTGCGCTTAATATGTTCTGGGGTAATATGGAATCCTCAACACGAAAGAAATACAAAACCAGTAACGAAAGACAGAAAGTCGAGCGGGCCGCCTTTACAAATACCCCAAACCTCCCTAAAAATGCGAAAAGAGGCATTGCTATAATAATTTGGAATAATTGGTTTCGTTTCAGTTAAGAAAGAACTTAACTCCATCAAATCTCATCAAGGCTTATTTCAAGGAGGAGTTGAAGATGTTGTTCATAATAGAGTAGATCTTCAACGCAATATTTTTCCAAAGATCAGAAGGTTTCTACAGGGCTTACATATCAAATCGGGGATAACATACATATATATGGGGGCTATATCTAAATCTGAACCGATTTTCTTCAAATTTAGTATTATGTCTAAGTGTATCAAGAATCTTTTTGTGTCAATTTTTATTCAGATCGGTTAAAAACTATTGCTCATAGGTTAGGTTAACAGTGGCAGCCTGTAAAACAGACTCACTTAGACAATCCAGTCCATAGCGTTATCACAGGGATGTAAGGGAAAACAAACATTATTCCTAGCCCCTCCCGTTGAACCAATTTGATTGCTTTTAAAAACTCCAAAAGTTGGCGGATTCCAACATCAGCCAAATTAGCTAACTCCTCAAAGTAATAAGAGACCAAGTTTGTATGCCGCCTTCTGGGGAGAGCGGGGCACAGACAAAGAAGGTTTTCTATTGATTTCTCCTCCTCTCCATCTCCACAGCTTCTGCAAAAGCCATTATGCTAGACCTTTAATATATCTGCGTGCCGTACAATAAGACAGTTACCTGTCATGACAGACACGATAAGCGAGACGTCCGTTCTCGACATCGACAGCAGAGCTTTGGTGCGCTTTGATTCTAAACTGCCTGGCATGTATGCAATTCCTAACTAGTGACCAACTGTCATTTGTTGCCGTAAGTGCACTATCTCTCAAGAGGAGCTTGCAGGTCGCTAGAGGCATGGCCACTTGTTCCAGGTCGTTCCTAGTCTTGCAAGTTTATCTGCCCTAGTATTTCCCAATATTCAGGTGAATATTCAACTGTTCAGCCATCTCGTTGAGAGATCCGTGAATTCAGGAATATAGTTTACAGGGACTTGATAGCAGCCTGACTGTCAGGGAAAATATATATACCGACTTTGGTCAGCACATTAATATTCAGTCATTCCGCTACCTCTTTAATAGCTAAGATTTTGTTATCTGGAGGAGTATTTTTCGAATTTGCGCCCTAGGCCGAGACGGGATGTCCTCCTTGTTGACAACATCCAGCGCCGCACCCGGCCAATTTTCTATAAAGCGCAGCGATAGCACTCAACAGAGCGCATATTACTCAATCGTATTAGTTTTATGCGGCCCTGATACAATCATGCTTCGGAACAATCGGAAGCCGGACCGGCATCTCCTCAAGAACATCGAAGAAAGCAGAGCACAGGGCATACTCTATCTCACTCCACCTGATCTTGGGAATGTTGCCGTCTTCCTCTCCCCTATTGATGACCGCGAGTATCAATCGGTCCTTAGTAACATCAGCGAAGGACCGAGGAGCAGCGTTACAACTAAACCCTTTGGTTCTTTTGGATGCCGGCGGTTCATCTAGAGAGCGCAGCCTTTTAATTGGCTGCTGCCGTATGGAAGTTGATGCGGTATCCTGCTCTTCAGAAATACACCGGATTCTCTCTGCTTGTTGGTCAGAGATGCAGGATTGGCTTTCTCAAGGATCCTGAGCAATGCTTTTATAGTATTTATAGTCTATTGAAAAATTGGAGTCATTGTCAAACCCCCTTTTTGATACCTCCCAAACAAAATGGAAAATATATACTCGTAATAATTTATACATTTATCCATAGATTTTTTCAAATTGGCATTGTTTTCATCGTTATGATGTTTACTTTAAAAAATAGCACAAACAATTTCTATTTTTTATGATTTTTTTCGTGAAAGCAAAAAAAAGTTTTTTTAAAAAAAATCTATTTTTTCTAATTGTTATAACGACAGTTACTGAACTTATGTTTTAACGTGAGTGTAACTTTTTCAGCATTTGTAGCTTCTATAATTTCCTTAAATTTAAATGGTATCCCGGTTTTATCGTTTTATATTTATCAAAAATATGGCCCAAATACTAAATGTAATTTCCATAAAAATTGGAAAAAAATTAAAAGAAAATTTTGTGATAAAAACTTTTTTGTTCTGGTTTTATAAATTGGTATGCGTCACTCTACACAAAAAAGTTTTTAGGTCTCTTCGATAGTGCAATCGGACCGTAATTGCGACATATAGACATAGTTTAACTTAATCGGAAAATGATTCTCAGTTGTTCGGTTATATTTCTTCTCCTTTGGGGTGTTACAAACAAATGCACAAAGTCATAATACTCTGTATCAAAGTATGATGTAGACTATAATAAGCCATATTGCAATATATCCATAAAAAAAATTATTTTACTTTAATAAAAACTTTATGGTTTCGTATAAAAACCTCTAATTTAAAGATTATTTCTGCATGATTTACTTCGACACTCCCCAATATACCCATAATCAGACGACAATAGATAAAAATGTCTTTATTAATAAGATTGGCCAATTAAGACTACTCGTACATTGGACAAAGAGAGAGGGGAGGTCAATGAAGGCTTGGACAACAAGAACAATGAAACTATCAAATACAACCCAAAGACTATAACCACTGAGACGTTCACACATAGATACAATTAAAGTGGGAAATTAACGCAATACAACAGTCAAAATAAGACCTCCCCATGGTGTATTTAACGCCCACTCATCCTCAATGGATTTATAGGTAAGTGAACACAGATAGGCTGTTGGTATGAGTTAAATATTAAAACACCTTTAACTCAAAATTATGTGGACAAATACTCGTACACAGAGCCAATAACACTCAAATGTATGTGTGCATTTATAGTGCGAGTGAAAAGTGAGGTAACACTATCCTTTTATATACATTTGATAAGGAAAGGAGAAGAGCAAAGTTTATTTGTCCATATTAGAAATACTCTTGTTTATTTATTGTTTGCTCCGGAACAAAAAAAATATTTTAACTCCGAACTTATTTTAAAAAATATAAAAAAATAAACTATATTGACCCTCACTGTATTTGTCATGATATACGTATTTAAATAATGAAAATCCTAGTTGTTGGAATCCAGTGTTGGCATTATTTAACTAAAGACAAAGCTTTATATCGTTAAGAACTTCCTTTGCTTCGCTATGTATTTAATAATTAAGGTATATTGATACAAGTGTGCGTATATGTGTTACTGTTAGTACACACACATAAGTACTTTCCTTTGTATACTCGACATTCATACCTACATATTTGTACATTTCAACGTGTGAATGTAAACGTATCTGTTTCTCTATTTGCCTTATTATGTGATGTCTTTATTTATTATTAGAGAAATTTGCTATTAGCAACATATACGATGAGTTCTATGTGTGTCCATGTATATATGTGAGTCTCTGTTTATTGGTGAGTGTATAATAAATTGGGCCTAATAACTTTGACTACGTTGACTCCTCTTTGGGAAACAGCGCCAGCAACACAAGCAGAAGAAGACGAAGTATCAGCAACAAAAGTTTATGCTATGTGTTAACGCAATATGCTGTGTAATTAATTATATGTGTCAATTGTTTTTGTCGTGTCTACTTTTAGGCATATACTCGCACATAAGTATGTATATAAAGCAATGATATACATTAACGAACAGTGTTGCCAATTTGGTAAAATTATGGCGATGTGTTATTTATACAGAACCGGACATAAGTATTTATCACTATGCAACAAAATTTTTTTAAAATTCCCATTTTCTTAAAGGCTGTCTTAAGTATGTATTTGGAACCTATTTTTTAAGTATATGCTCGATAAACTTTAAATTAAAGGAAATTTTGAGGACTACAAATGCTAATTGTGACACTTTCACGTGGAAACGAAAGTTTAGTAACTGTCGTTAAAATTATTAGAAATAATTAGATTTTTTAAACCCTTTTTTGTTCACACGAAAAATAATTTTTGAAAGCTAGCATCATAACGAAGAAAACAATTGACAAACATCAATGGATAAATGTATAAATTATAGCACTTTTAGTAGAAATAATATAATTTCAACATAACCCTATTTGTATACTCCACACCACACTGTGTTACAGGGTATTATAACATCGTGCATTTGTTTGTAACATGAAAAAGGAGAAGATATAGGCCCGTCGTTTATTATACCAATCGACTTAGAATCACTTTCTGAGTTGATTTAGCTAAGTCCGTCTGTGGATGTATTCTTGTAACCAAAGTACAGGTCACAGTTATGGTCCCTTCTCAACAAAACTTGTCAAATATCCTTCTTTTGGCCCAAGGATGATTCCTGTTAAATTTAGTAAAGAATTACATATAGCTCCCATATATATGTACCTCCGATTTGGCATATATACACTGTATGTATAAGCAACATATTTAACCAATCTGTATAAAAATATTCTGAGAGAAGTATCTTGATTCACTTAAAAACAATACTTAATTTGAGGAAAATCGGTTCAGATTTAGATATATCCCACATATATAGGGTGATCCATTCCTCATTCAAAATTCAAATTGAATGGGGAATGTTTATTATAATTTGAAAGAACATTATTTGGCATTCATTTTTTGAAGATTCTGTTGAGTCCAATTTTCGATGACTCATTCGAGCATTTCGACTGGTAACTGGCGAATGACACGCTTGATGTTTTGCTCCAAGGCCTGAATCGAAGCGGGTTTGTCCGCATAATCTTTAAACTTTACATATCCCCACAGGAAAAAGTCTAACGGTGTGATATCACACGATCATGTTGGCAAATCGACCGGCCAAAACGTGATATTATCTGCTCACAGAAGTGTTCTC
This sequence comes from Eudasyphora cyanicolor, assembly GCA_963930755.1. Classification (NCBI taxonomy): domain Eukaryota; kingdom Metazoa; phylum Arthropoda; class Insecta; order Diptera; family Muscidae; genus Eudasyphora; species Eudasyphora cyanicolor. Next base: position 35,644,894 of record OZ005737.1, on the reverse strand, counting down.
TCAATAAATGCATTGATTGATGCGATGTGTGGGAAGTGGCGCCGTCTTGTTGAAACCAAATGTCGCCGAGATCACGAGCTTCAATTTCAGGCATCAAATAGTCGGTTATCATGCCACGATAACGGTCGCCATTGACGGTTACGTTCTCACCGGCATCAGTTTTGAAGATATATGGGCGATGATTCCGGTACGTTGGATCGGGAATCGGTCAATGGCAAAAAGATAGCTCTTAACGCGAGCTAAAATATTGCTAATGGGTGTCAAGGTCGTGGGTCGACTAGAAAGTTTTTTTTTTGGATTTAAAAAAAATGGACTTAGCGCAATTGGCGAACGATTATTTTAATAATAAAACTGAATAATTTGTAAACGTTGTTCAGGGGTAAGTCTTTCCAAACCATACTTAACAAAAATAACATGACAGCATGACATGACTCGCACGTGATCTGTCAAAAAAGGCTACTGAAAAATGTATCTCTACTTTGATCACCCTATATATGTACCTCCGATATGAAATGCCAAACAATACTTAACAAAATAAGATGACAGCATGACACGACTCACACGTGATCTGTCCAAAAAAGGCTACAGAAAAAAGTATATCTACTTTGATCACCCTATAGATGTACCTCCGATTTGGCATATATGCACTGTATAAGCACCATTTAGATATAGCCCCCATATATATGATACCGCGATTTGACATGTAAGCGCTGTAGAAATTGTATGTATATCCGATCGGTACGAAATTTGTTCGCAAAGTACTGGGCGCAATTTAATTCCGATCTTGATGACATTTTTTTGCAGAGGATTGCCAAATAAAAAATGATTCATAGTAGTTTATATACAACGTATAAGTAATATTGGCATCTACGCTGTATATAAACCTCATTTGGAGTCAAACCTCTACGACATTTTACGGAGGAAACTAATTTGGGTCAATAATAAACTCTGTCAGATTCCATGAAAATATGTTCAGATTTACATATAGTCCACTTCTTTGCAGTAGAAAATTCGACAAACTAGCAAGAAAATCGGTTTAGATTTGGATAGTCCCCATACATATTCTGAAAACTCAAAGTCACCATTCAAGGTATCAATAGAAATATATTTGTATATTTTTATTTACAATTTATCCTGTCCGCAATCTGGCAACACATCATATGATTAGGCAAAAGCCTTTAAAATATGTCATCAACGTTACTATGTCTATTTAAATGATATGTATATCAAAGGTAATTCAGGCGACACAAAGCTCTATCCACAAGGCAAAACCAGTAAGGAAAGGCAGAAAGTCGGGCGGGGCCGACTATATAATACCCTACACCTCCCTAACAATGCGATAAGGGTCATTGCCATAATAATTTGGAATAATTGGTAAATGGGTAGAAACATATTATCTTATTCTGAAACGATAATCGCTAAATTAAGCAATATTCGTTCCTAAATTGAGAAACATCTTTCTGGAAAATTTTAATGATCGGAGGTAAAATACAACTTCTATAGCGGTTTGATACCAAATCAGGAGGAACAATCAATATAAATCTGAACCGATCTTCCCTGAAAACTCATTCATGTAAAAAGACCTCCTTCTGTCGAATTTCGTACTGATCGCATATAAAATATAGTCTCTACAGCGCCTACATGTCAAATCGGGGGTAACGTATATATGGGGGCTATATCTAAATCTGAACAGATTTCTTCCAAATTTAACAGTGTTCATTCATATAATAAGAAACCTCTTTCTGCCAAATTTTGCACTGATCGGATATAAAATACAGTTTTTACAGCGCTTACATGTCAAATCGGGGGTAACATATATATATAGGGGCTATATCTGAATCTGAACCGATTTTCTCCGAATTTAGCAGTATTCCTTCATGTAATAAGAAACCTCTCTTTGCCGAATTTCGCACTGATCGGATATAAAATAACATTTTTACAGCGCTTATATGTCAAATCGGGGGTAATGTATATATGGGGGCTATATCTAAATCTGAACCGATTTCTTCCAAATTTAACAGAGTTTATTCATGCAATAAGAAACCTTTTCCTGCCGAATTTCATACTGATCGGATATAAAATAAAGTTTTTACAGCGCTTACATGTCAAATCGGGGCTAACATATATATGGGGGCTATATCTAAATCTGAACCGATTTTAACCAAATTCAATAGGGATCGTCCTTAGGCCAAAAAAAAGATATGTGTAAAGTTTCGTCGAGATCGGACCATAATTGCGACCTGTACTTTGATTACAAGAATACATGCACAGACGGACAGACAGACAGACGGACAGACAGACAGACGGACAGACAGACAGACAGACGGACAGACAGACAGACAGACAGACGGACAGACAGACAGACAGACGGACAGACGGACATAGCTAAATCGACTCAGAAAGTGATTCTAAGTCTATCGGTATAATAAACGATGGGTCTATTTCTTCTCCTTTTGGGTGTTACAAACAAATGCACAAAGTTATAATACCCTGTACCACAGTGTGGTGTAGGGTATAAAAACGGGTTTTCTAATAGGGATGATATGATTTTGAAGTGACGTTTCGGCCATTTGTAATATGTCATGATCTGTCATTTGTTTTTCATTGTATTCAGTAGTGTTTACAATTTCATCATGGAGAGATATACGCAAGAACAACGTTTACAAATTATTCAGGTTTATTATCAAAATAACCGTTCTCCAACTTTTCGTGCGCTAAGTCCATTTTTTTAAATCCAAAATAAACACTTTCCAATCGACCTACGACCTTGATACCCATGAGCAATATTTTAGCTCTCGTTAAGAGCTATCATTTGGCATTGATCGACTCCCGATCCGACGTACCGACGTACTGACCGATTGTGGCTACGTGCCACACAGCAAATGAAACAATTGAATTGTTGCGAGAAAAGTTTGGAGATTCGATTATTTCAAGAAATTGTGATATTGAATGGCCTCCAAAAATTTGTGATTTAAAACATTAGACTATTTTTTGGTGGGGTTAATTGAGTCATTGATCTTTCGAAATAAACCAAACTTTCTTCAAGCTTTTCAAGTTAATATTGAACGTGCCATTCATGACATACAACTTGATTTAGTGGAAAAAGAGCTCGAAAATTGGGTTCATCGAATTCGTTCCTGCAGAAGAAGTCGTGGAGGCCATTTGAACGATGTTCTATTTAGAACTTAATTGTATCGATTGTACTTCACATTAAATAAAAAACTTTTTAATTTCCTTAACAATAAATGTGTTTTTTTTTCAAAGAAATCATATCACTCTTATTGGAATGCACCCGTTATATGCAGGTATGTTAAGATTGAAAATGGGTAAAATCGGTCAATTTTTTGATAAAGCCCCCATATACAGCATCTCTCCGATTTGACTTCTTAACGCCACAGAGACCACAAATTTCAACTGATCGGGCTGAAAATTGGTAGCTAAGGTTTATTTATAACCGGAATCCTTCAACGGTAGTCATAGGTCCATGTTTTGATATAGCCCCAGCATGTGAGCGCTGGAAAAATTGTTTTTTTATATCCGATCATTACGAAATTCTGCAGAAAGAGGGTTGTTATTACATGAATGAACACTGTCAAATTTTGGGGAAAATCAGTTCAGATTTAGATATAACCTCCATATATATATTACCCCCAATTTGATAAGTAAGAGCCATATAAACTGCATTTTATTTCCGATAAGTACGACATTCGGCAGAAAGAGGTTTAAATTTATAAAAAAAGAACAATGCAAAATTTGGGAAAATCGGTTCAGATTTAAATGCCCCCATTTATATGTTTCCCCCGATTTGTTATTTAAGTGAATTCGAAACTGTATTGTACATCCGATCAGTACGAAATTGGGCTGACAGTGGTTTCTTCTTACATGAATGAACACAGCTAAATTTGGGGAAAATCGGTTCAGGTTTATATATATCCGCCATATATATGTTCCTCCCGATTTGGTATTAAAGGCAGAAAGAACGAATGCTGCTAAGTTTTGGGGGGAATCGATTCAGATTTAAATATAACGGGGTTTTCAACAGGGACGCTACAAAAGTAGACCGACAGGGACAGCAAACGACGCCATATTTTTGCCGCTCTTTTGACATTTCTCTTCAGTAAGGTTTGCCATTTCATGATGGAAAGATATACGAGCCAACAACGAGTCGAAATTATTAAAATTTACTACCGAAATTCGGAGTCAGTGGCCTCAACGTAGAGTGATCAAAACCGGATTAAAATAAACCGGCCCACCGGTTTTTTGCTTCCACCGTCCCCGGTTTTTCTCAAAATCATGAATTTCGAACAACCGGTGCAACCGGTTTTTTTCGTTTATTTCCACCGGTTTTCCGGTTTTTTTATTATCACTAAAATATTAAAAATTATTTACAACTTTATATACAAAATATCACAAATTAAGATAATAATATGAAAGATCTCCTTATATGGCCTAAACGGACTCGGCAACTTTGCTAGAATCCGAAGCCATTCACCAATTTCTATACAAATTACAAAAATGTAAAGAAAATAAATGATTCATACGCGCAGAAGTTATGTGAAAAGTAAACGCATTCTCCCACTTCCAAACCGAAACAAAAACAAGTAAGAAAATTTCAATTGGGTAAACCGACTAGTGTATACTCTTACATGTTTATATACTCGTATATACCCACCTGCACTAAAGTGTGTATATAAAATATATATGTATACAGATTTAGTACCTCTATTAAATATTCTATTTAATACCCCGAAATATTAATATTTTCTTGACTGAACTACATAAGGGGAATTTCATGTCAAGTGAGTTAATTTTTAAAAGGGATGTCTTCTGTCGGGATGAAAATTGCACCAAGTAGCCCTATCAGATAGTAGTTATGAGACACAATTCCAACGAGATCGGTTAAGGACTTTCCGAGTTGGAGGGTGTCATATATTGACATTTTTGTCTAACGGTTGTTTTTCCCATCTGAAATGCTAAAATGTTTTGTTGAACGTTAATTTTTTTTCAGAGGTTTATATTTATTTTGATAGATCAACAGGTCCCATCCCATTAATAGGTCACAAAGCTTTTAAAAGAAATTATCTAAGCTTTCTTTTGAGCAAAAAAATCAAAAATTAAAACATAGGTTTTTACCAAAATTTCAAGAAAGTTTAATTTTGCAAAAAAGTAATGAAAATATATATGCTAATTTTTTTAAAGGGCTGAAGAAAAGACTGTCGATAAAACTTTTGGAAAATGTTTCTAAATACAATAGCTAATTAGTTATAAGTATGAGATAAAAGGACCGTTTGACTCAAATGACAATATTCATCACAATCCAACTCGTAACTACTACCCAACAGGACTAAATTTCGTGCAAGATTCCTGATCAGAGGACATCGCTTTTAAAAACTTAATATTAAAAAATCGCCTTTTTTGTTATTAAAAAGGAAAATGTTTTTCAAACGGCAATTTTCATACTGTTTTGTTATGCAGAAAAAAACCGGTTCTACCGGTTTCCCCGGTTTTTTTCTTCGAAGAAAACCGTCCACCGGTTTTTTTTATAACTTAAATAAACCATCCACCGGTTTTTTATTTTTTCAAAAAAACCGGTTTTTTGATCACTCTACCTCAACGTTAAGAGCGCTACGTCCAATTTATGGTGAGGCCCATTTCTGGCTGAATGGCTTCGTCAATAAACAAAATATGCGTTATTGGTCAGACAGCAATCCACACGTACTCCATGAGTCATAATTGCATCCCGAAAAAATTACGGTTTGGTGCGGTTTATGGGCCGGCGGCGTCATTGGGCCGTACTTCTTCCGTGATGATCAAGACCGGCACGTTACTGTGAATGGGAATCGCTACTGTCCAATGATAACCGAATATTTTTGGCCCCAATTGGATGATATGGACTTGGAGGACATGTGGTTCCAACAGGACGGCGCCACAAGCCACACAGCGAATGCCACAATCAATTTATTGGAAACAAAGTTTGGAGAACGTGTTATCTCACTCGATCGTGCGATTTGACGCTGTTAGACTAATTACTGTGGGGCTACGTCAAGTCTATGGTCTATGCCAACAAGCCAGCGACGATTGATGAACTTCGTACGAATAGCGAACGTGAAATTGCAGCAGTATCGGCCGATTTATGCATGAAAACTGTCGAAAACAGGAATAAAGAATTTCATTGATATCCAAAACCGTTTTTGTTTTATTAAAAAAAACTTTTGTAGCGCTCTTATAGTTAAACCCTGTAGCTCCCACATATATGTTCCTTCCTACATAGTATTCAAGCGCTATTGAAATTGTATTTTACTTCCAATCTTTATATAAATTGGCAGAAATTAGGTTTTTGTTCCAAGTTGATGAAAATCAATTCAGATTATGTAGTACATCTAATTATGGCTTTCGATTATTGATCTATGAACGAATACTGTGCATTTTAACTGAAACGAAATTAATTATTCCAATAATTATCGCAGTTCGCTTTTTGCATTGTTAGGGAGAGGTAGGGTATTATCGCCTCGCCAGACTTTCTGTCTTTACTAACTGGTTTTTTCCATCTCAGGCTAAGAACAAAGATGGACTATGTTGGTCTACTTCTTCGAGTACCTCCCCCACGAAGGGTCAACATTTATTTAAATATTGATTATCTCATAACGTCTATACTACTACTCAATCTTTCACAATTCCATATATAGTATTAGTTTCTCGGTCGGGGAAGTTGCCACGCGCCTTTTGGTACCTCCCATACAAATGGAACATTTTGCACAAAATGTTAACTGCTTATAACTTTGATTCCAGTCCATAAAAAAAACTTAAAATTTTCTGGAGTGTAATGCCTTCATAGTACCTATACTCCCGTGCAAAATGGGAGTTATTGCCACGCCCCTTTTGGTACCTGCCACACACATGTACCATTTTGCACAAAGAGTTTAAAGGCTTATCACATCGGTTTCAGCGTTTTTTTTACAATATGGATCATTATTTGTGCATTTATCCGTAGAATTTTTTCAAATGTACATTGTTTTCTTCGTTAGAATGCTTGGAACGAACAAATTTTTTGCAACTTTTTTTTTATTTTTTATAGGATTTTGCGTGCCAGAAAAAACGATTTTTTAAAAAAAATCAATTTTGTTCTAATTGTATCGAAAGTTACTAAGCTTCCTTTCTACGTGAATGTAATGTTTTCAATTTTATTTTGGTTTCATAAAATAGTATGCTTCAATCTCTACAAAAATGTTTAGGTTTTGGACACAATAGCATTTTTTTCCACAGCGTTATTTGACTTTTTATATGCTAAAATACTTTGTATAAAAAGGATCAGTTATTTGTAACACCCAAAAATACTGCGGCTACATCCATCACAAATTAAAACGATCGACTCAGAATTACTAGCTATTTCGATTTAAATATATGTTTATGCTTGTTCGCCCGAACGCCTGTCTGTCCATCTTATGTTGACTGCAAAGTACAGGTCGAAATTTTATTCCGATCTTGATAAATTTTTTTCCAGAGGATTTCCCAATAAAAATTTGTCCATGATAGTTCCTATACAGCGTAGGAGCATATTGGCATCACTTATTTGGAGTCAAACCTCTACGTAATTTTACAGAGAAACTAATTTGGGTTAATAATAAACTCTGTCAGATTCCATGAAAATCTGTTCAGATTTACATATCAATCCCTTATACACGAACATACCAATTTGGATAAGAAGACTATTCTCCGGTAAAAAAACGACAAATTACCAAGAAAATCTGTTCAGATTTAAATAGTCCCCATACAAATTCCTTACCCAGTATAATATCTAAGCGATGTAGAATACATATTAAATATGCTAAAACAATATTTAATAAGGAAAATAACTAATTAATTCCGATTTGCTGGAAAAAACAACAACAACAAATCAACATATGCGAGACGTACTCCGATTCTCTACGTATTTCTTAGTTTTGTTTTCATCGGTTAGAAATTATAGGTCCTACATAGTCAGAATTTAGTCATAGTCTTTTCAGTAGTTATTTGAATGTCTATCTCCTAAATTTTTGGCCGTTTAAAAGGTCTAAGTCACCATTGAAGATATCCAAAAATATATATTTGTAGATATTTATTTACAATTTATGATGTCCACAATCTGGCAACACATCGTATTATTATACCAAAGCCTTACAAATACGAGTATGAACTCAACGTTACTATGTTTATTCAATGCTATTCATATCAAAGGTAATTGAGGTGACACAAAGTTCCATCCGACATATTTTATGTAAAATTACCGGCACATATACAGATGACAGTACTTCCAAAGCTCTAATTAATTTTTGGGTAAATGAAAATTAATACCCAATAAGATGAAGAGAAATGTGTAATCCAGTGGGAATGAAAGGAAGTCATTTACATAGACGAATTAAATTGAATTAATTTAAAGTGTATGCCAGCATTTAATTATACAATAATATAAAGCCTATGACCTTTTAAAAACATATTTTTGTTTGTTTTAGTATTCATAATCTTACGAAAATTACAACTTTAATTAATTCACCTAAAAGTATGCTATAATTATGTGATTCGGAAAAGCCGCAAACTGAGCTCTATTTAAATACGGCACAATTAACAAATGACATCCCTAAGAATGTTATAATAATTTTGGCAAAGTCGAAAAAATAACTTGTGAATAAAGGAAGAGCAAAAGTCAATATATTATAAAAATTGTCATATATCAACAGAGTGTTTGGTAGCTGTAAGCATTTTTTACTCGTAAATACGAAGACAATAGGTGCTAAGTTTAAATTCGTCTGTTAAGGTTGCTCCAATGTCTTCGACAAAGACTCATTCCTTGTCGTCTATAAAGACTCCTTCGCAGTCGTCTATAAAGACTCCTTCGCAGTCGTCTATAAAGACTCCTTTACATTCGTCTATAAAAACTCATTCACAGTCTTTCTGTAAAGATTCCTTCAAAGTGGTCATTAACAGTCGTCTATTAAAACTTCTTCACCGTCGTCTATAAAGACTCCTTCACAGTCGTCTATAAAGACTCCTTCAAAGTCGTCTATAAAGACTCCTTCACATTCGTCTGTAAAGACTCCTTCACAGTCTTTCTGTAAAGATTCCTTCACAGTCGTCTATAAAGACTCCTTTACATTCGTCTATAAAAACTCCTTCACAGTGGTCTATAAAGACTCATTAACAGTCGTCTATTAAGACTCCTTCACAGTCGTCTATTAAGACTCCTTCACAGTCGTCTATTAAGACTCCTTCACAGTCGTCTATAAAGACTCCTTCACAGTCGTCTGTAAAGACTCCTTCACAGTCTTTCTGTAAATATTCCTTCACAGTCGTCTATAAAGACTCCTTCAAAGTCGTCTATAAAGACGCCTTCACAGTCGTCTGTAAAGACTCCTTTACAGTCGTCTATTAAGACTCCTTCACAGTCGTCTATAAAGACTCCTTCAAAGTCGTCTACAAAGACTCCTTCAAAGTCGTCTACAAAGACTCCTTCACAGTCGTCTATAAAGACTCCTTCACAGTCGTCTATAAAGACTCCTTCACAGTCGTCTATAAAGACTCCTTCACAGTCGTCTATAGAGACTCCCTCACAGTCGTCTATAGAGACTCCATCACAGTCGTCTATAGAGACTCCCTAACAGTCGTCTATAAAGACTCCCTCACAGTCGTCTATAAAGACTCCTTCACAGTCGTCTATAAAGACTCCTTTACAGTCCTCTATAAAGACTACTTTACATTCGCCTCTAAAGAGTATTTTAAAGTCGCCTCAAAGGGCTACTTCACAGGCGTCTATAAAGATTCCATCACAGTAGTCTATAGAGATTCCTTCATAGTAGTCTATAGAGACTCCCTCACAGTCGTCTATAGGAACCCCTTCTCAGTCGTTTATAGAGACTCTTTCACAGTCGTTTATAGAGACTCTTTCACAGTCGTCTATAGAGACTCCTTCACAGTCGTCTATAGAGACTCCTTCACAGTCGTCTATAGAGACTCCTTCACAGTCGTCTATAGAGACTCCTTCACAGCCGTCTATAGAGACTCCTTCACAGTCGTCTATAGAGACTCCTTCACAGTCGTCTATAGAGACTCCTTCACAGTCGTCTATAGAGACTCCTTCACAGTCGTCTATAGAGACTACTTCGTAGTCGCCTATAGACACTACTTCAAAGTCGACTCCTTCACAGTCGTCTATAGAGATTTTCACAGTCGTCTATAGAGACTCCTTCAGAGTCGTCTATAGAGACTCCTTCAGAGTCGTCTATAGAGACTCCTTCAGAGTCGTCTATAGAAACTCCTTCACAGTCATCTATAGAGACTTAATCACAGTCGTCTGCATAGACTCCTTCACAGTCGAGGATAGATACTCCTTCACAGTCGTCTAAAGAGAGTTCTTCACAGTTGTCTACAGAGACTCCTTCACAGTCGCCTGCAGAGACTCCTTAACAGTCGTGAATAGAGTCTCCTTCACAGTCGTCTATAGAGTCTCCTTCACAGTCGTCTATAGAGACTCCCTCACAGTCGTCTATAGGAACTCCTTCTCAGTCATTTATAGAGACTCCTTCACAGTCGTCTATAAAGACTCCTTCACAGTCGTCTATAAAAACTCCTTCACAGTCGTCTATAAAGACTCCTTCACAGTCGTCTATAAAAACTCCTTCACAGTCGTCTATAAAAACTCCTTCACAGTCGTCTATAAAGACTCCTTCACAGTCGTCTATAAAGACTCCTTCACAGTCGTCTATAAAGACTCCTTCACAGTCGTCTATAAAGACTCCTTTACCGTTGTCTATAAAGACTCCTTCACCGTCGTCTATAAAGACTCCTTCACAGTCGTCTATAAAGACTCCTTCACAGTCGTCTATAAAGACTCCTTCACAGTCGTCTATAAAGACTCCTTTACCGTTGTCTATAAAGACTCCTTCACCGTCGTCTATAAAGACTCCTTCACCGTCGTCTATAAAGACTCCTTCACCGTCGTCTATAAAGACTCCTTCACCGTCGTATATAAAGACTCCTTCACCGTCGTCTATAAAGACTCATTCACAGTCCTCTATAAAGACTCCTTCACAGTCCTCTATAAAGACTCCTTCACAGTCCTCTATAAAGACTCCTTCACAGTCGTCTATAAAGACTCCTTCACAGTCGTCTATAAAGACTCCTTCACAGTCGTCTATAAAGACTCCTTCACAGTCCTCTATAAAGACTCCTTCACAGTCCTCTATAAAGACTCCTTCACAGTCGTCTATAAAGACTCCTTCACAGTCGTCTATAAAGACTCCTTCACAGTCGTCTATAAAGACTCCTTCACAGTCGTCTATAAAGACTCCTTCACAGTCGTCTATAAAGACTCCTTCACAGTCGTCTATAAAGACTCCTTCACAGTCGTCTATAGAGACTCCCTCACAGTCGTCTATAGGAACTCCTTCTCAGTCGTTTATAGAGACTCTTTCACAGTCGTCTATAGAGACTCTTTCACAGTCGTCTATAGAGACTCCTTCACAGTCGTCTATAGAGACTCCTTCACAGTCGTCTATAGAGACTCCTTCACAGTCGCCTATAGACACTACACTACTAAAGGCTCATTTAATGTTGGCTATAAATACTCTTCAATGTCGTCTATAAAGGCTCATTCAAATTTTAATAGAGATTTATAGTCGTCTATAGTTACTCCTCCACTGTCGTCTATAGAAACTCATTCTACTGTCGCCTATTGAGACTTTTTTACAGTTGTCTATAAAGACTCATTTGAAGTCGTTTACTCATTCTTGATTGGATTTCACTAACAATTTCAGTAAAAAATTTCACTATTTTTATGTCGGTTACTTCTGGGCTAAAACTCGGCCTTGTATTTCTCATTTAATTTTAATGGAAGCCCCTAAAAGTAGGCATTGCTGCAGTAAACCAACCAACTCTTAAATATTTGCTTTAATAGCTTGCTGTTTTTTTTTTGTTTCACCTTCCGTTAAAACTTTAATTTTCAGCATTTTTAAACGTATACAACCTATCAACAAAAAAAAAATTAGTTTGGGGAAATATTGCTTTTGAATTTTTTCCCAAACTTAATTTAAAACTGCCACTGGCCTCGCTTCATACACCATCGCCCATCATCATCAAGTGATTTCCATAAATTTCTGCAACAATATGACATTTGTTAGACGTTATTGTTTTTCCAACCTGAACTGAAATGAATTATTTTCGGTTTTATTATTTCATTTGGTGAAACAACAAAGCAAGCTCCTGTTCCCACCCCCCAAAAAAACCTGACTCTTTTTGAAACTTTTGTTGACACTTAAACTCACCCAAAGGATGACAAACAAAAGTGACAGAGGTTTTGGCTGTTGTCGTTGCCACTGTTGCTGATGGTGTCCTTGCCGCCGCCGCCGCTACCACTGCCATTGTTGTCGGTTGGGAATGTGTTTTACCAACAACAAAAAACAGCCCCCGGAATGTGAAAAATGTATGAATGTTTGGAGGGCAAAATGTGACAACGATCACGCACACATACACACTCACATACATGCAGACACTCGGAAAAAACTCTCACCGAAAATGAAAATTATTCACACTGAAGTGTGATTTCCTGTGACACAAGTGTCTGACTTATATAGTATTTGCATAACCTCAGGCATGCCGCAAAAAAAATATATTAAAATTGTTGTTGTCGGTTTTTGCTGCGACTACTACTACCGCTGCTGTTGTTGCTCGTTTCGTGTTGCCAATGTCGGTAGGATATTGTTGCTTTTGTTGCCGCTTTTTTTGAAGGGAATAATTCATAGTGGACATTAGAGTGTCCCAAAGGCAGAAATTTTAAGAACTTGACATATCAAGAAATTTCAGACGTTTAAGTATTCTTTTCCATCGTCAAAATAACATATTCAGCTTCTATTCCGTTTTATAAAACTCCCTAACAGACTTCTATAAAGAATAATATAATAGACGGCTATAACTACTCATTCTCACTCGTCTGTAAATACTCCTTCTGAGTTGTCGGTAAATTATTCTCCCAGTCGACGATAAAGATTCCTTTCAGATATCTTTATTCTCTTTCCCAGTCGTCTTTGTATAAAGACTCCTTTAAATTCGTCTATAAAGACTCCTTTAAATTCGTCTATAAAGACTCCTTTAAAGTAGTCTATAAAGACCCATTTAAAGTCGTCTTTAAAGAGTCCTTCAAAGTCGTCTAATAAGACTCCTGCAAACTCGTCTATAAAGACGTCTTCAAAGTCGCCTATAAATACTCCTTCAAAGTCATCTATAAAGACACCCTCAAAATCGTCTATAAAGACTATTTCAAAGTCGACTAGAAAGACTCTTACAAAGTCGACTAGAAAGACTCTTTCAAAGTCGACTAGAAAGACTCTTTCAAAGTCGCCTTTAAAGAATCCTTCAAAGTCGCCTATAAAGATTTTTTTAAACTCCTTCAAAGTAGTCCATAACGACTCCTTCAATGTCGCGTATAAAGACTCCTTCAAAGTCGTCTATAAAGACTCCTTCAAAGTCGTCTATAAAGACTCCTTCAAAGTCGTCTAAAGAGACTCTTTGAAAGTCGCCTATAAAGATTTATTCAAAGTCGTCTATAAATACTACTTCAAAGTCATATATAAAGACGTCTTCTATAAAGACTCTTTCAAAGTCGTTTATAACGACTCTTTCAAGGTAGTTTATAAAAACTCTTTCAAAGTCGTCTATAAAGACTCCTTCCATAAATACTCCTTCAAAGTTATCTATAAAGGCACATTCAAAGTTGTCTATAAAGACCCTTTCATAGTTGTCTATAAAGTCTCTTTCCAAGTCGTCTGTAAAGACTTCTTCAAAGTCTTCTGTAAAAACTTCTTCGAAGTCGTCTATAAAGACTGATTCAAAGTCGCCTATAAAGACTCCTTCGAAGTCGTCTATAAAGATTCCTTCCTTATTGTATATAATATCAATCCTCCATAAATTCTCCATCTCGTTCATCTATAAACACTAGGATCTTCAGACATATACATATTATCCTTCTGAGTCTCATTGTATCATCCTAATGTCCGTATAAATTTGACTAGAATGTATATGTATCTGTTCACACATCTAGATCCAGAATTTATATAGAAATTATGTAGATGTATGTATATGTGAAAATGCTAGTGTAGATTCTGTTTTCATTCATTCATTGCAAATTATTTAAACGGGTTATCAAAAATTCAAATTAATATTATACTTTTATTTGGACAAATATTGCAAATAGCGAGATTATACTTATATTTGGACAAAAATTCAAGTAGCATATAGGAAATTGTTTAAAATATATAACGTATCAATTGTTTTTCTATAGAAAATAAAGTTTTGTAAATAACCAAGTTTTCTATACAAAAGTTTCGGCCAATAGAATTTTCTATCGAAAACCTAAGTATAATTTTCTAAAGAAATTATTGTGTATTTTCTATATGAAATATTGCGTATAACGAATTTTTAATAACAATTCATTGAGATACCGATGTTTTCTTAGACTAAAATCTCATTGTAACACTGAGGTTTAAATAAATTTATGTGAATATTGACTTTTTCAGATTTTTTACTGAGACTTACAAGAGCTCTTTTCTAATAACCCTTTTACTAGCATACCTACCTATCTATGTGTGAGTTCTTATGTAGGCATGTGTGGTATATAGATGGAATTAGGAATGCAACTGTCATAAATTATTGTCGGTTGTTGACTTTTTATTGCTCGCTCTCCGTTGGGTGTTAGTGTTACGACGACTACGATTTCGAATAGTATAATTGTAGGGGCTGTCAACGATCTTCTCTCCACACATGTCATAAAACGGCTGAGGAGGGGTGGGAGTTGGAGGCATGATGACAACAGCAGTAAATACTAGTCATGCGAAACAAGAAATAAATTCATATTGTAAAAATTAAATGGAATTTTGTTTTGTCAAAAAAAAAAACAGAAATTCATAAAATTTATTATTTAAAAGGACTTACATTTGGAATGAGAAAAAATTGGGCTGCAGTTATGCGGAAAATGTGTAATTTAAATAAGATAAGTTTGAAAAAAATATACTGAAAATGAATGGAAATAAAATGGAAAAACTTTCACTGGTTTTTTGCAATACAAATTTGATTTAAAGATATAAATCTGAAAATGTCCCCTAAGAGTACGCAATACTTTTACATCGGGTGATTCATGCAGATATATTTTCATTTGTTTTTTCCACATATAATGAAAAAATAGAATAAAATGAAAAAAAATTAAATATAAAAAGTTTGCTCAAAAGACATCCTAATGTTTAAAGCAAGGAAGACTATATAAAATTTATAGAATTTCCTTAATATTAAGTAAATTTTCAGAATTATAAGTATGAATTGTTTTTTTTTTATTTTTTTTATTTATTGGTACTATCATCATTACATTTTTAAAATTAGTTTTAGTATATACATAGCTTGAGAATTTACTAGAAGTATTGCAACAATTGATATCTTATTTTTTGCAATACTAATAAGATGTCAAGTATGAATTGTTCTTGTTTTAATGATAAGACAAAAACTTAAAATTAGGTATTTTGTCAGTGTAGACAACTGAAATATATCTCATTTGATATATTGATTAATATTTGTTTCATATAAATTTGTATTTTTTCTTAGTTTTCCCTTTTCTAAAGTGAAACTCTTTTCTAATTGATTTAAATAATTAAACAATACTAAAATTGTTTACTACTATATTTTTTATAAATAATTAGTTAATACACTGTCTACATTTTTTAAAATTGTATCATCTTTCTCCCCAGAACCCTTTTAACCTAAATTTTATTAAAAAAACACTAGTGACAATATAACGCCTCACATTGGGAATTGGATTTTGAATTGCGAATTTTCCGCTAGTCACATTCACATACATTTTTAAAACACTTAATATCTCTCGTTTCACTTATAAATAAATAAATTTAATGCTCGACGTTGCTATTTGCAGTTTTTTCTCCCTTAAATTGCTCAGAGCCAAATTTTCATTCGTTACCATTAAAATCGTGAATTTAATGTCACACATTTTAACTCGTGTAATTTTTTATTGCCAACGTTTTCATTTTTATTTAATTTATTTTGTCAAAGAGCAAATTAATGATGATATTATTAAAAGCAGAAGAAAAAAATATTTTCGGGCGCGAAAGTATTGCTTTTAACAAAAACCATTTCGTTCGAATATTTTACAAATAAAAGCAAAACATACTTTAGGGCTGCTCCACAGTAGTAGTACACGCTGAAAAAAAATCGCTTCTGTAGTATATTGTCCCAAACATATTCGGCTTGAAACATATATATGTTTAGGGTAGACTCTAAGCATGTAATATTTGGTACATACAAAAATTGTGTATTTGGGAAGATGTTGTTCTAAACAAATATTTGTTTACATCCCAATGTGACTGCTATTTGTGAAACAAATATTTATTTGCATTTAAATATTCATAAAATACATAAATTGTGTCAAATGTTTTAAGTAATTCAAAGTTAAATTTTTAGAAATTTTCAATGTTCGTAAAAAAAATAATAATTGAAATCATATAATCTTGGGTCAATATAAAGTACTTAGAGAATTGACAACTAATGATGGCTTGGAATACTCTGAAATTTTAAATGATTGATTTAAAACAGAAGGTAATGCTGCATATGGTATCATAACTGGGAGGTACAATTCGAAACCAAGGAAAAATTTAAACTGAAATTTGAAAAAATCAGCAAAAGTTTTGGAAATCTTTTTAAAATAAAATATATTTGGAAAAATTCCTAAATAATAATTTTATTTGTAAAGGGTGTCCCAAGAAGAACGCAATTTTTAAATCTCGCAACATTCATTGTTTGACATGTGAATAATTGTTATTGTTTGTTAGTAGAAGGTACAAGGTTAGTAAAAATGGAGAAGGACAGCGAAGGGAGTTCGTTAATTGGGTATTGGAGAGACAACATGAAAATGCTGATTTTGCCGATAAAATCATCTTCAGTGACGAGGCCCATTTTCATCTTGATGGCTTCGTCAATAGGCAGAATTGTCGCATTTGGGGTGCGGAAAATCCTCGAGTGATTCACGAGAAGCAAATGCATCCTCAACGTGTCACTGTGTGGTGTGGTTTTTGGGCTGGAGGAATCATTGGACCTTTGAGGCAGGTCAAGCGCAAACAGTCAATGGTGTTTGGTATCGTGAAATGATAACCAGTTTTTTCTTGCCTAGAATTGAAGAAATGAATGTGGAGGGCATGTGGTTCCAACAAGACGGCGCCACATGTCATACAGCCAGAGAAACAATTCAATTGCTGCATCAGTAATTAAAAAATTGCGCTCTTCTTGGGACACCCTTTATTTAAACACATATTTTATTTGAGAAATTTAGTTTGCAAATATAATTTGTTGTAATATATTAATATATGCGTTCCAAATATATTTTATAGATTTTCAAATAAAATTTATTTGCTAAGAAATATAAAATATTTAAAAATTTGTGTTCCAAATATATTTTCTTTCGATTCAAACATATCAAAAAAGGCGATATCACCAATATTCTATAGGGTCTTACATATTGCTGTTAACATACATAGCACATTTAAATACAATTGTGGCAATGGCGGAACCACGGCCAATGTTATACTATAGCCTATTTAGGCGGCGTCCAATAGGCGGCCGGAAGTTGGGCCCCAAGAAAATTAGGAAAATTAGGAAATTACACCCCAATAAAAAAACAGCATAAAATGAAAATACACCCCAAAAACTAAGAAATTTTCTCTTCGTAAATCGGGGCCACGCCCGTTGGTCCGATCCCGCGCATTTTTGGACCAATTACGTAGACTGCCACCAGATATATATACATAAACTTACAGCTCTCTCGCTAACAAATTGTGCACTGTATCTCAATTTCAAAATTTTACTTATATGGGCTGGGCCACGCCCGTTGGTCCGATCCCGCCCATTTGTAGAACAATCACGTATACTGTCAGCAGATACATATATACAATATTACAGAACTCTCGCTAACAAATTGTACATGATATCTCAATTTGGCTTATCTCAAAATTTGGCTTACATGGGCGGGCCACGCCCATTGATCCGATCCCGCACATTTTTGGACCAATCACGTAGACTGCCACCAGATACATATACAGAAACTTCAAATTTCGCTATAAATTGTGCAATATATCTCAATTTCAAAATATATGGGCTGGGCAACGCTCATTGGTCCGATCCCGCTCATTTTTGGAACAATCAAGTTTTTGGCTTAAAGAAGCATACACACACAATTTCAGCATAATCTAGAGAGCCGTTCCCTAGATATTGAGTTTTTTAAAAATGGGGGCGTGTAGGCGGTGCCGGTGCCCATAAGATATCAAAAATGCAAGTAGCCTCTTTTTCCTTCCAGACCAAATACTACATTCTGTGAAAATTTCCTTTAGATCGGTTCAGCGGTTTACACGTCTATACGGAGCCAACAAACAAACAAACACAAATGCATTATACCCTCACTCAGGGTTGCCAGAACTGGGGTTTTGACCCCAATACTGGGGTTTAGTCAATGCTACTTGGGATAAAAAAATATAATTTGGGAATGGGGTTTTTGTTAGGGGATTTTTGTAAATTTTGTTGGGGTTTATAAAAGATTTTCTTAATCATTAAGTTTTTAATAAAAAACTTAATAAATGCTATAAGTTGCTAAGAATTTATACGAGTTAAAATCTTTTGGCTATTAAAAGTACTTAGTAAACCAAACACTTTCTTGAAAATATATTGTTTTTGAACCATTTTTTACCGAGTATTTTCTATAATTACTAAATTTGAACTTCCGATATAAAAATAGTACGAGTCTTTCCACTATTATGTATAAATTGCCATCAAATGAAATTCTAAAAAAAAATTATTTCAAAACCATTTACAATATATATGACACTTGAGGTATTGATGGTGATGCTCAAGTATATAAACTTTTAAATGACTAAAATTTATTACTACATTGCAATATATACAGATGGCATGTATAATTATTTTAAATGTTTAGAAGTTATACCAGTCCGACCGACGAATCTAAAATTCTATATAAAGAAGTACAAGTACATTAAATATTATATTAAGGTCAATCAAGCATAATTGATACTCTTAAGAATTTTTTCTATTTTCTGACCTCCTGTCACCACCAAAAGAAAATTGAAAATTAAAACTTTATTAAAATCAAATGGGGTAATTTTTAAAATGTGTGTTTTTTCATTCATTTCGATTCTGCGCTATTTTATATGTTTGACTTGTTTTCATTAAAAATAGTTTTATGTGGGGTTAAGTTGGGAATTTTCTTGTGATTATTTTGGGATAACAGCAATTTTTTTCTGGCAACCCTGCCCTCACTTTAGTGTGACGAAGGTATATATCATTTGCTACGGCCAAAAAGTGTAACAGATCGCAGGAGTGACCTAAGACCCCAAATATGTTCGGCGGAAATCCGTTTTGGGTCATTTAAAGTCAAATGAGCAATGTCCGTCCGTCTGTCTGTCTGTCTGTTGGCTGGTGCGCACGATAACTCTCGAAAGGAGTAACCGATTAACCTCAAATTTGGTACGTGGTAATATTTTTTTCTATCTCCGGCAAAGTTCGAAGATGGGCCATATTGGTCCACTCCTTCTAGTAACTTCCCCACAAAGGGTTAAAATGTTGTAAAATATTGATTCTTTAATAACTGCTATACTACCTATTCGAATCTTCTAAAATTCCACACATAGTATTAGTTTATTAGTTGGTATCAACTCGATAAAAATGGCGAAGTAACTACGCTACTTTTGGTACCTCCCTTACAAATGCACCATTTTGCACCAAAAGTTAACAGCTTATAACATTAATACCAGTGTATAAAAATACTTGAAATTTTGTACAGTGTAATGCAATTATAGTGCCTACTGTCCAGTGAAAAATGGGCGTTATTGCCATGCCCCTTCTGGTACATTCCTCACAAAGATACCATTTCGCCAGCTTACAACATTGATACCAGTGTATAAAAATACTTGAAATTTTGTACAGTGTAGTGCCTATAGCCCTGTGAAAAATGGGCGTTATCACCACGCCCCTTTTTGTACCTCCCACACAAAATGGCCAAATAATACCACAATTCTGGAAGAATTTGTATATATTGGTGCGCAACAGTCCACATGCATTCCTTGGTTTAGCCAAGAGGTTATCAGGCAGTCCAACGAAAGATGGACAAAAATCGGCACGTTTTGGGTAGCTTGGACATGGTGGCTTCTGCGATAATATATAAGTAGTTGATAAATTTACTAACATTCACCTATATGAAGGTATTTTAGCTCTGAATCAGTTTTTCACGCAGTATTTTTAGTGCATCTACAAAAATAACATCTGATTAATTTTACCAGACTACTATAGTATAAAACCGATTACACTGTACAACAATTCCGACAATGATCGGCGTTTTGAAAGTTCACATCAGGTTTTCATTTTAGGGGGTGTTAAAGTTTTCCCCTCTTGCAGCATATCGGCTTATGAAACTATGTGTTCCTTCCATCTGAGGTGTAGAGCATTTTAGCAACTTTGTAGATAACATAAAGGCCAATATTTTTTTAGAACCTATCAACCCTCTAGTTTCCCTACATAACGATATTTTTGGTTATACCCTACACCACACTGTGGTACAGGGTATTATGACTTTGTGCATTTGTTTGTAACACCCAAAAGGGGAAGAGATAGATCCATTGTTTATTATACCGATCGACTTGTAATCACTTTCTGAGTCGATTTAGCTATGTCCGTCTGTCTGTCCGTCTGTCTGTAGATGTATTCTTGTAATCAAAGTACAGGTCGCAATTATGGCCCGATCTTGACGAAACTTTAAACATATCTTTTTTTTGCCCAAGGATCGGTTCAGATTTGGATATAGCCCCCATATATATGTTAGCCCCGATTTGACATGTAAGCGCTGTAAAAACTTTATTTTATATCCGATCGGTATGAAATTCAGCAGAAAGAGGTTTCTTATTATATGAATGAACACTGTTAAATTTGGAAGAATCGGTTCAGATTTAGATATAGCCCCCATATATACGTTACCCCCGATTTCACATGTAAGCGCCGTAAAATATTATTTTATAACCGATCAGTGTAAAATTCGGCAGAAAGAGGTTTCTTATTACATACTGCCAAATTCGGAGAAAATCGGTTCAGATTTAGATATAGCCCCCATATATATGTTACCCCCGATTTTACATGTAAGCGCTGTAAAAAGTGTATTTTTCATCCGATCAGTACGAAATTCGGCAGAAAGAGGTTTCTTATTACATGAATTAATACTGCCAAATTTGAGGGAAATCGGTTGAGATTTAGATATAGCCTACATATATATGTTACCCCCGATTTGACATGTAAGCGCTGTAGAGACTGTATTTTATATCCGATCAGTACGAAATTCTGCAGACAGAGGTCTTTTTACATGAATGAGTATTCAGGGAAAATCGGTTCAGATTTATATATAACCTCCATATATATGTTCCTCCTGATTTGGTATCAACGCGCTATAGAAGTTGTACTTTACTTTCGATCATTAATATTTTCCGGAAAGATGTTTCTCAATTTAGGAACGAATATTGCTTAATTTAGCGATTATCGGCTCAAATTTAGATAATATGTTTCTGCCTACTTACCAATTATTCCAAATTATTTTCGCAATGACCTTTATCGCATTGTAAGGGAGGTGTAGGGTATTATATAGTCGGCCCCGCCCGATTTTCTGCCTTTCCTTACTGGTTTTATTTTAACAAATCGTAAAAAACCCTTAGAGGAGGGAGGGGATGTTGAAATGTTCTACAAGAATGTTGCCCACAAAATTTTACTACATATGTCAGAACTCACCATAGCCCAAAACTTATCACAACCACCAAAAAACAGCCAAATTCCGCCCTAGTGTTCGATGCAATAAATATACATACGAGTACAAGTAAAAATAGTTTAAAGTTTAAAAATAAGATTTTTCAGTTTTCCGGCCAATTTTCGCATAAAACAAGTGAGATATGCTAAAATTAAAATGTTTACTCTATCTCCAAAACATTTGAGAGACCTCTCTTTCACGGCACAGCAGTACCATTCTATTTCATAAAACTACCTGCAATGTTGTCAAGCTTCTTTCTTGCATAAGTGTAATTCTATTGAAAATGGGATATACATATAGAAACATCTCTCAATAAAGACTGTAAATAAGTAGTTTCATTCGAATTCACTTCCTTACCTTGTAGGAACCAAATTGTGCAACTTTTTTTTTGTTAGATTCAAGATTTTTGTATCAATTCACTTTACAAATTTCATCAGGTTTTCTCTGCGTTCGTCGTCATCACATCATCTTCGCTTTGTGAGAATATCTCATCAACTGCCACATCACTCCACACCCCACGCGGCCATCCGCTTTCATTCATTCACATGACGAATCATACATTCGTCGATTGTTTATTTTAAAACGAAATTTCTACTCAAGTGAAAGCAATGTCAACCTATATCTATAGTTAGGCCCATCTATCAGACCTGATCGCCTCATACAAAAAGTTCAAATTTTCCGTAAACATTTTGTTTAAATAAAATCCAAGTACAAAGAAATAACCCAAAGCAGTGAATAAAAAATAACTTTTGGAACATCGAATGCAATATAAAAGTACGCCGGACTATAAGCATTTGTTTATATATGACCGAGAAAAAACATTAACAAAAATGTTTTGTTGTTAAAAATATTTAAAACTTTTAAACTTTTTATAAAATTTGCTAAAATACCAGGCTAACAGCTAACTAGGGATGTATATAAAATCCAATTGAAATGTTCGAATAAAAAAACCTAGAAAAGGCAGACAGAGTGCAGCAACAACAACCACACGTCAGTGTTGACGCGATCAGCGTGCTTGCTTCAACGACAATATCAATACGAACAATTTTTGGGGATTTTTTCGGCGGTCTCGTTGTGTGAAGCAAAAATCGCCGCGCCTCGTCGCCACCCAAAAACCACAGCAAGTGAAACGTTTCATGAATGATAACGCTTAGCTGATAGCGTCATTCGACTGTCCGTCCGTCCGTCTGTCTGACCATACGTCCGTTCATTCATTCAGTTGAGTATAAATACCATTGCCTGCTTTCTTTTGTATCAACACAACGCTCACATTGGGCAAAGCGTGAAAGTCGTCGGATTGCTTCAACAAAACGCTTGTGGGGGAGATAGTCTGGGCACGACATACTTTCCGTCTATATAATTATTTATTCAATATCAGCATTCACTTGTGTGATCAGTTTGGACGACGACGATCACCACTTGATAATTAGGTCAAAAAAATACGATTTACTATACCCTGCACGGTACGATCCGGTAAAGGGTATTATGTATTTTTTGATTTGTTTCAGATGCCCCTTTAACTCTTTATACAGATCGTCTAACTGAAATAAAGCAATTTTGGTTTTGTGACATCTAAACCAAAACTTGGTTTTTTGGTCTCCATAACACAAAGCTCATTGTTTTTGTTATAGCTACACTCTATACTCTATTCTCATTCTCATTTTACTTTTGTACATTTGGTTGTAACGCCTAAAAGTAGACGAGACGGACTAATAGTTTATCTTACTGACCGAACTTTACCTTCTGCATCGCACAGTGGGAGGAATTCAAAAAAGGGAAATATCCCCAACGTTTCTTGGGAGTAACGGATTGATTTTGATTTTTTTAAGATGGGCCATATTGATCCACTCCTTCTAGTACCACTCTCGAAAGGGGGTTGAAATTTAATGAAATATTGATCCCATCAGCGGTTTCAAAGATATCTTACAAGATATTGCGAAAAATCCCTTTTGGAGACAATTTTAATAATTTTTAATTAAAACCTCTTAAAACATCGAAAAATCCACATTTAGTATAGTTTTATTATTTTATTTTTACCAATCAAACTTTAGGATAAAATAAGAGAAATATATTAATTGCGAATCTTTTTATGCCTATAGAGATTTAATTTTTTCATAAAAAAGGATTTTATTATAAGTAGAAATTATATTCGAACAAGAGAAGGCTACTGAACTTAGGATTAGTTAAAGCTTGCCTCAACCAATTACTAATCTCAAATGATCTGTACAAATATTTCTGACAAATTTGATCAACGTAGGTCAATTATTATGGGCCGTGATAGAATGACATTTCTAAATTGTTTTCGAATTTACGACTATCAAAAATTCTATATTTATTTCATAGGATCTCATATCAATATATAAAAAAATTTACAGACTTAGTACACCTTAGGGATGTAGATCGGGACTGACTTTCGCAAATTTCGGGATTCGGGATTAAGAAAATATAATCCCTGGATCCCGGAGTTTTCCTGATCCTGGGATTTTTTCAAATTTAACTTTTTCTTCGTTAAAAGAACACTGAAACAATATTTATTTCCAATAAATAATTTTATTATTTACATTTACAGAAGAACACAAGCAAACAACAAAATTCATATTTATTTTAATATAAAACTTAGTTTAAATATTTTAGGAAGAAGTTAAATTGTTAATTTATTTTCGCTTAATACTTGTATGTTATGGGAAAATTGTGTTCGAATAAATCGGTCAATTTGTACAGATTGGGCTTGAAAAATGCCGATTGGTAGATACTTCAAAGACATTTCACTGTACTGAATTCTATGCGTTTATGTGCACAGGTATTCAATTTATAAGCTATTAAATTATGGTATGATTTGTCCATATCGCTTCCACAATTACATTTATAGGACTTCAAACACATATTACTTCCTTTAGCAAACCAAATAATCGATGCCGGATGACGATAAACTTATAATTAATATGTTGTAAATTACATTTACCGAATTGAGAACGAGTGCATATGAAGATGTAAATGAAAAACCTACAGACTTTACTAAAAATCGGGATTTCCCGGGATTGATATTCAAAAGTCCCGGGATTCGGGATTTTTCGTTTACGGGAAATCCAGGCATTTGTGGGATCGGGATTTCTGGATCGACATCAGTAGAACATTCCTATAATGGAGGGTATACAAATTGCGAACTGTATTTTTTTATTTAATTTTTTTTGCTTAGAAATCATTTTTTTCTATTTTCTGCATTGCTTCAATATTCATGAACCATTTTCACGACTCACCGAAATAAGGCAATAGTCGAACAAAGTCGATAGATCATAATTTTGATTGTTTCTTAAACGAACATATACACATAGTCACAATACCCCGTTGTTTTGGGTAACCAAAATATTTTTCGTTCACTAAAATTAGTATACATAATAGAACAAATTATTACCAATATATATTGTTAATTTGTTTAAACACATTGTTGTTTCGAACTTTGTTGTAACAGAAGTGCAAAAAATATTGAGAAATGTGTATATAAAAAGGGTGACGAATACCATTTGTTGAGAATTTCACATCTCCTCAATTTATCATTTTTGTCGAAGGACTGTGCATAACATTTTCTGGTGTAATATACATAGTGTCCTAAAAACGAAGAAATTAATTTATAATTTTTTCTTTTAAATTCCCATTTTCTTGGAATATGCCTTCAGTATTTGGACCATATTTCTATAAATAATATGCTCGATTAATCTGGGATATACTTTAAATTAAAAGAAATTGTTGTTATTTATTGTTGGTCTGTGCTTTTGTTATTCAGTCAGAATTTATTTGGTTTGAGACCATATGTTCCATTTACTTTCTGTCTATTCCAAGAAAGTAATAGAAACAAATACAAAAATTGGTAGAGAGTTTTAATTGCTTGGTAGAATTGACTGCAGTTTCGATAGACACCACTCTATCATCTTCAGAATTCAGTAGCAATAGTGTATGTCTTTAACTTAAATCAGCTGAAATACTTGAGGAAGCAGTAAATTGAATTTAACAAGAACTGCTAACCAAACCCGTATTTTGCCGAACTAAGTCAACATACTAAAACTCTCATACCAATACATTTTTGTTTTTTGCTTGGGTTCGCATCGCGAACCACGAAAACAAATGTAGTTTTGTCAACGGCTAATGCCGACGTCATCGTACCTCATGTGTTTGTATGTGTTGTTGTTATTTATTGTTGGTCTGTGCTTTTGTTATTCAGTCAGAATTTATTTGGTTTGAGACCATATGTTCCATTTACTTTCTGTCTATTCCAAGAAAGTAATAGAAACAAATACAAAAATTGGTAGAGAGTTTTAATTGCTTGGTAGAATTGACTGCAGTTTCGATAGACACCACTCTATCATATTCAGAATTCAGTAGCGGTATGAGAGTTTTAGTATGTTGACTTAGTTCGGCAAAATACGGGTTTGGTTAGCAGTTCTTGTTAAATTCAATTTACTGCTTCCTCAAGTATTTCAGCTGATTTAAGTTAAAGACATACACTATTGCTACTGAATTCTGAAGATGATAGAGTGGTGTCTATCGAAACTGCAGTCAATTCTACCAAGCAATTAAAACTCTCTACCAATTTTTGTATTTGTTTCTATTACTTTCTTGGAATAGACAGAAAGTAAATGGAACATATGGTCTCAAACCAAATAAATTCTGACTGAATAACAAAAGCACAGACCAACAATAAATAACAACAACACATACAAACACATGAGGTACGATGACGTCGGCATTAGCCGTTGACAAAACTACATTTGTTTTCGTGGTTCGCGATGCGAACCCAAGCAAAAAACAAAAATGTATTGGTATGAGAGTTTTAGTATGTTGACTTAGTTCGGCAAAATACGGGTTTGGTTAGCAGTTCTTGTTAAATTCAATTTACTGCTTCCTCAAGTATTTCAGCTGATTTAAGTTAAAGACATACACTATTGCTACTGAATTCTGAAGATGATAGAGTGGTGTCTATCGAAACTGCAGTCAATTCTACCAAGCAATTAAAACTCTCTACCAATTTTTGTATTTGTTTCTATTACTTTCTTGGAATAGACAGAAAGTAAATGGAACATATGGTCTCAAACCAAATAAATTCTGACTGAATATTAAAAGAAATTATAAGGACTAAAAACTTGAAAAATGATGCTTCCACGTGGAAACAGATGTTAAGTAACTGTCTTTAAAACTATTATAAAAAAATATTTTTTTAAAAAACACGTTTTTTTGCCACGGATAAAAAATTGCAAAAAAAATAGTTTGTTCCAATTTTAGAAAGCTAGCATCCTTTTGATGGAGGCAATGCTTACATATTTGCAGAAAATCTATGGATAAATATTGCTATCATGGCCCTTTTGGTAAAAATAATAATCCGGTTCTAATACGCCCACTATTGTGAACAAAGCTATGCGGGCCATAGCTGTAACACATCGATGGAGTGACCTAAGAGACACCAAGAATATGTGGCGAAAATTCATTCCAAGTCATTTGAGCAATGTCTGTCAGCATGTCCGTCTGTCTGTATGGTTGGTGCGCCCTATAACTTTCAACAGGATTAACCGATTGACTTCAAATTTTTTGTGTCAATATATTTTTCTATCTCAGGCTAAGGTCAGGCTCTGGCTCTCAGGCTATGATGGTCCATTCTTTCGAGTACCTCCCCCAAGAAGGGTCAAAATTTAGTGAAATATTGATTATCTCATGAGTTCTATACAACAACGCAGAATCTGTTTCCAAACATAGTACTAATTTCTTTGTCGCTATTATCTTGAGAAAAATGGGCGAAGTTGCCACGCTCCTTTTGGTACCTCCCATACAAATGGACCATTTTGCACAAAAAGTTGAAGGCTTACAATGCCTGCAAAAAAACACATGCAATTTTGTACGGTGTAATGCTTTTATTGTACCTCTAGTATATTAAAAAAGAGCGTTATTGCAATGGGACTACAAAAGCGACTTTGTGGAAATTAATGTAAAAACCAGAATATCGAACCAACTTCAGTGATCTTGATTTTAAATTAAGGCTGACAAAATTTAATTCAAAATCTTAAAAGTTTACAAAAACGGGCAATGTTTTTGAAATTCAAACCAATCATAGTATGCAATATTTTTGAAAACTGAAGTTTTGCACTAATGCACTTACACAATAGGTCGTCGACTCTTAATAAATGAAAAAATAAATTAGAAACAAAAAATAATCTGTCTACCCTAATATACATAAACTCCAGAAGCTATATTTTTATGGTTTTTGTATCAGATCGCCATTGTTGATCGCAGGACACTACAAACTTGCAGCCGGACTTGCACCGGATGTATTTATTATCCGATTTTGACGAATTTTTTTTTTTTTTTTTTTTTTTTGGACCAAGAAAATCGGTCGTTATGTTTCGGAAAAATCGGTTCATAAATGGACGTAGATTCCACACATATTTCCTAAGGGATTTCCTTCAAGAGGTGTTATTTTGGTATTCAAAGAAAAATGCTATTTTTTGATGAATGTTCGGATGTATATTTCATAATAAAGAGTAAAGGTATGCCGTTTATAATGAAAAACAACATCAGCCAAATGACCACCACGACCACGCTTACAGGACCATATCCTTTTCATGAAATCATCAGTCAAGATGATTTTCGAATTTTAATTTTTAATTTAATTAATAATTTCAATGCGTTGTTGAATCGTGTATCGTTCCATTTTTAGTAATGTCAAATATCAAAGAATAAAATCTTCAAAAGTGACAGCTACCGAAATACCGGGTGATTCAAAATAACACCTCGTTGGAAAACCCTGTTTAAACACTGTGTAAAAAAATCACATATTTAAAGTACAAAAATCTGCCATAATCGCAAAAATTCGCAGATAAACTAGGTACTGCTGGATTCATCACTAAGTCACCTCTCTTCTCTATGTCAAATGGTAGTGATCCCACGTGATCAAAAAAAGTTGTATTCCATTTACTGTGGATAATTTTTTTTTAACAAAAAAAACTGTATTTTTGGTTTAACATTTTATCATAGCAATGTTATTTACATTTATTAGTAAAAAAGGTAAACTTTGAATGGTAATAACTCGAAATCGCCTGGAGATATTTTCATGAAAGTATTTTTATTCAATGTTATCCACAGAAAAACAGCATTCCCAAAACATTAATTTTTGATAGTGGTTTTCAAGGTCCACGCGCGTTCATTTCATCATAGTTTCTTATCGTGCGCCGCTTTTGGTACCTCCCAAACAAAAATGCCAAAATAAATAAGTAAAAGCGTTAAGTTCGGCCATGCCGAATCTTGTATACACCATGAATTGCATTCAGTTCTATAACTGGAAAAATCTTTGGATATGGAGCAAATCATAAAACTATTCTGTTTGTTTAAGTAAATTATTTAAAAAATGAATGCTGCAATTTTTGGTCAAATTTTAGGCAGCAAATTATTTTGCCAAACTTTTCACCTGAAAATTTGAGAGCTACATCTACACAGAGACTACAATCAAATAAAAAAATGATTTGTATAAATTTTATTGAGATAAATTCCCGGCAAAATAGAACACAAACTGCAAAGTTTCAGCTAAATTTCTTAGAAATGTGGTCTTTATTGCTTAAATATGCGTTTTTAGGAGCGACATCTATGGTGGACTATAACAAAATATGAACGGATTTCAAAAATTTATACTGTGATGAGTTCTTGTCTAAATTAAATACAAACTGCAAAGATTCAGTATTTATGGCATATATACGTATGTTTTAAAGCGACCTCTATAGGGAACCGATAAGTAATGAATTCTTGTCTAAATAGAACACAAACTGCAAAGTTTCTGCTAATTTGCTTTAAAAATGTGGTATCTATGGCTCAAAACACGTATTTTGAGCGACCTCTATAGGGGAGCTATATCAAAACATTGGCCGATATTGTCCGTTTGGAATCCCAAACAACCTGCAACTATAAGTAGTTTTCTACCAAATTTGATAAACCTAGCCTAGTATTACGGACTATAGCGTGATTTCAACAGACGGATAGACGTACGGATGGACGGACAGACGGACATGGCCAAATCGTCTTAGAATTTTACGACGATTAAAGATATATATTAATTATGGAGTCTCAGATCAATATTTAGTGATGTTACAAACGGAGTGACTAAATTATATACCCCCATCTTATAGTGAAGGGTATAAAAATATAAAAAATATTTTTTTTGATTTCCCTATTTTTACAATATGGGTCATAATTTATACATTCCCATACACATTTTACAAATATGCATTGTTTTTTCGTTAGGATGCTAGTTTTCAAAAAACGAAACAAACAAATTTTTTAGATTTTTCTCTATTTTTATGTTTTTTTTTTTTCGTACCAGCAAAAAAAAATCTAATTGTTTTAACGGCAGTTACTAAACTTTCATAGCCCTCATAATTTCCTTTAACTTAAATGGTATCCCGGCTTTATCGAGCGTATACTTAAAAAAATATGGTCCAAATACTAAAAGTACATTCAATGATTGGAATTAAAAAAACTACCATAAAAAATTTTGTTTTGATTTCATAAAATATTATGCTCCAATCTCTACAAAAAGAACAAAGAAGATAGTTCAGTCGGGTAAACCGACTTATGAATCCCCCCACCTTGAGTCCCAAAAAAATATTTGTAAATGTTTTTTATTTTAGTTAAATTACTATGAGTTTAAATTGCATTTAATAACTTTAAAGTATGTACTGGTATTAAAGTTAAATGTTGTTTACATTTGGTACAAAATGGCCCATTTGTGTGGGAGGTTCCAAAAGCGCCGTGCCAATAACGGTCACTTTTCTCAGGACTCTAGGTACTATAAAAGCATTACACTTTACAAAATTTCAAGTATTTGTAGAACTGATATCAAAGCCACATGCTGTTAATTTTTGGTGCAAATGGTCCATTTGTGTGGGAGGTATCCAAAAGGGAGTGGCCACTTCGCCCATTTTTCTTGACGTGTTAGCGACTCATGTGTGAAATTTCAGAAGATTTGAGTAATTAGTTTTGAAGGTATTAAAGATTTAATATTTCACTAAAAGTTAACCCTTTGGAGATAGAGAAAAATATGATGGCATGCCTAATTTGAAGGCAATCGGTTACTCCTTTCGAGAGCTATCGTGCGCACCAGCCAGCAGACAGACACACAGACGGATAGGCGGACATTGCTCAAACGACTTACAATGACCCAAAACGGATTTCCGCCGGACATACTTAGTGTCTAAGGTCACTCCTTCGATGTGTTACACTTCGTAGCAAAACTCTTTGTATCACCTCTCTAAGGTGAGGGGATAAAAAGATTTTAGGACTCGGACACAAAAAAATGTTGCATAGTGTAACACGTCTTCCAAGCATTGTATTATTTTTCATTCTATACAATGACATTGTTGTTTTATTATATTTTTCTTTTTTTTGACAAATTTCTCTTACAGCGTAAAATTTAAGGTTTGATGAACTCATCACTTCCCTGACCATGGATATGAACTTTTCTGTAACAGAAGCACAGAAAAGATAGTAGATTGAGAATTTTGTATATACGAGTACTTAAGAGAAATACAAATATTTTTTGTTTACAAAAATCTTAAAATTGTATGGAAAAAAGAGCGTCAATAGACTGGGAATTAAACACAATCTACGCACTACGCATAGGGTCAGTAAACTTTTAAAAAAAATATGATGATACAACGTACGCATCACTAATGTCCAGTCAAAATTATGTACAATTGAAATCTGTCTCTTTTTCTCTCACGCATTTTAAAGAGAAACTTCTCCGTAGAGATACCGTGATCTATCTCTTTTCATTAACCAGAAAGGTTGCTGTGATGTGTTGGTTTGGACAACTTATTCATTTCTGTTGATTTCGCTCTCACTAAGAGTTCGTTGAACTTTTTATCCAAAATTTTTAGTAGCTACGCATGTCTTCGGAGTCTTTGACTCTCTCACGAAAATTGGGTCATGGCGTAATGAGCACATCTCCAAATAAATGAAGATTTTGATGTATTACTGGTTCACTTAGACGATACATATATGTAGTTTGTGTATTGCTCGTCTACAGATCGTTTGGTTGATGTTTAGGGAAGTAACACCTTTGCTTCTCTGCATATTGTAGGAAGTCTGATGGAAATTGTATCCACTGTATTAGGCGTTCAGCTTGACTTAGAGTGTAGATATTTATCTATTTACTAATTTTTATCAGACAGTTTTTATAGAAAAGAAGACGATCTTCTTGTTGTTTGACAAATTATTATGTGTTTGTTAAAAAATTAGATATGTATGTATGTATATGGGGTATGTTAAACCTAAGTTGCTTTTTGGCAAAGCTTCTTCTTCTGAGATGAAATTAAATCTAAACAAACAATAAATTTGAAGTAACTCCTCCCTAACGCTCTTGGTAAAACTAGAGTTCATTGAACTTCATGAAAGTTGGTCTGTTGAGTAAAGCTCTTGGACTTTATCCACAATGAATCTAATAATGTTTTATATTTATTTTTCAAAATAAAATCTGTTATTTTGTTTTAACTTTTGTAAGTTTTAGGTTTACTGATTCCTTACTTTTATTCCATTTTTTCTCTTTGTAAAATTTACTTTCGCTTTTCAGCATTTTATAGGAAGTCCCATGGTCATTTCTGTACATTATTATTAGGTTTTCAGCTGCTGCTAGAACGTGGAATTTTAACATGATTGAAACTCGACTCTTTCTCAAAAAGTCAATGATGAATTCAGTATAAACAACAAATTCAAATTCATATGAAGTAGAGTATGACTACGAATGTAAGGCCAACATTCGAACTTATAAGCTTTACTCTAGACAAACCATTATTTTTCCAGCCAGTCTCTTCGCTCTTTCTTTCTTGTCTTTAGCAAAAATTTTGTCTCGGTTTACATTTCTCCACAAGAAATCATCATCCCATTTGAATTTACTTACTATAACCTCCATTCTACTTCTTACCAACTACAAAAAAATCACGAACTTACGATCAAATTTCACATTCTAGTGAGTTCTGAAAGCCTACTGCTCATTGACAGAAATGACCATGAGACTTCCTATAAAATGCGGAAAAGTGAGAGTGTTTCTTTACAAAATTTTGAGGAACAAACCAGATAAAAACGAACAACAATTATTGAAAGCCCACAAAAATAAAACTATTGTTTCACTTCATAACTCCAAATCAATGAATTGCTCAACAAAATCTTTATAAACTCAGCTTTTCTCATAGTTCAAAGCCCTAGCTAAATAACAGATACAGATCTGTCTATCCAACCACCCCCAATACATGTCACTATACTTCTTCTTTAACACAGTTGTTTTCATATACTGAAAACAACAAAAACGATCTTGAGCCTAACTAAGTGAAAAAACAAAATATGTTTCTTATTATTTTTAACAAGAGTTTCTCTCAGTGCGTTACTAATTATCCATTCACAAATGATAATTTATTATATCGTCTTCATGTCTCTCCCCAAAAAATCTGATACAAATAACGATAAATCTCAACATTCTATTACAAACTGAAAGCCTGTTAAAGTGGATAAATTCCCATACTACTTCCTATAAAATGCAGAAAAGTAAAAGAGTTCCACCAGCAGTTAAGTCAGATATCCAAAAATTGATACGAAATCTTCTTAAACGTCTTTCGGAGAGTTTGTTCAACTTTAAGCTTATAGTCTTCTCTTAACTACCCTTTGTGTACTCACTGAACTCTGCTCTAATTTCACTATGCAACAACACTTTTGTCCAAGGCATGTGGATAACAGTTTCTGGTGCAATTAGGTGTAACAAACACAAAAAAATATTAAAAAAAAAATTATGGTAAATTTTTTTATATTCCAGCTTTCGTGGAAATTACATTCAGTATTTGGGACATAATTGAGCCTCTTATTAAAGGGAATTATGAGAGCCACATATGCTGCAAATATCGCTTCTACGTAGAATCTTTGGTTTAGTAACTGTCGTCAAAATATGAGAAAAAAAGATTTTTAAAAAAAAAAAACTTTTTTCTGGTACAAAAAAAAAACATAAAAAATAGAAAAAATTATTTTATCACACTTTTAAAAAGCCAGCATACTAACGAAGAAAACACTGTCTTTTTGAAAAAATCTATGGATAGATGTAAAAGTTATGAGCCATTTTGTAACTGTTAGGTAAATTCAAAAAATCTTGTTTCATATTTTTTTGTTTTTAAATGATGTTTTTGCTTATATTGAATTCGCCATATGTGAGAGAGACCTATAAGAGACATTGCACTTGCATTTTATTTTATGGGGATTGATGTCAGACATTATCAGGGTAACCATAAACTTTTTTCGGAAAGGAGGACTTTTGTGCCAGAAAAGGAGGACATTTGTGACTTTTACAAAGAGAGTTTTGAACTTTCGGAGGACATTAAAAAACAGTATTTGGAAAGGATGAGCATTTTACTATGATCGAAATTAAACTTTAAACCCGGGAGGAATGTCTAAAGTCCGGCAGAACCGACTGTCAAGTTTTATAAAAGCTATTTATCTGGTGATAAAGATTTGTCAAACAATTTATATTTTATAGCGCTTAGATGCCAAATCGAAGGTGCATATATATGATGTCTATATCTAAACCTGAACAGTTTTATTCAAATTAGTTTTGTTTAAGTTCAAAGTGATTGAAATGTATGTAGCGTATCATTATCTATCGGTATATGACACTCCCATGTTAGTCCATTTTTTGACATTTTCCAACACTCAACTTATTAAATTTAGCATTAAATGTACTGCGAGATCTCATGATAATTTGATTTTTGAGATGTGCTGTTATGTGTGAAAACCAAAGATATATGGGGTCTACATCTAATTCTGAACCGATTTTGACCAATTTCTTCCCAGGTGTGAAAGAGTCTATTGTCAAATTTCAGCAATATCGGAGAGAAAATGCGACCTGTAATTAACTACTAGCTTTGAATGGACATACAGTAGTTAAATCGAATCATGAAGCGATACTGATTCGATCGGTGTACTTTAAAGTAATTCTAGCTCCAGTATTTTTAGGTGTTACAAACATATGTCTCAAAACAAACTTATAATAATCAAGAGAAAGGGGCGTTAAGTTCGGCTAAGCCGAATCTTATGTACCCTCAACCATGTTTCGCATATTAATTGTTTTGTGTGCAAAAAAACTCATATTAACAAATTTCAGCCCAATTCGTTGATATTTGTGGTTTCTGTAGCGTAAAGAAATCAAATCTTGAGGGAACTTTGTATGGGGGGCTATATCAAAACATGGAGCTATGACTACCGTTATTGGCGTGAAAGTTTCCGGGTATAAATTAACCAGTTACCAATTTTCAGCCCGATCAGTAGAAATTTGTTGTCTTTATGGCGTTAATAAGACAAATTATATGGGGCCCATCCTATGATCGAGGGTATAAAAATGGTAAGGTATAAAAATCGCTAACTTTGTACTAAAATTACTTCCGAATATAACTCATGTGGAGGTTTACTGTTTGTGAAAAAGGAGGACAAATCCAACATGTTTGAAAAAGGAGGGAGGACGGGAGGACACTGGCTAAAAAGGAGGACATGTCCGCCGAAAGGATGACGTATGGTAACCCTGGACATTATACAATTATAGGACGAGGTTTTATGGCCGTTCTTAACCCTCCATAAAACATGATATGCAATGTGAGAGCTATATTTGATGAGATCCGCTCAGATAGAGGGTCATTCAACAATATTTGTGGTTTTTATACCCTACAACACACTGTGGTACAGGGTATTATAACTTTGTGCATTTGTTTGTAATACCCAAAAGGAGAAGAAATAGACCCATTGTTTATTATACCGATCGACTTAGAATCACTTTCTGAGTTGATTTAGCTATCTCCGTCTATCCGTCTGTCTGTCTGTCCGTCTGTCTGTCTGTCTGTCT
This sequence comes from Eudasyphora cyanicolor, assembly GCA_963930755.1. Lineage (NCBI taxonomy): Eukaryota > Metazoa > Arthropoda > Insecta > Diptera > Muscidae > Eudasyphora > Eudasyphora cyanicolor. The sequence continues at coordinate 35,609,126 of OZ005737.1, read as the reverse complement.
GTCCGTCTGTCTGTCCGTCTGTGCATGTATTCTTGTAATCAAAGTACAGGTCGCAATTATGGTCCGATCGCGACGAAACTTTACACATTTCATTTGTTTGGCCCTGTATATACGACTGGGATGTCCATGCCCCTAAAAGGCGTAACTGATAAACCAGTAAGGAAAGGCAGAAAGTCGGGCGGGGCCGACTATATAATACCCTACACCTCCCTAACAATGCGATAAGGGTCATTGCCATAATAATTTGGAATAATTGGTAAATGGGTAGAAACATATTATCTAATTCGGAAACGATAATCGCTAAATTAAGCAATATTCGTTCCTAAATTGAGAAACATGTTTCTGGAAAATTTTAATGATCGGAAGTAAAATACAACTTCTATAGCGGTTTGATACCAAATCAGGAGGAACATATATATGGAGCTTTAATATAAATCTGAACCGATCTTCCCTGAATACTTATTCATGTAATAAGAAACCTCTTTCTGACGAATTTCATACTGATCGGATATAAAATACAGTTTTTACAGCGCTTACATGTGAAATCGGGGGTAACATATATATGGGGGATATATCTAAATCCGAACCGATTTTCTCCGAATTTGGAAGTATTCCTTCATGTAATAAGAAACCTCTTTCTGCCGAATTTCGCACTGATTGGATATAAAATACAGTTTTTACAGCGCTTAAATGTCAAATCGGGGGTAACATATATATGGGGGCTATATCTAAATCTGAACCGATTTTCTCCGAATTTAGCAGTATTCCTTCATGTAATAAGAAACCTATCTTTGACAAATTTCGCACTGATCGGATATAAAATAACATTTTTACAGCGCTTACATGTCAAATCGGGTGTAACGTATATATGGGGGCTATATCTAAATCTGAACCGATTTCTTCCAAATATAACAGTGTTCATCCATATAACAAGAAACCTCTTTCTGCCCAATTTCATACTGATCGGATATAAAGTAAAGTTTTTAAAGCGCTTACATGTGAAATCGGGGCTAACATATATATGGGGGCTACATCTAAATCTGAACCGATTTTAACCAAATTTAATAGGGATCGTCCTTGGGCCAAAAAAAAGTTATATGTAAAGTTTCGTCGAGATCGGACCATAATTGCGACCTGTACTTTGATTACAAGAATACATGCACAGACGGACAGACAGACAGACGGACAGACGGACATAGCTAAATCAACTCAGAAAGTGATTCTAAGTCGATCGGTATAATAAACGATGGATCTATTTCTTCTCCTTTTGGGTGTTACAAACAAATGCACAAAGTTATAATACCCTGTACCACAGTGTGGTGTAGGGTATAAAAATGGACGTGCGTTTAGTAGAAGAAATATATGAGTAATATTTTGGTATACGAGTATTACGAGTATATGAACGAACCGTGGACACCTAGTATTTTTGAGTAATTCGTGCCATGTAAATCTTACTCGATGGACTAGTGGAAGAATGCGGCAAGTACTGTACAATTAATGTATTATAATGTTTTGTGGAATAAAACGTTTTAATTTTAGACATCACGTGCAATGTGGATTGCCAATGATTTGGAGACAAGCATTCATTCACGATACGGACTGATATTTTTGTCTAAGTTAATAGATTGGAGTAGGAAGTGTCCAAGTATAGCTAACAGCCTAATAACGGAAACATCATCAAGTTCAACTGAGTACTCGATTCAAGTTTGAGTCAGAAGTCATCGCTTTTAACTCAGTTTCAACTCATTGATCTAGTGAGAGATTTGGAACTGACGGAAGATAAGGCAGAACTACTTGCATCTGGTATGAAACAGTACAATATTTTGGCCCCAGATGTTAACATATCATATTATAGAGTCCGTGATATACCTTACAAACAATTTTATATATCTGTGGATAACAGATGCAGGACATTTCCGGATTGTTCGAGGAACTTAATCAAACATACAATTGAAAGGAATGGCGGTTACTTGTTGACAGCAGTAAAGAAAGTTTGAAAGCAGTACTGTTACACAACGGAAATCAGAAACCTTCTATCGCCATTGTTCATGCTGTCAACACTAAGGAATCATACGAAACAATGACTAAATTGATAAAATACATAAAATATGAACATGACTGGACAATTTGTTGCGATTTAAAAGTAGTTGGTATGTTATGCCTCTCGGATAGCCGATATTTTGCCACAACTGCATATTAAGCTGGGGCTCTTTAAAAATTTTGTAAAAGCCTTAAGAAAAGATGGCAATTCACTCTCATATTTAAAAAGTTTATTTAAAAGTCTTTCTTTTCAAAAAATCGAAGAAGGAGTTTTTGATGGGCCTAAAATAAGGAAACTGATGAAAGATGTGAATTTCGAATCATATTTAACGTCGGATGAAATTGCAGCATGGAGGTCGTTTAAGCTTGTAGTTTCAAATTTCCTTGGATGCAATAAAAGCCCGCAATATGAAACAATGATTAATGATTTGTTAAAAAATTATGAAAAAATTTGTTAGAAATATATTTTTTTATATTTATATATATAACATATATATATGTATTCTTCCAACTTATTTTTCGCTTTATGTATTCCAACAGGTGTAAATATGTCCCTCAAAATTCATTTCTTGGATTCTCATTTAAACTTTTTCCCCGAGAATCTTGGCGACGTAAGTGACGAACACGGCGAAAGGTTTCACCAAGAATTAAAGTCTATCGAGCGGCGTTACCAAGGGCACCGGGATGAAAGAATGATGGGAGATTATATTTGGTTCCTCATTAGAGAAACCGATTCCGAAATCTACAAACGTCAACAAAGAACTCACAATTACTTCTAATGAAACTTGTTCATGTAAATAAACTCAAATGTACATAATATAAATAAAAGTAATAAATAAAATCGCTATTTAAGCAGAAATTAAAAAAAAAGATTTTTTGAAATTCTCTTACCTCTACCAAAGGGGCTATAATTTCTACATTTACCCATAGATTTTTTTCAAATCGGCATTATTTTCTTCGCTAGAATGCAAACTTTTAAAAAATAAAATAAAATATTATTTTCGATTTTTTCTTTGAAAAAAATCTACTTTTTCCAATTTGTTTAATGACTGTTACTAAACCACAGTTTCTAAGTGAAAGATATATTTCCAACATTGGTAGCCCACATTAATAGCTTCAAATTAAAGTATAAGTCGACCTGATCGAAAATATACTCCAAAAATTATAGTGCAAATACTAAGGGTACCTTCGACGATATTAGTATTTTCAACAAAAAATTTTTTAAAAAAAAATTTATCCATAAAAAATTTTTGGGTTTGATTTTATATAACAGTATGCCACAATCTATACAAAAAAATAAGTTCTAGTGTTTTAGACAAAAATTCCTAGAAATTTTTAAAATTATGAGAAAGAGGGAATTCAGCTTGTTATGTAAATACTAAAGAAGGGTCGATATCATAAGAACTTTCAAGAAATATTGCAGTTTGCTAAATGTTTCTCATGGTATATCTAAATATACAAATACACACCTAAACACAAAATAAGCTTTGTTATTTCTTTTTGAAGTATTGAATATATCTGATCAACTATGTTAACCTGAGCTCCTAATAGAATGGGTTGGGAATGACCATGAGATTTCTTAAAAAATGCCGAAAAGTGAAAGTGATATTTTGAAAACTTTAGTGATCACTCGACCCTAGCGGCTAATGCGTCGCACAGTGGTCAATAATCAACTTTCATAGGCCCAAAATCTTAGGCTATGTTCAAAGATAAGTCATAGTGGTTCACTCATTAATCACAAGATCAAACTATATAGCAATTTGACCAATGGAAATCGATCCTAAAACACTGTGCCTCGAGTTGGCTAGTAATATTTTAAACTAAAATTGTTTCACAGTCTTTCAAATTTGAGCTTTTATTCCAAAGAAATTGCTTCTTCTTGCCACAGCATTCATATGCTCTCAATATTGATTTTTTACATATTTTTTTAACAATTTATCATTTATCCCACAACTTAAGCATACATTGTTCGCTAGTCTGACAAATGTCAAAGTGAAGTATTTATGTCTACGACACGTATTTACTCGTATGTGGAAATAGATACTATGTTGTATACGGAAACGCACACACAAAACATTCGTGCAATGTATGTACTCGTTCATGCCACAATGAATATTTTCTATATACATACTTTACTACATAATTAAATATTTACTTTGTAATTGTGGTTTTCACTGCATGAGAGTGTACGTGCGTGTATGCTTCAATTGCAATGAAATGTGATTACATTCGGGCAGCGTGTTCTTATTCTGATAGCCTAGTAGTTTAAATAAATACAATTATTGTGAAAAATAACCCTTTCTGTGGTTGTTGGGTGGTATATAAATTGAAAAAAGTGTTTAACAATTGAGAAAAAATCTTTGGATGACATGTTTGAAGAATTAAAAAAAAATATTGTCGCACATGAAAGTATTTCACAAATGTATATCTTAATGTTTCAAAATCCCCATCGAAAAAATTGCCTATGCAATCAACCGCAATTTGATCTTATTGTTGGGTCAAATTTGTTTACCCTACATCACACTTTAGATACTATGAATTCGCACATTTGTTTGCAATTCCTTAAAAGAGGTGGCGCAGTCGATCTTTATGAAGACTTCATTAAAAGGACTTTCCTTTTAATAAAGTCATATAGGTCAATAAAAAATCCCTTCGATTCAAGTGATCAAGTTGAAATTTGACTCTTGTCGACCACTGAGTTCTTCTCCTATAATGGAGTCAATTACTGAGTCACAATAACAGAGTCGAACATTGAAGTCTTCCTTTCTATGCTTCAGTTGACCACTGAAGACTATCTCCATAGTTGAATTGGCACTGAAAACGTGACCTAAAACATTTGTAGACCACAGAGATTTTCGTCTACACTTAATTCGACTAGTAAGGTAGCCCTATATACAAAAGTCTACCATAAAATTATTCCTCTATATTAGAGCCGACCTTCTATACTACAACCGACCTTCGTCGACAACTGAGGTCTTCGTATATACTAGAGCCGACCATTGAGACTAATTCAATACTAGATTCAACCACTGAGGTCTTCCTCTATACCAGAGTCGAGACATGAAGTCTCGACTACAATCGACCATTGAGACCTTCCCCTATAAGAGAAGCAACTCTGAGCACTTCGTCTATACAAGTGTCGAGAAATGAAGTCTCGACCACTGAGGCCTTCCCATATAAATGAATCAACACTGAGCTCTTCATCTATACTATAATCAAACACTGAGCTCTTCTATAGTAGATTGAACAATTGTGTATTCTTTTATATTACCGTCGACCAATGAAAAGTTTATAAAAAAGGGGTTTTCCAACAAGAGGTGTTATTTTGAATCAGACGGTATTTCGGTAGTCGTCACTTTTGAAACTTTTATTCTTTGACATTTGGCAAGTATAAACTACGCCATTACTAACCAGTAAGGAAAGGCTAAAGTCGGGCGGTGCCGACTATATAATACCCTACACCACTCTCGTAATATTGAATAACTCCGATATATAAGTTTTGTAATTCATGTATAAATTGTTTACATAAATTTACTTTTGGGACATTTTATACTTAAATAATACCCTGTACCGCAGTGTGGTGTAGTTCATGAATCAAGAAACTCTACCATTCTAAATTTCAAAACGATTGGATGTAAAATATAGCTTCTATAGAACTAAAGGGCCAAATCGGACGAAACATATATATGGGAGCTATAGCTAAATCTTAACCGATTTTCTTCAAATTCGGTAGTGTTGGTTCATGGATCAAGAAACTCTACCATTCTTAATTTCAAAACGATTGGATGTAAAATACAGCTTTTATAGGACTAAAGGGCCAAATCGGACGACACATATATATAGGAGCTATAGCTAAATCTTAACCGATTTTCTTTAAATTCGGCAATGTTGGTTCATGGATCAAGAAACTCTACCATTCTAAATTTCAAAATGATTGGATGTAAAATACAGCTTCTACAGGACTAAAGAACAAAATCGGACGAAACATATATATGGGAGCTATAGCTAAATCTTAACCGATTTTCTTCAAATTCGGCAATGTTGGTTCATGGATCAATAAACTCCACCATTCTAAATTTCAAAACGATCGGATGTAAAATACGGCTTCTATAGGACTAAAGGGCCAAATCGGACGAAAGATATATATGGGAGCTTTATCTAAATCTAAACCGATTAAAACCAAATTCAATAGCGATCTTAACAGCCGCGAAATATTCTAAACTGCAAAATTTCAGAACGATCGGAGTGAAATTGCGACCTGTAGTCGACGAACAACTTTACATGGACGGACGGACGGACGGACAGACATCGTTAAATCGACTCAGCTAGTGATTCTGAGTCGATCGGTATACTTTAAGGTGGGTCTAGCTGTGTTATTTTCAGGTGTTACAAACATCTGCCGTGAAACAAACTTATAATACCCTGTACCACAGTGTGGTGTAGGGTATAAAAATGAAACGATAAACAATTCAACAACAACGCATTGAAATGATTAAAATTCACTACAAAAATAGTGAAAATCTTGCATTCAAAGCATTTTTGGGTCGTCGTGAAACACTTTGTCGGACCGCAATACAGAAATTGGTGGAAAAATTCCAGCTGTTGGGACAAGTTAGTGATGTGAAGACTAAAACCCGTGCACGTCTCTCAAGAACAACTGAGAATATTGCTGATGTAGCCCACAGTGTAGAAGAAACCCCAGGCTTGTCCATTGCTCGTCGTTCTTTGGAATTGGGCATTCCACAAACGTCATTACACCGTATCTTGCATAAAGACTTGGGTCTTAAGGCTTATAAAGTTCAGTTAACACAAGAACTCAAGCCGGCCGATCATCAACAACGTCGTGTCTTTGCTGATTGGGTCCTTGAAATGCATGAAAATGATCCGGAATTCCATCGAAAAATCATCTTGACTGATGAGGTCCATTTCCACCTCGGTGGCTACGTCAACAAGCAAAATTGTCGCATCTGGGGCTCGGAAAACCCAAGAGTTATTGCTGAGAAGCCTCTCCATCCTCAACGTGTGACTGTTTGGTGGAAAATGAGGTTGGATCAACAGTTACGGTGAATGGATTGAGCTATCGAGAGATGTTTAATGATATTTCATGGTCGGAGTTGGATGGTATTGATCTGGACAACGTTTACTTTCTACAAAACGGCGCTACGTGCCACACAAGCAACGAAACCATTGCTCTGTAGCGGGAAAAATTTCCGGACCGTGTTATCTCCCGAAGAGGTGATCACAATTGGCCACCGAGATCTTGTGATTTAAAACCTTGCGACTCCTTCCTTTGAGGCCACGTGAAAGATAAGGTCTACACCAACAGCCCAGCGTCGATTCAAGACCTCAAAGATAGAATTCGTGAGGCTATCGAGGACATAGAGCAGCCACTTTGCGATTTGGTTATGGAAAATTTCATGAAAATGATATGGTCCTGTAAGCGTGGTCGTGGTGGCCATTTGGCTGATGTTGTTTTTCATTACTAACGGCATACCTTCCTCTTTATTATGAAATAAACATCCGATCATTTGTCTCAAAAAATTGCATTTTTCTTTGAGTACCAAAATAACACCTCTTGTTGGAAAATCTTATTAGGAAGGAGTAACGAGATCTTCCTCTAGGCTAAAGACGACATGTGAGTAATTTGTCTATGACCTGGAATCACTAGCAGGGTCGATTTAAAAATGTCCGTCTGTCCTTCCTTATATATGTTTCGTCCGATATGGCCCTTTAACCCTATGGAAGCTGTACTTTACATCGAATAATTTTGAAATGTATCATGGTATAGTTTCTATATCCATGGACCAACATTGCTCAATTTGCAGAAAATCGGTTCAGATTTAGTTATAACTCCGATATACGAGTACATATGTATTTATTTCGTCCAACTATGTGACAGACCATGTCGTTGAATAATAAATTTGCAAATAGAAAAGTCTTTAGTTTCGAAATGTATTATTATACAATTACCTCTAATATCATATACATTTTGATATTATTAGAATAGATTTTTTTATCAACTCACCTGCAAATAAAGAAAAAGAGAATATTATTAAAACATGTTTGCACATAGATTGTTAAAATAAAACCGTATTTCTGATTAAATGTATTGGAGTATATAGACAAATTACACTATGCAAAAAAATATTTTGTTTCCGAAGTTGTGTACAAATTGAGGCATACTTTTTTATGAAACCAAAACAAATTTTGTTATACCATAGTCCATAGTTTTTTATACCAATCAGCATAGAATCACTTTCAGAGTCGATTTAGCCACGTCCATCTGTCTGTCCATATATTCTTGTTATTAAAGTGCAGGTCGTAAATATAAAGAAATCTTTGAGAAAATTTGTACAGGGGCATTTCTTGGGCATATTTGTCCATGTTTGGATATATCCCCCATATAAAGGCCGCACCGATGTAATTTCTTGACACTCTAGAAAACAATTTTTCAATGGATCTGGCTGAAATTTTCAAGCTTTACACTTTATATTGAACCTACTCCTCCCTAGTAAAAATGGGGCATATCGGTTCATGCTTTGGTATAGCCCCATATTCAAAGGTCGCCGCATATGACACTTCTTGACGCTCTAGAGAACGGATTATTCAATTGATCTGGCTGATATTTGAGAATTTATATTTAATATTGGACCTAATCGTCCCTAGTAAAAATTTAGAACATCGGTCCATGTTTTGATATAGCCCCCATATAAAGATTCCCACCGATGCCACTTCTTGACGCTCTAGAGAACGAATTCTTCAATTGATCTGGCTGCAATTTAAGAATTCATACTTAATAGTGTATGTATGGTCCATTTTATCCTTAGCCTGATATAAAAACCAGTAAGGAAAGGCTAAAGTCGGGCGGTGCCGACTATATAATACCCTACACCACTCTCGTAATATTGAATAACTCTGATATATAAATTTTGTAATTCATGTATAAATTGTTTACATAAATTTACTTTTGGGACATTTTATACTTAAATAATACCCTGTACTACAGTGTGGTGTAGGGTATAAAAACGATTGGATCTAAAGAGCCAAATCGGACCAACATACGTATGGGAGCTATAGCTAAATCTTAACCGATTTTCTTTATATTCGGCAGTGTTGTTTCATAGATCAAGAAACTCTACCATTCTAAATTTCAAAATGATTGGATGTAAAATACAGCTTCTACAGGACTAAAGGGCCAAATCAAACGAAACATGTATATGGGAGCTATAGCTAAATCTTAACCGATTTTCTTCAAATTCGGCAATGTTGGTTCATGGATCAAGAATCTCTACCATTCTAAATTTCAAAACGATTGGATGTAAAATACAGCTTTTATAGGACTAAATGGCCAAATCGGACGAAACATATATATGGGAGCTATGGCTAAATCTTAACCGATTTTCTTCAAATTCGGTAATGTTGGTTCATGGATCAAGAAACTCTACCATTCTAAATTTCAAAATGATTGGATGTAAAATACAGCTTCTACAGGACTAAAGAACAAAATCGGACGAAACATATATATTGGAGCTATAGCTAAATCTTAACCGATTTTCTTCAAATTCGGCAATGTTGGTTCATGGATCAAGAAACTCTACCATTCTAAATTTCAAAACGATCGGATGTAAAATACAGCTTCTATAGGACTAAAGGGCCAAATCGGACGAAACATATATATGGGAGCTATAGCTAAATCTTAACCGATTTTCTTCAACTTCGGTAGTGTTGGTTCATGGATCAAGAAATTTTACCGTTCTAAATTTCAAAACGATTGGATGTAAAATACAGCTTCTATAGGACTAAAGGGCCAAATCGGACGAAAGATAAATAAATCTGAACCGATTTCAACCAAATACAATAGCGATCGGAGTGAAATTGCGACCTGTAGTCGACGAACAACTTTACATGGACAGACAGACGGACGGACGGACGGACGGACATCGTTAAATCGACTCAGTTAGTGATTCTGAGTCGATCGGTATACTTTAAGGTGGGTCTAGCTGTGTTATTTTCAGGTGTTACAAACATCTGCCGTGAAACAAACTTATAATACCCTGTACCACAGTGTGGTGTAGGGTATACAAATTATTAACACATACCAAATTTGAAGTCAATCGGTTAATGATTTAAATTGGCTCAAACCGAATTTCCGCCAAATATTCTTGGGATCTCTTCGGTCACTCCATCGGTGTCTTACACTTTTGGCCCGCAGCATCTGATATACCCTTGTTCACAATGGTGGAGGTATAAAAACCGGATTATGTTGAAATTCTCTTATTGCAACCAAAAGTGATATATTTGAGTCGTGGCTGTTTTGACCCTTAGGCGTTTGTGTTCGAGACCTACAAACTTGTTTTATACAGATTGAAGTATACAATTTTATGAAACCAAAACAACATTTTTTATGGTAAAGCTTTTTATACCCTCACTTTAGTGTGACGAGGGTATATATCATTTGCTACGGAAAAAAGTGTAACACGTCGAAGGAGTGACCTAAGACCCCAAGTATCTTCGGAGGAAATCCGTTTTAGGTCATTTTAAGTCGAATGAGCAATGTCCGTCCGTCTGCCTGTCTGTCTGTTTGTCTGCTGGCTGGTGCGCACGATAACTCTCGAATATTTTTTTCTATCTCCGGCTAAGTTCGCAGATGGACCATATTGGTCCACTCCTTCTAGTACCTCCCCCACAAAGGGTTAAAATGTTGTGAAATATTTATTCTTTAATAACTGCTATACTACTTATTAGAATCTTTTGAAATTCCACACATAGTATTAGCTTATTAGTCGCTATCAACTCGAGAAAAATGGGCGAAGTTGCCACGTCCCTTTAGGTACCTCGCACACAAATGCACCGTTTTGCACCAAAAATTAACAGCTTATAACATTAATAACGGTGTATAAAAATACTTGAAATTTTGTACAGTATTATGCTTTTATATTGCCTACAGTCCAGGGAAAAATGGGTGTTGTTGCCACGCCCCTTTTGGTACCTCCCACTCAAAGGTACCTTTTTGCACCAAAAGTTAACAGATTATAACATTAAAACCAGTGTATTAAAATACTTGAAATTTTGTACAGTGTAATGTTTTTATAGTGTCTATAGCCCTGTGAAAAATGGGCGTTATTGCCACGCCCCTTTTTGTACCTCCCACACAAAATACCCAAATCATACCACAATTTAATGTCTCATAACGTTTATACCAGTGCACATAAATGCTTATAAGTCGGCACAGTGCAATGAATTTAAAGTATCTAATATTCAGCGAAAAAAGGTGTATTTGATAAACCCCTTCTGGTCCCACACAAATTGACAGAATAATTCGAGTAATATTCAATATTACATTACTTACAAAGTGAGGGTATACCTTAGTCGGTTTACCCGACTGAAACTTTCTTACTTGTTTATACTGTTTTTCTTAAATTTCAATTTTCATGGAAGGTACCTTTAGTATTTGGACTATATTTATACCCTACACCACACTGTGGTACAGGGTATTATAAGTTTGTTTCACGGCAGATGTTTGTAACACCTGAAAATAACACAGCTAGACCCACCTTAAAGTATACCGATCGACTCAAAATCACTAACTGAGTCGATTTAACGATGTCTGTCCGTCCGTCCGTCCGTCTGTCCATGTAAAGTTGTTCGTCGACTAAGGTCGCAATTTCACTCCGATCGTTCTGAAATTTTGCAGTTTAGAGTATTTCGCGGCTGTTAAGATCGCTATTGAATTTGGTTGAAACCGGTTCAGATTTAGATATAGCTCCCATATATATCTTTCGTCCGATTTGGCCCTTTAGTCCTATAGAAGCTGTATTTTACATCCAATCGTTTTGAAATTTAGAATGGTAGAGTTTCTAGACCCACGAACCAACATTGCCGAATTTGAAGAAAATCGGTTAATATTTAGCTATAGCTCCCATATATATGTTTCGTCCGATTTGGCCCTTTAGTCCTATAGAAGCTGTATTTTACATCCGATCGTTTTGAAATTTAGAATGGTATAGTTTCTTGATCCATGAACCAACACTACCGAATTTTAAGAAAATCGGTTAAGATTTAGCTATAGCTCCCATATATATGTTTCGTCCGATTTTGCTTTTTAGTCCTGTAGAAGCTGTATTTTACATCCAATCATTTTGAAATTTAGAATGGTAGAGTTTCTTGATTCATGAACCAACACTACCGAATTTGAAGAAAATCGGTTAAGATTTAGCTATAGCTCCCATATATATGTTTCGTCCGATTTGGCCCTTTAGTCCTATAGAAGCTGTATTTTACATCCGATCGTTTTGAAATTTAGAATGGTAAAGTTTCTTGATCCATGAACCAACATTGCCGAATTTGAAGAAAATCGGTTAAGATTTAGCTATAGCTCCCATATATATGTTTCGTCCGATTTGGCCCTTTAGTCCTATAGAAGCTGTATTTTACATCCGATCGTTTTGAAATTTAGAATGGTAGAGTTTCTTGATCCATGAACCAACATTGCCGAATTTGAAGAAAATCGGTTAAGATTTAGCTATAGCTCCCATATATATGTTTCGTCCGATTTTGCTCTTTAGTCCTGTAGAAGCTGTATTTTACATCCAATCATTTTGAAATTTAGAATGGTAGAGTTTCTTGATCCATGAACCAACACTACCGAATTTGAAGAAAATCGGTTAAGATTTAGCTGTAGCTCCCATATATATGTTTCGTCCGATTTGGCCCTTTAGTTCTATAGAAGCTATATTTTACATCCAATCGTTTTGAAATTTAGAATGGTAGAGTTTCGGTAAAGATTTAGCTATAGCTCCCATATATATGTTTCATCCGATTTGGCTCTTTAGATCCAATCGATTTTATACCCTACACCACACTGTGGTACAGGGTATTATTTAAGTATAAAATGTCCCAAAAGTAAATTTATGTAAACAATTTATACATGAATTACAAAATTTATATATCAGAGTTATTCAATATTACGAGAGTGGTGTAGGGTATTATATAGTCGGCACCGTCCGACTTTAGCTTTTCCCTACTGGTTTAATATACTAATGATACTATAAAAACATAACACTATACAAAAATTCTAGTGTACATAAATCGTAATTATAAGCCGTTAACTTTTTGTGTAAAATTGTCCATTCGTATGAGAGGTACCAATAGGGGCATAGTAACAACGCCCATTTTTATACCCTAACACAGTGTGGTACAGGGTATTATGACTTTGTGCATTTGTTTGTAACGCCTAAAATGAGAAGAGATAGACCCATTGTTTATTATACCGCTCGCCATAGAATTACTTTTTGAGTCGATTTTCCCATATCCGTATGTCTGTCTGTCCATGTATTCTTGTAATCACAGTGCAGGTCATATTTATGGTCCGTGATGAAATTTAGCACAGTGCTTTTTTTTGAAATTTGTCATGATCAAAATCGGTCAAGATTTAGATATAGCTCCCATATATATGTTACACCCGAGTTGACATGTAAGCGCTGTAGAAACCGATCTGTACGAAATTCCGCAGACAGAGAGTTTTTTTATTACGTGAATGAACACTACCAAATTCGGAGAAAATCCGTTAAGATTCAGATATAGCCCCCATATATATGTTTCACCCGATTTTATATGTAAGCGCTGAAGAAACCGTATTTTACACCCGATCTGTTCAGAGAGAGATTCTTATCGCAATGCACATTATCCCTTTGTTAGGGAGGTGTAGGGTATTATATAGTCGGCCCGTCCGACTTTCTGTCTTTCCTTACAGGTTTTCTATTTTTTGTGACACCAAAAAACGTTTTTTTTTTAAATCCATTTTTTTCTAACAGTTTTAACGACAGTGCCGTTATTAACATTTGTAGTTCTAATAATTTCCTTTAATTTAAAGTATATCCTGGCTTATGGAGCACTTCAAAAAATATGGTCCAAACACTAAAAGCACCTTCCAAGAAAGTGGAAATTTTAAAGAAAATTTTGTTAAAAAAAAAACACCATTTAATTTTGTTTGGATATTTTTTTCGTGTGTAGGACATCATACTCGTACCCTAAGAAAAAAAATCGCTTCTGTAGTATATTTTCTGGAAACATATTATATTTGAGAAAAATTACTTTTTTTCCTATAGGTAGGAAAACAAATTAAGTAGCCGATTTAAATATTTCCCCGTTTTTAAAGATAATTTGCACCAAAATTCCCAAAAAAATAACTTTGATGAGAGAGATATTCAAACTTTTTTTCCGGTATGTAAATATAAAATATTTGCACCAAAGTACATTTTATTTCCATCTTGATCCCAAACATATTTAGTTTCCTGTTTTTTTCTCCGTGTAGTACGTCAGAAAATGTTATGCACAGCCATTTTGTTGCATAGTGAAATCGTGGCCTTTAATAGTCGTTCTTCTCAATAGTAGTGGTCCTGAATAATTGTCGTTCATAATAGTAGTGGCTCTTAATTGTAGACACCATTAATAGTTGTGGTTCTTAATCGCAGTGGCCCTTAATCGTCGTTGCTATTAATAGTCGTGGCCCTTACTAGTAGAGGCCCTTAATAGTAGTAACACTTAAGAGTAAAGTCGATGCCATAGTTTTTATTTGTTTAATTTCCAACACTGACATTTTATTTAATCCCTTTAGGCAATCATTTACATCACACAATTTTTTGTTCAATCGATTTGATTACACTGTGTAACAGTGAAAAATACAGGGACTTGACAGTTTAGCTTAGATTCTACTACCAAAGAGTAGTATAACCATAAACTCAGTTTGGCGAAATTGGTGACCAATTTTTATGGGCCATAAGCTTTCCCCATTTTTAAGGGTGTTTTTTACGATTTGTTAAAATAGGGCCGGAAAATTATTTAGAAGAGCTGGAGGGTTCATATTTTTCACAAAAATATTGGCATTAATATTCTCTATAAAATTGTTGAATACACCCTACACCAAAAAATTAGTTTGTTACAAAATAGTGAAATACTAATATTTTTGAGGTACAATGTGGTCTTTCTGATGTGCCTATTTAGGGTGCCCAGAGACTTTCAGATTGTATTAAAGTGTTCACAAAAGTTGTTCAGATTTACCGTGGCTAAAATTATGCCAAATATTGTTAGTGAAAAATTACGAGTCCCTATAAGTGATGCTGAAAAAAGTAAAAAAATAAATTACGAGTCCCTGTAAGTTATGCTGAAAAAAGTAAAAAAAAATGTTTCCTTTACTTTTTCAAAAAAAGAGGGGGACATTTTGTTTCGAATAAAATGTTAACATACTTTTTTCAGCATATTCTAAGCTCCATTATTGCCAAATATAGTTAAGCGGGATCACCACTTCTTAATTAGTTGTTGGGCAAAAGCTGATGAAACCTTTTTCGAGGGGCTCACTGATTTTCAGAAATTTTTAAGGCCCATAGAAAAAGTTGGTCACTAATTTCGGCAAACCGAGTATAGGGTTGTACTACCCTTGGGCAGAGCCTGATCTATGGGGTCTGGCGCCCCGGGGCTAATTTTTATTTTGCGCCCCCACACAGGAAAATTTTGTTATTACTTATAACGCGTCTAAAACTAAAGAATTGTTAATAGAAAATGTCAAAAACAGACACCTGCGATTATCCAAATGTAAATTTTCTGTAAAATTGCAATTGATAAAATTTTCTAGAAAACAGTTATTTCAACGAAATTATGTAACAAAAGACAATTTCAGCGCAGCATTGATGTGATACAGATCAGTCTTGGACGGTGTGATCAGGATTTATTCTACACATAGAAGGTTATAAGGTGGTGGACAAATCGTTCGCCCACTGAAACTGAAATTTTCTCGAAAAATGTTCTCCAAAATGTTGTTAAAATTGTATTTTTTTTTAAATTTCTCCGAAATTGGATTTTTCTTCAAAATTTCAGTGAAATTGCAATTTTTTAGAAAATTTAATCTCTAAAATATTTCGCAGGAATTGCATTTTTATTTACAAAATTTCGCTGAAATTACAGTTTTCCGGAAAATTCAATGAGAATTGCAATTTAACATAAAATGTCATAATAATTAAAATTTTTCTACAAAAATTCTAGAATTTTTCTAAAAATTCCTTCAAATTTATATTTTTCTTAAAAATGTTTATAAAATTTTTCTAGTTTTCTTTTGAAAATTTCGTGAATATTGCATTTTTCTGCAAAATTTTGTTGAAATTGAAATCGTTCAATTGCATTTCTCTAGAAAAGTTTGCAGAAATTTAATTTTTTTTTTACAAAATTTCGTTGATATTACAGTTTTCTGAAAAATTTTATGAAAATTGCAATTTTACAGAAAATGTCATCATAATTACATTTTTCTAAAAAAATTCTAAAATTTTTGTAAAAATTCTAAAATTTTTCTAAAAATTCCATCAAATTTAAATTTTTCTAAAAAGTGTTCATCTAATTTTTCTAGTTTTCTTTAGAAAAATTCGTGGAAATTGCATTTTTCACAAAATTTTGTTGAAATTTAATTTTTCTACAAAAATCGTTGAATTGCATTTCTCTAGAAAATTTTGTTTAAATTGCATGTCTCCACAAAAGATTAAATATTTTCTAGAAAATTTTGTTGAAATTTCAATGGTCGATGAGAGGGTTAAGTTCCACTGATCGAATTAAAAGTCTATTAACGGATTAAGGTCTAATGAACGGATTAAAAATCGATGTGTCATTTAATGAAAGAAGTCTTCTGAGTATCAACAAATGCATATTTATTTTCGACAATATTTTCAAAAAATCATTCATCAAATTTACAGAAAACGCAAAATTTTCAACGCATTTTTTTAAAAATACCATTTTTTTCAACATTTTCAATAAAATTTTGATTTCTATTTGTTAATTTTCTGTAAAAATGCAACTTTCACTAAATTTACAATAAATAGCAATTTGAATGAATTTTCCAAGAAAATCTTTATTTCGATGAAGTTCTCAATAAAATTGTAATTTTTATGAATTTTTCAATAAAATCATATTTCATCGAAATGTTCTAGAGTGGGACTTAGCCTTGCTAAATGCGAGACAAAGTAATCGTATTAAATAGCATATATGAAATACACGGAAAACTAAAAATTTTTGTTTTAAAACAAATAAAAAATATAGTAAACGAATTAAAAAAAAAATTAAAAACAAATGTCTTAAAATAATCCCTTATGTTGTCTACAAATGGGCTTCAGTCCATTTAGCCCATATGGTAGATCAGGTACTGCCCTTGGTTAATAGAAACGAGCCTATACTGCCTATGATTAGATCTAAATCATAAACATTAAATTTTTGATGTACTCTTCGGCATAAGTATTACAGCTTTCCCAAAATCAGTAAATTTAAAAAATTCTTAATACGTTGAATCTTCCTACAGATGTTGCAGACACTTTATGCCGATATGTTATCAACAATTTACTGATAAGATTTTTTTTAATAATTTAAATAAATTCCCTCTCGCTCTGTACGGCTTACAAAATCTCATTCGCTTACAAACTATATACTCGTGCATATATGTATATATTGATAATTCCATTATCATAGTGTAGCACGACCTCATCACGTATTTATATTTGTTGAAGTCATCATGTGCTGGGTATATAAGCGTACTCACGTACATACACATTTATATGTGTACAATTCATGTGTACTTAATGAATATTTACTATTTATTTTATTTCACATTTAAATACATATTTACTATGTAATTGTGGTTTGCAGTATGTATGTGTGTGTGTGCGTGTGCTTTAATTGAAATGAATTGTGATTATTGTCGAACAACATTTGCGATTATGAGAGCCTAGCATTTTAAACAAATGAAATTATTTGTACAAATAACCCGATAATGGTTGTAATTTAAATTAAGTACAATAATTGTTAAACAAATGAAAAAAGTAGAGAATTATTTATTGAATAAGTACAGCGGGGAATTCAAATGACAATGCAAACATATATGGACGGAAGATGTGGTCATCGATTGCATATTTGCCTATGAAAATTTTTTGTGTATAAACAATTACATTTATTATAAATGGTTTAAACAAATTTCTAAACTTTTTTTGTAACAGAAGAACATAAATTTGTAAGAAGTATGACAGGTCAAACCAGAAATTGCAATACAAATGTCCGCTTTGATTGGTTTAGGATTTTCATTAATTCTTCTCCAAAACTGCAGTGGTCATTCGTTGTACTGACACAACAAAATATTAACCCAATTATCTCCCACTGTACTCATAGCGGGGGACTTTAATTGAACTGACACCAGAAAACGTTAATCCATTAGTAAACAGGGGTTTTCAGTGTATTTTGATATTCCCCTTTTCCCAGATTACATACGATTCTGAAACCAAATAAAATATTTTGTAGTATATATAGTTCCACGTCTATAGTGTAGATGTGTCTCCCTATGGGGACAATGTAAAGTGGTGGGTTAATATATGTTGCTTCGGAATGGTCAAAATATTTTAATGTTAAATACCTATAAACAATTCCATTTGTCATAAATTGTTTAAACAAATTTCTGGACACTTCTGTAACAGAGAAGCAGAAATCCTAAAAACCACAAAAAAATCAATTTTTAGGCAAAGTTGCATAAAATTCTCCACATTTTATTCAAAGCACAAACCGTGCTGCAAACGTATCAGCAAACCACAAACAACACTACAATTTATTTTTTTATTTGTTAAAAAAAAATTCTGTGCTCAAAAGTATATTTATTTATTAAATGTTTATAAACAATTCAATTCATCAAAAAATTGTTTAAACAAATTTATAAACTTTTTGTAACAGAAGCACAGAAATTGTCATATGTACATTTTTATTGAATGAAAATATTTAAAATTTGACATTAGGTCTACTACTGCTTTCTACACTGAACTGGGCGGAAATGAACTTTAGGTCTAAATGATAAGAAAAACCATGTCGAGGTAACCATCCCCCATTTCTCTCTTACACAAGTCTACGCACACAGTGGGCCGGATCGAAAAAAATGTGAATGCTTTAGAACGCTTTACTTATTCTTAGGATACAAATTAAACTTTCTGTAGATCCTTCTATCATATTAAAAAAATATTAAGATAATTCTATGAAAACCTTTTGTTTTATTTACAATTAATATCGTGCGTTAATTTTGAAAAAAATCATTGGATCGCCAAAATTGTATTTCTAAACAAAATTTGGCAAACACATATTTCTAAAAAAATTTGTCACTATGAAATTTATTATCGAAAATTTTGGGTTAACGATTTTGTCAAATTTGCAATTAAACAAACATTTGATGGAATTTGCATTTTGATACAAAATTTCACCAAAATTGTATTATTATAGAAAATTGCATTAAGAAAGTCATATTCATAAATTAATTCCTTGAAATTAGTTTTAAAGATTGAAATTTTTCGTGATAACTTTATTAAAGTAAAAATGTATTCAAAAGTCTATTTTTCTAGAAAAGATTATTTTTTCTGGAAAAAAGTGAATTTAGGTAGAAAATGTCGTTCAACTGCAATTTTTCTAAAAATTTTGGCAATAAAATTTAAAGCAAAGAAAATATATATAAAATAGAAATTCAAAAAATATCATCGAAATTGAATTTTTACTGAAAATTACGTTGAAATTTTATTCTTCCAGAAATAATGTTTTTCTAAAAAATTATCAAAACATTGTTTATCTGCAAAACTACGTCGAAATTGCATTTGTCTGGAAAATTATTATTAATTGCATAATTGTTGACGCACCATATGTCTAAAAAAGTACACGTATTAATAAATTTCGTCGAAATTTCATTTTTGTACAAATGTCGTCGAAATGCATTTTACCGATAATTTCATCGAATTGCATTTTTATTCAAAGTTTTGTCGAAAAGCATTTTAAAAAAAATTTCGTTGAATCGCCAAATTTGCATTATTGAACAAACATTTTTAGAAACTATTCTTATTGTGTATAGTTGACCTTTATAATTGATTATATTTTTGTTTTTGTTGGCTTGAGGTCATAAATAAAACAAATTAATTATGAATTTATTGTTTAATTTTTAAAAATTGTTATTTTCCCCATATTTCGACCGACTTCGTCGATCATTTTCAAGGATTACAATTTATTGGAAAACAAAACAAAGTAAACGCTCCTGCTTCTCTCGAAAGTTAATGTCAACTTTAGAAACTTTATTCCATTAGAAAATTTCGCAAAAGTTGTATATAAAAATAGTTGTATATAAAAGATTGTATGAAAATTGCATTTATATAGATAATTCAGTTGAAATTGCATTTTTGCACAGCATTAAATGGAAATCACATTAATCTGGAAAATGGGTTTTTATAGAGAGAAAATTTTAAAAAAATTATTTTATAAAATTTTTTGTCAAAATTACTGTAAAATTTATTATAAAAAATTGCATACGAATAGACATTTTACACAAAATGTCTGAATTTCATTTATTAGAAAATATTTTTAAAATGTCATGTTTATAAAAAATTACGTCAAAATTGAATTTTTCTGGAAAATTACCCCGAAATTAAATTTTTCTGAATTTTAAAGGTCTGATTACAGTTTATTGACCTAATGTTAATAACGGTTTAAACAAAGATATAAATACCAAGATAGAAAAATAAATTGTTTACAATTTCCAAAAGATGTCGCAGCACGTTGTTAAAAGTGGAAAATAGATGTCGATAGGCAGCTTTTCTGTGTATCCATTTTAACCAGAGTTGCCGCTAGACAGTTTTATATTTCACGCCCAAAATTATCTCAGAAACTCCCCAAATCCATTAAAACCGCTGCATATGAATGATTTTCTGATCAAATTTTCATTTCAGTGAAGTATTTTTAATTTTTGTAATAAAATTACCTATTTCAGAAATGAAGAATATATTTGTCTATTTTTGTATAATTTATGTTAATTTGTATTGGGTTGCGGTCCTTTTAAACAATTTGGAATATTCCTAATATACCATTAGCAAGATCCTTCCTTTACAACAAAAATCTATTTGTTTGTAAAACATAGGAATTCCAAAGTGTGAGGTTTTTCGCTGATTTTCAGCCCGATTTTCCCGAATATTTTGTAATTTGTAAAATTATAAAAAATTAAATATTAATCGATAAGCACAAAAAATTCAAACAATGTTCGCGGAAAACTGTTTTTTGCGTGTGACAGTTCATTCCTATTCGTTCGTAACTGACAGTTTTTGACATATCGGCCTGAAGACATATCTTAATCTATAGTTTTTGGTGCAAGCTGGCCAAATACGAACGAGTCAAATACGAAATTGGGTGCCTCTTAATGCGTAGTTAACCCAAATGGTCGTCTAAGGAGTAGCAAATATTGATCTGCAACGATTCAAAATTATATAATTTTGTATTATGTCAGCGCTCCACAGATATTTCTTAGAATATTTACTTTTTTTGAAGAATAGATTCTTTTTTTGAGATTAGCGTTTTTCCGATTGTTTGGAATTATCTAAACGTCCAAAAAATCAAATTAAAAACACTGAAGGAATATATATATGATTGTTTTAATATTATTGCTACTGCTCCCAATGGGCAGTGGACCACCAAATGTATTAATTTTAAAATAAAACGTATTTAGTCAAACATATATAATGTTTAAAACATTCCATGCATATCAAAAACATCGACTTTTCTACAAAACATTATTTTTCTGTCTGCAAACTTTTTTCATTTTACATATGCACATACATTTCATTTTCTCAAGTAAAATGTTAAAATTTGATAGTCGGCAACACCAAATATTTGAATTCATGTGTAATGGCTACCCTGTTGTTTATTTATGCCAGCAGAACGCCATCTATGAACTAGTTGTGAAGAATTCGTTGTGAATGGATACCGTTCTATCTTGGTATTCATATCTTTGGTTTAAATGTCATTTGCAGACTTAAGGTCATTGATTCTGTATTTAGATGTAATGTTTTTTTTTTTTTTTGAGAAAATTAAAGCTCAGTATTATTTCAAATAAAAAATAACATTCACGAAAATTTGGAGAAAAAAGGCGATTTCATGAAATTTTTCCAGAATTACGCAAAATTTAATTTAAAATCAAATTGAAATTTTGTCGAAATGTTCTAAAAAAAAAACAATTTCGACGAAATTCCATTTTTATAGAAAATTGCATTTTTATAGAAAATTTACATTTTAAAAAGAAATATTCCAACTTGTATTGTTCTGGAAAATTAGGGAAAATTTTATTCAATTTGCGTTTTTATAAAACCATTTCGTCAATTCTGAATTTTTGTGGAAAAATTCGTCGAAGTTTAAGTTTTATGGAAAAATATTTGTCGGAATTTTATTCATCTATAATATAGAAATTAAATTTGTATTGTAAAAATTATCATTTTATAAAGATTTTTCGTCTAAATTGCATTTATATGTACATATATAGCAAAATTTCGAGAATTTGACTTTTTTTTCACAAAAAAAAATACAAAAATTTTACTTTTATAGAAATTGCACTTTTGTAGAATAGTTTGGCGAGATTTTTATTATTTTTTTAAAGACTCACTTAACAATCTTAATCATTTTGACTGAAAATTTCGTGGAAATTGCAAATTTGTAAATTGAAAAATTTTAATGGAAAATTTTTCCAAAAACTGAATTTTTATTGAAATTTCAAATTTTATAGAAAGTTTAATCGTAACTGCGTTTTTATATAAAATTTGGCTTTAATTGCATGTTTATAGAATATATTGGCAGGATAGCATAAATAGAAAATTTCGCCAAAATTTACTATTTATAGAAAATATTGCCAAAACATAATTTTACAAAAAATATTGCCAAATATTGATTTTTATAGATAACTAATAAAAATTCATTTTTACAGACACTATTTTTGAAACCGCACTTTTATTGAAAATTTCGTTGAAACTGCATTTTATACAAAATATCTCCAAAATTGATTTTCATCACCAAATTCCGTCAAAGTTGTTTTTTTAAAGCATTTCGACAAAATTTAAATTTGATTTAAAATTTCATCAAATTAAATTTTTCTTCGAAATTTAATATATTGAACAATTATGTCAAAACTGTGTATTTTTGGAAACATTTCATGACATCGCCTTTAGTCTCTAAATTTTCGTGAAAGTTGTTCTTTTATTGGAAATTACGTCGAGATTTAATTATGTCAAAAAAAAATGTCGTCGAAACATAGACTATTTTTTCCAGAAACACAAACCTTAAGTCTGCAAATGACATTTAACCCGTCATTAACATTAGGTAAATAAACTGTAATCACCCCTTTAAAATCCAGAAAAATTAAATTTCGGGGTAATTTTCCAGAAAAATTCACTTTTTCCAGAAAAATTCAGTTTTGAATCTATAAAAATGCAATTTCAACGAAATTTTCTATAAAAACACAATTTCAACGAAATTTTCTATAAAAACACAATTTCGATGAAATTTTTTATAAAAACACATTCGATGAACACATTCTATAAAAACGCAATTTCGATGAAATTTTCTATAAAAATGCAATTTCGATGAAATTTTCTATAAAAACGCAATTTCGATGAAATTTTCTATAAAAACGCAATTTCGATGAAATTTTCTATAAAAACGCAATTTCGATGAAATTTTCTATAAAAACGCAATTTCGATGAAATTTTCTATAAAAATTCAATTTCGATGAAATTTTCTATAAAAATTCAATTTCGATGAAATTTTCTATAAAAACGCAATTTCGATGAAATTTTCTATAAAAACGCAATTTCGATGAAATTTTCTATAAAAACGCAATTTCGATGAAATTTTTTATAAAAACGCAATATCGATGAAATTTTCTATAAAAACGCAATTTCGATGAAATTTTCTATAAAAACGCAATTTCGATAACATTTTTTTATAAAAACGAAATTTCGATAAAATTTTCTATAAAAACGCAATTTTGATGAAATTTTCTATAAAATCGCAATTTCGATTAAATTTTCTATAAAAAACCCAATTTCGATGAAATTTTCTATAAAAACGCAATTTCGATGAAATTTTCTATAAAAACGCAATTTCGATGAAATTTTCTATAAAAACGCAATTGCGATGAAATTTTCTATAAAAACGCAATTTCGATGAAATTTTCTATAAAAACGCAATTTCGATGAAATTTTCTATAAAAACGCAATTTCGATGAAATTTTTTATAAAAACGCAATATCGATGAAATTTTCTATAAAAACGCAATTTCGATGAAATTTTTTATAAAAACGCAATATCGATGAAATTTTCTATAAAAACGCAATTTCGATGAAATTTTCTATAAAAACGCAATTTCGACGAAATTTTCTATAAGAAAGCAATTTCGACGAAATTTTCTATTAAAGTACAATTTCGACGAAATTTTCTATAAAAATGCAATTTCGATGAAATTTTCTATAAAAATGGAATTTCGACGAAATTTTCTATAAAAATTGAATTTCGACGAAATTTTCTATAAAAATGCAATTTCGACGAAATTTTCTATAAAAACGCAATTTCGATGAAATTTTCTATAAAAACGCAATTTCGATGAAATTTTCAAAAGAAATTCAATTTCGACGAAATTTTCTATAGAAATTCAATTTCGACGAAATTTTCTATAGAAATTCAATTTCGACGAAATTTTCTATAGAAATTCAATTTCGACGAAATTTTCTATAGAAATTCAATTTCGACGAAATTTTCTATAAAAATTCAATTTCGACGAAATTTTCTATAAAAATTCAATTTCGACGAAATTTTCTATAAAAATTCAATTTCGACGAAATTTTCTATAAAAATTCAATTTCGACGAAAAATATAGAATTTCAATTTCGACGAAATTTTCTATAGAAATTCAATTTCGACGAAATTTTCTATAGAAATTCAATTTCGACGAAATTTTCTATAGAAATTCAATTTCTACGAAATTTTCTATAAAAATTCAATTTCTACGAAATTTTCTATAGAAATTAAATTTCGACGAAATTTTCTATAGAAATTAAATTTCGACGAAATTTTCTATAGAAATTCAATTTCGACGAAATTTTCTATAAAAATTCAATTTCGACGAAATTTTCTACAAAAATTCAGTGTCGACGATATTGTCATGCAATTATGCAATATTTTATAAAAATAGCGATTTCAGCAAAATTTTTAGTAACAAATGTATTTGATGAAATTTTCTACAATAAATACGCAAGTTCGACGAAATTTTCGATAAAGAAGTTATTTCGATAATTATTAAGTTATTTTCGATATACGCAAGAGACACTGTGGTTCGCTTTTAATGTTTCCATTTAAACTTTATTTCTGCCTAAATAAATAAACAAAACAAATGTACTACAAACATTTATTTGTTTATAACAATTTGTGTTGTTAATTTGTTTAAACAAATTGGGTTTTTGAACTTTTCCATAACAGAATCACAGAAAAAAGAAAACGATTCTACAATAGAGCTAAACATTAAAAAAAAGTATAGGAGACGCAAGATTTTTTCGCTTTACAAAAGTTTAAAAAATGAAAAATGTGGGAGGTCAGTGAACTCTGAAATAGACAAAAACACGATACAAGAAATCAAAAACTGGCATGAACATTATTATTTTGTCTCTTTCTAGTATCCATATTTTGGGACACATACATTGTTTCCCATCTCTTTCAAATGAATAAACTCTGTGAGATAATATTTTCCTAGAAAAATTGTACGCGCAACTCTTTCCATTTGCCGACCATGAGATGCGGCAGGCCATGATTTTGAACTTTCCCATAACAGAAGCACAGAAAAATAGAAGCATTATGGACTTTTTCGGATTAAAATTAATAGAAAGGTCTGTGGTTTTCAAAAGCAAAACAAGATTTAAGAGATATGAGGTCAATATCTTCTGAACTAGATACGAATCGTGAATGTACTCATACGCCGAAATAATTACTTGTCCAATATCACTTTGCCTCTTTCAAACAAAAACATTTGTCATCAAGCATCTCTTTCATTAAACAACATCGCATTATCTTTAATGGCCTCTTTGCCGAATTTTCTCTTACGGAACAAAAAGTTTTGGATTTCCTGACCATGATTTTGAACTTTCTCATAACAGAAGTACAGAAAAAATAAAACGCTGGTGATATCGTAAAATTTAAGAGCAGATAAATCTAAATATTTTTTCTTCAAATCTTAATATTTCTTCTTCTTCGAAATGTATGGAAGATCAGTTCAATAACCTCTTAAATAGATACAATTCATGCAGCCCCTTTCCAAGAAAAATCTAAGGCGAATAACACTTGAATTAAAGTCATGAGTAAAGTCACTCTGTCTCGTTCTCCCTTTCGCGTTGTCTTCTTCATTTTACCAAAAAAACCCGCTATCAAAATCTTGTGGTTATGTTAAGAACCCGTTTCTGTAGTTCATTGAACTCTTTATCCAAATTGTAGAAACGACGCATGTCTTCAACTCATCCACCGAATGTGGGTCATGGTCTGACGCGCACCGTCCCCATAGCTACGACGCAATTCATCAGTCACTCGTGCTTATGTTGTTTACTTGTTGGGGGTTGCTCGTGAGTTTTTTCTAGTTCACCGATCGCCGTCGTGCATCGTTTCTGCTTATATCCAAAGGGAAGGAACACTTTCGCTTTTCCGCATTTTATAGGAAGTCTCATGGTCTTTTCTATCCATTCTATTAGGCATTCAGCATGTGGCAGAAGGTAGAATTTTATCACTCATTTTATCGTAGTGTGGCATTATTTTTGGGGTTTTGCTTAAGTGGAATTAATTGAGGTCTGTTGTTTTTTGTTTATACTCATTTAAATTAATGAATAGAGCAAATGTTTATTTTGTGTATTTGTCGAAATGGTTTGTTTGAATAGAGATATAAATATTCGTGTTTTTTCTCAGCTCTTTCGGATATACATATTTTTGGATAAATTGAAATGGTTACTTTTAGGAAGAAAATCTTACAGAATTAATGTCAAATAATTCCAGGTGATCTCTTGGATCCTTTACGATGACGGTCCTTAGTCCTTAGATCATATTGAATTTTGTTTACAAAATTCCTTCAAATTTGCATATTTCTAGAAAATGCTTTAAAATTTTAGTTTTCTAAAGAATTGTGTTGATATCAATTTTTTTTTGTTAAAATTTAATATTTCTAGAAAAATTGTAGAATTGCATAGAAAATTTTGTTAAAATTGCATTTTTCTACACAATTTGTTAATATTAATTATTTTTAGAAAATTTTGTTGAAATTTCAAAGATTGATAAACAGATTAAAGGTCAATGCGCGGATTAAGGGCCACTGAACTAATTAATGATCAATGAGTTTTTTAAAGGACGATGACTCCTAATTAGTGGCCACTGCAAGCATTAAAGTTTGTTGACTCTATTAAAGGCGCACATAGCGAATTTTCTGGAAAAAAATCGAAGAAATTTGAAAGAAAAATTCCATTTCAACGAAATTTATTAGAGGAATTAAATTTTGAAGAATTTTTTAGAAATATGCTTTTCAACGACATTTTCTAAAAATAATAATTTTGACAAAATTTAAAAAAAAAATTATTAAAAATTTTCCGGAAAAAAAATGTATTTCAATAGAGAAATTTAATTTCGAAGAAATCTGTTGGAAAAATGCATTTCAACGACATTTTCTAAAAAAACATAATTTCGAGAAAACTTTCTAAGAAATTAAAAAAAAAATACTTTTCAACGAAATTTATTAGCGAAATTAAATTTTTTCACTTGACTATTCATGACCCTTTGATCTTCAGCTCAATTCCACAGTGAGAAAACCATAAACTAACATCAATAACAGATCAACCCCGCATATGGAAACATCAAAATAAATTTCGAACAATTTTTTTAGAAAAATGCATTTCAACGACGTTTTCTAGAAAAAAATAATTTTGACAAAATTTAAAAAAAAATAATAATTTTGAGTGAAAATATATTTTCGACAAAATTGGAAAAAAAAAATATTTCGACAAAACCTTCGAAAAAATTATTTTCAACAACATTTTTAAAAGATTCTATTGTAACAAAAATTTTATAGAAAAATGCAATTTTGGCAAAAAAAAATTAAAAGAACCAATTTTGACAAAACTTTCTATACTAATTTTAATTTCTATTAGAGATTCTGAAATAATTCCAGGTGATCTCTTGGATCCTTTACGATGACGGTCCTTAGTCCTTAGATCATATTGAATTTTGTTTACAAAATTCCTTCAAATTTGCATATTTCTAGAAAATGCTTTAAAATTTTAGTTTTCTAAAGAATTGTGTTGATATCAATTTTTTTTTGTTAAAATTTAATATTTCTAGAAAAATTGTAGAATTGCATAGAAAATTTTGTTAAAATTGCATTTTTCTACACAATTTGTTAATATTAATTATTTTTAGAAAATTTTGTTGAAATTTCAAAGATTGATAAACAGATTAAAGGTCAATGCGCGGATTAAGGGCCACTGAACTAATTAATGATCAATGAGTTTTTTAAAGGACGATGACTCCTAATTAGTGGCCACTGCAAGCATTAAAGTTTGTTGACTCTATTAAAGGCGCACATAGCGAATTTTCTGGAAAAAAATCGAAGAAATTTGAAAGAAAAATTCCATTTCAACGAAATTTATTAGAGGAATTAAATTTTGAAGAATTTTTTAGAAATATGCTTTTCAACGACATTTTCTAAAAATAATAATTTTGACAAAATTTAAAAAAAAAATTATTAAAAATTTTCCGGAAAAAAAATGTATTTCAATAGAGAAATTTAATTTCGAAGAAATCTGTTGGAAAAATGCATTTCAACGACATTTTCTAAAAAAACATAATTTCGAGAAAACTTTCTAAGAAATTAAAAAAAAAATACTTTTCAACGAAATTTATTAGCGAAATTAAATTTTTTCACTTGACTATTCATGACCCTTTGATCTTCAGCTCAATTCCACAGTGAGAAAACCATAAACTAACATCAATAACAGATCAACCCCGCATATGGAAACATCAAAATAAATTTCGAACAATTTTTTTAGAAAAATGCATTTCAACGACGTTTTCTAGAAAAAAATAATTTTGACAAAATTTAAAAAAAAATAATAATTTTGAGTGAAAATATATTTTCGACAAAATTGGAAAAAAAAAATATTTCGACAAAACCTTCGAAAAAATTATTTTCAACAACATTTTTAAAAGATTCTATTGTAACAAAAATTTTATAGAAAAATGCAATTTTGGCAAAAAAAAATTAAAAGAATTTCTATTAGAGATTCTGAAATTTTCTATAAAAAATTCTTCCACTAAATTTACAAGAAAATATTAATTTATATATTAAAAATTCGGCAGAAAAAGGTTTCATATTATATGAATGAACACTTTTTAAATTTAAATTTGGAAGAAATCGGTTCAGATTTAGATATAGCCACCATATATAAGTTACCCCGATTTGACATGTAAGCCCTGTAAAAATGTTATTTTATATCCGATCAGTGTCTGTATTTTATATCTGATCAGAACGAAATTCGACAGAAAGAGGTCTGTTTACATGAATGAGTTTTCAGGGAAATCGGTTCAGATTTAAATATAACCTCCATATATATGTTCCTCCTGATTTGGTGTCAAAGCGCTATATAAGTTGTACCTTACTTCCCATCATTTATATTTTCAAGAAAGATGTTTCCCAATTTAGGAACGAATATTGCTAAATTTAGCGATTATCGGTTTAGAATTAGATAATATGTTCCTACCTATTTACCAATTATTCCAAATTATTATCGCAATGACCCTTATCGCATTGTTAGGGAGGTGTAGGGTTTTATATAGTCGGCCCCGCCCGACTTTCTGCCTTTCCTTACTGGTTTTTTTTTTTAAAAAAATATTTTTTTTTCTCATATTTTTGACGACTGTTACTAAACCAAAGATTCTACGCGAAAGCGATATTTGCAGCATATGTAGACCTCATAATTCCCTTTAATTTGAGGCATAACACGGCTCAATCAGGCTTATACTTTAAATTATGGTTCAAATACTGAATGAACCATAAAACCTCGTCCTCTCTATAATTTTATAATGTCTGACATCAATCCTCATAAAATAAAATGCAAGTGCAATGTCTCTTATATGTCTCTCTCACATATGGCGAATTCAATATACGCAAACAGTTCATTTAAAAAAGAAAAAATTTGAAACAAGCTTTTTTTTAATTTCCCTTGCATTTACAAAATGGCTCATAACTTTTACATCTATCCATAGATTTTTTTCAAATAGACAGTGTTTTCTTCTTTAGCAAAAAAACATTTTTTTCGATTTTTTTTAATGTTTTTTTTTGTACCAGGAAAAAGAGTTATTTAAAAAAAAAAAATTTTTTCTCATGTTTTTGACGACTGTTACTAAACCAAAGATTCTACGTGAAAGCGATATTTGCAGCATATGTAGACCTCATAATTCCCTTTAATTTGAGGCATAACACGACTCAATCAGGCTTATACTTGAAATTATGGTCCAAACACTGAATGTACTTTCAATGAAAGCTGGAATTTAAAAAAAAATTACCATAAACATTTTTTTTTATATTTTTTTCGTGTTTGTGGCACCTAGTTGCACCAGAAACTGTTATCCACTACCCTTGGACAAAAATTTTGTTGCATAGTGTAATCAAATTCCTATTCGTTCGTCACTGACAGTTACTCGCTGTACTATTAGACATCTTCTTAGTAAATTATTTTTTCTATCGGCCGTTTTCAGGTACCTCCGTTAGTTATTTTTATCGAAAAAGTTAGCTAACAGACAGTTATTCTAACGAACATTTTAAACGGCCCGTTAAAAAATTCGTTTTCAGGAAGGTTCCGTTAGTTAACTTGAAGTTTATCGCTATTGTGAATGACTTCTAAAATAATTTGTCATTTTGTTTTGTTTTTCAATTTCAGAAAATCATGCACGTTATTTTTGTTGGAAAAAATTTAAGAAATTTAAGAAAAATGTACAAACTGGTAGACTGGACATTTCATTAAATCTCGAGTTATACAATTGTTGTATGATTTGAATCCTTTGTGTGAGCGGTACCCGGAGGGACAGGGCAATTTCGAACATTTTTCGAGGAGTAACCGAATGACTTCAAAATTGGTTTATGGTAAAACTGTTTTCTATATCAGGCTAAGTTTAAAGCTGGGCCATATTGGTTCACTTCTTCTAGTACCTCCTCCATAAATGTTACAATTTAGTGAAATATTGATTCACTAACATCTTTTATACTATTCGCATCTTCAGTAATTCCACCTATAGTTATAGTTTATCTGCAGGTATCTCGCTGCAAAAATTTCCCCGATCCTATTGGTATCTGCCACGCAAACGTACCCTTAACACTATAAAGTTCCTAAAATGATGTGCAATGTGATGCCTTCGCAGTCCAGTGAAAAATGTGCGTTATTTGGTATCTCCCACACAATATGGTGAAATCATACCAAAATTTAATAGATCATAACTTTAATACAAGCGTACATGAAAACTTCTAATTCGGTATAGTGCAATGGCTTTAAAGAATCTACTATTCAACGCAAAATAGGCACATTTATCAAGACCCTTCTGGAACTCCCCCAGAAAAATTCAGAATCATTGGAACCCAATTTATTAGATTACTTATCTATGTTTAATATAGAATGAGAAACATTGTTCCACTGTTCCGCAATCTCCGACACAACGTGAGGGCGACCTTCAGACGGATAACTCGACTGAGAACTTTGTCTTCAAATGCACTGCAAATAATTAATCCGCAAAATAATTAAGAAACTTCGAGTAGCATCAAATGTAGCACCATATTAGAGCTGAAAGATCAATTCTCTATCTCTTCGAACAAGATTTATTAAAATTTTTGATAGCCTTTTGTTATACCCTACACCACACTGTGGTACAGGGTATTATAAGTTTGTTTCATGGCAGATGTTTGTAACACCTTAAAATAACACAGCTAGACCCACCTTAAAGTATACCGATCGACTCAGAATCACTAGCTGAGTCGATTTAACGATGTCCGTCCGTCCGTCCGTCCGTCCGTCCGTCCGTCCGTCCGTCCGTCCATGTAAAGTTGTTCGTCGACTACAGGTCGCAATTTCACTCCGATCGTTCTGAAATTTTGCAGTTTAGACTACTTCGCGGCTGTTAAGATCGCTATTGAATTTGGTTGAAATCGGTTCAGATTTAGATATAGCTCCCATATATATCTTTCGTCCGATTTGGCCCTTTAGTCCTATAGAAGCTGTATTTTACATCCGATCGTTTTGAAATTTAGAATGGTAGAGTTTCTGGATCCATGAACCAACATTGCTGAATTTGAAGAAAATCGGTTAAGATTTAGCTATAGCTCCCATATATATGTTTCGTCCGATTTGGCCCTTTAGTTCTATAGAAGTTGTATTTTACATCCGATCGTTTTGAAATTTAGAATGGTAGAGTTTCTTGATCCATGAACCAACATTGCCAAATTTGAAGAAAATCGGTTAAGATTTAGCTATAGTTCCCATATATATGTTTCGTCCGATTTGGCCCTTTAGTCCTATAGAAGCTGTATTTTACATCCGATCGTTTTGAAATTTAGAATGGTAGAGTTTCTTGATCCATGAACCAACATTGCTGAATTTGAAGAAAATCGGTTAAGATTTAGCTATAGCTCCCATATATATGTTTCGTCCGATTTGGCCCTTTAGTCCTATAGAAGCTGTATTTTACATCCGATCGTTTTGAAATTTAGAATGGTAGAGTTTCTTGATCCATGAACCAACATTGCCAAATTTGAAGAAAATCGGTTAAGATTTAGCTATAGCTCCCATATATATGTTTCGTCCGATTTGGTCCTTTAGTTCTATAGAAGCTGTATTTTACATCCGATCGTTTTGAAATTTAGAATGGTAGAGTTTCTTGATCCATGAACCAACATTGCCGAATTTGAAGAAAATCGGTTAAGATTTAGCTATAGCTCCCATATATATGTTTCGTCCGATTTGGCCCTTTAGTCCTATAAAAGCTGTATTTTACGTCCAATCGTGTTGAAATTTAGAATGGTAGAGTTTCTTGATCCATGAAACAACACTACCGAATTTGAAGAAAATCGGTTATTAGCTATAGCTCCCATATATATGTTTCATCCGATTTGGCTCTTTAGATCCAATCGTTGTTATACCTAACACCACACTGTGGTACAGGGTATTATTTAAGTATAAAATGTCCCAAAAGTAAATTTATGTAAACAATTTATACATGAATTACAAAATTTATATATCAGAGTTATTCAATATTACGAGAGTGGTGTAGGGTATTATATAGTCGCCACCGCCCGACTTTAGCCTTTCCTTACTGGTTTTCAAATGTATTTTTTTGACAACTCGTATTTTACCCCCGGTTAAATCAGATAACGGTTGGAAATATTCCAGTTAAATTTAACGACTTATTTATTAAAATTTTTGATAGCCTTTTGTTTTCAAATGTATTTTTTTGACAACTCGTATTTTACCCCCGGTTAAATCAGATAACGGGTGGAAATATTCCAGTTAAATTTAACGACTTATTTTCAGTTAAAACTGTCAGTTAAATTTTAACGGAGCTCCTTGAAACCTATTTTTTCTTAACGGGTCGTTGAAGTATCAGTTAAAATTTAACGGAGCTACCTGAAAACGGCCGTATATGTATTATCTTTTTTCCTCCCAACTTTTTCCATAATTTGGCAACAGACATTTTACTTTGTATACCCTACACCACACTGTCGTACAGGGTATTATAAGTTTATTTCACGGCAGATGTTTGTAACACCTGAAAATAACACAGCTAGACCCACCTTAAAGTATACCGATCGACTCAGAATCACTAGCTGAGTCGATTTAACGATGTCCGTCCGTCTGTCCATGTAAAGTTGTTCGTCGACTACAGGTCGCAATTTCACTCCGATCGTTCTGAAATTTTGCAGTTTAGAGTATTTCGCGGCTGTTAAGATCGCTATTGAATTTGGTTGAAATCGGTTCAGATTTAGATATAGCTCCCATATATATCTTTCGTCCGATTTGGCCCTTTAGTCCTATAGAAGCTGTATTTTACATCCAATCGTTTTGAAATTTAGAATTGTAGAGTTTCTTGATCCATGAACCAACATTGTCGAATTTGAAGAAAATCGGTTAAGATTTAGCTATAGCTCCCATATATATGTTTCGTCCGATTTGGCCCTTTAGTCCTATAGAAGTTGTATTTTACATCCGATCGTTTTTAAATTTAGAATGGTAGAGTTTCTTGATCCATGAACCAACACTACCGAATTTGAAGAAAATCGGTTAAGATTTAGCTATAGCTCCCATATATATGTTTCGTCCGATTTGGCCCTTTAGTTCTATAGAAGCTGTATTTTACATCCAATCGTTTTGAAATTTAGAATGGTACAGTTTCTTGATCCGTGAACCAACATTGCCGAATTTGAAGAAAATCGGTTAAGATTTAGCTATAGCTCCCATATATATGTTTCGTCCGATTTGGCCCTTTAGTTCTATAGAAGCTGTATTTTACATCCAATCGTTTTGAATTAAATATTAAGTAGCCTTCAACTTCATATAATACCATTTTCATCCGTTGAGCGGTTTCGACGATATACGAGTATTACAAAATATTGCAAAAAATGATTTTTTGTAAAATTTTAATATTTTTAAAATAAAACTCCAATACAACAATCTAAAAATGAAATGAATGAAAAATGTTATTTTTTATGGTTTTTATCGTAAAGTCTGTTCGGTCATGAATTAAACGAGCCCATTCCGAAGAAAATCGATGCATAATTTAAAAAGTTATAGCTAATTTAATAAGGTTTCAACTTTAAAACTTTCTTATCGATGTAAAATTTAAAAAAAAAAAACTTTAAAAGCTAAGATTGGAGATTTTGACGTTTTTGACGTCTAGAATCAGAATATATGTATGCATTAAAACAGAAACCCAAGAAATAATGTTGTTTTTGTCGACCGGTGTAATTATTGGTTGGCTTTAAATTTATGATAACCAAATATGACGAAAATTAAATTAAAATTACATTTATGATTTCTTATCTATCTACCTTTTTAACATGTAGGTTGCAGTGATGGAATGAGTTTGCACAACCGTGTATGTAAATTTGACTTTATATTGGGTGTGGTAATAAGTAGTACGGTTTTGGCCATTACACAGAACTTATAACGGTATTTGCAAATGATTAACCTAGATATAATAAAGGCTTACGAAATCATAAAATTGGCAACGACTAAATTAAGTGACATGCGTAGAAATTCATATGCGGAGTTTGATAAACTGTTTGAAGAATCTACACAACTTGCAAGAAGTTTTGGAATAGAAGCTGCACTACCTAGAAGAGTAGGCACTCAAAAGTATAAGGCTAGTATTCCTGGTTCAGATGCCAAGGCATATTTTAGGACAACATTGTTCATACCATATGTGGACGAAGTAATATCACATTTAAATAATAGATTTTCCGAACATGAAGCTATAATTACAAGTCTGTTTAATATCGTTCCGATACGAGTTGTAAATCGAATAAAGGAATATTTCGAAGAAGTCACACTTTTTTACAAAAACGATTTAAAAATCTGTTTTAGCTGAAATAAGTATATGGATTGATTATTGGAAGCAGAAGAATGATAAGCCATCATATGCATTAGATGCTATTTCGGTTTGTGATGAGGACATGTTCCCAAGCGTTTTTACCCTTTTGCAGATACTGGCCGCAATACCTGTGACAACGGCATTTGCTGAGCGAAGTTTCTCGACGTTAAGAAGAATAAAAACTTATCTCCGGAACATAATGGAAGGAGAAAGGCTATCTTATCTGGCTTTGATGTCTATATACAAAGATAAAGTCAAAATCGATGAAATAATTGATATATTTCTTTCAAAAAATCGAAGATTACATTTTTAACTCTTACGTATATTATTATAAAAAGTTTTACTGATCTCGTACTAAAGTACACATTTATATTTAGGAATAAAAAACTAAGGAACTTAACTTCCATTACCTACACAATAAACGCAATTTTTTAATTGTATATCTTTGTTATGGAAAAAAAGGTTGGGCCCCCTCATATAGCCTCATACCAAGGTATCTCAAGATTTTACTTCTTAACGCAATAAACACCATAAGTTTCAACGAATCGGGTTGAAAAAAAATATAGCATACTTGCCTTTGCCTGTGGAGGTAGCAGTCCTTGGCCAGACTTTGGTGTCTTGGGTCTCTCCGGTACAAAGAACCGACTGCTGGGGGAGCTTGCCGGCAGCACTTGGGGAACGGACAAAGAAACTTTGTCAACAACGTACAAAGCAATTAGCCGGCCGGTGTTGAACTACGCAGCGCCAGTCTGGTCACCTAATGTGAGTAGAACACAGTGGGAACACCTGCAAGCATGCCAGAACTCTGCCTTAAGAACCATCACAGGATGCGTTCAAATGACACCCATTGACCAACTTCACGAGGAAGCGAAGATCATTCCAGTGAAAGATCACTGTGAACTCCTCACAAAACAGTTCCTCCTGGGATGCCATCGGAGGGAACACCCAAATTATCAACACCTTCATTTGGAACCCCCCCCCCCGATACATGTCAGGAGGAGCATGTGGTCATATGAGGACCAAATTCGTCAGTACTCTGCTGATCCCTTAATGGAGTCCTCATACCGTGCAGGAATAAAGCAAGTTCATGCGGATTTAGTACAGCATGTAACATTCAATTACAGAACTAATATAGTCCTTGGAGGCCGTCCCCCACCTATTGCAGATAATGAGCGTTCACTGCCTAGGAAAACAAGAACAATCCTAGCGCAGTTAAGATCAGGATGGTGCAGTCGGCTTAACTCTTATAGGAGTAGGTTAGACGAATCCATTCCTGATCTTTGTCCTGCCTGTGGTACAGGACCACATAGTACAGTCCACCTCTTCAACTGTCCAGCAAAGCCAACATCTCTACAGCCGAGTTCACTCTGGACTGACCCCATAAGTGCGGCCAGGTTTCTAGAACTAGATGTAGAGGATTTGGCACAAGATGTGGGCCATCACAACTAATTTCCACAACATATTATAATAAATTTAGTATATTTGCAGGAGCAACCGTGGCTACAACAACAACAACGAATCGGGTTGAAATTTGGTAACATGAGTTTATTTGCATCCAAAAAAATTGACATGCGATCCATGGTGGATGGTATATACGATTCGGCATGGCCGGACTTAACGCCGCTTTCACTTGTTTATTATAATAAACACCTATAAATACTGGAGCTAGAGTTAGCCAGGGCCGTTCGTCTGTCTATCCATTTAAAGTTGATCTTTAAGTACTGGTCTCATTTTCACTCCGATCTTGCTGAATTTAAGCAATAAAAGCTCTTTCACACCTGGTAAGAAATTGGTCTAAATCGGTTCAGATTTAGAAACATACACATATTCCTTCCAAATTGGCCTTTTAGCACTACAGAAGCTGTTTTTTATATCCAATTACTTTGGTGTAAATCGGTTGCACCCAAGTACAAACCTTGTCAAATTTGAAGATTTAGATACGGCCCTCATATATGTACCTCCGATTTGGCGACTAAAAGCTATAAAATACAAATTGTAGGACAATCATTATCATGCTCTGAAAGAGTGATGTACGGTATTACATCTTCGACTCTGCCCGACTTTAGACATTCCTTACGAGTATAATTGTTGGTCATAGTAAAATTCTATTACTTTCCGATTTCTATATTTTTTAAATGTTCTCCGAAAGTTCCAAACTCTCCTTGTAAATGTTACAAATGTCGTACTTTTCTGGCAAAAAAGTCCTTTTATCCGAAAAAACATTATGGTAACTCTGGACATAGCTAAAAAGTGATTCTATGCCGATTGGTATAATAAATCTATCACTTTGTTTTTAAGGCGTTAAGGTATGTATACTCGATTGCCAGATCGGATAATATTGTCAAAATAATACAACCTTATGAACGTACAATTTTTGTCTTGCAACGTTGGCGGAAATTCATTGTGAGACAATTTGCAGATTATTAGATGTGCGAAGTTTATACACGTGGCAATGAGGCCATTGCCAGAGAAACATTTTATTGGCAGCACTGTCCAAAAAAAAATCTTTTTATTGGCAATGCTGCATATAACTATTTACAAAATATATTGTAAATATATGAAATTTTAATGTTTTTTTTTGCAATCTTCTGAATTCACCTTTGCCTAACAATCTGTTAATATCCGTACATTTGCAGCACTTTAACAGGGTTGATAACGTGGTCCGATCTGGCAATCGTATATATATAGCTATACAAAGAAATGCACAAACCGATTACCCAAACCCATCAGGTCTCCCCAGAATAATAAAGTACATCACTAAAAGGCCAACCGAAAAATGCTGATCACAATAATTTAAAAATAAAGACCTTGCATTGTTGGTGTCTTCTTTCTCAACACCTCGCGTCAACTGCCGTCCGTCGTCGTTGCTTTATATGTTGACAGTGATGATGATGTTGGTGTTGTTCTTGCTGGTCGACTGACTGACTGCTTGTTGTACGTACATTCGGCATTTGTTTTGGGTTTTTAAGCAGCCTCATGGTAACCCGCATATTAAAACCTAAACAGCGGAACAACAACAATGAAAGAACTGCCGAAAATATTTGTTTTCGTATGTTGTACTAAAACAACAACAATATAGAGTATTCAACAAAAACACATCAACGAAATGAGTTCACATTCAAAAAAATGTTGAAAATTAAAAAAACGGTATGGGCAATGGTACTACACTGCGTTCGTGTGTTTGTCCGTCCCTTGTTCGAATGTTTGTTGGATCTTCTCCCAGTCAGTCATCAACTACCTGCGGTCGGATGATGAGAGCCTATTAAAAACTACAATGATCTTATTGATCGCTCGAAAAACGAAAGTGATCATCACCGGC
This sequence comes from Eudasyphora cyanicolor, assembly GCA_963930755.1. Classification (NCBI taxonomy): domain Eukaryota; kingdom Metazoa; phylum Arthropoda; class Insecta; order Diptera; family Muscidae; genus Eudasyphora; species Eudasyphora cyanicolor. The sequence continues at coordinate 35,570,261 of OZ005737.1, read as the reverse complement.
AAGCGACCACCATCACAGTACGTACAGCAAGTGAGTGGTGGGCGAAGAACGCAACGATCGTTGTTCGTCCGTCTGTCTCTGCTTGTTTGTTTACTCATTTGTTTGGGCTGGGTGACGACATGGCGTGTGTTATGATGTGTTTCAAGTGAATCGGTAGTCAGTCACAATACTCATGAGCGAGTCGATTCATGTTCATGGCATTGAAATGAGGCTACCTACACATTCACGATCATAAAAATTTATGTGACCAGAAATAAAAAATAACAGCGCTATATTATGTTTGATAAGCAACGAACTATGGAAACGCTACATCATAACACGAACAATAAATGGAATAAATCGAAGAAGAATTGTGGAAAATCACCTATGAAATTATGAATAAGTTTTTCTGAGTTTTGAAAATATAATCCAGGGTAGACAAATTGGTCCAAAGTAGGAAACCCATATTGCTGGGAGCTTTTATGTCAGTAATCTTATTTTTGAGATTCTCAAATATCTTTATTTTAGTCTTAAATATTACATTTTCCAAAAGATTTAACTATAATTTTGCAGTTTGTGTTTCATATCTTTATCTTTATATATAAAATCCTTTGTACGTTTGTTAAACCATAAAAGCGAATGGGCTGAAAATTTAACAATATATTCAGTTTGAGGTCATTTGTGTTTTAGAATTATTTTCACCGCGATAAATTGCGGAGTGGTCAAAATTCCCATTTCATGACCGATTTGTGTAGTTTGTCTTGATAATAGTTTGTATGTATGATTCTAACAGGTGGATGGCGCTGTAGTGGACATATGGTGAATATACATATTTTTATGAGTTTTTCCTGAAACTAGGGATTATGCATAGTAGCTAGTACTCGTATAATACACTAGCTGACCCCAGCAGACGTTGCCCTGCCCGTCCTATTTGCGATGTATAATGTTGTTATTCATTGATATTTCATTCAAAAATGCATAATCCCGAGTTTCAGGAAAAAATCATCAAAAAATGTATATTGACCATATGTCCACTACAGATTCTAACAGGTAGATGACCTGTTAGAATCATACATACAAACTATTATCAAGAAAAACTACACATACATTTTAAATTTCAGTCAAATCGCTCCGGAAATGCGAATTTTTCAAATAACTTGACCACTTCGCAATTTATCGCGGTGAAAATAATTCTAAAACACAAATGACACCAATCTGAATATATTGTTCAATTTGCAGCCCATTCGCTTTTATGGTTTCGGAGATCATGCGTTACTAACAAACGTACAAAGGATTTTATATACAAAGATAATGTCAGCACAATGAAATTGGACTACAGTTGTACTCGTACATGTTGTGATATAGCTCACCGACAGACGTCGTTCTTAAATATATGGGGGATTTCATATCAAGTGAGTGAATTTTAAAAATCGATGTCTTCTGTTTGGGATGAAATTTGCACCAACTTTATTCCTATTGGATAGTAGTTATCACACAAATTTTAAACCGATCGGTTAAGGACTGTCCGAGTTGGAGGGTGTTGAATTTTAACATTTTGGTCAAAGGGCCCTTTTGTCCCATCCAAATAACTTTTTACCTATTGCATTTTGAAAATGTTGCCTAAAGTTTTTTCCATAGCTTTTTCCTCATTCTTTTAAAAAAAAATAAAAATTTCTTAAAAATATTTTTTTGCGAAATTAAAAATTGTTTTTGATTTTTATATTTTTTTTGCTCAAGCGATAGTTTATGCCATTTGCTTTGACAGCCTTAAAGGAATTTGTGGGATGGGACCAGCAAATATATCAAAATAAATGTTTGGTATCTCGAAATCACGCTTTTTTAAATTTTTTTTTGGCAATTTATTTGGTGTTACTGCGTAAGTGGCTAACGTGTTTGTGAAATTTTAAGTTGAACTCATACCCAAAAACTAGATAAATTTACCTTTCCAACGGTATATAACATGGCTAACTAAAGTTACGTATACTCGATACTATGTATAATACTTCAAAAATAAAATCACTGTTTTTCTAAAGAAATGGTGAAAATTTTTATTTATCCAACTTATTTGTAATTATAATTAATTAAATATATAATATTAGATAAAATATTAACGGAAAGTAGTAAATAATTAATAAAATAAATAATATAATATTCGAATATCCGCTTATTTTCCGTTTTTTGTCAATCGTTTGTTAGCGTTACTAGGTTCTGCTGTTGTTTTCAGTTTGCCATACTGAAGGTAGTTTCAAGCGCACAGTTTATGAATGTGATTATTATTGCATGATTTTAAATGCATGAAAAAGATCCGGAATTCCATCGAAAAATCATCTTGACTGATGAGGCCCATTTCCACCTCGGTGGCTACGTCAACAAGCAAAATTGGCGCATCTGGGGCTCGGAAAACCCAAGAGTTATTGTTGAGAAGCCTCTCCATCCTCAACGTGTGACTGTTTGGTGCGGTTTATGGTCCGGCGGGGTCATTGGACCTTACTTTTTCGAAAATGAGAAACAGTTACGGTGAATGGATTGCGCTATCGAGAGATGATTAAAGACTTTTTATGGTCGGAGTTTGATGGTATTGATCTGGGCAACGTTTACTTTCAACAAGACGGCGCTACGTGCCACACAAGCAACGAAACCATTGCTCTGTTACGGAAAAAGTTTCCGGAACGTGTTATCTCTCGAAGAGGTGATCACAATTGGCCACCGAGATCTTGTGATTTAACACCTTGCGACTTCTTCCTTTGGGGTCTCGTGAAAGATAAGGTCTACGCCCACCGCCCAGCGTCGATTAAAGAACTTAAAGATAGAATTCGTGAGGCTATCGAGGACATAGGGCTGCCACTTTGCGAGTTGGTTATGGACAATTTCATGAAAAGGATATGGTCCTGTAAGCGCGGTCGTAGTGGCCATTTGGCTGATGTTTTTTTTTTGTTATTAACAGCATACCTTCCCCTTTATTATGAAATGAACATCCGATCATTTATCTCAAAAAATTGAATTTTTCTTTGAAAACCAAAATAACACCGCTTTTCACATCCGTTTGTTGCACGGAGGAAAGTCGTCATTTTTGATATGTTTGAAACGAAAGAAAATATACTTGGAAACGATTTTTTTAAATATTATATATTTGTTAACAAATAAATTTTATTTGAAAATCAAGAAATTTTGTTTGGAACGCATATATTAATATATTAGAACATAATTTATTTGCAAACTGAATTTCACAAATAAAATATGTGTTTACACACAAACAAAGTTACTGTTTAAGAAGATTTCCAAATATGTTTTATTTAAAAAGATTTTTAAAACATTACTGACTTATTCGAATTTTAGTTAGCTTTTCCTAGTTTTCGTGTTACACTTTATAGCTAAAAATGTCCTTATTTATAAATATTCCTATTCATCACTTTTTGTCAATCCATCAATGTCGTTTATATTTACGAAAGATTGTTCGATTTAAGTTTTGATTAAATTTTACAAACATATAAAATTTATAAAAAATTGCTATTTGAAAATTTGAAAAACAGAAAACCTGTCTTTAAGTTAAGACATTTAATACATTACCAAAATAAATAATTACAAATGAATCCTTGTTTCGGAAATACTAGTTCCAAATAAAAAATATTTGGATGGGAGCATATTTTTGTTTAGAACAATATCCACACAAACATATAATATTTGTGTGTGTAAAATATTATATATTTGGAGTGTACCCTAAACATATGTTTATTTCAAGCCGAATATGTTTGGGACAATATACTACAGAAGCGATTTTTTTTCAGCGTGTGTCAAGCGCTAATTTTTTTTATCATATTTATAGGGTTTTCAAGCGCATATTTTATGAATGGAATTTTTATTGTTGAACTATGAAATCGAATAGACAAGTTCTTGAATCAAGTATTACTTGACTTAAAAAAGTGTGTGTCAAGGTATGTTTTCCTAATATAAATAAAATATTTTAGCGAATTTTTTTATTATTTTTTAAAGATTGAAAAAAAGGCTATCGAAAACACTTTGGGCAAATTTTTCAAAATGCAATAGGTAAAAAGTTATTTGGATGGAACAAAAGGGCCGTTTGACCAAAATGTCAAAATTCAACACCAATTTTGATTTTTTTGTGATAATAATTACATTATGCAACAAATTTATTTTTTTGCCCGAAACGCTCACGCTCAAAAACCAAATGCAATTATTGAGGCCCAAACAAACATTTTTCAAATTCTTAAAAAATCGGTTTGCAAATATGGTAACAAATGTAAAGTTTGTAATTTGAAATTCACTATTTGTTACTGCATTTCTTATGCAGATTTCAAATATACATATAATTTGATATGCGATATGTCATTAGGAATTTCAAGATATATTGATCTTAAAATGTGCATCTAAATACACTTTGCAGAAAATCTTCTTGGCAGTAAGTTTTTTAACTGATTGTGGTACGCTAATCACGAATTTATAATTTGATCCAAAATCGATCTCATGCGTTCTGGATAAAAGGATTTTAAAATTTACAAGATGCATTGCATTCATTCTGGATATAAACATGTAATATTTAATTTTGATTTGACTAAAAGAAATATTCATGTTTGTTAAAATAGTGTTTATGTAGGTTTAAATAATAATTTAAGTAAATTTATTTAATACAATTATATATATATATTTATAATTTACAAAATTTATTTTTGAGTGCCAAGTATTCATTGGTTAAATTTATTTTGTAAAGTTCTTCCTTTTGCACGGCAAGCATTTTAGCATGTCTGAAAATACTACTTTGTGATGGTGTAGGAATGTCTGCACATGATTCTGCCATCATGTGCAGACATTGATGGCAGAATCTATCAATGTCTATACTTAAGTATAATTTTGAGTTCCACATTTTTTCGTACGCAGGAGGCCGGTATATATTGTCACATTCTTCTATATCATCTGTTATCGATTTTGCATTAGATTCTAAATCCTGAGCGGTTACAACATGCGTACAAAGATATTTTTTATTAAATTGTCCGATAACGCAATATATCTTCCAACAACATCAGCTTCTTTTGGAATTTCGAGGACATAAAAGAATAGAGTTACATATTTAGGAACTGCGGTATTTTTTTGAATTAAAATTATTTTCCCACTTATCGCGGTTTTTATGAACACTAGTCGCACTTTTTTTGAACATGACGATATTGTTAAAACAAATAGGAACAATACAAAAAACCTGAACTGGAAAAAGTCACAAATTACAATGCCGCCCCATCTAAGGCAGAGTCAATATTATTTGCTTAGTGCAATGCCGTTGCAAAAAAGCGGGATTTTGTAACAAAAAGGGGGACATTTTTCTAAACTATTGAAATTAATTCAGTATTGATTGGTTCTTTAAACAAAGGTGAAATATATTTATTTCATAAAAATATATACATAGAATAACAAGAAAAAAAATATTCAAAATTATAATTATAAGTCTAATTAATTCCTTCAATGTTTTAAAGTCATTATAATAAGACAATTCCAAAATGGTGAAAAAAGTGGGACCGGAAAGCGGGATGGTACCGCCAAAAGCGGGATATATGTTAACTTCAGGCATACTATTTTATGATATCAAAACAATTTTTTATGGAAGGATTCCTTTAGTATTTGGACTATAAGTATAAGGCCTTAATAACCTTAATAAATAATAAAATTAAAGAAAATTATGTGGACAACAAATGTTGGGAATATCACTTTAATGGTTTAGCAACTGCCGTTAAGCAATTACGGCCCGTTGGTACATCTCATACAAATATACCATTTTGCACAAAAAGTTAACTGCTTATAAATTTGATTCCAGTCCATACAAATACTTATAATTTTGTAGAGTGTAATGCCTTTGCAGTACCTATAGTTCCGTGCAAAATGGGCGTTATTACCACGCTCCTTTTGGTACCTCCAAACAAACACTTGAAATTTTGTACACTAAAAAAAAAGCGTACTGAAAATCAACGAATTTTTCGTAAATTTTAAGATTTCGGCAATGATTTCGAGCCAAAGACAATCGCTATAAAAATAAGAAGGTTTTATAGTTAATTTAAAGACGTGAATAGTATTTGTTTTGAGGATGCATTTCATAGAATTAAGAATTTTGGGTAATAAAACTAATTAAGTTTGGTCTTAAAATAAGCACATTTTTGCGTAAATTTAAGTATGGCGCGTGCTTATTTTTAGTAAAATATCATATAATTTAAAACATTATCGTAATAAAATTTAAAATGTTTGTCCTTGATATAAGAATATACTGGTAATTAATTTAAGGCATACATGAATCTAAATACAGTTTTTTTAAATATGTATGGAAAATTCGTTACATTATATTGATTATAATGTTACTCTTTTAAATGAATTATTTTCTTTGAAATAATTTACTATTCATAGAAAATTCAATAACACAACACTTTATCTTTAAATATTTTATTTGTTATATTTTATATTGGAAAATACAAAAAAATATAATACATATTACGGATAACCTTGAACATTTTAAAACTTAAAACAGTATGTAATTGTATAAGACAAATCGGCCAACACACTATGAAGTTTGACTTTTATTCGAATATTGTATTGTTATGTATCGATTCTATAGCGGGATTCGTTTCTCTATTTGTTGTCCATGAACAATTTTTATCGGAACCGACCTTAATGATTTTTTACCTAGAATTTGGCTGGAATTTAAATATAAATTATATAAAACAAATATTATATTATTATATCATATAGTTTGGATGCTCACTCATTTCCTGCAATTTGTAAATTTTTATTCCCCACTGCATTTTTCATATATCCAAATAAAATTGAATTGCGCGAACAAAAATAAAAATAATTTGAATAGAAATCAAACAGAATGTTTTATATACGATAAAGTATTAAAATAAATTTTATCATATAACTGTCACAAAATGTTGAAAGATAAGAGATATATTAAAATCTTTGGAATATACTTACTTACACTGAAATATTTAGTCACTCTTCTACGACACAAATTCTCATAATAGGTCCATACAAAATTTGCTGTACTAAAAGTTAAAAAAAATATTTATGTAAGATATTATTAATAATAGAAACTGATTGTTTTGAAAGAGGCGAAAGTGACATTTTTCATATAATTGAGTTATCAAAAATAATTTTCTCAAAAAAATCAATCGTGACTTAGATTTTAAAATCTTAAGTTTTGTTAGCAAACAAAACTACAAAAACTTATTTAAAATTACTTCTGTAAAACAAAAGCTAATGCTGCTTATGACATTCTTAACCCTGGTGTTAGATTAGCAAATCTGTACGAATCCTAGATTAAGAGTCCATTTGGTCAACATTATATTTTTCATATAAAATGAATATGGAAGACAATATTTTATATTTATTTTTATTCAATACTTCGAGAAAAGAAAACAGCTTATTTACAATTAATTTTGAGCAAAAACGCTTATTATTTTGATTTTAGTAAAACAAAAATATCCCTTGGACAAAATTATACATACATATATTACCGTTTATAAAGGAAACGATACAAAAATTAGACCAAATGGGCCTAATCTAACAGCAGGTTTAATTATGAAGTACTTATGAAGCAATTATGAACACGAAATCAAGGAAAAATTTAAACTAAAATTAAAAAAAGGAAAAAATCTTTTTAAATAAATTATATTTGGAAAACTTTTTAACAATAACTTTGTTTGTGTGAAAACACGTATTTTATATGTAAACGTCAGTTCGCAAATATATTTTGTTCTAATACATTAATATATGCGTTCCAAATTAAATTTCTTGATTTTCAAATAAAATATATTTGTTCAGAAATACATAATACTTACAAATATTGTTTCCAAATCTATTTCCTTTCAATTCAAACATTCCCATGTAGGTGTATGCTCACTTATTTTTTGCAAGTTATACATGGCATTCAGCACTGCATTTTTCATATATCCATCACATTTATCTTTAAATATTGCGTGATCTAAAATTAAAATAATTAAATTTTTTTCTGAAAACAAATGAAATAAAATTATCTATAAACAAAAAATATGCAAATAAATTTTATCATATCACAATTGAAAAACGTTGAAAACTAAGAGAAATATTTCAACCGTTCATATATTACGTTGAAATATTTTGTAAAATTTGCCACTCTTCTCACAAAAGACCCATTCTAAAATTGTTTTACTAAAAGATTAAAAAAGATAGTTATATGTATAACATATTATTAATAACAAATTTCTATATTGCCACAAATAATTTTACATTTCTGCATTATGCGCTGGTATTTTTAATAAATAAATACTTTCAATTAAAATGTGTTTTGTTAATTTTGTAATTGCCAATAAGATGTTTATTTCAGGATAATAATATTATTTTTCACGTACCTAAACATTTTCCCATTGTCTGTTTCAGTATTACAAAATCTATTACTCACATTTTTGTCATCCATTTGGCACAAATCTCTTCACAGGACTTACAAACAAGATCTCCTTCAAAAACGCATTTACATCGCCATAAATAACATACAGCAAAAATAACTATGACACACGCACTCGCTTATCACAGAGATCGATGGTGACGCCGACGGCATAACCACATGTACACGACGGTTTCATTTGTTGTTGTTGCTATGCTTTAGCAAAAATAACTGTTAACAGCCCATATTAAAATTATTTTCGGTGCAATATGCACGTATGTATGCACGTATACTTACATATTCACAGCAATCAAATTTTTTCACAATCCGCGTCCCGAAAACAGGCAACCGTTTCCTTCCATCGCTTGTAAATAACTGACGATTTAAAAGAAAACGAACAGAACTGTTCTCTATTTTCTCTTCTAGCATTCCATAACAATTATTGATTCACACATTTCCAAACAAAACTGATTCTCCGAGCGAGAGAGGGAGGGAGAGATTGTATAATTCTCTCGTATGTATTCTTAAAAAGAATGACAATAGTCATAAAATTTATTACCAAGACAGCCTTTCCTTTAAGGGGAGCATAGCCTTAAATTTATTACTGAAATAAATCATACTGTTAATTAAGTCCGATTCGGCATTAAAACTATGACATGTCTACGTCGTAGTGTTAATGTAGAAAATCCTTAAAAGTATTGAAATATTACTTAAAATAATGCGGATTGTCACAAAAATAATGATTTTTTTCTTTAATTTAAATGCGTACATTTAAAGAAGCGCGTACACAAAACTAATGATTAGATAGACATTAATTCAAATTCAAAAAACTTTATATTAAGGAAAATTTCGTAAAAAACGTGTAAATTTTAATTATTTTAATGAAAATTGTCATTGAATTGATGCCGAGGTAGCATACTTGATATAAGAATGTGTCATCATTAGTTTTATTACTATTTTTTTTTCAGTGTACAGTGTAATGTTTTTATAGTATATTAAAAAATGGGTCACGCCCCTTCTGGTACCTCCCAAACAAAATTGCACAAAAAGTTAACTAATTATAACTTCGATTATAACACTTTTATGTTGTAATAGAACCCAAAATGGGCGTTATTGACACGTCCCTTTTGGTACATCCCAAACAAAATTGTAAAAATTAAAAATTATTTTTTTTAATTTGCCTATTTTGACAATATTGGTCATAATTTATACATTTATCCGTAGACATTTTGCAAACAGTCATTGTTTTCTTGATTAGGATGCTAGCTTTCAAAGAATGGAGCAAATATTTTTTTTCCATTTTTTATGGTTTTTTCGTGCCAGCAAAAACAATTTTTTCAAAACAAAATCAAGTACTTCCTAATAGTTTTATTGACTGTTACTAAACTTCGGTTGCTACTTATAAGTGAAGTTTTCAGCATTTCTAGCCCTTATAATTTCCATTAGTTTAAATGATATCTTGGCTTTATCGAGCTTATACTTCAAAAATATGGTCCAAATACTAAAGGTAACTTTCATAAAAATTTGAATTTTTGAAAAAAAAAAATAAATAAAAACTACCATAAACAAATTTTTGTTTTGGTTTCATAAAATAGTATGCCTCTATCTAAACAAAAAAATGTTTTTAGGTCTCGGACACAACTATTTTTTTGTTGCGTAGTGGGGATACACTTAATCATGTCAATCTATCCGTCCACAAGTGGTTGCAGACAGTTGGTGCAAGTTGGTATTTTAACTACGTCATATTGGCCCATGTTTTAATATATTCCCGATTTGGTGTCTTGACGACAAAAAGACAACAAATTGCAAAAGATTTGGCTGAAATAAAATTTAAACACAACGTATAATTCTCATTGTTTGATACCACACATAACAGGATCTCCAGAATAGTAACCAAATTTAACCAGTTAGGCTGAAAATACAAAATTACTTTCATATTTCCTAATCTATTGTTCTCAGAGTAGATCATCTGCCGATTTTATACCTTTAGCTTTGATAGTTTCACATAAATAAGTTATTCGTTTCATACCCAAGCAACGATTTATATTACTGCTTGAACAGATGTAGGGCGCAGAGCGTTGTTCAAACATTTGCCTCGACAAATTGTAGCACAAAAATAAGAAGGGCGTTGCAGCTTACAGAATATTATGATCTCCTGTTACTTACTTAAATTCAACCATTGATTTTACGGAATTAACAAAATGACGGATTTTTTGAAAACATTAAACAAAATGGTCTGAATCATCATGTGATCATTGCATAGTGATGACAATAGCTATGTAGGTCATCATTAAATAAATAAAGCGTATTCAAAAACAAACAATTTTAAAATTTTGATTGTTTTATTTGCATAAAAACACGAGGGGAGCATAACCTATTGGGATTGCTGTTCGCCTAATACTTAGGCAAAGTTGTATCTCGATTTTTTCCTGGTCACGACATTATTACCAATAAATAAAAACCAACCAAGATCACTGATCACTCTCTATACACCATACGAGTATACTTATGTATATACTTAGAGTCGATATTTTCGCCCGAGTTCATAACCAAACAATCGAAAAAAAGTGTTACAAGGTTTCAGTGGAACTCGAGCAATTGCCCTGAAGAAATTAGGTCTTTGGCCAGCGTTGCTTGCAAGTAACTAGATCAAGGTTTGATCTTCATAGAGGTTGTAGTTCCAATTTTCTTTGGGGGGTTAATGTCACGATCAGGGTTGTGTTCTCATTTGTGTTCAGTGACACCAGAAGTGAATGCCATTTGGTTTTGTTTTGTATGTCAATGTTCTTGCCATGACATGATTTTTCAGTGTGTCGCACGGTCTTTGGTACTCATATCTTCACCATTCCGGCCACTCACTCACTCACTCACCCCAATGCTTCAAAAATGTCGTTTTCGTCGTTGTCGAAAAAATGAAAATCACGCGAGTAATGCTTGTATTAGGAGAGCAGTAAATTTGGTAGGGCCTCTGTGGTGAATGCCTAAAATTCTTTGTGGCTTCGCTTGGAAATTTTTGGGCATACATTTCATGCCGCGCCGCACATAATAGGGTGGCCGCTGACCTGCCGAAAAGTTAAACATTGCTGTCGTTCAACAATGTGTGAAGAGCAGTAGAAGACCTATTTCCTCACTGTCAGCATTTGTTTGTACCGTGTGTGTTTGAGATTTGGTAGACGATCGTGTGAGAGTGAATGAGACAGGGAGCATAGCAGTATACATTTTTTGTGAGTCTAATTAGCATTTTTGTACGACATTCGTTATTAATGATAACAATAGGGGTGTTCACTTTAAGAGGAATTACAAGCAATTAATATTTTCGAAATCAGTAAATGTCGTAGATATGTATTTTTTTATAAAATTTGCCCTAAGTTGAAAATCAATGTGTCCTCTCGAAATTTGAGAAATAGGTATTAGTAATCACAGATTGGCAGATTTCAAAAAATATTCCATTTTTTAACAAAAGCACAATGTAATTAAAATATTTTTGGAGAAATATACCATATTAGAAAAAGATGTTTTGAAAATTGTAGAAAATAAGACTTAAACAGCTCAACAGAAAATCTTTTTTGTTTCGGCACAGGATGTATGGCACAGGATGTATGAGATAAGACATGTCTTAGCCTAACTGGTAGTTTCTTCATATATATATCAAAAATTTTATTTTTTTATAAAAATTGTCCAAAGTTGAAAATCAATGTGCCCTCTCGAAATTTGAGAAATAGTTATTAGTAATCACAGATTTCAAAAATATTCCATTTTTTAACAAAACCACTATGTAATTAAAATATTTTTGGAGAAATATACCATAGTAGAAAAAGATTTTTTAAAAATTGTAGAAAACAAGAAAATCTTTTTTTTTTTGCGGCACAGGATGTATGAGATAAGACATGTCTTAGCGTAACAGGTAGTTTTCGAGATCCAGTTCTCGCGATAAATCGCAGTTTTAGAAAATAGAGAGATTGAGATACATACATATTACAGCATAACTCGAGAACCTTTTATTCGAATTAGTTCAGGATAGTCGTAATGCAAAATAAAGTAGCCTTCTACTTCTTCAAATAACATTTTTACATCTTTTGAGAAAATTTTAATAATTGTTAAATAAAAGCGTACTAAAATCATCGAAAAATGCACAATTAATATTTTTTATTATTTTATAGTTAAGCCTGATCGGTCATGGATAAAATGAAACCGTTACGAAGGAAATCAACGCATAACTTAAGGAAATCAACTGGTGATGGAGAATTTTTTTGTTTAATTATGAAAAATTATATACGCAAGTGCACGCTGAAAAAATTGCTTCTGTAGTATATTGCCACAAACATATTCGGCTTGAAACAATTATATGTTTAGGGTACACTATAATTATATAATAATTAGCGCACACGAATATTATATATTTGGGAAGATATTGTTCAAAACAAATCTCGCTTTCCATCCTAATATGTTCATATTTCGGAATGTTATATCTGAAAGAAAGATTTATTTGCATTTAAGTATTCAGAAAATATACAGATATCTTAATTGTTGGTTTAGCTTAGGGTGGCAGCCGTTTTTTCCTTCAGCTCACATATGTAGACCAGTTTAGGTCCCTAGTGGTACCACGGGCTGAAATGCCCCTCATCGAAACCAACCTGTTTGATATACAAATTTTTCGATAGTACGGAAAGATCTGTTAGACTGCCTAGAAAGACCGACCCTAGTATGTCCAGTCGTGGTTTACTCAAAGCGGACAGTCGCATAGCAAGTGCTCAATGCTCTCCACAAGTCAATACCCAATCTTCTGGCGTGTTCGCCGGTCAGGCAGTGTCCCGTCAGAACTGATACTAACGTAGAAAATTTTTTCCTTTCTAGTGCGAGGAGATATTTTGATCTTCTCGGGTCATAACTTGGCCTGATTTGTGTAGCTACCCTACAGGTGCCGATTTGTGTCCATCTTTCGTTGAACTGCCTCTTGCCTAAGCAACAGCTTGCACGTGGATAGCGGCGCACCAATATATGCAAATTCTTCGAGAATTTGTAAAGTCGTCCCTTTCCTAGCAGGTTCATCGGCTTTGCTGTTCCGGGGGATATCCCTATGCACAGGCACCCGTATGAGGTGTAACTAAACTGCTCAGCCACCGTATAAAGAGATCTGCGGCAGTCTAGGGCTGTTTGTGAATTTAGGGATGTGGCCTCCAGAGAATTGATGGCAGCCTGGCTGTCCGAGTAAATGACAACGCCAGTGTTGGTTACTATGTTCCATCTCACCCACTTGGCGACTTCCCATATTGCCATTATTTCGGCTTGATAGACACAGCAGGTATCTGGTAGTCTGTGAGCTATATCCAAACTAAGTTAATACTTCCAAACTAATAATATTTTAGTTCAAAGTTAATATTTTAGAAATGTTTCTAAAAATATTTTATAACTGAAATCGTATAATCTTGCAAAACAATTAAGTACTCGAATGATTTACAACTAATGATGACTTGGAATATTTAGAAATATTAAATGAGTGCTTTAAAGCAGAAGATAACGCTGCTTGTGCCATTTTTAATTGGGATGTACAATTCGAAATCAAGGAAAAATTAAAACTGAAGTTCAAAAAGTCAGCAAAGTTTTGAAACATATAAAAACATATCAAAAAGGCGATTTGGCCCCGTGTGTTGGTCATTTTCTGCTTCGCATATTCGTGCTCGCTCAATTGTGTACTGTTATATTTTAAATTCCCCAAGTCTTTCTACAAAATACTGAAAAGAAATAAAAAAAATTATATTAAAAAAGTTAAAAGAGTTCACACCCCTTCGGTAATTTTGGGCCACCCTGTATTTAAAATATTTTTGAATTTTCCATTTTAAATTTCCCAACTGTTTTTTACAAAATACTAAAAAGAAATAAAAACCAAGTAAAAAACGTTAAGTTCGGGTATGCCGAATCTTATATACCTTCATTGCATTCAATGCTATTACTGGAAAAATCTTGTTGTTGAAGCAAATATTAAAAAAATTAACGCTGCAATTTTTTTTGAGATGAATTATTGCCAAAATAGAATACAAACTGCAAAGTTTCAGCTAAATTGCTTAGAAAATGTGGAGCGAGCTATATAGGTTGACGATAACAATATATGAGCCGATTTGCTAAATTTTTACTGTGATGAATTTTAGTCAAAATAGAATACAATCTTCAAAGTTTCAGCAAAATTGCTTTAAAAATGTGGAATCTATGGCTCAAAACCCGTATTTTGGAGCGACCTCTATAGGGGAGCTATATCAAAACATTGACCGATATGGCCAATTTGCAATCCCAAACGACCTGTAACTATTTATAAGAAGTATTTCTACCAAATTTGATCAAACTAGCTCTATTATAACGGACTATAGCGTGATTTCAACAGACAGACAGATAGACGAACATGGCTAAATCGTTTTAGAATTTCACGACGATCATGAATATATATATTTTATGTGGTCGCAGATAAATATTTCAAGGTGTTGTAAACGGACTGACAAAGTTAGTACACCCCCATCCCATGGTGGAGGGTACAATTCATAAATTGTCAAATCACATGTTTGTTTTTGATTTAAATAAACTATTAAAATATTTCTCAGCTGTATTTAAAATGGTTTTTCGGGCACGAAAAATGTAATCCAAGGTTTTCCATTTCAAACTCTTCAATCGCTGTTTCTTGGAATGGACGATATTTAAAAGTGAATACCCTTAATGATATTTTCAAAATAATAAAGAACAAACATTTGACTTGCATAGTACATAATTTTGTTTGTACGAATGAATCATTGCGCTGTACAATTTGATTTAAAAATTGCATTCCGAAAATTTCGCAAACTTTGCGTAAATTGTTTAAACTTTACCTTGTATTTAAATAACCTTTAGTTGACTTATCTTATGGTCTCCATAATAAGAAAATATTAAAAAAATATGAAGCCACATAATTTGTATGAAGTCGATAATCAACTTATTCTTTGTTTTTCAAATTTTAAGAATATGTATTCATAGTTCATTTGTTTTTTCTTTAAGTTCAGTCACTTTGTAATTCTTTCATAAGCCATCGAAATGAAAGAAAGTTCATTAAACCATCTTTCAAAAAACAACTCTCAAATTTTCTGTTTTTCTTGTGCTGTGGCTTAAGATCAAGAAACTGTAAATGGAACATTAAACTTTGTTCAACTCAATATTCACAAAAGCAGTTTCGTACAGTTTGCACATTCGTTAAAAGGAGCCACCAAAAAAATTTAGTTGAAACCAGATCGCATCAATAAAAACAAAAATAAGAAGAAAAAAAAACAAGCAAACAATACGTCGTGGTGCCCTCATAAACAAAACCTCATATTAATATAGTATGATATTCATACATACCTAAATATACTGAAAGTATGTTGACAAAAGGGTTATTAAATGAGGTTTTGAAATTTGCTGACTAAATATCTACGAGTATACAAATTATTTTTGATGTGCTAATTTTTTTGATAAGTACCGAAAGTGTAACACACGAGTATTTAGGAGGTGTCATGTGAGCTGCGGGTCCAGAGTGTTCAAAACCGGTAATCGGGTTTGTCATCAAAGTCGTAATCGGTTCCTATAAAAATGTATATTTTACTCAACTAAGGAATTTTGAGGGCGGTTAACATGACAACATGATTTTTCACCAACAACTTTTTGGCTAAAATGTTTATAAATAGTAGCAATTAGGAATTTCGTAACAACAAAATGCCTAATTTAAATTTTTTTTTAAATTTTAAATCCCCATTTAGTTTTGGAAATTTTTTTCGAAAAATAGCGGGATCTTATTTCACCATTTAGCAAACATCCATATAAACAGTTTTTGGCAAAAAATAAAATTCGTAGGTTAATACTAAAAATTGGTCCCCCGTACAGAATTTGTATCCCATTACCTTACAGAGAGGATATCTAATATCCTAAGTATTTTCGGCGCAAATCCGTTTTAGGACATTTTATCAAGGTTCGTCCGTCTGTCTAGAGCGCACGATAACTCTCGAAAGGATTAACGGCTTGACTTCAAATTTGGTATGTGATAATATTTTTTTGGGCCTTGTTGGTCCACTCCTTCTAGTACCCCCTCACAAAGTGTTACAATTTTGTGAAATATGGATTCCCTAATAACTTATATACTACTTATCCGAATGATGTGTAGTTCCGCATATAGTAATAGTTTATCTTTTTTTCTAAAATAACGATTTTCATGGAAGGCACCTTTAGTATTTGGACCATATTAAAGTATAAGCCGTGATACCATTCAAATCAAAAGAAATTATGAGGGCTATAAATGCTGAAAATATCACTTTCATGTACACGGGGCAAAATCGACTTTTTTGATATGTTTGAATCGAAAGAAAATATATTTGGAACACAAATTTTTAAATATTATATATTTCTGAGCAAATAAATTCTATTTGAAAATCAATAAAATATATTTGGAATGAATATATTAATATATTACAACAAAATATATTTGCAAACTAAATTTCTCAAATAAATTATATGTTTAAGTACAAATAAAATTATTCTTTAGGAATTTCTCCATATATATTTTATTTAAAAAATAATTTCAAATCTTGTGCCGACTTTTTCGAATTTCATTTTTAATTTTTTCTTGGTTCCTAATTGTACATCCCAGTTATGATACCTTATGCAGCATTGACTTTTGTTTCAAATCAATCATTTTAAATTTAAGTATTCCAAGCCATCATTAGTTGTCAATCCACCGAAAAATTTATTTTGATCCAAAATTATAGAATTTCAGTTATTATTTATTATTTTTACGAACATTAAAAATTTCCAAAAAAAATTATTTTGAATTACTGAGCAATATAACGCAATTTAGGTACTTTCTGAATACCATAGTGCAAATTTTTAATTTGTTTAGAAAAATAATAGTCCCAAACAAAAAAAAAATTCCCAAATATATAACCTTTGTGTGTACCAAATATTATATATTTAGAGTGTACCCTAAACATTTATATGTTTCAAGCCGAATATGTTTGGGACAATATACTACAGGAGCGATTTTTTTCAGCGTGTATGAACGGAAGTTTCGTAACTGTCCCTAAAACAATTCGAAAAAATTTGATTATTTTTAAATGTTTTTTGCTAGCGTCATATCGAAGAAAACAATGCAAAAAGTATATGGATAAATGTATGAATAATGACCCATATTGTAAAAATAGGGCAATTCAAAAAAATATGTTTTCATATTTTTTAGTATAGAAAGTTTGTTCATAAGGTACCAAAAGGGTCGTGGAAACTTCGCCGATTTTTCTCAAGTCGATAGCGACTATTATTAGTTTCTACAGAGTAGTAGTATAGAGGTCATGAGATAATCAGTATTTCACTAAGTGTTGACACTTCGTGGGGGATGTTCTCGAAGGAGAGGACCAACATAGTCCATCTTTTACCTTAATCTGAGATAGAAATACAAATTTGACGCATGCCAAATTTTAAGTCAAGCGGTTAATACTGTCGAAAGTTATTGGGCGCATCAACCAGACAGACATACGGACATTGCTAAAATGACTTATTTTTTGGCGTCTCTTAGGTCATTCCATCGATGTGTTACACTTTTGGCCCGCAGAATATTTACCCTGGTTCATAATAGTGGGGGTATAAAAACCGGATTATGTTGAAATTCTCTTACTTCTACCAAAAGTGCTATAATTTTTACATGTATGTATCCATAGATCCATTCTTCAAAGAGGTTTTGTTTTCTTCGTTAGGATGTTAGCATTCAAAAATTATAATAAGAGGTTTTCTTCGTTACGAAGCAAAGTTTAAAAAATTGGAACACATTTTTTTTGCGAATGTTTTTTTATATTATATTTTTTTTTCGTGCCAGCAAAAAACGGTTTAAAAAAATCAAATGTTTTTTCATGGTTTTAATGACAGTTACTCAACTTCTGCGCAAAAAAAATGCAACATATGCTTTGGGAACAACTTTATTTGGACAGACAGTCATGGATAAATGGAATCTGCCATTGATTCTGAGTCTATCGCTATGATTTACTGCGGATATATGTAGATCCAATATTTTGGGGATTTACAAAAATATGGGCGAAAACTAACTATTAATACCCTACAAATAACGTAAACTTATGAAATAACATAATTTTCCTGTGAAAAATCTTTTGGCAATCTTTTTGTCTAGCTAAAGCTGAACCGATTTTCGTAAAAACTGTCATTATTCATTCTTGTACAAAGTAACTCATTTCTGATCATTTTCATAAGGGTCAGATGTAAGTATGGATTCTGTCTCTAAAGTGTCAAAATGGTAATCTAAAACATGCTAAGGGACAATAGCACTACTCGTAAGAAAATAAATTAAATTTTGGAGCTAACTATGTATGATTTATAGCTGTCAAATTCCATATAATTTAACTTTCGTTAGCTTTAACGCTGGGTTATATTGTTTTGTATTAATGGGGGTAAGTCGTCTTATTTTTAAGAGATTGTGTTATTAATTTCTTTCTTTAATTTTTAAACTTTGATCGCCTCTCCTAAAAAAACTACCTTTTGCACTTAACTTTGTTTAGAATGAAGGTATCGATATATATGAGCGATATATCAAACTCTTTATCAAATTTCAAATTATATGTTCCTAGATTAAGAATCTCTTTCTTCCAAATTTCTAAAATATCGAATTGGGTGAAACATATAGGTATGTATGTGGTGGAAATTAATTCAAACTCTGAACCGATTTCCCCCAAATTTGGCAATGTTCTCTCCATAACAAACCTTTTTTCTGCTAGTATAATAAAGGATTTCCTTCTGGCTGTTACAAGGTTAGGTTAGGTTGAAGAGAGGAGACGTTTAAACGTACATACACTTAAGCCAGTGGTTCGGCCTATTGTTCGCTCCTTCTGAGTGTTACAAACAAAACCACAAAGTTATAATACCCTGTACCACTTGGGAAATTAAGTAAACAAAGCATACTGCATATCTCCCTTACTAACCTGCTGAATATTTATACAATTCATTGGAGTTGGATAGAATGGTAACAGATCGGTCACTAATTTTTGGCATGAATGCATTCGTACCGCAAGACAGTGCATGAATAAAGCTTCAAAAATCAACAACACTTCGTTGCAAAATCTACACCAACTGGGGACAAATTAAAACAAGTGCTGGGGACAACTAAAGAACGTGCGAGGGGCGACTAAAGCACGTGCTGCTGACGAATAAAGCACGTGCTGGGTATGTATAAAGCACATGCTCGGTACGAATAATGCACGCAAATCAGAAAATCACGTCTAAACAAAACACATATTGGAATGTGTATCACAGTATTTTACCTCTGTTGTTCCACTTAAGTATTTTTTCTCGGAATTCAGCTCGTAACCCCTAATTGTGGCAAAGCCTCCTTTAAATACTGCAAATTTGAACAGGGGACTTGTGCGGCTGAAGAACAATGCACATACACTCATTAGAAACTTTTTAAATTGACATTTACATACGATTACCTTTTAGATAGCTATAGACCAAGTCCAGGAATTTCTGCAATAGAATGTCGTCACTAGATTTCAATCACAGTATCCTTTTCACTCTTCAGACTGCTCACAGAATAATCCAGAATTTTGAAATGGTCATTAAATTGTATCCCTTCAACCATAACATTTTTATGTTTCTCACTTATAACGAGTGGATCAAGTAGATATAATTTTTCAATAGCCTTTTTTTGACAGATCACGTGTTGGTCGTGTCATGCTCTCATGTTATTTTTATACCCTACACCACACTGTGGTACAGGGTATTATAACTTTGTGCATTTGTTTGTAACACCCAAAAGGAGAAGAAATAGACCCATCGTTTATTATACCGATCGACTTAGAATCACTTTCTGAGTCGATTTAGCTATGTCCGTCTGTCCGTCTGTCTGTCTGTCTGTCTGTCCGTCTGTCTGTGCATGTATTCTTGTAATCAAAGTACAGGTCGCAATTATGGTCCGATCTCGACGAAACTTTACACATATCTTATTTTTGGCCCAAGGACGATCCCTATTGAATTTGGTTAAAATCGGTTCAGATTTAGATATAGCCCCCATATATATGTTAGCCCCGATTTGACATGTAAGCGCTGTCAAAACTTTATTTTATACCCGATCAGTATGAAATTCGGCAGGAAAAGGTTTCTTATTACATGAATGAACTCTGTTAAATTTGGAAGAAATCGGTTCAGATTTAGATATAGCCCCCATATATACATTACCACCGATTTGACATATAAGCGCTGTAAAAATGTTATTTTATATCCGATCAGTGCGAAATTCGGCAAAGAGAGGTTTCTTATTACATGAAGGAATACTGCTAAATTCGGAGAAAATCGGTTTAGATCCAGATATAGCCCCCATATATATGTTACCCCCGATTTGACATGTAAGCGCTGTAAAAACTGTATTTTATATCCGATCAGTGCAAAATTTGGCAGAAAGAGGTTTCTTATTACATAAAGGAATACTGCTAAATTTGGAGAAAATCGGTTCAGATTTAGATATAGCCCCCATATATACGTTACCCCCGATTTGACTTGTAAGCGCTGTAAAAATGTTATTTTATATCCGATCAGTATGAAATTCGGCAGAAAGAGGTTTCTTATTATATGAATGAACACTGTTAATTTTGGAAGAAATCGGTTCAGATTTAGATATAGCCCCCATATATACGTTACCCCCGATTTGACATGTAGGCGCTGTAGAGACTGTATTTTATATGCGATCAGTACGAAATTCGACAGAAGGAGGTCTTTTTACATGAATGAGTATTCAGGGAAGATCGGTTCAGATTTATATTGATTGTTCCTCCTGATTTGGTATCAAACCGCTATAGAAGTTGTATTTTACTTCCGATCATTAAAATTTTCCAGAAAGATGTTTCTCAATTTAGGAACGAATATTGCTTAATTTAGCGATTATCGTTTCAGAATTAGATAATAGGCATGTTTTCGTTACAAGCTAGCACTGTTAGTTTAGCACTTTGCAACGAAAACAACTGACTTCCACTAACTGGCACATAAGCAATAAGTGGCGGATTTTCACTATCTGGTAGCAATGGTGTCATGAGTTGCGAAGAAAGAACAGTGCGAA
Organism: Eudasyphora cyanicolor; assembly: GCA_963930755.1. Classification (NCBI taxonomy): domain Eukaryota; kingdom Metazoa; phylum Arthropoda; class Insecta; order Diptera; family Muscidae; genus Eudasyphora; species Eudasyphora cyanicolor. The sequence continues at coordinate 35,548,779 of OZ005737.1, read as the reverse complement.
ACGGACAAAAAATTCGTGAAAAGTATTTATAAAACATATATTTACTATTCTATGTTCAATTGTTTACACTCTTTTGCAAATATTAAAATAATTTCCCATTTTTGTTCTTCTTCTTCCCGTTAATTCACAATAATTGATAAAATCTCTCCAAAAATGGGATGCCATATTGCTAAATATAGGGTGCCCAATCTGGCAACATCATACTCGATTAAGACATGAACACAAGCACCAAACTTCATCGGGAACTAATAGTGCTTAAAAGTGCTTAGCTCCCCATACAAATTAAGCACTTATGGTGTAACGAAAACACGCCTAATATGTTTCTACCCATTTACCAATTATTCCAAATTATTATGGCAATGACCCTTATCGCATTGTTAGGGAGGTGTAGGGTATTATATAGTCGGCCCCGCCCGACTTTCTGCCTTTCCTTACTGGTTGTTAAGTATTGTTTGGCATTTCATCATGGAAAGACTTACGCCTGAACAACGTTTACAAATCGTTCAACTTTATTACGAAAATTCACGTTCTGTGACGAATGTGTTCCGTGTAATTCGCTCAACTTATGGTCAACATAATCGGCCTACTGAGCGTACTATTCGCAACACCATCACCCATCTTGAGACCCAGCATTCATTATTGGATAATATTCCACCGAATAGACCAAGTCCAGCACGCAGTGAAGAAAATGTAGCGGCCATAACTGAGAGTGTACACGAAGACCGTGGAGAGTCAATTTAGCGCCGTTCGCAGCAACTCGGACTTACGTATGGAACGACTTGGCGCATTTTACGTCGAGATCTTAAATTGAAAGCATACAAAATACAACTTGTGCAAGAACTGAAGCCGCCCGACCTTCCCAAGCGACATCGCTTCGCTCTATGGGCTCTTGAAAAGTTCCAAGAAGATCCGACGTTTTCGAGCCTAATTTTGTTCAGCGGCGAGGCCCATTTCTGGCTCAATGGGTATGTAAACGCAAAATTGCCGCATTTGGGACGAAGAGCAACCTGAAGAGATTCAAGAGCTGCCACTTCATCCAGAAAAAACAACGGTTTGGTGTGGCTTGTGGGCCGGTGGAATCATCGGTCCATATTTCTTCAAAAATGATGCCGGTGAGAACGTAACCGTCAATGGCGACCGTTATCGTGCCATGATAACCGACTATTTGATGCCTGCAATTGAAGCTCGTGATCTCGGCGACTTTTGGTTTCAAGAAGACTGCGCCACTTCCCACACATCGCATCAATCAATGGTTTTATTGAGAGAACAATTCGGTGAGCAGATAATTTCACGTTTTGGGCTGGTCGATTGGCCACCAAGATCGTGTGATATCACACCGTTAGACTTTTTCCTGTGGGGATACGTAAATTCTAAAGTTTATGCGGGACAAACCCGCTTCAATTCAGGCCTTGGAGCAAAACATCATTCGCCAGTTACCAGTCGAAATGTTCGAAAATTAGACTCAATGGATGGACCATCTGAGAAGTAGCAACGACCAACATTTGATAGACATAATCTTTAAAAAGTAAATGCCAAAGAATGTTCTTTCAAATGATAATAAACATTCCTCATTCAATTTGAATTTTCTCTGTTTTTCTATAGAACAAAATTTAGTTTTTGCTTTCTCCGCTTGAGTTTAGTAGAATAAGAATAAACAAAAGGCGCCACGGTGTCGACTATACAGAGCCAAACAATAAATCATTGCCGTTGCGTAGATAATACACAATACAACGCCCCTGTATACTTATATACACTTTAGTGCATGAATTGAGCACCATTTTTTCATGGACGTTACCGGGTGAAATTGTCTCCAAACGGTTTTGATTTGGCAACGTCTTTTTGTCCTCAGTGTCAATACACAAAACGCCCAAAATCCTACCAAAACCGAACAGCTAATAACATAAATGCCACTGAAAATAAAAATTTGCAATTTTAAACAGTTCAAAAAAATTTACATAATTATCAAGCCCCAAATATCAATTCCTCATAACTTCTGTACAAATTATCTCTTCGGATATAAGTTTGTTTGATTGAGCAATGACTTAAGACTGCTAAATACTTTCCGAAAATTTTCGGTTCGGTTTACTTGATTAACATTTTTTTAACTGATATTTATTTAATAACCCTTTATACCGAGCAGATATATACATACGCACATTTGCCTTTGTTGTATGTAGTACCTTAACGTTTTGTATTCTTCTTCATATAATTGTTTTTATCCAAAAAAAATGACTGCGATAAAAGCTGATAAAAATTCTCCACATTCTAAAAAAGCTGAACGCCTAATCGAGTGGATACAAAAGTCCATGAGACTTCCTATAAAATGCGGAAAATCGAAAGTGATCGTGTTGCGAGCACACGAGAACAACAAAGTAAACTCTCAACTCAACGAAACAACACTTTACGAATCCAATGTTCGATAATCCGAAGCAATCCCACCACCAACGAATAAAGCATGAGTATAGTTGGTAATTGAGAGCAAAGTTAAAAGACCCTTAATGAGCACATTAAACTCGCATAACCGTGACACAAATTTCGAGCAGACGGACAGAGAGACAGACAAGCTTAATGGCCGGAGAAACAACAACAACTACTACATTGATTTCGAAGCCCAGCTTATGTTATGTTTATGTATGTACGAGTATGTATGTTGATATTTTAAGTCTTGTTTTCGTCTGAATTTTTGAATACGTGTGTACTTTGGGTTCACCGGACTTTGTGCGTGTGGTTTTTAAGTCACCCCATTAAGGGCTTTGTTAAATCTGCTGTTTGCCTGATACCTCAAAGTTTTGCCAGATTTCATTTTCAACCGTGTTCAAGGTTTCTTGGGGTTTCTGCTTGTGGTTTTCGGATTGGTCCAACAACAATGCTGCAAAAGGTAACTGACATCGGAAGATGGTTGTTTATACTTTTCGTTTTCGAAGAATCGTAATAGTTTGATGAACTTTTTTGGCAGGCAGAGTTCAGTGACTTGACAGAAGCGTTTTGTTTTCTTTTGGTAGCTTCTCGTTTACGTTAAGTGTTTTGTTTTTTTGGTAAATTTTTGATTGTTATTCATTTTCAAAAGGGGTTCTTTGCCGGTGTTAACGTCTTGTCAGTTTCAGTTGCGGTTGGGCATTATTGGGCGACGGAATGCAATTAAGTTAGGAGCGTTCAAGTTATTGTGGTTAGTGGGATTATACATTTTTAAAAGGCAATGGAAATAAATTGACGTATTTGTTAAATACTGAATGAAATTAAAGCATTTTTCATGAAGAGTTATGTAAGGTTTAAAATATATTTTAACATTGAAAATGTTGTCAATAAACCTTTCGTAATATTTTGTGAATAAGGTTTTTAGTTAAAAAATTAAAAAAAATGGTGATGATTTTGGTTATCTTAACAACGAGGTCAAGATAAAGCAAATAATTAAACAATATTTATAATTATATCCATTGCCTTTTTAAATTAGTAAACCCTAAAGAAAATCCAGGAGAAGTTCAAAGTAAAGTTCAGCAAAGGCAAAATAATCACAGCACAATACAAAAATAACGGGGTACTGACAATAGATTTTGTTGGAGACCAGGAGATCACAAAAATATACGTGTTCTGGCGTTTTGAAAGATCACATGGAAATTTTATTTTAGAGGTGTTAGAGTTTCTGCCCTTTGGGCTGTTCGTGTAGCACATCGGTACATGAAACTATCCGCCTGACCCACGATTTCGAACGTTAACGCTCGCATGACTTCTATGCGAAAAACAGCTGATTTGCGACCTAACCAATCAAAACGACAAAGCGAAACATACTGTTAGTTGGTCAAAATCAGCTGTTGTTCGCACAGAAGTCATGCGAACGTTAACGTTCGACATCGTGGGTCAGGCGGTAAGTGTTCTTTACATCTGAGGAGTAGGGTACGTTCAGAAACTTTGTAGCTAATATTAAGGTCAATTCTTTCGTGGAGCATTTTAACGCTCTAGCACAAATCCTAAAAAGCATCCCTAAAAGTGGTGAGGACGGTATGAAAAGTTCTACAAACATGTTGACCATAACATTTTACTATACTATGTGTCAGAACACACCAAAACCCAAATTCCATTCAAAACCCTCTTTACAGCTATCATTTTAGCTTCGACTATGTCGTACGAATAACATGCCAAAGATAGTTTTGACTGGAATTTGACTGTTTTTTTGGCGTCTCAGAAAAGCCAAAATATTAATTATGTCAGCAACCACTGATTATTTCTGCCAATTTAGGCAATATTTAATTTATGAGAATCAGTTCAAATCAGATTAGTGATCATAGAAATTTCCTAAGAGTTTTTCAACTTTGATGGAAATCTTTATATATCCCATAGCTTTGAAGATTTTTTTGTTATTCTGTCTACAGAATAAAATTTCAAAGAATTTTTTTAGAAAAATTAAATTTTAACAAAATTTTGTAGAAAAATTTAATCTAAACAATGATTTTTATAGAAAAACAAAAAAGAAGTAATTTAAATTTTTGTAAAAATTCAATTTTCTACAAAAAAATTCTAGAAGATCAAATCAAATCAGTTCATAAAAATTTCCTGAGAGCTTTTCAACTTTGATGAAAATCTTTATATATCCCATAGCTTTGAAGATTTTTCTATTATTCTGTCTACAGAATATAATTTTAAAGAATTTTTTTTAGAAAAATTAAATTTTAACAATATTTTCTAGAAAAATGTAATTTAAACAGTGATTTTTATAGAAAAACAAAAAAGAAGTAATTTAAATTTTTGTAAAAATTAAATTTTCTGCAAAAAAAATTCTAGCAAAAAAGTTACAAGAAAAATGAAATTCCAATCAAATCTTGTTAAAATATATTATGAACAAAACTTTGTAGAAAAATGTAATTTAAACAATCTCCTAGAAAATTGCAATTTTAAAGACAAATAAAATTTTGACGACATTTTCAAGAAAAAAATCCATTTTTTGGAAAAATGATATTTCAACAAAATTTGCTGTAGAAATACAAGAATTCTTCTCGAAAAATAAAATTTCAAAAAAATGTTGTAGAAAAATGTAATTCAAAGAAAATTTATAAAAAATTAAATTTTGCTTAAACTTCAAGAAATGTGAAATTGTATACGAATTTTGTATAGAAAAATCTAATTTTAAAAATTTTTATAGAAAAATTATTTTTCAAAAATTTTTCTAGAAAAATTAAATGAAATTTTCTAGAGAAATTCAGTTTCAAATTTTGTAAAAAAAATCAATTTAAAAAATAATATACAACAAAATGTTCTAGAAAATTAAATTTCAAAGGCATTTTCTAAACATTGCGAAATTTTGTAGACCATTTTGATTTCATCGAAAATTTCAAGAAGAATGTTATTTCAACGAAATTTTAAATAAAAATTTAATATCAACAAAATTTCCAAGAAAAAGGAGTATTGATGGATTTCCTAGAAATGAAAATTTTAAAAATTGTTCTCAAAAAATAAAATTTCAAAAAAATGTTGTAGAAAAATTGTATTCGAAGAAATTTGATTAATAAATTTATTTTGCTTAAACTTCAAGAAATGTGAAATTTTGTAGAAAAATCAAAATTTAAAATTTTTTCTAGAAATTTCTTTTTCAAAAATTTTTCTAGAAAAATGCAATTTTAACGAAATCTATATATATAAAGAAGAATGTGTGTTTGTTTGTTTGTTTGTTTGTTTGTTGGTTTGTTTGTACCGAATAGACGTCTAAACGGCTGGACCGATCTTTTTGAAATTTTCACAGAATGAACATATGTGGGGCGTGGTGAAAATAGGGTACTTGAATTTTCGATATATCAAGTGGGCGTGGCCCCGCCCACATAAGACAAATTTAAAAATTGAGATATCTTGCACAATTTGTTAGCGAGAGTGCTGTAATTTTGTACATATGCATCTGGTGGCAGTCTACGTGATTAGTCCAAAAATGGGCGGGATCGGACCAATGGGCGTGGCACCGCCAATATAAGCTAAATTTTAAAATTGAGATATCTTGCACAATTTGTTAGCGAGAGTGCTGTAATTTTGTACATATGTATCTGGTGGCAGTCTACGTGATTCGTCCAAAAGTGGGCGGGATCGGACCAATGGGCGTGGCCCTGCCCATATAAGCCAAATTTTAGAATTGAGATATCTTACACAATTTGGTAGCGAGAGTGTTGTACTTTGGGGCATCTGTATCTGGTGTACGGGATTGGTCCAAAAAAGGGGCGGGATCGGAACTAATAAGACAAATTTTTAAATTGCGATATCTTACACAATTTGTTAGCGAGAGTGCTGTAATGTGGTGCATATATATCTGGTGGAAGTCTACGTGATTGGTCCAAAAGTGGGCGGGATCGGACCAATGGGCGTGGCCTCGCCCAAACTTTGAAATGGAGATATCTTCCACAATTTGTTAGCGAGAGTACTGTAATTTTGTGCATATGTATCTGGTGGCAGTCTACGGGACTGAACCAAAATTGGGCGGAATCGGACCAATGGGCGTGTCCCCGCCCATATAAGACGAAATTTTAAATTGAGATATCTTGCACAATTTTTTAACAAGAGTGCTGTAATTTTGTTTACATGTATCTGGTAGCAGTCTACGTGTTTGGTCTAAACAAGGGCGCGATCGGAGCAATGGGCGTGGCCCCGCCTATATAAGCCAAATATTGAAATCTAGATATCTCACACAATTTGTTAAAGAGAGTGCTGCAATTTTTTGTATATATATCTGGTGGCAGTCTACGAGATTGGTTCAAAAATGGGCGGGATCGGACCAATTGGCGTGGCCCCGCCCATATAAGGCAAATCTTGGAATTGAGATATCTTGAGCATTTTTTTAGCGAGAGTGCTGCAATTTTGTTTATATATATCTGGTGGCAGTCTACGTGACTGGTCCAAAAAATGGGCGGGATCGGACAAATGGGCGTGGCCCCTCCAATATAAGGCAAATTTTGGAATTGAGATATCTTGAACAATTTTTTAGCGAGAGCGCTGAAATTTTTTTTATATATATATCTGGTGGCAGTCTAAGTGATTGGTTTAAAAATGGGCGTGGCCCCGCCCATATAAGGAAAATCTTGGAATTGAGATATCTTGAGCTATTTTTTAGCGAGAGTGCTGCAATTTTGTGTATATATATCTGGTGGCAGTCTACGTGACTGGTCCCGCCCATATAAGCCAAATTTTGAAATTGACATATCTTGCATAAATTGTTAGCGAGACTGCTGTAACTTTCTGCATATGTACATGGTGGTAACCTACGTGATTGGTCCAAAAATGGGCGGGTCGGACCAATGGGCATGGCATCCCAAATAAACCAAATTTTAAAATTGAGATATATGTAGAATTTGTTAAAGATAGTGCTGTAATTTTGTGTATATATATCTGATGGAAGTCAACGTGATTGGTCCAAAAATGTGCGGGATCGGACCAACTGGGCGTGGCCCCGCCCATATAAACCAAAGTTTGAAATAGAAATATCTTGGTAATTTGCTAGCGAGAGTTCTGTAATTTTGTGTATATGTATATTGTGGTAGTCCACGTGATTGGTCCAAAAATGGGCGGGGTCGGACGAATGGGCGGGGTCGGACGAATGGGCGGGGTCGGACGAATGGGCTTGACCCTGCCCATATAAGCCAAATTTTAAAATTTAGATATCTTGCACAATTTTTTAGCGAGAGTGCTGTAATTTGTGTATATGTATCTGGTGGCAGTCTACGTGATTAGTCCAAAAATTGACAGGATCGGAAATCTGAAATCTGGGCCAACGAAGTGGACCGGGTCAGCTAGTTTTGTATAAAAATAAAATTTCGAAGAAATTTTCGAGAGAAATTCAGTTTCAATTTCAATTTCATCGAAACGTTCAAAAAGAATGTCATTTCAAAGAAATTTTTTATACATACAAATTAAATTTTAACAAAATTTCTTAGGAAATTTGATGGATTTCCTAGAAAACGATTTTGAATAAAAAAATTAAATCTAATATCCAATTTTGCAGTAAAATTCAATTCGTTTTTTTTTCCAAAAATACATACAGACGGAATGTATATACGATACTAATGGTGATTTCGATTCAAAAAAAAAAATGTTGCCCCGTCGACACGAAATTCTTAAAAATATTTACCCTTTTTATGTAGAACTGATGGAGTCCCTCGAATTAAATATAGTTCCTATTTCCAAAATAGAAAATGTGTTAAAAAAAATCCTGTGTTCGGGAAAAGGGCAACGACAATGTTGCACTTTTTTGCAGAAAAGAAATCGCCATAAGACTCTCTATTTAACATATCCACAAATATTCATCAAAATCGAAAAACCCTCAGGAAACTGCCACGATCTCTTATATGATTTGTTCTGATTCTCGTCAACTAAATTATCCCATGATCACTTCACTCGGTTCTCTTCATGCGTTAAACAAACCAAATTATTTGTGAAAAACCCCCCCAAACCCGTTTTTATGTTTCTCTGAGCATGTTTTGTATACTCTTTGAGTTCACTAGCCTCTTTACTTTGCGTTTTTGAGTCATCTCATGCAGAGCTTAGCTGAAGCTGCTGTACGCCTGGTACATTAAAGCCGTTCAGATTTCATTTTCAACCGTATTCAAGGTTGCTGAGACCATTATGGCTGGATTTTATGACCAATCAAAAGCAGAGCCAGTTAAGGTGAATGACTTTTGAAGCCGTATTTGATTGGATAGTGCTTTTATTTTTCGAAAACTGAAAAGAGTTGAATGCTTTCGAATTGGGTGAAAGGCAGAAGAGTTCAATGGCTTTTGTGAAAACGTTTATGTTTTCTTAAGTTCGATGTTTTGTATAATTAATCAATCACTTTCGGGGAATTTTGATAGGGAGTAAGAAAGTGGTTATTCTTTGGCTTTAAGAGCTCTTCAGTTTCAGTTGTGGTTAGTAGGTCTTGCTGGGCAGAGGGAGCAGTTTTGAGGAAGAAACTCTTAAGAGAGAATATTAGGGAGATGGAGTAGAATAACTACTCGTAAAGTCCAGTTTAATTTATAGTTATTTCAGAGTCTATATTTTTGACAAATTTGGGATTTGTCAAAATTTTCCAAAAGACAAATAAACAATTAAATAGTGTTGAGTGAAAGAATTAGAATGATAAATCAGAAAAGTTCAATGATTTTTGTGAAAGCGTTTATTTTTCCTTATGTCCTACGGTTTATATAATCACTTACGGGGAACTTTGGTAGGGAGTAAGAAAATGGTTCTTCTTTGTCTTTAAGAACTCTTCAGTTTCAGTTGTGGTTAGGTCTTGCTGGGCAGCAGCAGGAATTTTAAGGAAGGAAATCTTAAGAGAGGAACATACCTATATTGTTTAGGGAAAATATTAGAGAGAATTGTGGGAACATGGAGTAGACTAACTACACGTAAAGTCCAGTTTAATTTATAGTTATTTCAGAGTCTATATTTTTGTCAAATTGAGGTTTTTCAAAATTTTACAAGTAAACAATCAAATCACTCATCACTATGAGTAAGAGAATTAGAATGAGAAATCAGAAGTTCCTTTTCAGGAAATATATCAATCAACACAAAAATTGCTTGATGAACTGTATGCAAATAATCACTGTTCGGTTTGGATTCCCTACTTTTTTACTTTGAGTACTCTTGGTAGAGTTCATTGATCGCAGTGTTCAGAAAAACAATGTCACCACATTTTCAAAAAAAAAAAAAATGCTTCACAAAGATAGAGTTGAACTTTATTTGTTAATTTCGGTTCTTTCCATTTTCTGTTTTGACTACTCTTCATAGAGTTCAGTGATCGCAGTGTGCGTCGCTTTTAAGCTATCTTATTATTACCCTGGCTAGAAACTCTGTTCGCCTGGTCGATTACAGCCATTTGGATTTCGTTTTCAATCGTGTTCAAGATTGCTGAAACCATTATGGCGATCTAACAACAAAGTCTGCTGAGGTGACTGACTTTTATTTTCGGAAGACTCAAGAGTTAAATGATCTCTTTTTGGGTGAAAGGCAAAAGGGTTCACTGACTTTTTTGAATTCGTGTTTTTTTCGTTTTTGCTTTTATTGGGTAATAAGAAAGTGGTTCTTCTTTAGCTTTAAAAACTCTTCAGTATCAGTTGTGATTTGATCTTGGAGGGAAGTGGAACACAGTTGAAGGAAAATGTTTTGTTTAGCTAAAGTATTAGAGAGGAATTATTCGAAGTTGAAATAAACGAACAAACGAACGAGAGTCGAGTTTCATTTATTCAACAGTCAATACTTGCCTTCAATTTGGGAATTTTTAATTCTACAAGCGATAAGAAAATAACCAAATGGTGGTCAGTGATATCATATACATATCGATACCTCCATTCTAAACTATGCTAATTCGACTAACCCCCAATTTCACAACCTCCGGTTAGAGCTAACTCACACTTAAAAAATAAAAATTTCATACAATTTGACAGCTGTAACTGTAGGTTAGCTCTAACTGTAGGATAACCGGAGATTGTGGAATTGACCGTTAGTATGTTTTTAGGGAGATTGCATTTTTAATTTCTAAATATTCCAAATTATATTCAGCCAAATTTTGGTGTTTATCCGTCAACCCAATCAGAAGTTATTCACAAACCAGTACAGGTTATTCGATTTGCATTATAAAGGACTTCCACACAAACCTAGAAAACTTCATCAAAATTTGATCGCCTCTCCTTAAAAACTACCTTTTTGCACTTAGCATAGTTTAAAATGGAAGTATCGATACATTGGAATGAAAAATCAGAGGTTCCCTTAGCAAAAGGTTTCATAAAGCAAATAAATAATTCAGGAAATCTATCAAAAAATGCTGAATGTTATTCAGATGTTTGTACTTTACGCTAATAATGATTGTTCAATTTGGCTACCCTATATTTGCTACTTTGACAATTCTTCGTAGAGTTCATTGAACGCAGTGTGCGCCGCTTGAAAATCTATCAAAAATACTAAATGTTTTTCATATCGATACCTCTATTCTAAACTATGCTAAGTGCAAAAAGGTAGTTTTTCAGGAGAGGCGATCAAATTTTGATGAATTTTTTAAGTTTGTGTGGAATTCCTTTATAATGCAAATCGAATAACATGTACTGTTTTCTGAATAACTTCTGATTGGTTTGATGGATAAACACCAAATTTTGACTGAATATAATTTGGAATATTTAGAAATTAAAAATGCAATCTCCCTAAAAATATGCTAAGCCTACTTAGCATAGTTTAGAGTGGAGGTATCGTTATATTTGGACATTACGCAAAAAATCACTGTTCACTTTGGCTACCATACATTTTCTACTCTTGAGTACTCTTCGCAGAGTTCAGTGATCGCAGTGTGCGTCGCTTTTAAGCTATTTCATTAAGAGCTTTGCTAGAAACTCTGTTCGCCTGCTTGATTACAGACGTTTGGATTTCGTTTTCAACCGCGTGCAAGATTGCTGAGACCATTCATTTCACTAGATCTGCATTTTATGGACAAAAAAGCTAGTCGGGATGATTTACTTTTGAAGACTGTTGTTTTTGAATAGTTTGTTTTCTTTTCCAAAAACCTGAAAGAGTTCAATGATCTCTATCTGGGTGAAAGGCAGACGAGTTCAACGACTTGATTGCGTTTACTTTTCTTTCGTTTTTGTGTATTCTTTTTTGAAGCTTTATTTAGTAATAGGAAAGTGGTTTTCTTCTGGGCTTATAGGCAGTGTTTTAGAAATATTAACGAAAATGCATCAAACAGATACTCGTATACAAGGAATTGGTTCCACAAGGAAGTTACAGTGGCTATGAAATCGTATAAAAAGGTCTTCATATTCTTCAAAAAATATCGAAGGAGTACGTTATTTGGAGATGCAGTATAGGATCGTTAGACACAGATTATTTTCCTTAAAAATGCATTCAACTATGGATTTAATAAATAAAAAATAATAAAGTTTATATTTCCCCTTTTTCACATTCTTATGATGAATCGCCATAGGAAACCTTGTGATCCTTACATTTTATATATAGGATATATTCAGCAATATTACTTCAAACACTATGGGGAACATTTTTGTGGAACATTTTAAACCTCTAGCTCCTCCACATAATGGTTATTTTTAGATTTATTTAAAAAAATTGTAAAAATCGCTGCTAAAAATGGGTAAGGCGGAGATGAAATGTTTTACAAAAATGTTGGCCATAATTTTTTTTCTGTTGTCCATGTGTCAGATCACAGCAAAGTCTAAAATTTAACACGATCACAAAAAACAATAAAATTTTGTCAAACCCCTCTTTATTGGTATTGTTATTGCATCGACCACCGTATGCTTCGTAGAAGTAATGTAATTTATTTAACCTAGGGCCTAGAACAGGCAAAAGAGGGATTTTGCTGAAATTTGACTGTATTTTGGTGTTTGTGTCAAAAAAATGCTTCTGAAAGGTAGAGTTGAACTTTTTTTTGTTAATTTCGGCTCTTTCCATTTTTTGTTTTGACTATTCGTAGAGTTCATTCTTCGCAGTGTGAGTCGATTTAAGTATCATTATTAAAAGCTTTGCTAGAAACTCTGTTCGCCTGGTTGATTACAATCATTTGGATTTCGTTTTCAACCGCGTTCAAGATTGCTGAGAGCATTCTCTAGGGCTGCATTTTATGGTCAACAAAGCTACTTAGTTGGGGTGATTGACTTTTGAAGACTGTTGTTTTTGAATAGTTTGTTTTCTTTTCCAAACATCTGAAAGAGTTGAATGATCTCTTTTTGGGTGAAAGGCAGAAGAGTTCAACGATTTCGTGATTGCGTTTACATTGTATTCTGTTTTGAAACTTTATTTGGTAATATGAAAGTGGCTCTCTTCTGGGTTTACAAATTATTCAGTTGTTTTTTGGTTTTGGTGGGCATCAGAATGATTTTTAATTCCATTGTAGAAACACTTTTTTGGGTTACGCCGCAGATAATTATTATTGTTAAATGTAGATGGAGTAATGAAATTGTTCAAACTGTCAGATCTTCTTTATAATAATTCCAGTTCATAGAGGTTTTACGAGTTCGGGATCATATGCAAAGATTTAGAAAAATTAAAAAAAGGTTTAGTGATCATGTCAATGTAATGCACTATACGTAGTGTATTATAGGCTATTATTGTATTGAGGGGACGTTGCATAGATATACAGGAAATTGCTTCCACTAGGAAATTAAAGTGGCTACGATGAAATCGTATAAAAGGGGGTTCATATTCTTCAAAAAGATCGAAAGAGTAAGTTATTTTGAGATGTAGTATAGGAGCCGAAGACACAGATAATTTTCCTATATTTTGTCTAAAACATCAATTTAGTATGAATTTAATTATCAATGATAGGAAAAGAATGCGAAACTGTTCAGTGGTCGGAAATATATAGAAATGGAAAACAAAGTATGTTCTTGGAAATTTATTATATAAAAGAAATTGTTCTGAAAAACAATGTTACCATATTTTTATAAAAAAAAAATAATAAATATGTTTGAGAAAGGTAGTGTTGAACTTTCTTTATTAATTTCGGTTTCTTTACATTTTCTGCTTTGACTATTCTTCGTTAAGTTCATTGATCGCAGAGCGCGTCGCTTTTAAGCGATTCAGCTATCTTATTACATCGTTTGCTAAAAACTCTGTTAGCCTGGTTACTTACAGCCTTTTGAATTCCGTTTTCAACCGTGTTCAAGATCGTTGATCCCATTCACTAGGTTAATTTTCACTTTTGAAGACTGTAGCCTTTAAATAGTTTTTCTTTTTCGAAAACTTGAAAGAGTGGAATGATCTGTTTTTGGGTGAAAGGCAGAAGAGTCCAATCACGTAATTTTTTATACGTTTTTGTCTATTAATTTTTTGCAGATTTTTTTGTGGATAAGTTAGTGTTTCTTTTCTGGGTTTAAAAGCTATTCTTCTTCAGTTGAGGTTTGGTCTTGCTGGCCATTGGAATGATTTCTGTTGATTTTCAAATCATTTAAGGTGGTTGACTTCTGTATTCTGAAGACTCAAGAGTTAAGCCATTTATTTTTGGGGTAAAAGGCAAAAAAAATCAATAAAACTAGTTTAACAAAATGTGTGTCGAAAAAATTTTTTTTAATATTCTCTGGATGCTTTCTTTATAAGCTCAATAAAGCGTCATAAAGCCAGCCGATCAAATTAAAGGAAATTATAAGGGCTGCAAATGTTCAAAATATCACTTTCACGTTGTTACAGAAGTTTAGTAACTGTTGTTAAAACAATTAGAAGTATATATTTTTTTTAAACTCCTTTCTTGATGGCACGAAAAAATCCATAAAAATACAAAAAAATCGCAAAACTTATAACAAAAAATTATAACCCTTTTGGTATAAGTAAGAGAATTTCAACATAATCATGTCTTTACCACTGTGAACGAGGGTATATATCTGTTTCTGCGGGCCAAACAATTTTGGGTTTCATAAATACAATTTTTTTTTGCTTAAAAACCAACTAAAAATCTACTTGTTATATTTGTAACTGACACGCCCAGAAATACTTCCAGTTTCGTTTGCCTGGATTCATTTAAGCATTGCTCTCTACATTCAATCGAGGTAGCTGTAGAACTTGCGTTGTAACATTAATTCTTAATTGTATTTATTTCTTTCGGAATATAATGTGCTATATTTTTCCTTGATTTTCTAATGGAGAACTTAATTCCAAAAATCTGCAAAAGTAAGCGAGTAAAAAACCAGTAAGGAAAGGCTAAAGTCGGGCGGGGCCGACTATATAATACCCTACACCACTCTCGTAATATTGAATAACTCTGATATAAAAATTTTGTAATTCATGTATAAATTGTTTACATAAATTTACTTTTGGGACATTTTATACTTAAATAATACCCTGTACCACAGTGTGGTGTAGGGTATAAAAACGATTGGATCTAAAGCGCCAAATCGGACGAAACATATATATGGGAGCTATAGCTAAATCTTAACCGATTTTCTTCAAATTCGGCAATGTTGGTTCATGGATCATGAAACTCTACCATTCTAAATTTCAAAATGATTGGATGTAAAATACAGCTTCTATAGAACTAAAGGGCCAAATTGGACGAAACATATATATGTGAGCTATAGCTAAATCTTAACCGATTTTCTTCAAATTCGGCAGTGTTGGTGCATGGATCAAGAAACTCTACCATTCTAAATTTCAAAATGATTGGATGTAAAATACAGCTTCTTCAGAACTAAACAGCAAAATCGGACAAAACATATATATGGGAGCTATAGCTAAATCTTAACCGATTTTCTTCAAATTCGGCAATGTTGGTTCATGGATCAAGAAACTCTACCATTCTAAATTTCAAAATGATTGGATGTAAAATACAGCATCTATAGAACTAAAGGGCCAAATCGGACGAAACATATATATGGGAGCTATAGCTAAATCTTAACCGATTTTCTTCAAATTCAGTAGTGTTGGTGCATGGATCAAGAAACTCTACCATTCTAAATTTCAAAATGATTGGATGTAAAATACAGCTTCTTCAGAACTAAAGAGCAAAATCGGACAAAACATATATATGGGAGCTATAGCTAAATCTTAACCGATTTTCTTCAAATTCGGCAATGTTGGTTCATGGATCAAGAAACTCTACCATTGTAAATTTCAAAACGATTGGATGTAAAATACAGCTTTTATAGGACTAAAGGGCCAAATCGGACGAAACATATATATGGGAGCTATAGCTAAATCTTAACCGATTTTCTTCAAATTCGGTAGTGTTGGTTCTTTGATCAAGAAACTCTACCATTCTAAATTCCAAAATGTTTGCATGTAAAAAACAGCTTCTACAGGACTAAAGAGCAAAATCGGACGAAACATATATATGGAAGCTATAGATAAATCTTAACCGATTTTCTTCAAATTCGGTAGTGTTGGTTCATGGATCAAGAAACTCTACCATTCTAAATTCCAAAATGATTGCATGTAAAAAACAGCTTCTACAGGACTAAAGAGCAAAATCGGACGAAACATATATATGGGAGCTATAGATAAATCTTAACCGATTTTCTTGAAATTCAGCAATGTTGGTTCATGGGTCAAGAAACTCTACCATTCTAAATTTCAAAACGATTGGATGTAAAATACAGCTTGTATAGGACTAAAGGGCCAAATCGGACGAAACATATATATGGGAGCTATAGCTAAATCTTAACTGATTTCAACCAAATTCAATAGCGATCTTAGCAGCTGCGAAATACTCTAAACTGCAAAATTTCAGAACGATCGGAGTGTAGTCGACGAACAACTTTACATGGACAGACGGACGGACGGACATGCTTAAATCGACTCAGCTAGTGATTCTGAGTCGATCGGTATGCTTTAAGGTGGGTCGTAGAGTTCATTGCTCGCAGTATGTGTCGCTTTAAATTACTTCACTAATACATTTGCTAGAAATTATGTACGCCTGGTTGATTACAGGCGTTTGGATTTAATTTTCAACAGCATTCATGATTGCTGAGACCATTATGGCTGAAATTTATTATGGCGAACAAGTTGAGGTGACTGACTGACTGACTTTTGTTTTCGGATAGTTTAATTTTCGGAAATTTCTAGAGTTTAACAACCTCTTTTTGGGTAAAAGACAAAAGAATAGTTCAATGACTTTTATGAAAGCACTTCTTTCGCTGTAGTTTTTTTCTTTAGGTAATCACATCGTGCACACCTATTTGGTAATAAGAAAGCTGGTCTTTTCTTGGTTTAACAACTCTTCAGCTTTAAAGTTTTTGTTTTTCTGTTTACCGAATAAAAACGAGGAAGTTTTTCGCAATGGAGTATAAGAAATGTTCACACTGTCAATTTTCCTTTATTACTTATGCAGTATTTTTACATCCAAGTAGGGATTTAATAAAACTAATTAACAACTTAATCAACCACAAGGAAACAATGAGCAACTGATCAGTGGTCGGCAATGTATTGTATTTGACGCCAATTTTAATATAGGAAATTCGTTTCCGCAAAAGAAATGCTTAAAAAATCTGCAATCAACATGTTTTAATCGAAAATATAAATATTCTTGAGAATTGTAGTGCACAGACAGATGTGCCGTCCGGACGAAACGTCAAAGTCTATCAGTTACGAACGAATAGGAATGAACGCACGCGAAAAAACAGTTTTCCGCGAACATAGTTTGAACTTTTTTGCACTAATCGATTAATGTACATTTTTTAATTGTGACAATTACAAAAATTTCGGGGAAATCGGTCCGAAATCCGCGGGAAACCCCACTCTTTGAAGTCCTACTCGTTGAAATTTCTATTAGTTCGTACCTGACAACTTACTCGCTCGGGGATGACATAGCTTATCATTTATTATTTTTGTTGTAGTGTTCAACTTTCATTGTTTATTTCTCCTTGTTTACAATTTATATTTCCAAAACTCTTCTTTGTGTTAATTGAACACATTGTGTGTCGCTTTAAAGCAACATTATTAAGAGCTTTGCTAGAAGTTCTGTTCGCCTGGTCTATTAAAGCCGTCCGTATTTCAATTTCAACTCAGTCAAAGATTGCTGAGACCTAGATTCATCATGTAGGAGTATTATGATCAACAAAGCTAGTTTTGGGGTGGTAGACTTTTGAAGACTATTGTTTTTGAAAAGTTTGTTTTCATTTCCTACAAAAACTTAAAAAAGTTGAATGATCTCTTTTCGGGTAAAAGGCAGTAGAGTCGAGTCAATGACTTTGTTTAGTTTTCTTTCTTTTTGGTGAATTCTCATTTGCAGCTCTATTTTGGTAATAAGAAAGTGACTCTTTCTCTATTTCGGCTTCCATTTATTTTCGTTTTCACATATTCTTTGCGTTCATTGAGCCATCTTCTCTTCAGGGCTTTGCTAGAAATGCTGTTCGTCTGGTACATTAAAGCCGTTCAGGTTTCATTTTCAACCGAATTGAATCAACTCAGACAGATTATGACGAAATTGCTACTGAGGTTGACTAAACTTTTAAGACGCTAGGTTTTGGTTAGTTAGTGTTTTTTATTCTTGACTGTAGATTCTGAAAGAGTTGAATAATCTATTGTTGAGTGAAAGGCAGAAAAGTTCAATGACTTTCTGCACATCTACGGAAAAAGTGGTAAATCGTACCACAATTTAAGTCCGTTGGATAGCTTAAAACTGTACCACAATTTCGTGCAGGGCAATTATTGTATGGAATGTACAGTGTATATTGGTGTACATTGACACCATTAAACCCTATTTTATCAAACTGAGAGAATAAACATTATTACATACATAAAAAAATGTGGGTTGTTCATTTCGTCTTCATATACTTTTTCTAGTTTGAATACTTTCCATAGAGTTCATTGATCGCAGTAGCTATTGCTTTTGAGTTATTTCATTAAGAGCTTGGCTAACTTTCGGTGCGCCTGGTATATAAAAGCCATCCGGATTTCATTTTCAACCAGGTTCAATATTGTTGTAGAAACTACATAGCTGTTGTTGGTTGGGTCGTTCACTTTTGAGTACTGTTGTTTTGGAATAGTTTATTTCTTTTTCGAAAACCGAAAGTTGAATGATCTCTTTTTGGGTGAAAGGCAGACGATTTCAACGACTTTATGAAAGTGTTTACTATTCTTTCGTTTTTTTTGTTTTCACTTCACGCTTTATTAGGTAGTAAACACGGGGTTCTCTTCTGGTTTTAGCAACTCTTCACATTCAGTTGTTTTTTGGTCTTGGTGGGTATCGGAAGGTGTTTTAATTCCTTTATAGAAAATTATTTTGTATGCAGAACAACTACAAGGGAGTGATTTGTAGATGAAGTCAATAAACCTTACATTCAGTCTTTTTTTTTCGTATATAAAAGTCACAGTTTTTGTAAATAAATCCAATTTGAGATTAAATAACATTATTTGGAAAATTTATCAACAATAAGAAAACAATTGAAAATAAAAGTAGGTAATTAAGGCAAATTAATTATATTAAGGAAATCGCACAGAAAATCTACGGTTATGATCATTTACCATGAAAAAAATCGCACAGAAGATCTGTGGTTATGATCTTTTGCCACCAAAAAATCCATGAACAAAAATCGGTTTCATTGTCAAAGAAAACATTGTTTATTTCGGCTTCCATAAATTATACTTTTCTTGCTTTTTACACTCTTCATAGAGATCATAGATCGTTGCGTAGCATTTAAGCTAGCTTCGTCAGCAGCTTTGCTGGAAATTCTGTTCGCCTGGTTGATTAAAGCCGTTCGGATTTCATTTTCAACCGTTTTCATGACAGCTAAGTCCACTATGTATAGCTAGCTAGCTATATGGTCTAACCAAAAAACAACACATCTGCATGAGGTGATTGACTTTTAAAGTCTTTTGATTTTTAATTGTTGATTATTCATTTCCGAAAACTTAATAGAGTTCAATCATTTATTTTTGGGTAAAACGCAGAAGAGTTAAAGCAAAGACTTTCTAAGTGTATGTTTTTCTCTTTCTTTCTTGTGTATTCACTTCGTGAAAGTTTTCACTGTTCTTTCGTTCGTGGGTTAATGTAATCACTTTTTATTCGAGAACGAACGGGCTTCTTTTCAATGTTGACAGCTCTTCAGTTTCAGTTGAGGTTTAGTCTTGCGAAGCATAGGAAGAATTTCCAATACAATTAGACAGAATGTAGAGGGGAGTTATGTATATAGAGATGGTAGGAAGAAACAGTTCATATATGATGTATGTAGATCTTTATAATTACCTGCTGTTGGGATAAGACAATGAAACAAAGTTGAAAATGCATAAGATTTTGTAGGAAATTGTAGCTAATTTTCTGTTGTGAATTCCTAGTATTTCAGTATTTCAAGACTGTTAGATCATTCTGTCTAAATTTGATGAGCAACAAACAACAATGCTGGTTCGGGTGGTTGTCTTTTGAAGACTGGTGTATTTTAAAGGTTTGTTTTCATTTTCAAAAAAACATAAAAAGTTGAATGATCTCTTTTTGGGTAAAAGGCAGAATAGTTTACTTTTCTTTCTCTTTTGTGTATTCACTTTTGAAGCTATATTTGGTCATAAGAATGTGAATCTTTCTTCATTACGCTTTCCATATATTTTCTTTTTCAAAACTCTTGGCAGAGTTCATTGCGCCATCGGCACGAGTCGTCTTAGGAAGAGCTTTACTAGAAATCGTGTTCGCCTGGTATATTATAGCCGTCCAGGTTTCATTTTCAACCGCTTTCAAGTTTGTTGCGACTATTATGTCTAAATTTCACAGTAAACAAATAACAAAGTCATTTGGCTTGGTTGACTTTTGAAGACTGTTGGTTTGTATATAACTATTCTATTATTTCTGAAAACCAAAAGTTGAATGATCTCTTTTTGGGTGAAAGGCAGAAGAGTCCAATGACTTCGTGAAAGCGTTAATTTTTCGTTCTTTTTTGTCCATTCACTTCTGGAAGATTTATTTGGTAATAAGAAAGTGGTTCTTTTCTGTCACTAACTGCTCTTCAGTTTCAGTTGTTGTTTTGTTTTGCTAGATATTGGAGTGATTGGTAGTATTATTATTGTATTTTGTTTGTCCAAAATATAGGGTAGAGTTAAATGGAGATGGATTCAAGAATCTATAGTATCAGTAAATTTTCTTTTATAAAAGTACCAGTACCAATGAACTCATCAAAGTAGCAATTTTATAAAATTATTTAGCAAGTTTATCAACGAAAAGGCGTCAATGCCAACGTTATCAGTGGTCATAAATACATTGAAATGAAAATCTAATTTCCTTATTCGAAATTGATTCTATTCGTAGCAAAGAGACCAATTTCCTTGCCAAAGAGATTAAAAACCACTTTAAAAAAGGAGGTTTTAATGTTCAAATTACACTATGTAACAACAATAGTCAACATAGACTTTTATGAAACCAAAACAAAAATTTCTAAAATTGCAATTTTCATGGAAGTTATTTGGACCATATTTCTACAATATCGATAGAGCCGGGATACCACTTAAATTAAAGGAAATTGTAAGGTCTAGAAATCCTGAAAACATATATTTTACGAAGAAACGGATGTTTAGTAACTGTCGTTAAAACAATCAGAAAAAATTGATTTTTTTCCAAAAAAAAATCGTTTTTTGCTGGCACAAAAAAAAAAATAAAAAGATAAACCAGTAAGGAAAGGCTAAAGTCGGGCGGGGCCAACTATATAAAACCCTACACCACTCTCGTAATATTAAATAACTCTGAAATATAAATTTTGTAATTCATGTATAAATTGTTTACATAAATTTATTTTGGGACATTTTATACTTAAATAATACCCTGTACCACAGTGTGGTGTAGGGTATAAAAACGATTGGATGTAAACTACAGCATCTATAGGACTAAAGAGCCAAATCGGACGAAACATATATATGGGAGCTATAGCTAAATCTTAACCGATTTTCTTCAAATTCGGTAGTGTTGGTTCATGGATCAAGAAACTCTACCATTCTAAATTTCAAAATGATTGGATGTAAAATACAGCTTCTATAGAACTAAAGGGCCAAATCGGACGAAACATGTACATATATGGGAGCTATATCTAAATCTGAACCGATTTCAACCAAATTCAATAGCGATCTTAACAGCTGCGAAATACTCCAAACTGCAAAATTTCAGAACGATCGGAGTGAAATTGCGACCTGTAGTCGACGAACAACTTTACATGGATCGGTTCAGATTTAGATATAGCTCCCATATATATCTTTCGTCCGATTTGGCCCTTTAGTCCTATAGAAGCTGTATTTTACATCCAATCGTTTTGAAATTTAGAATGATAGAGTTTCTTGATCCATGAACCAACATAGCCGAATTTGAAGAAAATCGGTTAAGATTTAGCTATAGCTCCCATATATATGTTTCGTCCGATTTTGCTCTTTAGTCCTGTAGAAGCTGTATTTTACATCCAATCGTTTTGAAATTTAGAATGGTAGAGTTTCTTGATCCATGAACCAACACTACGGTTAAGATTTAGATATAGCTCCCTTATATATGTTTCGTCCGATTTTGCTCTTTAGTCCTGTAGAAGCTGTATTTTAAATCCAATCATTATTTTGAAATCTAGAATTGTAGAGTTTCTTGATCCATGAACCAACATTGCCGAATTTGAAGAAAATCGGTAAAGA
Source organism: Eudasyphora cyanicolor (assembly GCA_963930755.1). Classification (NCBI taxonomy): domain Eukaryota; kingdom Metazoa; phylum Arthropoda; class Insecta; order Diptera; family Muscidae; genus Eudasyphora; species Eudasyphora cyanicolor. The sequence goes on along the minus strand of OZ005737.1, from coordinate 35,526,756 downwards.
TTTAGCTATAGCTCCCATATATATGTTTCATCCGATTTGGCCCTTTAGATCGAATCGTTTTTATACCCTACACCACACCGTGGTACAGGGTATTATATAAGTATAAAATGTCCCAAAAGTAAATTTATGTAAACAATTTATACATGAATTACAAAATATATATATATCAGAGTTATTCAATATTACGAGAGTGGTGTAGGGTATTATATAGTCGGCCCGCCCGACTTTAGCCTTTCCTTACTGGTTTAATATACTAAGTGTGCTATAAAAACATTACACTGTACACCATTTGTGTGGGATGTAACAAAAGGCCGTGGTAATAGCGCCCATTTTTTACGGGACTGTAGGTTCTATAAAAGCACTACACTTCACGATATGTCAAGTATTTGTACGGACTGGAATCTAAGTTATCAGCCGTTAACTATTTGTACAAATTGGTCCATGGTACCAAAATGGGTGTAGCAAATTTGCCAATTTTTCTCAAAATCATAGCGACCAAGAAATTAATACTTTGTGTGGAATTGTGAAAAATTCCGAGTAGAAGTATAGAAGTTATGAGATAAGCAATATCTCACAAAATTTTGAACTTTTGTGGGGGTGGTACTCGATGGAGTGGACCAACCTAGTCCATCTTTGACCTTAGCTCGAGATAGGAAAAAATATTATCACATACCAAATCTTAAGTCAATCGGTTAATCCTGTCGAATGTTATAGTACAGACAGACGTACAGGCTAACGGACATTCCCAAATGAATTAAAATGGCCTAAAACGGATTTCCGCAAATATTCTTGAGGTCTCTTAGGTCACTCCATCGATGTGTTGCACTTTTGGCCCGCAGCATCTGATAGGGTATATACAGTAGTGGGGGTATAAAAACCAGATTTTGTAATTTGGAACAAAAACAATTTTTGTCGATTTTCTTTCTATTTGTTATGGTTTTTGTCGTGATAAAAAAACTTTTTTTTGAAAAAAAAAATAAATTTTTTCTAATAGATTTAACGACAGTTTCTAAACTTCTGTTTCCACGTCATTATTAATATTTGCATTTTAATTTTTATACCCTACACCACACTGTGGTACAGGGTATTATAACTTTGTGCATTTGTTTGTAACACCCAAAAGGAGAAGAAATAGACCCATCGTTTATTATACCGATCGACTTAGAATCACTTTCTGAGTTGGTTTAGCTATGTCCGTCTGTCCGTCTGTCCGTCTGTCCGTCTGTCTGTCTGTGCATGTATTCTTGTAATCGAAGTACAGGTCGCAATTATGGTCCGATCTCGACGAAACCTTACACATATCTTTTTTTTTGGCCCAAGGACGATCCCTATTGAATTTGGTTAAAATCGGTTCAGATTTAGATATAGCCCCCATATATATGTTACCCCCGATTTCACTTGTAAGCGCTGTAAAAATTGTATTTTATATCCGATCAGTATGAAATTCGTCAGAGAGAGGTTTCCTACTATATGAATGAACACTTTTAAATTTGGAAGAAATCGGTTCAGATTTAGATATAGCCCCCATATATACGTTACCCCCGATTTGACATGTGAGCGCTGTAAAAACTGTATTTTATATCCGATCAGTGCGAAATTCGGCAGAAAGTGGTTTCTTATTACATGAAGGAATACTGCCAAATTCGGAGAAAATCGGTTCGGATTTAGATATAGCCCCCATATATATGTTACCCCCGATTTCACTTGTAAGCGCTGTAAAAACTGTATTTTATATCCGATCAGTATGAAATTCGTCAGAAAGAGGTTTCCTACTATATGAATGAACACTTTTAAATTTGGAAGAAATCGGTTCAGATTTAGATATAGCCCCCATATATACGTTACCCCCGATTTGACATGTGAGCGCTGTAAAAACTGTATTTTATATCCGATCAGTGCGAAATTCGGCAGAAAGTGGTTTCTTATTACATGAAGGAATACTGCCAAATTCGGAGAAAATCGGTTCGGATTTAGATATAGCCCCCATATATATGTTACCCCCGATTTCACTTGTAAGCGCTGTAAAAACTGTATTTTATATCCGATCAGTATGAAATTCGTCAGAAAGAGGTTTCCTACTATATGAATGAACACTTTTAAATTTGGAAGAAATCGGTTCAGATTTAGATATAGCCCCCATATATACGTTACCCCCGATTTGACATGTGAGCGCTGTAAAAATGTTATTTTATATCCGATCAGTGCGAAAGTCGGCAAAAAGAGGTTTCTTGCTACATGAAGGAATACTGCCAAATTTGGAGAAACTCGGTTTAGATTTAGATATAACACCCATATATATGTTACCCCCGATTTGACCTGTAAGCGCTGTAAAAACTGTATTTTATATCCGATCAGTGCGAAATTCGGCAGAAAGAGGTTTCTTATTACATGAAGGAATACAGCCAAATTCGGAGAAAATCGGTTCAGATTTATATATAGCTCCCATATATATGATACGCCCGATTTGACATGTAAGCGCTGTAGAGACTGTATTTTATATGCGATCAGTACGAATTTCGACAGAAGGAGGTATTTTTACATGAATGAGTATTCAGGGAAGATCGGTCCAGATTTATATTAAAGCTCCATATATATAATCCTGCTGATTTGGTATAAAATCGCTATAGAAGTTGTATTTTAATTCCGATCATTAAAATTTTCCAGAAAGATGTTTCTCAATTTAGGAACGAATATTGCTTAATTTAGCGATTATCGTTTCAGAATTAGATAATATGTTTCTACCCATTTACCAATTATTCCAAATTATTATGGCAATGACCCTTATCGCATTGTTAGGGAGGTGTAGGGTATTATATAGTCGGCCCCGCCCGACTTTCTGCCTTTCCTTACTGGTTTAAAGTGCATCCCGTCTTTGTCGAGCATATACTTTAAAAATATAATATATATCCAAATACTAAAGGCGCCTTCCAAGAAAATAGGAATTTGAAATATTTTTTTTAAAAAAATCACCAAAACAATTTTTTAAAAAAAAAAACATTAAATTTTTTTAATATATTTTGTTCGATTTTAGGGCACCATATTACACCAGAAGATGTTATGCACAGCCCTTCGACAGAAATTTTGTTGCATAGTGTAAATGGTCAGCAATATATTGAAATGAAAAACTAAACATATTATAGAAAACTAATTACGAGTACATAAAAAAAATTATCAAAAAATCTATGATATGCATTTTTAGAAAGGTAGTGTGGAACATTCTTTGAAATTTTTTCTTGTTTACATTTTCTATTTTGACTACTCTTCGTAGAGTTTATTGATCACAATGTGTGTCACTTTCAAGCTTTACTATAAATTCTATTCGCCTGATCTATTACAGCCATTCGGATTGCATTTCCAACTAAGTTCAACATTGCTGAGATTATATATATATGTATATACATTATGTCCAAATTATATTGACAATGAACAACAAAGCTAGTTTTGAGGTTGTTGATGTTTGAAACCTTTTGTTTTTGAAATGTTTGTTTTCTTTTTCCGAAAACTAGAAAGAGTTGAATGATCTATTTTTGGTTGAAAGGCAGAAGGTTCAACGACTTCGATTATTTTTCCATTGTTTTTGTGAATTCACGTTTAAAGCTACATTTGGTAATAAGAAAGTGACTCTTTCTTAATTTTGGACTTCCACTTTTTTTGCTCAGCTACGCTTTGTAGAGTTCATTGAGCCATCAGCACACGAACCATCTTCTTGAGGGCTTTGCTAGAAATTCTGTTGGTCTGGTAAAATAAAGCCGTTTAGGTTTCATTTTCACGTTTAATATTGCTCAGACCATTATGACGAACAGTTTGCTAACAACAATGCTAGTTAACTAACAGTTACAGAGATTTGGTCTTGGATTTTTCTAGCCTACGACTCTGAAAGAGTTTAACGACCAGTTTTGGGTGAAAGACAGAAGAGTTCAACAACTTTCTGGTCATACATAGGAAAACAGATTAACACTGATGTAACTTTTATTACAATTTAATTGCTTTAGATACCTGAAAATTGTACCACAATTTCGTGCAGTGGAAATATACACAATATGGTGAATGAGTGAACAGCCTTTGGAAATCTACTGTCTCTATTTTAACAAACCGCGAGAACGTAATTACATAAACAATCTGGGGTTGTTTATTTCGGCTACATGTACATTTTCTAGTTTGAAAACTCTTCATAGAGTTCATTGATCGTAGTGGGTATTGTTTTGATTCACTTTTGTAGGAGCTCTACTAAAAATTCTCTGCGCCAGGTATATCAAAGCCATTTGGATTTCATTTTCAACCGGGTTTAAGATTGTTGTCTGATATTGTGGAAACCATACAACAACACTAGCTGGGGTGGTTGACTTCTGAGGACTGTTGTTTTTGAATAGTTATTTTTCTTTTCTGAAAACTGAAAGTTGAATGATCTTTTTCTGGGTGAAACGCAGAAGAGTTTAACGACTTTAAGCGTTTATTTCTCTTTCGTTTTTTGTCTATTCACTTCTGTAAGTTTCATTTGGTAATAAGAAAGTGGTTCTTCTCTGTTACTGACGACTATTCAGTTTCAGTTGTGTAAAGGTCTTACTGGTCGACGGAACTATTTTTAATTTCACTAACGAAAAATATTTTTATTTATTGAGAAAAGGGGGTGGAGTAATATGTAGAAGGAGGACATAAACTGTACTATACCTAAGGGAAATTATACAGATACAAAATCAAATGTGTGATAGGTCCATTTATGATAGAGACCGGTTCTCAGATTTTCCCTTTTATGGGAAATAAACCAGGAACTTTAAAATGGCTTTGTCAATTGTCACTTTGTGACATATCCAAGTAGCGGTCTGAAGGAATTCTAATGTTGTTACCCATAATGTCAACATCAGAGACATCATAAATCACATTTGAACCAATTAAATGTTTATTATTTAATGGTTAACCTTCTTAAACTGGATCCAATTGGTTTTTCACAAAGGAGTAAACAACTCAACGGGTCGTCAACTTAGAAGTAGATAAGTCAAGTGGTAGTCAACATAGAAGTACGAGTATATAAGCCAATTGGTAGTCAACTAAGGCGTATATAATCCAAATGGTCATATACTAAGGAGTACAGTTCTTTGATGGAGCATATTGATCAATGCCTACGTGATCAGTTATATATGTAAGTGGTCATAACTGAGTAGTACTGGTGATGGGATCAGTAGACTCAGGTAAATTGACACTTATTTCCCTTAGGGATCAGTCAATTTAATTTGCTACGGAAAAAAGTGTAACACATCGAAGGAGTGACCTAAGACCCCAAGTATGTTCGGCGGAAATCCGTTTTGGGCCATTTTAAGTCGAATGAGCAATGTCCGTCCGTCTGTCTGTCTGTCTGTCTGTCTGCCTGTCTGTCTGTCTGTCTGTCTGCTGGCTGGTGCGCACGATAACTCTCGAAAGGAGTAACCGATTGACTTCAAATTTCGTATGTGGTAATATTTTTTTCTATCTCCGGCTAAGTTCGAAGATGGGCCATATTGGTCCACTCCTTCTGGTACCTCCCCCACAAAGGGTTAAAATGTTGTGAAATATTGATTCTTTAATAACTGCTATTATACGTATTCGAATCTTCTGAATCTTCGAATCCACACATAGTATTAGTTTGTTAGTCGCTATCAACTCGAGAAAAATGGGCGAAATTGCCACGCCCCTTTTGGTACCTCCCACACAAATGCACCATTTTGCACTAAAAGTTAAAAGCTTATGACATTAATACCAGTGTTTAGAAATACTTGAAATTTTGTACAGTGTAATGCTTTTATAGTGCCTACAGTCCAGTGAAAAATGGGCGTTATTGCCGCGCCCCTTTTGGTACCTCCCACACAAATGCACCATTTTGCACCAAAAGTTAACAGTTTATAACATTAATATCAGTGTATACAATTACTTGAAATTTTGTACAGTGTAATGCTTTAATAATGTCTATAGTCCAGTGAAAAATGAGCGTTATCACCACGCCCCTTTTTGTACCTCCCACACAAAATGGCCAAATTATACCACAATTTAATATCTCAACGTTGATATACCAGTCCATATAAACGGTTACAATTCGGTACAGTGCAATGTATTTAAAGTATCTACTGTTCAGCAAAATAAAGGTGTATTTCTTAAACCCCTTCTGGTACCTCCCACAAAAATTGACAGAATAATTTGTGTAATATTCAATATTACATTACTCACAAAGTGAGGGTATACCTTAGTCGGTTTACCCGACTGAAACTTTCTTACTTGTTTTATAATCCGGTACCTACAAACTCATCCATGTAGGGATTTAATGAACATTTTTTCGCTATTTTATAAACGAGATGCGAAAACAATCCGATTGTTATCGGTTGTCGCAAAAACATTGAATTGAACAAGTAAAAGCGTTAAGTTCGGTCTGGGCGAATCTTACATACCCTCCACCATCGATAGCATGTGAATTGTTTCGGGGGCACAAATAAAGTCATCTTACAAAATTTCAGCCCGATTCGTTGAAATTTGTGTTTTTGTTGCGTTAAGAAGTATAATCTAGAGGGACCTTTGTATGGGGGCTATATCAAAACATGGACCTATGGCTACTGTTGTTCGTGTGAGGGTGCGGGTATAAATTAACCCCATTTACCAATTTTCAGCCCGATCAGTTGACATTTGTGGTCTCTACGGCGTTAAGAAGTCAAATCGGACAGATGCTATACATGGGGGCTGTATCAAAATGTGGACCGATATAGCCCATTATCAATACCAAGTTACCTGCAGGTATAAGAAGTATCTATACCAAATTTCAGCCACCTAGCTCTAGTATTATAGATTGTAGCGTGATTACAACAGACGGACGGACAGGGCTAAATCGTCTTAGATTAAGAATATATATGCTTTATATGGTCTCAGATGAATATTTAGAGGTGTTATACCCCCCATTCTATGGTGGAAGGTATACAAATATGGTAAATGTATAGTAGATGAGAACAGTAGAAATCACAATAAGTAAGATGCTATATATGGGTGCTATATCGAAATATGGACCGATATTGCCCATTTTCAATCCAAAGTTACCTACAGCTATAAGAAGTATCTACACCAAATTTTAGCCACCTATCTCGAGTATCATAGATTGTAGCGTGATTACATTAGACGGACGGACGTACATCCTATGGTGGAGGGTACAAAAACAAAGGTTCTTACAGGAAATAGTTCGTACGAATATTCTTAACAAAAAGACTATCAAACTGAAGTCTAGATTAGAAAGTCCGAATTTTTAATTGTTTATTTTATTTAAAATCTATTTGTTCATTTCGCCTTCCCTACATTTTCTGTTTTGAACACAATTTGCAGAGTTCATTGATCGCCGTGTGTGTTGCTTTTAAGTTACCTACCTCATTTAAAGCTTTGCTAGAAATTCTGTTCGCCTGGTTCGCTAAAGCCGTTCGGATTTCGTTTTCAACCCTATTCAAAATAGCTGAGACAATTTATGTTTAGATAATTATTTATGGCTAATTAACAACAAAGTGCTAGTTAGGGTGACTGACTTCTGTTTCGTATAGTTCTGTTTTTGGAAATTTCCAGATTTAAATAATTTATGTTTGAGTGAAAGGCAGAAGAGTTCAACGACTTTTGTGAAAGCATTTATTTTTTAGGTAATCCGTACGTGTAGCGTCATTCGGTATTAAGAAAGTGATTCTGCTTTGACGTTAAAAAGTCTTCAGTTTTACTTGTTTATTGGTCTTGCTGGGCAGCGGAATGGTTATTCATTCTACTGTAGAAAAACATTTGAGTTACCTAGAAACATGGAAGGGGTTACATGGAGATGTAGAAACGGGGACAAATTAAAGGAGAAAAGTTATCCCAATTTTATTGATATGAATAAGCAGAAGTTATTATTTGACATAACTCTATGGGGAAATAAATCGTTGTCCATATCGGTATCCCTACATTCTCAGTTTTAAACACTCTTTGCAGAGTTCATTGAAAGCAGTGCGTGTCGCTTTGAAGCTAACTCATTTAGAGCTTTGCTAGAAATTCTGACTTCCTGAGCCACCATTACCATTTGAATTTCGTTTTCAAACATATTTAGCTGAGACAATTGGGTACGAATTGTATGGCCAACAAACGAATAATGATTGACTTTTATTATACCCTACACCACACTGTGGTACAGGGTATTATAAGTTTGTTTCACGGCAGATGTTTGTAACACCTGAAAATAACACAACCGATCGACTCAGAATCACTAGCTGAGTCGATTTAAGCATGTCTGTCCGTCCGTCCGTCCGTCTGTCCATGTAAAGTTGTTCGTCGACTACAGGTCGCAATTTCACTCCGATCGTTCTGAAATTTTGCAGTTTAGAGTATTTCGCAGCTGTTAAGATCGCTATTGAATTTGGTTGAAATCTGTTCAGATTTAGATATAGCTCCCATTTATATATTTCGTCCGATTTGGCCCTTTATTCCTATAGAAGCTGTATTTTACATCCAATCCTTTTGAAATTTAGAATGGTAGAGTTTCTTGATCCATGAACCAACATTGCCGAATTTGAAGAAAATCGGTTAAGATTTAGCTATAGCTCCCATATATATGCTTCGTCCGATTTGGCCCTTTAGTCCTATAGAAGCTGTATTTTACATCCAATCGTTCTGAAATTTAGAATGGTAGAGTTTCTTGATCCATGAACCAACATTGCGGAATTTAAAGAAAATCGGTTAAGATTTAGCTATAGCTCCCATATATATGTTTCGTCCGATTTTGCTCTTTAGTCCTGAAGAAGCTGTATTTTACATCCAATCATTTTGAAATTTAGAATGGTAGAGTTGCTTGATCCATGAACCAACATTGTTGAATTTGAAGAAAATCGGTAAAGATTTAGCTATAGCTCCCATAAATATGTTTCATCCGATTTGGCTCGTTAGATCCAATCGTTTTTATACCCTACACCACACTGTGGTACAGGGTATTATTTAAGTATAAAATGTCCCAAAAGTAAATTTATGTAAACATTTTATACATGAATTACAAAATTTATATATCAGAGTTATTCAATATTTCGAGAGTGGTGTAGGGTATTATATAGTCGGCCCCGCCCGACTTTAGCCTTTCCTTACTGGTTTTCGGATAGTTTTGTTTTCGGAAATTTCCAGATCAAAACCATCTCTTTATGGATGAAAGACAGAAGAGGTCAACGACTTTCGAGATAGAGTTTGTTACACTACTGTTTTGTTTTACTAATCACTTCGTGTTGATTTAATCGTATTAAGAAAGGGGTTCTCTTTTGACATTCAGAATCCTTCAGTTTCAATTGTGCTTTGATCTTAGTGGTCATCGGAATCATTTTCAATTCCACTGTATAAAAAATAATTTTGTTAACCAGAAAATAGGACGTTGATATATGAAGATGGAGTACAGAAAGCATATTATAGGGGAATATTGATTGCATATCTGTTGATACAAAAATGCAGAAGTTCTTGCTTTAAATGACTATAAAAACTATAAAAACATTACACTGTACAAAATTTCTGGTATTTGTATGTGCAGGAAACCATGTTATAAGTTGTTAACTTTTTGCGCAAAATGGTCCATTTGTATGGGAGGTACCAAAAAGAGGGTGGTAATATCGCCCATTTTGCACGGGACTATAGGTACTGTAAAGGTAAAATTTTATGTATTTGTATATAAAATACATATCACAAAATGTCAAGTATTTATATGGACTGGAATCAAAATTATAAGCAATTAACTTTTTGTGCAAAATGGTCCATTGGATTGGTAGATACCAAAAGAGGCATGTAAACTTCGCACATTTTTTTCAGAATGATAGCGACCAAGAAACTAGTACTTCGTGTGGAATTGTGAAAGATTCTGAGAAGTAGTATAAAAATTATGAGATGATCAATATTTTACTAAATTTTGACATTTCGTGGGTGGCGTACTCGAATGAGTGGACCACCATAGTCGATCTTGGCCTGAGATAGAAATAAAATATTAACACATACCAAATTTGAAGTCAATCGGTTACTCCTATCGGACACTGCCTAAATGACTTAAAATGGCCCAAAACATATTTCCGACAAATATCCTTGGAGTCTCCTAGGTCACTCTATCCATGCGTTACGATTTTGGCCCTCAGAATTTTACCTTGTTCACAATAGAAGGGGTAAAATAAACCAGGATTATATTGAAAATATCTTATTTCTACCAAAAGTGCTATAATTTCTACATTTATCCACAGATTTTCTTCAACTAGCCACTGTTCGTTAGGATGCTACCTTTAAAAAATTGGAACATACTTTTTTTTGCTATTTATACCCTACACCACACTGTGGTACAGGGTATTATAACTTTGTGCATTTGTTTGTAACACCCAAAAGGAGAAGAAATATACCCATTGTTTATTATACCGATCGACTTAGAATCACTTTCTGACTTGATTTAGCTATGTCCGTCTGTCTGTCTGTCCGTCTGTCCGTCTGTCTGTGCATGTATTCTTGTAATCAAAGTACAGGTCGCAATTATGGTCCGATCTCGACAAAACTTTACACATATATTTTATTTGCCCCAAGGACGATCCCTATTGTATTTGGTTAAAATCGGTTCAGATTTAGATATAGCCCCCATATATATGTTACCCCAGATTTGACATGTAAGCGCTGTAAAAAATTTATTTTATATCCGATCAGTCTGAAATTCGGCAGAAAGAGGTTTCTTATTACATGAATGAACACTGTTAAATTTGGAAGAAATCGGTTCAGGTTTAGATATAGCCCCCATATATACGTTACCCCCGATTTGAAGTGTAAGCGCTGTAAAAATGTTATTTTATAACCGATCAGTATGAAATTCGGCAGAAAGAGGTTTCTTATTATATGAATGAACACTGTTAAATTTGGAAGAAATCGGTTCAGATTTAGATATAGCTCCCATATATACGTTATCCCCGATTTGACATGTAAGCGCTGTAAAATCTGTATTTTATATCCGATCAGTATGAAATTCAGCAGAAAGAGGTCTCTTATTATATGAATGAACACTGTTAATTTTGGAAGAAATCGGTTCAGATTTAGATATAGCCGCTATATATACGTTACCCCCGATTTGACTTGTAAGCGCTGTAAAAATGTTATTTAATATCCGATCGGTGCGAAATTCGGCAAAGAGAGGTTTCTTATTACATGAAGGAATACTGCTAAATTCGGAGAAAATCGGTTCAGATTTATATATAGCCCCCATATATATGTTACCTCCGGTTTGACATGTAAGCGCTGTAAAAACTGTATTTTATATCCGATCAGTGCGAAATTCGGCAGAAAGAGGTTTCTTATTACATGAAGGAATACTGCCAAATTCGGAGAAAATCGGTTTGGATTTAGATATAGCCCCCATATATATGTTACCCCCGATTTCTCATGTAAGCGCTGTAAAAACTGTATTTTATATCCGATCAGTATGAAATTCTACAGAAGGAGGTCTTTTTACATGAATGAGTATTCAGGGAAGATCGGTTCAGATTTATATTAAAGCTCCATATATATGTTCCTCCTGATTTGGTATCAAACTTTCCAGAAAGACGTTTCTCAATTTATAAACGAATATTGCTTAATTTAGCGATTGTCGTTTCAGAATTAGATAATATGTTTTTACCCATTTACCAATTATTCCAAATTATTATGGCAATGACCCTTATCGCATTGTTAGGGAGGTGTAGGGTATTATATAGTCGGCCCCGCCCGACTTTCTGCCTTTCCTTACTGGTTAGTAATGGCGTAGTTTCTACTTGTCAAATGTCAAAGAATAAAAGCTTCAAAAGTGACAGCTACCGAAGCCTCTCCATCCTCAAGGTGTGACTGTTTGGTGCGGTTTATGGTCTGGCGGGGTCATTGGACCTTACTTTTTCGAAAATGAGGTTGGATCAGTTGAACAGTTACGGTGAATGGATCGAGAAATAATTAATGATTTTTTATGGTCGGAGTTGGATGGTATTGATCTGGACAACGTTTACATTCAACAAGACGGCGCTACGTGCCACACAAGCAACGAAACCATTGCTCTGTAACGGGACAAGTTTCCGGACCGTGTTATCTCTCGAAGAGGTGATCACAATTGGCCACCGAGATCTTGTGATTTAACACCTTGCGACTTCTTCCTTTGGGGCCACGTGAAAGATAAGGTCTACGTCTACGCCCAGCGTCGATTCAAGACCTCAAAGATAGAATTCGTGAGGCTATCGAGGATATAGGGCAGCCACTCTGCGATTTGGTTATGGAAAATTTCATGAAAAAGATATGGTCCTGTAAGCCTGGTCGTGGTGGCCATTTGGCTGATGTTGTTTTTCATTATTAACGGCATACCTTCCTCTTTATTATGAAATAAACATCCGATCATTTATCTCAAAAAATGTCATTTTGCTTTGAATTACAAAATGACACCTCTTGTTGGAAAACCCTTCTAAAGGACGGGGGCTAACTTTTATTTTGCGCCCCACACAGGGTAATTTAATTATTACTACTACAGGATTGTTTGTAGAAAATGTCCAAAAATTAATAAAACAAAAATCTTCAAAAACTGTGTGCATCGTAGAAATTCTGTCCGTAAATGTATGACGAATAGTTTTGTAGAACGTTTCGATCACTGTATCTCTAATTCTAAGGAGTAATTTTCGTAATTATTTCAAGAGGAACTAAAAAAGTTCCCCGAAAATTTCACTAGAGGTCGTCGAAGACGCTGTATGAAAATCCCACATTTTAGAGATCAATTTAGTTCCTTTTTGAAAAATTATATGAGGATTTAGACAAGTCAAACATTGAAGCCATACAGTTTCGTTTAAATTGTATTTAGATTTAGGAATATCAGTTTTGTAATTTCTTAATCTTATAATAAATTGTATCAATGAACATTTTGCGCCCCTCATGTGCCTTGCGCGCCGGTGCTTCAGCCCATATGGTAGATCAGGTACTGACCTTATGCGCAAAAGCATTGTTCGTTTTGGATTCCCTACATTTTCTCTATTCAATGCTCTTTGTAGGGTTAAGTGATCGCAGTTTGTGTCTCTTCCAAACCATCTTATCAAGAGATTTGCTAGAATTGCTGTTCGTCTGTTTGATTTAAGCGGTTACAGTTTCGTTTTCAACCGAGTTCAAGATAGGTGAGACTATTATGACTTAATTGTATGACCAACTAACAACAAAACCAGTCAATGACTTTAGTTTTCAGATAGTTTCGTTTACTATAGTCACGAGAGTGAAATGAACTCTTTTTGGGTCAAAGACAGAAGAGTTCGAAGACTTTTGTGAAAGCGTTTATTTTTGATGTTTTTATCTTTTAGGGTAATTGCTTCCTGAAGTTTTATTTGGTAATAAGAAAGTGGCTGTTTTCTTTGTTTATTAGGGGTTTCCGCAATTTTCTATGTTAATATTTTTTGTTAAAGTTCATTGTGCGCAATGTTTGTCGCTTTTAAGCTACCTTTTTAATAGCTTTGCTAGAAGTTCTGTTTGCCTGGTCTATTCAAGGCGATCGGGTTTTATTTTCAACCGGGTTTAAGATAGTTTAGACCATTATGACTTAATTTTATAAACAACAAGTAGCAAAGATACTTAGGGTTATTGACTTTTAAAAGACCGGCTGCGATTGCAATGTCGGATCATCATATACCGCTGCCCCTATATCTCATTTTTAAAAATTTTTCGATATGCGTGGTGGTGGTAGCGTCATAGTGACAAAAAACAAAGCTTTTTAGGGTTATTGATTATTAAAAAGTACCCACAAAGTAGGATTGTTGAAGTCACACTAGCAGATCATCATTTTCAACGCCCTCTAGATCTCATTTTTAGCAATCTGCCAATGTTAATGTAATGGTAGCGCCATTACTGGTGGTAGCGTCATACTGACTAACAACAAAGCTACTTAGGGTTATAGACTTTGTAAAATGTCCCCATAAAGTAGGTTTGTTGAAGTCACACTAGCGGACCACCATATGCAACGCCCTCTAGATCTAATTTTTAGCAATGTGTCAATATTAATGTAATGGTAGCGCCATATTGACGAATAACAAAGCTACCTAGGGTTGTTGTCTTTTAAAGAAGCCAAAACGAATTGTTTTTTGGAGTGGAGCGGATATTCGTATGTAGCGCTCCCTAGATCTCGCGGCAAGCGCTGCAATAACATTCTTTTTTTGTATAATGGCTTCATTCTTTATTTAGAATACATTAAAAAATACTGTTCTTATTGAGTTCTCGTTTATAGGTCAATCTACTCGTTTGTAAACAAAAACACGATTTATTGTTCAGAAATTCTACGAAAAATCTTAATGTGATTCGAAAGAGTCGACCCTATTGTTGTTGATTTTGATGTTCGTCACAATCTCTTTGTATATTTTAGAGCTGAAATGTTGTTTCGGGTTTGAGCTATCTTCTTGGGACGTTTCCTATAAATACTGTCCGCCTGGTACATTAAAGCCGTTCAGATTTCAGTTTCAACTCTATTGCATATTGCTCTAAACATTATGACTAACTACATTTTATAGCTAACCATTAACTATGTAGTAAGCTAGTGCGGGTGACTGACTTTTAAAGACTTTTGGTCTTGGAAAGACGACGTTTTCTTTTCTGAAGACTTGAAAAAGTTGAATGATCTTTTTTGAGGTGAAAAGCAAAAGAGTTCAATGGCTTTGTATATAAAAAACGCTTAATTTCCTTTTTTGTTTTTTTGTCTGTCACTCTTTAAAGCTTTAATTGGTCACGAGAAAGTTTGGCAACGTAATGTTTTTTTAATTTCCAAAAAAAAATATTTTGTTTACCCACGAAATATACTGGTGTTTTATGGACACGGAATTGTACATCTTTGTTTACATTTTCTCTTTTGAACAACTCTTCGCAGAGTACATTGATCGCAGTGCGTATAGCTTTTGAGTCGCCTCGTTAAGGGCTTTGCTGAAGCTGCTGTTCGCCTGATACATTAAACCCGGCCAGATTTCATTTTCAACCGTGTTCAAGGTTGCCCAGACCATTATGACTGAATTTTATGGTCCATGAATAACAAAGCGAACTACTTTGATGCGGTTTATATTTGTATTGTTTTTTTTTGTTTTTCTGAAAACCGAAAACAAGTTGAATGATCTCTTTTTGGGTGAAAGGCAGAAGAGTTCAACGACTTTGTGAAAGCAGTTCTTTCTCTTTACGTGGCCGGTTAACGTAATATCGTCTTGGATCTTTGTTTGATAGTAAGAAAGAGGTTACTTTGTGATGTTACTGTCTTTTCAGTTTCAGTTGTGGTTTGATCGTGCTAGGCAGAGGTATGATCATTTCTTCTGTAGATGGAAAATATTTTGAAAAAAATAATATCAAAAAAGGAAATATTTGCTTAACCTTATAGTAGAATGTGAAGTAATACCAATTTTATTTATGGCGTTGCTTGATTTTATTCTGTCTGCAAATCTTTGTGATTCTAACTAGGATACTCTCCCGGTTTCAATACCATTTTGTTTCTATATTATTATAGAAACAAGAACTTTATACATTGCGCTGTATAAATATGTATTAAAAATTGGCAGCACACATACTGGATCATGATTTCTGAGCGGTGACACTCGTTATCAACAGTTCTGCTGCAGTTGTATGGGAGATACGGAGCTCTTTAAGGTTGATTTCTACACACAAGCGAATGAGAAAACTTTGTGAAACCTAGAATTTTTACATTCCTGCCTTTCATTACTTACGAATTTTTTCTTCATCTGAAAGGAGTTCCAAGATTAGAACTCCAATTAATTTATCAGATTTACCAGAAAAATATTTTCCTAACGATCACAAATAAATTAAAATGCACAGATTTTCATAATAAATTCATGCCATAAAGCACTAAACTAGTTCAACAAAACTATAATTGTCATCACTCTTTCTGTGATCATCAGTTTTTGATTAACAAATTTAATACAGGTTTCCAAAAAGTCAGACTTTATTTATATAAACACTGTTTTTGTTGTTATTCGCTTATGCTTTAATTCATTGTAGTTTCAATTCGTTTTCTTTTTGTAAACTTTTCGTTGAGTTCATTGACTTTATGCGTGTCACTTTTAATTGCGTTCATTTAGGGCCCAGCTGCAAATTATGTTAACCTGTTACACTAAAGTCAACCAGATTTCATTTTCAACCGCATTCAAGGTTGCTCAGACCATTTTCATTACAGACAGATGAGTTTTATTAACCAACACCAATAATAGCCGGAAAGGTGGTTGACTTTTTATTAAAGTTGTTTTCTATTTTGAAGATTCGATTGAGTTGAATGATCCATATTTGGGTGAAAAATAGAAGAGTTCAAAGACTTTGTGAAAACAATATTATTTTTTTTGTTGAAAGTGATTAAATTCTGGCGTCAATTTTCTTTACTACACATTTGTTGTTAAATAAAAGTTAGGAAATATTTATGTATTTATAAGTACATTAGGCTGTACCGAAAATTTTTTTGTTAAAAATTTCGAATACCTAGTGGTTGCAAAATATGAGTTTTGGAAAGCCGTATACGGGAATACAAACATATCGCTTATTTAGAAAAAGAGCGTCACAACTCAAAATATGACATTTCACTTAAGCTTGATTTAAATGATCTATACAAAAATAACTATTTGGCAGAATGGGAAATCAGCCACATCACTGATCAGCTTATAGATATTGAAATGTAGGAAAATTTTGTATGATAAACTCACAAAATTTTTTTTTCAATTGTTACGTTCTTTTTCTGAATAAGCGATATGATTTCGCCGGGGTACTTCAAGAACCCTGCAGACACTTTAAGGATCGTTTCATAGAGTATTTTTGCAAAAAAAAAAACCTTTTTGTTCACGAAAAGTATACGAAAGCAGAAATATTTTCAAAATGTCATACAATCATTTTTTACACGCTGAAAAAATTACATCTGTAGTACGAGTATATTATCCTAAACACATTCTGTTTGAAACATATAATGTTTATGATACTCTCTAAATATATAATACTAGCTGGACCCGGTCCACTTCGTTGCCCCAGATTACAGATTTCCGATCCCGTCCATTTTTGACCAATCACGTAGACTGCCATTAACTACATATATGTACACAAAATTACAGCACTCTCGCTGACAAATTGTTCAAGGTATTTAATTTTCAAAATGTGGCTTATATGGGCGGCGCCACACCTATTCATCCGATCCCGCTCATTCTTGAACCATATCTACACGTGCACTGCCACCAGATATATATACACAAAATTACATCTCTCTCGCTAACAAATTGTGAAAGATATATCAGTTTCAAAATTTGGCTTATACATATAGGCAGGGCCACGACCATTTGTCCAATCTGGATAATGTTTGGGCCAATCACGTATAATTCCACCATATACATATAAACAAAAAACCAGCACTCCACTACCAAAATTGAGCTTATATGGGCAGGCAATGCCCATTTGTCCGATACCGCCAATTTTTGGGCCAATCACGTAGATCGCCAACAGATACATGTATATACACAAAATGACAGATCTGCCGGTAACAAATTGTGCAAGATATCTCGATTTTAAAATTTGCCTTAAAGGGGCGGCGCCATGCCCATTGGCTCAACCCCGCCCATTTTTGGATCAATCACGTAGACCGTCTTCAGATATATATAGGGTGATCCATTTCGAGTTTCCCTACCTTTTTAAAGAAAAAAACACAGAAAATTCAAATTGAATGGGGAATGTTTACTATCATTTGAAAGAACATTCTTTGGCATTTATTTTTTGAAGATTATGTGTATCAAATGTTGGCCGCGGCTACGTCTCAGATGATCCATCCGTTGAGTCCAATTTTCGATGACTCGATTATGTTGACTATAAGTTGAGCGAAGTGCACGAAACACATTCCTCACAGAACGTGAATTTTCGTAATAAAGTTGAACCATTTGTAAACGTTGTTAACAAAAATAACATGGCACGACTCACACGTGATCTGTCAAAAAAAGGCTACTGAAAAAAGTATCTTTACTTGGATCACCCGTTATATACCAAATTCCCGCTATCTTGCTAACAAATTGTGCAGATATATCAAATTCAAAATTTGGCGTGTATGGGTCCAAGCCCATTGGCCCGATTCCTTCCGTTTTTGGACCCCTCACGTAGACTGACACCAGATAACAAATAACATGACACGATTCACACGTGATCTGTCAAATAAAGGCTATTTAAAAAAGTACCTCTACTTGGATCACCCGTTATATACAAAATTCCCGCTATCTCGCTAACAAATTGTGCAAGATATCTCGATTTCAAAATTTGTCTTATATGGGCGGGGCAACACCCATTGGTCCGATCCCACCTATTTTTGGGCCAATAACGTAGACTGCCTCCAGATATATACACAAAATTACAGCTCGCTCGCTAACAAATTGTGTAAGATATCTCGATTTCAAAATGTGGCTTAAAGTGGCGGGGGCGGGGCCACGCCCATTAGTCCGACCCCGCCCATTTTTGGACCAAACACGTAGACAGATATGCAGAAAGTCGGGCGGGGCCGACTATATAATACCCTACACCTCCCAAACAATGCGATAAGGGTGATTGCGATAATAATTTGAAATAATTGGTAAATGGGTAATAACATATATATGTGGATATACCTAATTCTGAACCGATAATCGCTAAATTAATCAATATTCGTTCCTAAATTGAGAAACAACTTTCTGGAGACTTTTGTAATGATCGGAAGTAAGGTACAACTTCTATAGCTCTTTGTAACCAAATCAAGAGGAACATATATATGGAGGTTATATATAATTCTGAATCGATTTTCCCTGAATACTCATTCATGTAAAATAGAAACCTCTTTCTGTCGAATTTCGTACTGATCGGGTATAAAATACAGTCTCTACAGCGCTTAGATGTCAAATCGGGGGTAACATATATATGGGGGCTATATCTAAATCTAAACCGATTTTCTCCGAATTTGGCAGTATTCCTTCGAGTAATAAGAAACGTCTTTCTGCCGAATTTTGCACTGATCGGATATAAAATACAATTTCTACAGCGCCTACAGGTCTAATCGGGGGTAACATATATATGGGGGCTATATCTAAATCCGAACTGATTTTCTCCGAATTTGGCAGTATTCCTTCGAGTAATAAGAAACCTCTTTATGCCGAATTTCGCACTGATCTGATATAAAATACAGTTTTTACAGCGCTTACATGTCAAATCGGGGGTAACGTATATATGGGGGCTATATCTAAATCTGAACCGATTTCTTCCAAATTTAATAGTGTTCATCCATATAATAAGAAACCTCTTTCTGCCGAATTTCATACTGATCGGATATAAAATAAAGTTTTTACAGCGCTTACATGTCAAATCGGGAGTAACATATATAGGGGAGCTATATCTAAATCTGAACCGATTTTAACCAAATTTAAATTTAAACCAATAGGGATCGTCCTTGGGCCAAAAAAAGATATGTGTAAAGTTTCGTCGAGATCGGACCATAATTGCGACCTGTACTTTGATTACAAGAATACATGCACAGACAGACGGACATACGGACAGACAGACAGACGGACATAGCTAAATCAACTCAGAAAGTGATTCTAAGTCGATCGGTATAATAAACAATGGGTCTATTTCTTCTCCTTTTGGGTGATACAAACAAATGCACAAAGTTATAATACCCTGTACCACAGTGTGGTGTAAGGTATAATTAAACCAGTAAGGAAAGGCAGAAAGTCGGGCGGGGCCGACTATATAATAACCTACACCTCCCTAACAATGCGATAAGGGTCATTGCCATAATAATTTGGAATAATTGGTAAATGGGTAGAAACATATTATCTAATTCTGAAACGATAATCGCTAAATTAAGCAATATTCGTTCCTAAATTGAGAAACATCTTTCTGGAAAATTTTAATGATCGGAAGTAAAATACAACTTCTATAGCGAGCTTTAATATAAATCAGAACCGATCTTCCCTGTATACTCATTCATGTAAAAAGACCTCCTTCTGTTGAATATCGTACTGATCGGATATAAAATACAGTCTCTACAGCGCTTACATGTCAAATCGGGGGTAACATATATATGGGAACTATATCTAAATCTGAACCGATTTCCTCCGAATTTGGCAGTATTCCTTCGTGTAATAAGAAACCGCTTTCTGCCGAATTTCGCACTGATCGGATATAAAATACAGTTTTTACAGCGCTTACAGGTCAAATCGGGGGTAACATACATATAAATGGGTGTTATATCTAAATCTAAACCGAGTTTCTCCGAATTTGGCAGTATTCGTTCATGTAGAAAGAAACCTCTTTTTGTCGACTTTCGCACTGATCGGATATAAAATAACATTTCTACAGCGCTCACATGTCAAATCGGGGGTGAGTATATATGGGGGCTATATCTAAATCTGAACCGATTTCTTCCAAATTTTAAAGTGTTCATTCATATAATAGGAAACCTCTTTCTGACGAATTTCATACTGATCGGATATAAAATACTGTTTTTACAGCGCTTACATGTGAAATCGGGGGTAACATATATATGGGGGCTATATCTAAATCCGAACCGATTTTCTCCGAATTTGGCAGTATTCCTTCGTGTAATAAGAAACCTCTTTCTGCCGAATTTCGCATTGATCGGATATAAAATACAGTTTTTACAGCGCTTACATGTAAAATCGGGGGTAACATATATACATATGGGGGCTATATCTAAATCTGAACCGATTTTCTCCGAATTTAGCAGTATTCCTTCATGTAATAAGAAACCTCTCTTTGCCGAATTTCGCACTGATCGGATCTAAAATAACATTTTTACAGCGCTTACATGTCAAATCGGGGGTAACGTATATACGGGGGCTATATCTAAATCCGAACCGATTTCTTCCAAATTTAACAGTGTTCATTTATATAATAAGAGACCTCTTTCCGCTGAATTTCATACTGATCGGATATAAAATACAGATTTTACAGCGCTTACATGTCAAATCGGGGGTAACGTATATATGGGAGCTATATCTAAATCTGAACCGATTTCTTCCAAATTTAACAGTGTTCATTCATATAATAAGAAACCTCTTTCTGCCGAATTTCAGACTGATCGGATATAAAATACAGTTTTTACAGCGCTCACATATCAAATCGGGGGTAACATATATATGGGGGCTATATCTAAATCCGAACCGATTTTCTCCGAATTTGGCAGTATTCCTTCGTGTAATAAGAAACCTCTTTCTGGCGAATTTCGCACTGATCGGATATAAAATACAGTTTTTACAGCGCTTACATGTCAAATCGGGTGTAACATATATATTGGGACTATGTTTAAATCTGAACCGAGTTTCAACGAATTTGGCAGTGTCCATACATGTAATAAGAAAACTCTCTCTGTTAAATTTCGTACTGATCGGATATAAAACAAGATTTCTACAGCGCTTAAATGTACATATATATGGGGTCCATATCTAAATCTGAACCGATTTTCCCCGAATTGCGCAGTGTTTTTTCATGTAATAAGAGAACTTTCTCTGCCGAATTTCGTACAGGTCGGATGTAAAATACGGTTTCTAAAGCGCTTTCATGTCAAATCGGGTGAAACATATATATGGGGACTATATCTAAATCTGAACCGATTTTCCTCGAATTTGGCAGTGTTTATTCATGTAATAAGAGAACTCTCTGCCAAATTTCGTACTGATATGATTTAAAATACAGTTCCTACAGCGCTTACTTGTCAAATCGGGTGAAACATATATATGGGGGCTATATCTAAATCTAAACGGATTTTCTCCGAATTTGGTAGTGTTCATTCACGTAATAATAAAACTCTCTCTGCCGAATTTCAAAAAATCGGATGTAAAATGTGGTTTCTACAGCGCTTACATGTCAAATCGGGTGAAACATATATATGGGGACTATATCCAAATCTGAACCGATTTTAACCAATTTCAATAAGGATCGTCCTTGGGCCAAAAAAGAGCACTATGCTAAATTTCATCGCAATCGGACAATAAATACGACCTGCACTTTGATTACAAGAATACATGGACAGACAGACGGACAGACTCAGAAAGTGATTCTGAGTCGATCGGTATAATAAACAATGGGTATATCTCTTCTCTTTTTAGGTAATACCCTGTACCACAGTGTGGTGTAGGGTATAACAAGTAAGAAGTTCAATCGGGTAAACCGACTTATGAATCCCCCTTGATTGCCATAAAATATTCGTAATTTTTGTTTTATTTAATTAAATTATTATCAATTTAAATTGCATTTAATAACTCTAAAGTATGTACTGCCGTAAAGATAAAAGCTGTTACATTTGTGTGGGAGGTACCAAAAGGGGCGTATCAACATCGCACATTTTTCTGTGGACTCTAGGTAATATAAACGCATTACACTGTACAAAATTTCAAGTATTTATATGCACTGGCAGGGTTACCGTTGAGAATTTTGAAAAGGTCGCCCAAAAAGTCGTTTTTTAAAAATAAAGTCGCACAAAAGAGTCGTTATTAAATAAAAAAGGGCCACACTTGTTATGTTCATAAAAAGCGTGTGTTCTTTCCATAAAACACTTACGAAAATAATGAGAAATTATTTGTATGTAATAAGAAGTTAAAATTGTGAATTTTTGTGAATTTTTTTAATTTATAAAAAATTTTAAAAACTTTAATTTAAAAAATGCTCCACATTCGATGCAGAATATGCTACAGACTCTCACAAATCCAAAAACAGTAATTGAAGTTTTAGAGACTTAATATTAGTAGAAGTTATAGGGAAATACTAAGGCAGATCTGGTACATTTTCTAATTTTTTTGGAAGCGGTAGCATTTTTTAAATTAGATTTAAAAAATCCAGAAAATGTATGAATTAAAAAATCCAATTAAAAATGTCTTTCCAACGACTTAAACGTTATAAAGCTCGGTTCAGCCTTCAAGACCAATTTAAAATTTCGTAAAAACAAAAATATATATTTTTTTTAAATTTCAAGCCCCATAAAAGTTTTTCCAAAAAATAAATGACAGCTAAATCTTATTTTACCATTTAGAAAATTTTATAAACTTTTTAGTCAAAAATAAAATTCATAGGTTAATATTAAAAATTCTGACCCATGAATGAAAGAGTTTAAAGTATTATTTTTGATAGACAATTATTTGTTCATTGCTTTTAAAATAACACAACACTTTGTTCTGAGACTTTACTTAAAATTGGCAGATTTCTATCCGTTTTATTGGATTAAAACGTCAGATAATTGCATTGAGAAGGCTCTATGTATGATGTAAAGTGATTCCTTCGAAACAGAAGAATGTTACATTAAACATTAAATTATTAAGCAGCAATGGTCATCAACATGCTGAGCTTGTCCGGTAAACTATTTTTTTAAATCATAAACTCAAACACTCAGCACAATGCACTTATAATATATACAAAAATGGTTTTTTGTGCCTACGATTGATACAACAAATTTTTGTTCACAAAAAAGGGGAAAAGGTCGCAAAAAAGGCCAAAAAGTCGCAAAAAAGTGTCAAAATGATAAAGTCGCACAAGAAGTCGCAAGCCGTCAAAAAAGTAGCAAATTGCAACTTTAGTCGCACAACGGTAACACTGTGCACTGGTATTAAAGATATAATCTGTTAAGTTTTGGTGTAAAATAGTCCATTTGTGTGGGAGATACCAAGAGGGGCGTGCCAATAACGGCCACTTTTCTCTAGACTCTATTAAAGCATTACACTGTCCGAAATGTCAAGTATTTGTATGCACTGGTATTAAAGTTAAAAGCTGTTAACTTTTGGTACAAAAAGGTCAATCTGTGTGGGCGGTAACAAAAAGGACGAGCCAATAACGACCACTTTTCTCTGGACTCTAGTTACTATAAAATCATTACACTGTACAAAATTTCAAGTATTTGTATGAAGTGATATTAAAGCCATAAGCAGTTAACTTTTGATGCAAAATGGGCCATGAATAAATATACTTTATGG
Source organism: Eudasyphora cyanicolor (assembly GCA_963930755.1). Classification (NCBI taxonomy): domain Eukaryota; kingdom Metazoa; phylum Arthropoda; class Insecta; order Diptera; family Muscidae; genus Eudasyphora; species Eudasyphora cyanicolor. Next base: position 35,502,802 of record OZ005737.1, on the reverse strand, counting down.
GGTCTCAGGTCAATATTTCAAGATGTTGCAAATGGAATGGTAAAATTGGTATACCCCCATCCTATGGTGGAGGATATTAAATCGGACCGATATTGTCCATTTTCAATGTAAGAAGTATCTATACCAAATTTCAGTCATCTAGCTCAATTATTGTTGACAGTATCGTGATTACAACAGACGGGCGGACAGACGGACATTGCTAAATTGTCTTATAATTGTACGACGATTAATAGTATATATACTTTAAGGGGTCTCAGATCAATATTTAGAAGTGTTTATATCCTATAGTGGAGGGTATAAATATACTAAATAATTTTTGAGGACACCCTAATATGTTTCTTTTCTATTCAATACTTCACGATATTTTAGAACATGTACAAGTCTTCATTATTACAGCTCGCTACATATAACGCTTGGTTTCTAAAAGAGTCACCCGACACAGTGTGCTATTGGGAAGCAATAGGTGGGTCGGGGGTAAGAAACAGTAAAAGGACGTTGAACAATACAACGCAAATGTAGTGCATTTCACAAAATATTTAGCATGAAGTATCCATGGGAGCGTTGGAACAGACATACTTGCATTTCCTCTCAGACATCATAAATTTTCCCACGAATACGAGTACATATATATATACTTAAGTCCAGTCAAGTCTTGAGGCTACCCCTAGGCTTTTAATATGAAACACCAAACTTAATTCACATAACTTTATTATATGTATGCCCATAGGCGGCAGACATTAAGATATTTAAGAGCTTAACTGCAAAACTGGCCGTACAAACACTTTGCACGCGGTACGCATGCGCATGAAGAAGATGAGAAGACGTCGACGACAACTACGTCAACGATGAATACGGCGAATATTACTAAAACCACTGGTTGACCTTTAAGGAAACAAGTCATAAAAACCAGAGCAAAGGTAATAATGGCTAACATATATATAGTGAGAGATGTAGTTGGAGGAGAGGAGGTTGACAGAGTGTATCTGTGTGTGTTACGGTAATTCGTGCGACTTAGCCTCAACGAGTGAGTGTGTGTGCAGTGGGTCAATATTTTAAATGAATGCGTTTGCTGAGCGTTGGGTATTACTTTTTGGCCCCCAGCAAGCAAATTGTCATCTTATGAAGTATTTGGCTTTAATGGTGTATGTCCGTCCGTCCGCCTGTCTGTCTGGCTTAACTTCAATGTGTTAATAACCACAACAAATAAAGCCAACGAAGTCAAAACAAACCAACAGCTAAGGAAACTGCTGAACAAATTAAACATAAGCAAATGTTTAACCTTGTTGCATTTAATTGTTACGCTTTTTTAAAAGGCGATACAAGGCAACAACAACAACAACTACACCAAGGCGTTAACAGTCATACACTGATTTCACAGAGGCAACCAAAAGCCACAGCGAATGGAGGGAAGGACAGACAGACTGAGGGACGGACAGACAGACGGACAGAGGGACAGACGGACATTTATACATTCGATTATATGGCTCTGCTTTATGGTTAAGTATATCTGTTTATAAACGTTAAGGTTTTTCTCAAGGTTTTCCCTCTGCTTTTTTTTGAAAGATTGAAAATTTATTTTTTCGAGGTTTGCAGCGATTTTATTTCTGCCTTCTTTAGGAGGGCATCTTTGATATTATGAACGCCTGGCTGAAATAGAACGGCCATAGTTGCAAAATTTACCTAAGAAGCCAACAGCAAAGCCATACAAGTTGGCTAGAGGCAAATAGAACATAGAAACCACAACATACCTTATTCTCTCCAACTTATATTGACGGATTTCAATTGACAAAGTCAAACCATCTTATCACTATAAAATTCCCCCCCCCAATATTTCCACATAATATAGTTCTGTCAGCTAAATTCTTTAGAATTCTTATCTAGTATAAAATTCTGCTGTTGTTCATTACTATTATTTTCTAAATTACGAGTACCACAACAACAAAATCTCTTGTCTAGCCCTGTCTGCACTAGTCTCAAGTGTCTTGGTCATATTTATTTCTTTCGCTGTTACCATATTTGGTAACTTGCTTAGATTTTGTTGACTATTTGCTATAAGGCTTGCAGCAACTCAAAAGAGGTGGATATTACCTTTTTATAAAATAAGTAAAATATATAAATTTTTTTGTTATTATAATATAAATGGCTTATGTGTACTTGTTGGCCATGGCATTGTTGCTTGAGTTAACACATAATTGTTGTGAACATACGAGTACACATACATAAATACATATCAATGTGAAGTTCATACCGAATTTTGTATTAAATAAAACAATAACAACAATTACACAAAATAAATTATATTCACAATTGTATTCATATCTTTTGTTGCCATTGAGGAAGTTGAAAATAGCCAGCTAGACAGACAAGACAGCCAGACATACAGACGGACGGACGGACGTTCGGAATAAGACAGTCATGTTGAGTTTGTCTGTTATATTTTAAACTCACGATAATAATGTCAGTTATTTTAAATGGTTATACCAAAATAATAATTATTTGGAAAAAATCAATCAGCCAGACAAGACGGACAGATGGACGGACGGAACCAATGATAAGGTGGTTTTGAAAAAACAGATCTTACAAATATTTTCTACTAATAAACCAAAAAAATAATTTATTGTGTTTAAATTGATGTAATTTTACAAGAATTTCTATGGTACAATGAAATGTTACATTGCTATAACGAATAGTTACATTGTTGACATGAAACTTTTGCTTTAAAAAACTCTCAAACAAGTAAAAAAGTTCAGTCGGGTAAAGCGACTTAAGAATTCCCTCACCTTCAGTCCCAAAAAATATTCGTACATTTATTTATTATTTTGTTTTTATTTTTAGGTACTATAAAAGCATTACACTGTACAAAAGGAATGGACCAATATGGCACATCTTCGAACTTTGCCGGAGATAGAGAAAAATATTACGACATATCAAATTTGAAGTCAATCCGCCAATCCATTCGAGAGTTATCGTCCGCACCACCAGCAGATAGACACACAAACGGACAGGCAAACGGACGGACGGACATTGCTAAAATTACTTAAAATGACCTAAATCGAATTTCCGCCAAACATACTTGGGGTCTTAGGTCACTCCTTCGATGTGTTACACTTCCGCCTGTTGTAATCACGCTACAGTCTACAATACTTGAGCTAGATGAGTGAAATTTGGTATAGATACTTCTTATTGCTGCAGGTAACTTGGGATTGAAAATGGACAATATTGGTAAATTTTTATACCCTCCATCATAGGATAAGGGGAATATTCATTTTGTCACTCCGATTGTAACACCTCTATATATTGAGCTGAGACCCCATAAAGTATATGTATTCTTAATCGTTGTAAAATTCTAAGACGATTAAGCCATGTCCGTCTGTCCGTCCGTCTGTTGTAATCACGCTACAGTCCGCAATAATAGAGCTAGGTTGATCAAATTTGGTAGAAATACGAGTATTTCTTATATTTGCAAGTTATTTGGGATTGCAAATGGGCCATATCGGTCAATGCTTTGATATAGCTCCCCAAAGATACGGTATGGTGGTATCTAACCACATGTTTTAAGAAATGTAGCAGAAACTTTGCAGTTTGTATTCTATTTGGACAAGAATTCATCACTAATTTGTTGGCCAAAATTTTAAATTTCCTTAGCAAAACTTAAAATGCAAATAATAAATTTAGCACAGTGCTCTTTTTTGGCCCAAGGACTATCCCTATTGAAATCAGTTAAAATCGGTTCAGATTCAGATAAAGCCCCTATATATATGTTACACCCAATTTGACACGTAAGCGCTGTAGAAACTGTATTTTGTATCAGATCAGTACGAAATTCGGCAGAGAGAGTTTTCTTATTACATGTATGAACACTGCCAAATTCTTATCGCAATGCCCATTTTCGCATTATTAGGGAGGTGGTGGGTAATACCCACCGCCTCCCTAACGCAACTTTTCGTGAAAAACATTGCTTATATATGGGATCCAAATGTACAACAGGTTTCGTCCTTAATGCAAATTTCGTTAGGATCGGAGTTAAATTTCGACATTTACTTGTGTACAACCTTAAGATGGACGGACGGAAAGACAGACATGCCTTGATCGAATCTTCTTGTGATTCTGAGTCGATCAGTTTTTAGCGTTATTAATACAAAAACCTTTCATTAAGAAATACAACGAAAATAAATTAAGTTCAACTAACATTTTATTGTGAGTGTATGCCAGAATAGTTATGCCCTATGCGATAGTTTACATTGATTTTTTTTTGTGTCTGGTTATCTATGCGTATTCTTTTATTGCAAAAATTGAAGATGTCCTCCATCGTTAAAAAGCAACAGGTTAACAGAAATTTTAGATCGCTTATTTACGAAACTACTTTGCAAAAATTAGGTTAACCTCGAGAACACAACAAGAACTATTAATCGAATATTCAAGAAGTTACCACACATTGAAGCACAAAACCCAGGAAATTGTAAAATTAAAAACTTTACATTGTTCTATTTTGAACAGGGCTACAGCGGACAGAAGAAGGAAGCTACTATTCTCTAGTAAACAGCGAAAAATAGGCTCATATGTGAAAACGAAAAATATGCCAAAAACGAACAAAAAATCAAAATCTCAAACCAGAATCATTATGGACATGGCTGCGGAGTGTGGCTACAAAAAGAACCTTGGTAAAGTTCAAAGACACTTACCTGGCTGAAAGTGAGCAAAAGGCAGAGAACTTTAACTGGACAAAAAAGAAGAAACTATTCGAAGAAATACGCTGAGCTGTGCTGAGCAATAACGGTTGGTGATTACGCGTATAGCATAAATGCTCCCTACGTCTTGTTGTGCCCTACACTCCAGAGTTGTGTAGTTTGGTTCGCCATACCGTTATAAAATGCGTTATGGATAATTATTTGTTTTATTCCATACATTCATTCATTTTTGTTTTTCAAACCAAAAAGACAGATCGGAACTATGATATCCAATACAAAAACAATATAATTTAAGAAGACATTCCTTCCTGTAACGAGTAATTGTCAGTTACGAACGAATAGGAATTTGATTCCAACGAGTGAGGTTTTTCTTGGATTTTCAGACCGTTTTTCCCAAATTTTTTGAAATTGTCACAATTAAAAAATTAATATTAATCGATAAGTGCAAAAAAAGTGCAATCAATGTTCGCGGAATACTGTTTTTTCGCGTGTTACAATTCATTCCTATTCGTTCGTAACTGATAGATTTTGACGTTTCGGCCTGAAAGAATGTCTTCTTATATTCTATTTGTCTTTGATCCAATATATGAGCAATAAAATGAGGTAATTATGGTATGTATTATATTACTTATTTATGCAACACACATAGATCCAGTCATAGATCTAACAGACTATATAAATTCAAGTATACCTTGATATTTGTAAGCATATGTGATAGTCTAACGTGGTATTGACTCCTTATATGTATAGCCAAATTTCTTTGTACTAAATTTAATTGTCATGTCAAATTTAATTGTTATGTCAATCTCCGAATATCTGATATATGTCTGTCCATATTTTCAACAAAGGTTCAATATATCCTTGAAGTCACAGTATACTTCGAAAAGTCATCCTGATTATAGCTATCTATAATAGAAGGCATCGATATTAATAATTGCAGGTACCCTACACTACACTGTGGTACAGCGTATTATAACTTTGTGTATTTGCTTGTAACACCCAAAAGGAGATAAGATAGACCCACTGTTTACTATACCGATCGTCTTAGAACAAACTTCTTAGCCAATTTTTGCCATATCCGTCTTTCTAACCACGTGTTCTTGCAATCAAAGAAAATATCATAACACTATGCAACATATTTTGTTTGTGTGTCCGAGACCTACAAATATTTTTTATGTAGATTGAGGCATACTATTTTATGAAACCAAAACAAAATATTTTTATAATAAAGGGTACCAAGAGCTACCATTACATCAATTAAAAACAACGGTATGGTGTGGATTATGGACTGGTAAAATCATATTTCTTCAAAAATGAGGAAAATTTAGAATGTTACCGTCAATGGGAACCGTTATCGCACCATGTTAACGGACTAAGTGCTTCCTGAAATTTTCTTCTTGTGAACTCTGATTTCAACAAAACGGCGCTACGAGTCATACAGCGCGTGACACAATGACCTTGTTGAGAAATCATTTTGGTTAGCATTTAATTGGCCACCAAGATCGTGCAATATCACACCTTTGGACTATTTTTACTGGGGATATGTAAAGTCTGTGGAATAAGTCAGCTACGATTGACGCTTTGGAATCCATCATTACTTGTGTTTTTTTGCGAGATACCAGTCGCTATGCTCAAACGAGTCGCCCAAAAATGCACCTCAGAATGGACCACCTCAGACGAAGTCATGGCCAACATTTGCATGATATCACAAACACAAACAGTAAATGCCATATATTCTACTTTTAACCGATAATAAAAATTGTAATTTCACTTTGTGTTTTATTTTACATTATAAATTAAACCTCGATAAAGCCGGATTAAATTAAAGGAAATTATGGGGGCTAGAAAAGCTGAATATGAATATACATCACTAGCACGTAGAAACAGAAGTTTAGCAAATGACGATAATACAATTAGAAAAAATATGACTTTAAAAAAAAAATCATTGTTTGCTGGTATGAAAAAATCCATTTATTGAAAGCTAGCGAAGAAAACAATGTCTAGTTGCAAAAAGTCTATGAATAAATCTATAAATTATGACCAATATCGCAAAATAGGAAAATTCCAAAAAATAATTTTTCAAAATTTGTATTTTGGCAATTTTGTCTGGGAGGTCCGAAAAGGGGCCCATTTAACGCCCATTTTTTAAGGCCCATTTTTCAATACACTCTGGGTACATTACACTGTACAAAATTGTAAGAGTTTGTATATGCAGATATCAAAGTTATATGACGTTTACTTTCTGTGCAAAATAGTCTATTTGTACAGCAGGTACCAAGGGGGGCGTGGAAAAATCGCCCATTTTTCTCAAGATTTCGCTATCATCTTGAGAAAAATGCTATGTGTGGAAATGAGAACGATCCTGAATAGTAGTATAGAATATATGAGATAATCACAATATCACTTAATTTTTTGACCCTTTGTGGGGGAGGTACTCGAAGGAAGAGATAGAAAAAATATTATCAATTTCTGAGTTGATTTAGCTATGTCCGTCTGTCTGTCCGTCTGTCTGTCTGTGCATGCATTCTTGTAATCAAAGTACAGGTCGCAATTACGGTCCGATCTCGACGAAACTTTACACATATCTTTTTTTTTGGTCCAAGGACGATCCCTATGGAATTTGGTTAAAATCAGTTCAGATTTAGATATAGCCCCCATATATATGTTACCCCCTATTTGACATGTAAGCGCAGTAGTGATTGTATTTTACATCCGATCCGTACGAAACTCGACTAAAAGAGGTATTTTTACATGAATGAGTATTCAGGGAAAATCGGTTCAGATTTATATATAACCTCAATATATATTTTCCTCCTGATTTGGTATCAAAGCGCTATGGAAGTTGTACGTTACTTCCGATCATTAATATTTTCCAGAAAGATGTTTCTCAATTTAGGAACGAATATTGCTTAATTTAGCAATTATTTGTTCAGAATTATATAATATGTTCCTACCCATTTACCAATTATTCCAAATTATTATCGCAATGACCCTGATCGCATTGTTAGGGAGGTGTAGGGTATCATATAGTCGGCCCCGCCCGACTTTCAGCCTTTCCTTACTGGTTTTTTATTTATTTATATGAATTACAGTACAAAGTAAATTTATATTTTAATTTTAAGGACCACGGAAAACCCTGTTCCAATGACCATGTTGTGGGAATCGAACCCACGACCCCCAAACTCATGTGCGAGCACACTACCTACTCACCGACTGCATTTTAATTGATAATTATTTAATTAAAACAAAAAAATAAATAAATTTACGAATATTTTTTGGAATCAAGGTGAAGGGATTCATAAGCCGGTTTACCCAATTGAACTTTTTCACTTGTTTATATTGTATTTAAAAAAAAAACAAAATTGATATTTATGTCTTAAATAAAAAGTTATAATGAACTTAAAACTTGTTTTCATTGCAGATGTTTGTAACACCTAGAAATACTACAGCTAGACCCACCTTAAAGTATACCGATCGACTCTGAACCACTAGCTGAGTCGACTTAAGCATTTCTGTCCATCCGTCCGTCAGTCCGTCTAAAGTTGTTCGTTGAATACATATCGCAATTTCACTCCGATAGTGCTAAAATTTTTCAGTTAGGGGCCTTTCGTATCTGGAAACAAGCATATTTAATTTTAACAAAATCGGTTTTGATTTATATTAACTCCCATATATATGTTTCGTCCGATTTGAACCTCTAGCCCTATAGAAGCTGTAATTTACAACCAATTGTTTCGAAATTTAGCATGGTAGAGTATCTTGATACAGGGGCCAACAATACTCAATTTGATGAAAATCGGTTCATATTTTGATATATCTCCCATATATATTTTTCGTCCGATTTGTTCCTTTAGCCCTATTAAAGTTGTAGTTTATATTCAATCACTTTGAAATTTAGCGTGGTCGAGTTTCTTGATCCATGGACCAACATAGCCAAAGTTGAAGGAAATCCGTTCAGATTTAGCTATAGCCCCTATATTTCTTTTCGTCCGAGGTGGCCGTTTGGCCCTACAGAAGCTGTATTTTACATCCAATTGTTTTCAAATTTAGCATGGCAGATTTTATTGATCTATGGACCAACATGTCACATTTGAAGAAAATTGGTTCAGATTTAGCTATAGCTACCATATATATGTTTCGTCCGATTTGGCTAAATTGTACATATAAACATTTTTTAGTTAAAGTATACATTGGATATTGCATTGTTATCAAATCTTAGTAGAGTGGTGTAGCGTATCATATAGTCGGCAGCGCCCGACTTTAGCCTTTCCTCACTAGTTTTAGGCCCAGAATAGGGTACAGAATTGATGCTTATAGTGTTTCATTGTTCTGTATTGCTTAATAATACTTTAATAGTTTGTGATTAACTGAAGCTATTCTCTTTTTACTAGGCGATCAGTTTTCTAATCCAGAAAAACTAGCCAGACCAATTGTGTTAAAAATCAATACCAACGTTGTATTTAAATTCAAGGACAAATGAACTCAGACGTGAACGAATATCTACATATGCTTTGACCCATTTTCTTGTCGGAAGGTAGAAAATTCTTTTTGATATTCTGTGAATAGATTCACAATTTCGATGCCTAGAATGAAGTGCAGAATATCTTTAGTTATAGGGCTGTGTAGGATACCATATAGTCTGCTATATCAAACTTTAGCTGTTCTTTACTTGTCATTTATATAGTAAAATTAATGTATCTATGCCTTTACTTTTCAATAAGAAGATGTTCTCTTTCGACTAGGCAATCAGTATGTGAATTGAAAATAGCTGGTCACCCCAATCGTTTTAAACCTAACATAAACTTTGTGTTGGAAGTCAAGGGCAAACGAAGTCAAATGTCTATGAAGATACTCAAATATGTACGAAGGTACTCATATACCTATACTTATAGTATGGGTTGATTAATGTTATTGTCTAGAGACAGAAAATTCTTCTTTAGAATTTTAAAGGCTTGACTGTAGATTCATATTTTCTAGGCCTAGAATGAAGTATTGAATGGATACCCGTATTCTTATAGTGTTCCATTTTTTCTTAATTGCTTAGAAGTAGTTTAATAGTTTGTGATCAACTAAAGATGTTCTCTTTGACTAGGCGATCAGTATTTGTTTTAAAAAGGTTGGTCACATTGATTTTATAAGACTATGTATTGATGTTCAAGGAAAAACGAACTGAAATGTGAATGAAGATACTCAGACGACTGTGGATATGAGTTGATCGTCTTACTGCTCTAAAGTAGACAATTATTTTATAGGATTCTGGCTAGACCTATAGAAGCTTAATATAATCTTCTTATCTAGCTTATAAAATCTTAATATCTAGGCCTAGAATGTGGTATTGACTTAATGTGCTTTTAGTTCTCCATTCATTTCTTTTTTAGTCAGTAGTCATCTTTAATAACTTGACATTTCCTAAAGATGTTCTCTTTTGACTAGGCGATCAGTATACGCTTTAAACGAAGTTGGTTACACTGAACATGTTAATGTTTTGAAAACATTTTTGTTGAAGTTCAAGGACAAATGAGTAAGACGTTCAACATACCGCATTTATGTTGTGGACATAGCCTGAGTTTGTAGTTTTTAAAATAGCTTATCATAATATCTAGGCCTAGAATGAAGTACTCATACACATTTAGTACAGTGTCCAGTTTTTATTCAGCAACAGTTTATTAGTTTGTGTTTAACTGAAGATGTTCTCTTTTGATTAGGCGATCAGTATTCGATTCAAAAAAGTTGGCTACATTGAGCATATAAAGCTTAAAAAACATTTTTATTGAAATTCAAGGACAAATGAAGAAGACATTGAACTTCAAGTCGGTATGTTGTACCTAAAATCCATTGTTGGTGAGCTTTAAAAAGACGGACTTCCAATTAATTTTAAAAGGTATTTAATTGTAATAGCCTTTACCTATCTGTCTGTTGTTTAGATTTTAGTTAACTGAAGATGTTCTCCTTTTCCTAGGAGATCAGTATAAAAGAGACGTATAGATCAGAAACACTGAGTGTCATCTAGCTCAGAATTTTTTCGGTTTAAAGTCTGCTGCCAGGACAACCAAACCAATTATTATTATAGTTTTGTAGCAATTTTATTTTTCGTAAAAAGGTTTTTAGGGTCTCCTCTAAGTATTCTGTTATGGTTTAGATTTTAGTTAACTGAAATCGTTCTCTTAAGACTAGGAGACCAGCATGATATAGTAAAGCAACAGGGTTACCAAATCAAGGACAAATGTTTTAAAATTTTTTGAATGAAACTAAAAGCCTACAGTGTCGAGCAAAACATGTGCCAGCAGCATATAATTTTCACAACAATTTGTTGCTAAACCAATCTAGCTTTTTGTCAGCAGCATTTATTTCTGAAAAAAAAAGCAAATAGATCGATTTACTAAAGAAGATATTTTTATAAGGTTTCTATTTGCAAATGCTTTAACTGATACTGTACTTTACCGTAATAAGAAACAACTTCTAGGAAGTATTCATAAGCTATTTTTTGTTAGCTTGTCACACCTCAAGAATCCATTCTATCTAAAAAATTCTAAATGCATAGGTTTTCTTTACTGCAGTAACTTACTTTAAAAGCTTCTAAAATATCCCTTCTTTATTCGCATGTTATACCTTACAACTCTAAACTTTTATTTAAATTCTACCCCAGTAATTTCATTCTATTCTACATAGCTCCTTTATTATTACGATTTTAGTTAACTGAAGATGTTCTCTTGAAACTAGGCTTTCAGCATTTTGAAAAAGGCTGCTGTTCGATAAAAAAGCTAAGTCGTCGATGACATCTCCTCCCCACATAATGCTGTTAATCTCACGTAGTCAGGCTATTGTTGGTGTTTTTCATTGCTTGTATTGTTTTTTATTTTACGGAAAATAGCCTTGACGTTTATTTTAAGCTCAAGTTCATAGGCCTATGTAGTGCGAGGAGAGCAACATATATACAACACAAAATAAATACAAAAATTGAAAAAACCAAACCCAAAAGACAAAATGTTGTGAACTTCATAATTGAACATTATGGCTAAGAGACAACGCATAGCATCACACCCAACGCAACGCAAACGTATCTAGGTACCTTCGTTTTGTACAAAACTACTTTGCTATATTAGTATATGGAAATAGCAACAAAACGAGAGCTTTGCACAAACACAAACTGCGTTAACACCCAATGCCACCTTTGAACCAAGTCAGTCATCGTCGCAGTGGTGTTTCCTCAAAAAACTACGTCACACCTGAAACAAAAGGCGGGTATGGAAATTTTGCTTTGCAACTACATGGACGTATCGGCAAAAATTTTCTTAATCTATCGGTGGGGGCTTAACAAATGAAGACAAAAACCCATCACAAACAATGTGGATATTTATACCCAACACCGCACTGTGGTAAGGGCATTATAAGTTTGTTTCATGGTGGATGTTTGTAACACCTAGAAATGCCACAGCTAGCCCACCTTAAAGTATACCAATCGACTCAGAATCATTAGCTGTCTAACCGTCCGTCTGTCATTCTTATGTTGTTCATTGAGTACAGGTCGCAAATTCTAGGAGTGAATTGCTGCAGTTCGGACTTTTTTGTACCTAGAAAGAACCCTATTGAATTTGGTTCGGTTCAGATTCAGCTATAGCCCCCATATACATGTTTAGTCCGCTTTGGCCCTTTAGCCCTATAAAAGCTGTATTTTACATCCAATAGTTTTGAAATTTAGCATGGTATAGTTTCTTGATCTATGGACCAACATTGCCGAATTTAAAGAAAATCTGTTCAGATTTAGTTATAGCTCCCATATATGAGTATATGTTTTGTGCGATTTGGCTAAATTGTGTAAACAAATTTTAGTTGAAGTATACAATGGATATTTCATTTTTATCCAATCTTACTAGAGTGGTGCAGGGTATCATATAGTCGGCATCGCCCGACTTTAGCCTTTCCTTACTGGTTTTATTTTGGACATTTTGTTTGGGAGGTAATCTCTACGTTAATCCATAGACTTTCTTCAAATAGGCATTGTTCTCCTCGTTAGTATGCTAGCGCTCAAATATTGGAACAGCCAATTTTTTGCGATTTTTATACCCTACACCACACTGTGGTACAGGGTATTATAACTTTGTGCATTTGTTTGTAACACCCAAAAGAAGAAGAAATAGACCCATCGTTTATTATACCGATCGACTTAGAATTACTTTCTAAGTTGATTTAGCTATGTCCGTCTGTCTGTCTGTCCGTCTGTCTGTGCATGTATTCTTGTAATCAAAATACAGGTCGCAATTATGGTCCGATCTCGACGAAACTTTACACATATGTTTTATTTAGGCCAAGGACGATCCTTATTGAATTTGGTTAAAATCGGTTCAGATTTACATATAGCCCCCATATATATGTTACCCCAGATTTGACATGTAAGCGCTGTAAAAACTTTATTTTATACCCGACCAGTCTGAAATTCGGCAGAAAGAGGTTTCTTATCATATGAATGAACACTGTTAAATTTGGAATAAATCGGTTCAGATTTAGATATAGCCCCCATATATACGTTACCCCCGATTTGAAGTGTAAGCACTGTAAAAATTTTATTTTATATCCGATCAGTATGAAATTCGGCAGAAAGTGGTTTCTTATTATATGAATGAACACTGCTAAATTTGGAAGAAATCGGTTCAGATTTAGATATAGCCCCCATATATACGTTACCCCCGATTTGAAGTCTTTTATATTTCTATATATGGATATTGTAAAGAAAAAATTATCACAAAACAATTTTTATCCCCTCACCTTAGAGAGGAGGGTATATATCATTTGCTACGAACCAAAAGTGTAACACATCGAAGGAGTGACCTAAGACCCTAAGTATGTTCGGCGGATATCCGTTTTGGGTCATTTTAAGTCGAATGAGCAATGTCCGTCTGTCTGTCTGCTGGCTGCTGCGCAAGATAACTCTCGAAAGGAGTAACCGATTTACTTCAAATTTGGTATGTGGTAATATTTTTTTCTATCTCCGGCTAAGTTCGAAGATGTGCCATATTGGTCCACTCCTTCTAGTACCTCTCCCACAAAGGGTTAACATTTAGTGAAATATTGATTCTTTAATAACGTCTATATTACTTACTCCAATCTTCCGAAATTTCACACGTAGTATAAGTTTATTAATAGCTTACACCTCAAGAAAAAATGGGAGAACTTGCCACGCCCCTTTTGGTACCTCCCACACAAATGGACCATTTTGCACCAAAAGTTAATAGCTTATAACTTCCATACCAGTACATAAAAATACTTGAAATTTGAACAATGTAATTGTAATGTTTTTATATTGCCTACATTCCGGTAGAAAGTGGGCATTCTTGTACGGCCCCTTTTGGTACCTCCTACACGAATAGACCGTTTTGCACAAAAAATTAAAAGCTTATAATGTTAATACCTATGCATATAAATACGCAACATTTTTGTACAGTGTAATTCTGTTATAGTGTCTACAGATCAGTGAAAAATGGGCGTTATTGTCCTGCCCCTTTTGGTACCTCCCACAAAAATGAACCATTCTGCACAGAAAGTTAACAGTTTATAACATTAATACCAGTGCATACATATACTTGAAAATGTGTACAGTATAATGTTTTTATAGTACCTACAGTCCATTGAAAAACGAGCATCATTGACACGCCCTTTCTGATACTTCCCACACAAATAGATGATATTAATGCAATTTAAATTGATAATAATTTAATTGAAACAAAAAAATAAATTAATTTACGAATAATTCTTGCGACTCAAGTGAGGGGATTCTTGAGTCGGTTTACCCGACTGAACTTTCTTACTTGTTATATATATAGATTTATGGAGTCTCAGACCAATATTTAGTGGTGTTACAAACGGCGTGACAAAATGAATATACCCCCATCCTATGGTGAAGAGTATAAAAATAGGCCTTATGCCAAACATTTTGGGCGAATAACCCCCAAATACGATATTTATCATCAAAAATGATTTGATTGTTTTTCAAAGTATTCTCCAGCATGATTTATAAACTTTTGCATGCGCTCAAACAAATTGTCGAAGCACTTTTTCCACTCCGATTGAGACACCTCCGAAACATGGTTTTTGTTGACCATTTTTTTCTTGATGTGAGGGAATAAAAATAAGTATTGGGTGCCAAGTCAGGGCTGTATGGCGGATGACCCATCAATTCGACGTTTTGGCCGGTCAAAAAGGCGCTGGTTTGAGTCGATGTGTGAGAGCTCGCATTGTCATGGTGCACAATGATTCGTCTTCTCTTGTTCGTTTTTCGAATTTCTCCGAAGACTTTAGGCAAACAAATTGTTGTGTACCACTCAGAATTAACTGTCCTACGTTGCTCGAGCGGAGCAGTCGCCACATGACCAGTTTTGCCGAAGAAACAGGCGAACATTTGCTTCGAAGTGCTTCTTCCACGAACAACTTTCGTTGGATTTGGCTCGTCATCGATGACCCACGCGGTCGATTGCTGTTTTGTTTCGGGCTCATACGCATAGATCCAAGATTCGGCACCAGTGACGATCTTATAAACTTCTTTTGAAGCAGCGCAATCGTATTTTTTCAAAATTTCTTGTCAAATTGTACGGGATCCAACGAGAACAAACCTTTTTTACGGCCAGGTGTCACGCACGTCATCAATGTTCTCTGGCACAACGGCCGTTTTTGGACGACCTTCACGACCTCTGTCTTTGAGCGAGCGTCGGCCACTATTGAATTCATTAAACTAGTTTTTCACAGTGCTATAGGATGGTGCGTTATCTCATACAAAGATTTAAGTTCATCAATGCACTCTTGTCGTGATAATCCACGTCGAAAGTTGTGAAAAATGATCGCACGAAAATGTTCACGAGTTTTTTGCCAAATTGATATTTTCAAGTCACTGCAAACAACACAAATAATGGTCGTACGTTAAAACGTTCTGAGTACGTTTATGCTACAAAATGTCAAACTTTCCAATGGAAATGTCAGATGGCGAAATATATATAGCAACCCTCGTAAATGTTATCCCAAGATAACATAATAACAAATTCATATTTCAGACAAAGCGGGAAAATATGAACAATACCATTAAAAAGTATGTTTAACTTTTCTGTTTCTAATCGGAATACTCAAATTGTTATACCCAGAATTTTCAACTCAACGTTTAAAAGAAACACTATACAACAAAAATGTTTTTTTGGGTCCAAGACCTTAAACTTTTTTTTATGGATTGAGGCATACTTTTTTATGAAACCAAAACAAAAAACATTCTCTTTTTATTATTTGTTATACCATCCACCACAGGATGGGGGTATATATACATCTGAGACCCCATAAAGTATATATATTCTTAATCGTCTTAAAATTCTAAGACGATTTAGCCATGCCCGTCTGCCTGTTGTAATCACGCTACAATCTATAATACTTGAGCCAGGTGGCTGAAATTTTGTATATATACTTCTTATAGCAGCAGTTAACTTGGGATATATCGGTCCATATTTAGATATAGGTCCCAGATATAGCATCTAACTTGTTGTGATTCCTGCTGTTCTCATCTTCTGTTCTCATATACATGCTATCCATGGTGGAGGGTATATAAGATTCGGCATGGCCGAACTTAACGCTTTTACTTGTTTTTTCTAAAATCTAAATTTTCTTTGTAAGTTATTTTAGTGTAATATTTGTTGAAGTATTAGCTCGATAGCCCGGAATATCATTTAAATTAAAGAAAATTCTTAGGGCTAGAATTCTGAATTATGACCACTATTGTAAGAGTAAAAGAAACTCAAAAAATCATTTTTCATATTTATACCCTACACCACACTCTGGTACATGGTATTATAAGTTTGTTTCATGGCAGATGTTTGTAACACATAGAAATGACACAGCTTAAAGTAGAGCACCTTACCGATCAACTCCGAATCACTAGCTGAGTCGATTAAACCATGTCTGTCCGTCCGTCTGTCCATCTTATATTGTTCGTTGAGTACCGGTTGGAATTTCACTCCGATCGCGCTGGAATTTTGCAGTTAGAACTCTTTGGAATCTAGAAAGAACCCTATTGAATTTGAAAAAAAAATCGGTTCAGATTTACCTATGGCCCCCATATATACTTTTCGACCGCTTTGGCCCTTTAGCCCTATAAAAGCTGTATTTTACATCCAATCGTTTTGAAATTTAGCATGGTAAAGATTCTTGAACCAGCGACTAACATTACTCAATTGATAGAAAATCAGTTCAGATTTAGATATAGCACCCAATATATATTTCGTCTGTAGTTTCTTGATCAATGGAGAAACATTGACGAATTTGGAAAAATCGGTTCAGAGATCGGACGAGGTATCTTCAACGACGGGGCACTCTTTCACTCCAGTCGATTCGTTAACAAGCAGAATTGCCTCATTTGGGCACATGAGAATCCACGAGTGATTGTCGATAATCAGATGCATCCACAAAAAGTGTCTGTTTGGTGCAGTGTATGGGCATGCGGCGTCATCGGGCTGTACTTATTCGAAAATGAGGGCGGCCAAGCAGCTACAGTGAATGGTTTTTGCTATCGCAAAATGATAACGGTCTTCTTTTGGCCAGCAATTGAGGATATGGACCTGGACGATATGTGGTTCCAACAGGATGGTGCCACTTGTCACACAGCCAACGAAACAATGGCTCTTTTGCCGAGAAATTCAATAGCGGTGTTATCTGACGTCGTGACGATATTAATTGGCCGCCACGATCATTTGATTTGACACCATTGGACATCTTACTTTGGGGATATTTAAAAGAAAAAGTGTACGTCAGTAAGCCAGTTTGAAAAACAATTTTCCGCGAACGTTGATTGAACTTTTTTTGCACTTATGGATTAATTAATTTTGACAATTACAAAAAAATCGGCAAAAATCGGTCTGAAAATCAGCGAAAAACCTCACTCGTTGGAATGCTATTCGTTCGTACTTGACACTTACTCGCTCGGGGATGAATGACGAGCATTTGGCTGTTATTTTGTTTCACACATAATTGTCATAGATCCTTCTTTCATAATAAAAAATATTAAGATCTCCGGAAACCTTTTATTTTATTTACAAATAACATAGTGCGTTTTGGTTGGACCACCCTTTATATGTCTTGTCGGCTCATTTTGGGACTGCCCTCGTAGCTACCGATTTTGGTGATATATGAAAATTGGCAAAAAATTCAACATTTTCAGCTCACACAATTTTGGTACAAAATGGGAACACACTTTTATTGATTTCTCTCATGTATTAAATGTCTACGCCTCTGACTTCATCTTATGTACATATAGTAGTTTTCTTATAGTTGTTGCGAAGAGTGCTGAAATATAAGTTTTGCTATTTTTGTTATATTTAATTTGTCTAGATAGGCTAGAATTTTTCCCCTTCCAAAAAATGGCATACAGTGCCAAGTTTATGCTAAGACCATACTACCTTTTTGAATAGTCTATTATTCTCATTTTTTTTTGTTTTACTTGGGTTTTCTAAACTTTGCTGAATTTCCAAGCAAATTAGACCCCACTTATGTGTGTGGCACTTGCAGTTTCACTGATCTATTTAAGGACCTAGAAAAAGCTGTTCTATTTATGCCAGGCCACCATAAACCAATAGCAAGGCATTTGGGTTATACAAAGATATCAACAGCGAATATAAATATTTTGTTTTCTGTTGGATTTTTTTCTTCGATACAGAAAACCTTGGAAAATGCTGTGAAAAAAAACCGACTAAATAAATAAATTTCAATAAAACAAAATTTTTTTCCGTCATATAAACTAAAAATGAAGAAAAAAAACAAATATTCAAGGTTAACCAAATACTTGGTAAGTCACAACGAATGACAGACGGACGAATGGACAGACTAACATACGGCTAGGCAAAATCAGCTAAACCAAAAAAAAAACATTAATAAGCCAAGTTATCCATTGAGAAAGAGACTGAACATCCCAAGGCCCTATGTGTCGCATGTCTGTACATATCGTAAATACTTAACTGACATTCATATGAGCATTTAAAAGCTAATTTAGGATTTAATGCAGAGCTACACTGATATACTCATATGTACTCGTATATCCATATACAAATGTGAATATATGTAAGTCTGTGTGTGTTAGTATGTTAATAAACACACAATACTACCGGCCTGGCCTCCACAGAGGCCTACCAAACCCCCTCACAGAGGCAAACGAAAAAAGACGCTCGTCGAGGCATTGGAGCAAATAAACGCAGTCAGTCAACAAACCACCATCATATGCATCCAAGCAGCCAACCAACCAACAACCAACCTACTCGCTCTGCCCTTTACCTTAGGAGCAGCCCAAAGCATTTACAACCACAAAAATTCCGTTCACAGCGTAAAAAGCGAACGCGACATGAGTGCCTTTAAGGTCACCAGCAGCTTTAAACGAATAAACATACATATATGTATATTGTGTAAATATTTTGGGACGCGGCTTCATTTCCCACACGTTGAACTTAATATCAGAGCTTCCATCCGATTGTTCAGCAGTCAGTCCGCCCTAGCTTCCCTTCCAAGTGGCATGAGCCTTTACAGCTATTCTTCTGGGGTTCTGTGCCATTAGTCCGTCCGAACAGTGGGGCATTTGTATATATTTAAAAATTATTCAAAGCATTTTACTCTTTAACAATATATGCCGTGGATATCATATTTAAAGAATATCTTATTAACAGATCTGCTATAAAATTAAAAAAAGTGAAATGTCTGTTGCCAAATTATGGAAAAAGTTGGGAGGAACAAAGAAAAAACATATAGAATAAATAATTTACTACGAAGATGTCCAATAGTACAGCGAGTAACTGTCAGTGACGAACGAATAGGAATTTGATTACACTATGCAACAACATTTTTGTCCAAGGGTAGTGGATAACAGTTTCTGGTGCAACTAGGTGTCACAAAGACGAAAAAAAATATTAAAAACATTTTTTATGGTAAATTTTTTATTTAATTTTTTTTTTTAAATTCCAGCTTTCATGGAAAGTACATTTAGTATTTGGACCATAATTTCAAGTATAAGCCTGATTGAGCCGTGTTATGCCTCAAATTAAAGGGAATTATGAGGTCTACATATGCTGCAAATATCGCTTTCACGTAGAATCTTTGGTTTAGTAACAGTCGTCAAAAATATGAGAAAAAAATTATTTTTTTTTAAAATAACACTTTTTCCTGGTACAAAAAAAAAACATAAGAAATAGAAAAAAAAATCGAAAAAATTATTTTTTTGCTAAAGAAGAAAACACTGTCTATTTGAAAAAAATCTATGGATAGATGTAAAAGTTATGACCCATTTTGTAAATGTTAGGGAAATTCAAAAAAATCTTGTTTCATATTTTTTCGTTTTTAAATGATCTGTTTGCGTATATTGAATTCGCAATATGTGAGAGAGACATATAAGAGATATTGCACTTGCATTTTATTTTATGAGGACGAGGTTTTATGGTTCATTCAGTATTTGGACCATAATTTAAAGTATAAGCCTGATTGAGCCGTGTTATGCCTCAAATTAAAGGAAATTATGAGGTCTACATATGCTGCAAGTATCGCTTTCACGTAGAATCTTTGGTTTAGTAACAGTCGTCAAAAATAGGGGAAAAAAATATTTTTTTAAAAAAAAAAACACTTTTTCCTGGTACAAAAAAAACCATAAAAAATAGAAAAAAATAGAAAAAAAATAGAAAAAAAAATAAAATTATAGAGAGGACTAGGTTTTATGGTTGTTCGTAACCATCCATAAAACATGATATGCAATGTCAGTGTAATTCAGCGCCTTAAAGAGATAAGTCGATTTTTTGAAAAATATTATAAAGTTATATTTCGAAGTATGAGTAAACGGCAAAGAACTTTTCAATGTGTAAATGATCCCGACAATGTCTGCTACATCTGTCGAAAATATATTATTAAAAAAAAATCGACGTGCGTTTAGTAAAATAATAGAAGAAATATATGTGCAATATTTTGGTATACGAGTTAAAAATATGAACGAACCGTGGACACCTCGATGGAGTAGTGGAAGCATGCGGTAAGTACTTTAAAATTAATGTATTACAATGTTTTGTGGAATAAAACTTTTTAATTTTAGACTTCACGTGGAATTTGGAATGCCAATGATTTGGAGACAACCATTCATTCACGATACGGACTGCTATTTTTGTCTAAGTTAATAGATTGGAGTAGGAAGTGTCCAAGTATAGCTAACAGCCTAATAACGGAAACATCATCAAGTTAAACTGAGTACTCAACTCTGAGCGATTCAAGTTTGAGTAAGAAGTCATCGCTTTTAACTCAGTTTCAACTCATTGATCTAGTGAGAGATTTGGAACTGACCAATGATAAGGCAGAACTACTTGCATATGGGATGAAACAGTACAATATGTTGGCCCCAGATGTTAACATATCATGTTATAGAGTCCGTGATATACCTTACAAACAATTTTATACAACTGTGGATAACAGATGCTTTTGCAAGGACATTCCCGGATTGTTCGAGGAACTTAATCAAACATACAAACATCAAAGGAATGGCGGTTACTTATTGACAGCAGTAAAGAAAATTGGAAAGCAGTACTTTTGCACAACGGAAATCAGAAACCGTCGATTCCCATTGCTCATGCTGTCAACACTAAGGAATCATACGAAACAATGGCTAAATTGATAAAATATGAACATGACTGGAAAATTTGTTGCGATTTAAAAGTAGTTGGTATGTTATGCCTCTGGGATAGCCGATATTTTGTCACCATTGCATATTAAACTGGGGCTCGTTAAAAATTTTGTAAAAGCCTGAAGGAAAGATGGCAATTCACTCTCATATTTAAATCGTTTATTTAAAAGTCTTTCTTTTCAAAAAATCGAAGAAGGAGTTTTTGATGGGCCTAAAATAAGGAAACTGATGAAAGATGTGAATTTCGAATCATATTTGACGTCGGATGAAATTGCATGGAGGTCGTTTAAGCTTTGTAGTTTCAAATTTCCTTGGATCCAATAAAAGCCCGCAATATGAAACAATGATTAATGATTTGTTAAAAAATTATGAAAAAAGTGGTTAGAAATATATTTTTTTATTTTTATGTATATAACACATATGTATGTTTTCTTCCAACTTATTTTTCGCTTTATGTATTCCAACAGGTGTAAATATGTCCCTCAAAATTAATTTCTTGCATTCTCAGTTAAACTTTTTCCCCGAGATTCTTGGCGACGTAAGTGACGAACATGGCGAAAGGTTTCACCAAGAATTGAAGTCCATCGAGCGGCGTTACTAAGGACACTGGGATGAAAGAATGATGGGAGATTATATTTGGTTTCTTATTAGAGAAACCGATTCCGAAATCTAAAAACGTCAACAAAGAACTCACAATTACTTCTAATGAAACTTGTTCATGTAAATAAACTCAAATGTACATACATAATATAAATAAAAGTAATAAATAAAACAGCTATTTAAACAGAAAGTTAAAAAAAAAGATTTTTTGAAATTCTCTTACCTCTACCAAAAGGGCTATAATTTCTACATTTATCCATGGCTTTCAAAATTTAGAACATTTTTTTTTTGAGATTTTGTTTCTATTTTTTATGTTTTGTATAACATTAATTCGTGCGAAATAAGGGAAATTTTTATGATTTTTTTTGACGAAACGGTTAAATTTGTTTGATTGAAACCAACGGTATATTAAAGTATAACTTTTTAAAGTTTCAGTCGGGTAGACCGACTAAGGTATACCCGCACTTTGTGAATAATGTAATATGGAATATTAAACGAATTATTCTGTCAATTTGTGTGGGAGGTACCAGAAGGTTTTTAACAAATACACCTATTTTGAGCTGGATAGTAGATACTTATATATATTACGTATATTAACGTTATGTGATAATAAATTTTGGTATGATTTGGCCATTTTGTGTGGGAGGTACAAAAAGGGGCGTGGTGATAACGGCCATTTTTTACAGGGCTATAGACACTTCAAAAGCGTTACACTGGGCAAAATGTTGTGGCATTTTCGTGCATTGGTACTCATGCTGTGAGCTCTTAACTTTTTGTGCAAAATGGTACCATTGTGTAGGAGGAAAAAAAGGGCGTGGCAATAGCGTCCATTTTTCACAGGGCTATATAAACTATAAAAGCATTACACTGTACAAAATTTCAAGTATTTTTAAACACTGGTATTAATGTTATAAGCTGTTAACTTTTGGTGCAAAATGGTACCTTTGTGTGGGAGGTACCAAAAGGGGCGTGAATATAACACCCATTTTTCACTGGACTGTAGGCACTATAAAAGCATTACACTGTACAAAATTTCAAGTATTTTTATACACTGGTATTAATGTTATAAGCTGTTAACTTTTGGTGCAAAATGGTACCTTTGTGTGGGAGGTATCAAAAGGCACGTGAATATAACACCCATCTTTCACTGGACTGTAGGCACTATAACACTGGTATTAATGTTAGAAGCTGTTAGAAGTTGTTAACTTTTGGAGCAAAATGGTGCATTTGTGTGGGAGGTACCACAAGGGGCGTAGCAACTTGGCCCATTTTTCTCGAGTTGATAGCGACTAATAAACTAATGCTATGTGTAGAATTTCATAAGATTCGAATAAGTAGTACAACAGTTATTAAAGATTCAATATTTCGCAACATTTTTACACTTTGTGGGTGAGGTACTAGAAGGAGTGGACCAATATGGCACATCTTCGAACTTAGCCGGAGATAAAACAAAATATTACCACTTACCAAATTTGAAGTCAATCGGTTACTCCTTTCGAGAGTTATCGTGCGCACCAGCCAGCAGACAGACAGACAGACAGACGGACGGACATTGCTCATTCGATCACTCCTTCGATGTGTTACACTTTTTTTCGTATCAAATGATATATACCCTCGTCACACTAAAGTGAGGGTATAAAAATATTAAAAACAAGTAAGAAAGTTCAGTCGGGTAAACCGACTTATGAATCCCCTCACCTTAAGTCCCAAAAAAATATTAGTAAGTTTCTTTATTATTTTGTTTTAATTAAACTATTATCAATTTAAATTGCCTTTAATATCTTTAAAGTGTGTACTGGTATTAGAGTTAAAAGCTGTTTACTTTTGGTACAAAATGGTCCATTTGTGTGGGAGGTACCAAAAAGGGCTTCCGAATAACGGTCACTTTTCTCTGGACTCTAGGTACTATAAAAGCATTACACTGTACACAATTTTATGCATTTATACGCACTACTATTGTAGTTAAAAGCTGTTAACTTTTGGTGTAAAATTGTCCATTTGTGTGGGAGGTACCAAACGGGGCGTGGGAATAATTCCCAGTTATCACTGTATTTTAGGTACTACTAAACCATTACACTGCACAAAATTTCAAGTCTTTGTATGCACTGGTAATAAAGTTATAAGCTATTATCTTTTGGTTCAAAATTGTCCATTTGTGTGGGAGGTACCAAAAGGGACGTGGCAACTTCGCCCATTTTTCTCGAGGTAATAGTGACTACTAAATTAATACTATGTGTATAATTTCAGAGGATTCAAATAAGTAGTATAGAAGTTATTAAATAATCAATATTTCACTAAATGTTAACCCTTTGTGGGGGAGGTACTAGAAGGAGTGGACCAATATGGCCCATCTTCGACCTTAGCCGGAGATAGAAGAAAATATTACCACATACCACATTTAAAGTCATTCGGTTACTCCTTTCGAGAGTTAGATATCGTGCGCACCAGCCAGCAGACATACAGACAGACAGACAGACGGACGGACGGATATTGCTCATTCGACTTAAAAATTACCCAAAACGCATATCCGCCGAACATACTTAGCGTCTTAGGTCACTCCTTCGATGTGTTACACTTTTGGCTCGTAGCAAATGATATATACCCTCCTCTCTAAGGTTAGGGGATAAAAATAGGAGGAGAAAAGAAAATATAGGATAAATCGTCCAAAGTATTTTGGTTAGATCGGTTCAGATTTACATATAGTTCCCATATATATGTACCTCCGATTTGGCATATATGCACTGTATAAGCAACATTTTGTAACCGATTTGTACAAAAATTGGCAGAGAGTAGTCTCGTGATACACTTAGATACAATACTTGGGGGAAATCGGTTCAGATTTATATATAGCCCCCATATATATGTTACCCCCGATTTGACATGTAAGCGCTGTAGAAACTGTATTTTATATCGGATCAGTACGAAATTCGGCAGAAAGAGGATTCGTATTACAAGAAGGAATACTGCCAAATTCGGAGAAAATCGGTTCAGATTTAGATATAGCCCCCATATATATGTTTCCCCCGATTTGAAATTCAATAGCTGTAGAAACTGTATTTTATATCCGATCACAGCGAAATTTATTTATTTAGATATAGCCCCCATATATATGTTAGCACCGTATATATGTTTGACATTCAAGCGCTGTAGAGACTCTATTTTATATCCGATCAGTACGAAATTCGACAGAAAGAGGTTTCTATTTTACATGGATGAGTATTCAGGGAAAATCGATTCAGATTTATATATAAGCTCCATATATATGTTCCTCCTGATTTGGTTACAAAGCGCTATAGAAGTTGTACTTTACTTCCGATCATTACAAAATTCTCCAGAAAGATGTTTCTCAATTTAGGAACGAATATTGCTTAATTTAGCGATTATCGGTTCAGAATTAGATATATCCGCATATAACAGGTGGCGCAAAAGTAACCTTTCGATGTTATGTTAGACGCGATTGGCGGTCAGCAGCTAACAGCTGATGCACCGTCTGGACTTTGTACGGAAACATCTTCAAATCTTGTACCAAAATTCGCTGTAGAGACCGTCGACTGATACCCATTTGCGTGGCACGTCGTCTGGTCAATGTCGACGGCGCTTCCATGACATCCTCGGCTACAGCAGCAATATTCTCTGCAGAACGGCTACTCGGGGTCGGCCACGCCTGGCAGCATCTCGTGTTGTGCCAGTCTCTTCGAGGCGAGCGGCTAAACGTCGCAGTGTTTCACCAGTAGGCGTTGGACGGCCAGGAAATCTGCGACGAAATTCACGTTGTGCCAAAGTCACCGACCGATTATTGGTCAAATAAATAGTCAGCAATATTCCGCGTTCTGGAGCAGTGTAGCGTAACATTGTTTATTAACGTGTATTTCTTTACTACACAAATGTCAAAACAGAACTGACATTAGGGGCCAATCGCAAAATTTATAGCATTTTCTGATAGGAGGATTACTTTTGCGCCACCTTGTATATGTTCTTACCCATTTACCAATTATTCCAAATAATTATCGCAATAACCCTTATCGCATTGTTAGGGAGGTGTAGGGTATTATATAGTCGGCCCGCCCGACTTTCTGCCTTTCCTTACTAGTTATTATTCGTCTATGCAACTTATTTCCAAAAATTTTTCACGATATTTTCAACACCATTTTCAACCGTAATTCGAAACAAATCAAATCAAGTTTAAATAAAATAAATTTAAATTCAAAATTTTCAAAATAAATCAATTGAAATTAAAAAAAGTTCATTTTAAATTAGAAACTCGTAAGTTCAAATTCAAAACCATCAATTTGAAAATCAATTAAAATTCAAACAAGTACGAAAATTACAGTCGGCGAATTTTAGGCAACACTGTTTTCAGCAGCTCAGCTGTTTTCGTGTAACATAATACTGTCAAACATGTTGAGTTTGGTCTATAATTTAACCATGAATCGACTTACAATCGAACAACTCTTGCAGATTATTGAATTGTATATATTTTTATTGAATTTTGGGTTCGGCCATCTAGATCATGCGATATAACGCCTTTAGATTCTTTTTTGAGGACTATGTTAAGGATCATGTCTATAGGGACAAGTCACTGGAAGCCAATATTTAAGAATTTATTCGTTAGATACCGGCCGTTATGTTGGAGAGTGTATGCCAAAATTGGTCCCAGCGTATAAACCATTTGAGGCGCAATCGCGGTCAACATTTATATAAAATCATCTTTAAACATTGAATTATATAGACCGTTCTATCGACTCAGATAAAGACTTCATACATTTCTCTAAATTGTATATGTTTTTTTTTATCAAATCCGAAAGCTCTTAAAAAATCACTCGTTAGTATGTCGGTGATGCTAGAACGGGTATAATTTTTTTTCATTGTTTGTCAGTCTATAGACATCGGACTGAGGGAAACTTAAGATTGAGGGAAATTATTTTGCAAAACCAAACCAAGAAAAATTTTTATTATGGTAACGTTTTTCTTTTAAGATTCCAATAATCAGGGAATGTACCTTTAGTATTTGGACCGTACCTTTTTTAAGTATGACTCCAATAGAGCCGCGATACCTTTCAAATTAAAGAAAATTATGAGGTTTTAGGAATATCGCTTTCACGTAGAGACAGTGGTTTAGTAACTGTCGTTACAAAATTAGAAAAATCTGATTTGTTGTTGTTATCGTGGTGATAGCGACTAAGAAACGAATATTATGTGTGGAACTGAGACAAATTCTGATAAGCTGTATTTCAGTTAATAAAGAAACAATATTTTACTAGATTTTGGTCTTTTTTGGACGAGGTACTTGAAGGAGTGCACCAAAATGGTCCATATTAGTTCCTAGCCTGAGATAAAAAAATATTAACACAACAGATTTCAAGTCAACCTGTTACTCCTGTCCGAAGTTATCGTGCGCACCAGCCAGACAGACGGACGGACAGTGCTCAAATGACTTACAGTGGGCAAAACGGATATTATTTCACAAAACGGTTAAATTTTTTTGATTGAAACCAATGGTACATTAAAGTATAACTTTTAAAGTTTATTGTGTAAAAGTTTTATAAAAGTCACACTACAGTAGTTTTTAAGTATTGTTTGTTGTTGTGTTTTAACTTTTATATGTAAGTTGGCTGATGTAGAAATAACGTACAATTATTTATGTTCTCCTGCTATTAATAAATCAGTATATAGTTAGTTTCACTTGATAGTTAGTGATATTATATATTAATTGAAGTTATTGTGTATTTAATTTATTGTAGAACAGAATTCAAAAGTTTATTCCGAAATATTGAAATAAATAAAAATTTAAATTTATAAACAAACCAGACCTTGAGCAATCTTTTAATGGAATAATTTACAACAAAAAGGTTGAATAAAACCAAAAAAATATTAATTCATAAAAAAATATTAAAAAACATATGACAACGACAGCATTTATGTGGAAGGATCTCGCAAAAAAGTTGAATTGCGGTGTCCCTCACAACTCGATACCGTATCATCTGATTAAACAAGTAAAAGCGCTAAGTTTGGCCATGCCGAATCTTATATACCCTCCACCATGGATAGCATGTGACCACACAAAATAACTCAAACCTAAAGAAAATGACACCGAAAAACACCAAAAAAATATAGTAGATGCAGTAGGAACAACAAGTTAGATGCTATATATGGGAGCTATATCTAAATATGGACCGATATTGCCCATTGTCAATCCCATGTTACCTGCAGCTATAAGAAGTATCTATACCAATTTCAGCCACCTAGCTCTATTATTACGGACTGTAGCGTGATTACAACAGACGGACGGACGGACATTTCTAAATCGTCTTAGAATTTTACGACGGTTAGGAAAATATATACTTTATGGGGTCTCAGATCAATATTTAGAGGTGTTACAAACGGAGTGACGAAATGAATATACCCCCATCCTATGGTGGAGGGTATAAAAATGCAATTTTTGCGAGAAAAAATCGACTAATTGGTTACTCGACAGCGTCACCTCGTAAATTATGTAAAGAAAATTAAATTATGTTAAAATAACAAGTAAGAAAGTTTCAGTCGGGTAAACCGACTAAGGTATACCCTCACTTTGTGAGTAATGTAATATTGAATATTACACAAATTATTCTGTCAATTTTTGTGGGAGGTACCAGAAGGGGTTTAAGAAATACACCTATATTTCGCTGAATAGTAGATACTTTAAATACATTGCACTGTGCCGAATTATAACAGTTTATATGGACTGGTATATTAACGTTGAGATATTAAATTGTGGTATAATTTGGCCATTTTGTGTGGGAGGTACAAAAAGTGGCGAGGTGATAACGCTCATTTTTCCCTGGACTATAGGCATTATAAAAGCATTACACTGTACAAAACTGCAAGTAATTGTAAACACTGATATTAATGTTATAACTGTTAATTTTTGGTGCAAAATGGTACCTTTGTGGGAGAGGTACCAAAAGGGGCGTGATAATAACGCCCATTTTTCAACGGACTGTAGGCACTATAAAAACATTACGCTGTACAAAATTTCAAGTATTTTTATACACTGGTATTAATGTTATAAGTTTTTAACTTTCAGTGCAAAATGGTGCATTTGTGTGGGAGGTACCAAAAGGGGCGCGGCAATAACGCCCATTTTTCACTGGACTGTAGGCACTATAAAAGCATTACACTGTACAAAATTTCAAGTATTTCTTAACACTGGTATTAATGTTATAAGCTTTTAACTTTCAGTGCAAAATGGTGCATTTGTGTGGGAGGTACCAAAAGGGGCGTTGTCAATTTCGCCCATTTTCCTCGAGTTGATAGCGACTAACAAACTAATACTATGTGTGGAATTTCAGAAGATTCGAATACGTTTAATAGCAGTTATTAAAGAAACAATATTTCACAACATTTTAACCCTTTGTGGGGGAGGTACCAGAAGGAGTGGACCAATATGGCCCATCTTCGAACTTAGCCGGAGATAGAAAAAAATATTACCACATACGAAATTTGAAGTCAATCGGTTAATCCTTTCGAGAGTTATCGTGCGCACCAGCCAGCAGGCAGACAGACAGACAGACAGACAGACAGACGGACGGACATTGCTCATTCGACTTAAAATTACCCAAAACGAATATCTGCCGAACATACTTAGGGTCTCAGATCACTCCTTCGATGTGTTACACTTTTTTTCGTAGCAAATGATATATACCCTCGTCACACTAAAGTGAGGGTATAACAAATGATATATACCCTCGTCACACTAAAGTGAGGGTATAAAAATGTCAAAAGGATAGGTTCAGTAGTTTTTGATCTATAAAGGGCACCGTCTTTGGAAACATGGGTTGTGTGAAAAACGCTTTAAAGTTTTTCTGATGTACTGAGTCACATATGAGGCGCGGTTGCTTAGACTGCTCTATCTGCGTTAGTTTTGCTCCGATTCGCCTCAAAATTGCACACAATATTCTAGAAAGTTTCTCTATTCAGAAAAAAAATTAAAAAAAGTTTACAAACGTTACCCCCCTTATATTACAAATGGAAATTGTCAATTAAAATTACGTTTTCCACAGCGTGGTGTAGTATATAAAAATTAAATATTGTATATACTGGGTTATAGCTAAATCTGAACTGATTTTCTTGAAGATAGATAACGGTCGTCCTTTTCTTTTTTTGTATAGATAATTCGTATCAATATCTGCTTCCTAAATATTTCTCTGTATCAAATTTCATAAACATCGGATTAAAAATATGGTTTGTAGATATCTTAATTTGAACCTTCTATCTTTAAATTCGGCATTTCTAGTTTTGAGACAATTACATACATAAAATTTCGTAATGATTGAATGTAACAATTTTTTATTAAATTCGGGACTGTTTGATCTGCTTCCTAAATATTTCTCTGTGTCATATTTCATAAATATCGGTTTAAAAATATGGCGTGTAGGTGGCGTCTAATCGGAGGGACATACAAACATATGGGGGCTATATCTAAATATAACCGATTTTGAATAATTTCAGTAGATAAAAGTAAAATTGCGACCTGTACTTTGCAGACAACTTAATATGGACAGATAGGCGGACGGACAGACATTGATATATCATATCTGCTAGCAATTCTGGATCGACATGTTTACTTTAAGGTGGATCTAGCTCCAACATTTTAGGGCGCTACAAACCACAAAGTTGTTTAGCGTGTACAAAATGAGATTATCCTTCCTTCATTTTGCCAAAGTTTATTTCTAAAGTTTATTTTGCCAAAAATTAGACTATGAAATACGAGTATGTATGTATATCAAGCCAGTCACAACATAAGTTACAAAATTCGGCTATGACGCTTGTCATCTTTGTATAAGTATATTAAAGTGTTCCCCCATATACATATGTATGTCATTTGTCATCGTATTTACGCCTACTTGTTTTTAAAGCGTATTATTAATTTTTATTAATTACTAGAGAGAGTTAGAGCTACCTTGCTCTCATGTATAGTTCAGACGTGAGAACAGTACTCCTAACATTATCATTTAATTATATTAATCTCTACTAATACCTTAGTCAAAATCTAAATCATTTTGCGAATAATTAAATATAAAATATGTATGTCACTGTATTAATTTCAAGCTTCAGTCACAGTATGTGTGACAAAATTTGGCTATGACGTTTGTCATATTCGTATTCGTTAGTGTTTCTGCCATATATGTCATTTGTCATAGTATTTAAGTCAACATCTTTATATAAGCGTATGATTAATTTTCATATATTATAACAGAGAGTTAGAGGTGTATTGAACTCCTCTGTAGTACAGACAAGAGAACAGTTTCCCTACTATTATCGTTTAATTATATTAACCACTTTTTATACCCTAGACTAGCTCTAAACCACAGTGCAGAAAGAAGAGCCTTCACTATTTTCCGTCTGTGCCATTGTATCACCCAAATACACCTATCCATTTTATGTTGTTCTTGTTGTTGATCTCATTTTAGCTTTTGTTGTTGGTCGGTTTTACTTCTTTTTACTTCACTTTTATTTGTCTTAACACAGTCCATTCGTTTTCGTGAAGAAGGGGTTTTAGTAGTTCGCCTTACGACTAAATGTAAAACTGCAATAAAAATTCATTGGTATTGTTTTAAATGGATTTATTGCACTTTTGGGGGTTTGTGTGTCTTGGCACGCCTCAAAACAGCTTTGGCAGTGAAACTGAAACCAAAACTGTACTTAAGGAGCATTTAAAATGTAAGCACGAAATATAAACTTTTGTGTGCGAGTTGTTTTTGTTTTTTTTTTGTTGAACGTTCGAATGAATGGCATCAATAATTGTGGTAATGGCCAAGAAGACAACAGACAAAAACGTCTTAAAGACATTAAGATGATGTGTTTTATGGAGTATCATTTATGGACATTGCCGGGGATGTGTACAAGGTCATTTCGAATGAAATTGAATCAACATTTTGTGTAATGCTGATGATGAGCAAGAGAAGGATGGAGGGGGGCAATTTATTGAAATCGAAACCGATTAAAGCGATATAAAGGCATTTTAAAATGCTATAAAAAAACAAGTATTGTGGCTTCCAGTCGTAGGTTTAGGAAAGATGGAAAAAGAGATTTTTATGGAGTAATTTGCTTGCCACAAATATTGATTTTTTGGTGGGAAATAATGGAAGTGTACATATTATTTTTTTTAATTTATAAAATAATGCAGAGTTATAAGTATATCTCTGCTAGTTTACCGAGTTTTAGATGTGCTAAGATTTTCTATTCTCAGATATTTATTCGCCTATAAAATGTGCAGCGAATCATAGATACTCGTCACTTCTGCTGTGAATTTGAAGTGGAAATATTTTAAATTTACTTTTTCATATCTGAGAAATATAGTTAGAAGAATTCCAGGACAAATATATTACCTATAGGACTCAATCCTCATATTTATTCCATTACCCCTAGAAATTGTCATAAAGTCGATCAAATTGTGCAATTTGTTTAGCAACTGTAAGCTATCATTTAATAATTGATCTTGTAAAATATCTCATATTTTTCTCATACATTTTGTATGTTTTTTTATTTGTTCTAAAATTATCTACAATTTGACGTTTTTCTTAGAATCCAACATCTCAATAGCTCCCAAAAAATTATGTGAAAAACATATTCTCCTATGCCTTTTCCCAGAAACCTTAACGATCTGTTAATAAACTTCAAATTAAGCAATGGCAACCCTTGCTGTTCCTAATTCATTTCTCTGTAAGCTATTTGCTACGTTTATTCGGGTTTCCTGTTGTTTTTAACTATGCTAAAGTTCATTAAACTTTAGATAGAGGTATAGAGTTATGTTTTACTTTAAACTGCAAAAAAAAAAATAATAAAGATCAACAAACTTTGGGCAGATAGACTCTACGATTTGTGCTGAAAACCTGGTAGGTATGCCCCTCATGATTTCCTTAAGTTTGTTTCCAAGCAAAATCTTTGTTTAAGTAACTATAAATATAACAAATGTAAACATTATTACCATTTGTTAGTGTTTTTTTCTTGTTATGATAATGAATTTGGATTAAATGATTTCTCTTCAAATACTAAAATATTGGTTTTCTGGCTTAGTGATAGCTTTAAAGGTTTCTATTATTTGTTAAATCAATTATTTTTTAATAAAGACGAACATTTTTCAAATAATAACATTTTATATTTATTTTACGAAAGATGTGGTGCATTAAAGTATTGACCAAAATTAAAACTAAAAATATTTGTATTAAATATTTATAATGGATTACTTCTTTTCTATGTTATTTTATTGAAATGTATATTAGGCGTGTTTTCGTTACACCATAAGTGCTTAATTTGTATGGGGAGCTAAGCACTTTTAAGCACTATTAGTTCCCGATGAAGTTTGGTGCTTGTGTTCATGTCTTAATCGAGTATGATGTTGCCAGATTGGGCACCCTATATTTAGCAATATGGCATCCCATTTTTGGAGAGATTTTATCAATTATTGTGAATTAACGGGAAGAAGAACAACAAAAATGGGAAATTATTTTAATATTTGCAAAAGAGTGTAAACAATTGAACATAGAATAGTAAATATATGTTTTATAAATACTTTTCACGAATTTTTTGTCTGTTTCGCACTGTTCTTTCATCGCAATTCATGACACCATTGCTACCAGATAGTGAAAATCCGCCACTTATTGCTTATGTGCCAGTTAGTGGAAGTCAGTTGTTTTCGTTGCAAAGTGCTAAACTAAAAGTGCTAGCTTGTAACGAAAACATGCCTATTATAAAATCAATAACAACCCGAGAAACTGTATTTTATATCTGATCAGTACGAAATTCGGCAGAAAGAGGTTTCTTATTACATCAATGAACAATGTCAAGTTCGGGGAAATTCGGTTCAGATTTAGATATATGCGCCATATATACCAAATTCTATATGTAGTTCACAAAGTGTTATCGATATATTTCCAATAGAATAGGAAAATATTGATCAGATTCGGTAACATGTTGTAATTATTCTGAAGTTATCTATCAATTTTAATAATACTATTAATCACAATTGAGGGAAGATATAGTTCAATTTCGATAACACATTGCTGTCATCCGGATGTTATCGACCAATTTCAATAACACACCGTGATTCTGTGAATTTATCGATAAACTGCAACAATAAATTGTAATTATGGTGAAGTTATCGATATATCAATTCAATAACACATTGTAATTATGGCAATATATCAACCAATTTCGTTATGAAATTGTAAACAATCGATATCACAATGCAATTATGGTTATGTTATCGATCCATTTCGATAAAAAATTGTAATTATCGAGAACTTATCGATCAATTCCGATAACACACCATAATTGTTGGAAGTTATCAATAAATATGGAAATATATTTCATTGATAACAATTTGTTATCAATTTCGATAACAAATTGTATTTATGGGAAAGTTATCCACTAATTTTTAATTTGAGAGTTTATCGCTCAATTTCAATAACAAATTGTTAGTATGGGAATTAGACCGTTTATAGCACATGATGCAAAAAGTAAAAGTTGCTGCGATCTTTGATTTCCGAACCGAAAAAGTTTCCATTTGGCCTACAAGACTTCCATAAAAATTTTGTGCCGATCGGAAAAACCTAGGGTCTGCCCAAAGTCCATTCAAAATTTAGAACACACTTTATAGGGGAAATATTTTTTTATTAAAAAATCGTATGTTTAAGTAAGTAGAATTACATTTCTTTATATTATTAATTAATAAATAGTTTTTAAATATTAAGATCGGTGAAAAAAAAAAACAAAAAATACAAATAATTCAATATTATATTAGATCTGACTTGTTATGTGAGGGACATTTTCTACGATATTCTTCAATGTACTGTAATATAAATTGATTTTGTTCTTCGTCTTTCGTGAGTATTCTGTTGTAATCATTCATGAATTGTACACCGCGTTCAGCAGTGTCGTTAACAACAAACAGATTACGACAAACATCGAGAGCATCTTGATAATCTTCCCAAATGGATGTGTCATGCTTTTAAAATTCAGTACTCAATCCAAAAGCACCGAAAAAATGTTTGGTTTTGTATGAGACGAAATCGCTCAAATTAGTACACAGCAATAGTTTCGGGTCGGAGAATTTTCGATCGTTTTCCAGATTTACGACGGGCTCTGTTGATTGCAGACGCCTAACCATTTTTCGTTTCTCTTCGAGTCAAACATCCGAATCGAAAAATACCAAAGCCATTGATTCTGGGGCCAAATACCACAAATGAATTTTCCATTTCTTCAAAACCGCTTCAGACACATCTCGGTTGATTTCTGCGTATGCGATGGAGTGTTTCAACAAGTGTATATCTTGATTTGGTGCTCGTATGACATTTTGCAAGTAAACCACGCTTTGACATACAGCCGCACGAGAAAAATACATATATCCCGTAGCCCACTGGACTCTCGTTTTGTCAGTGCAAACTGCTCTCGAAATAGGTATATTTTTAAGGCATAAGTGCCTTTTCCCATGAACCTTGCGTGGGATGTTGGACCAGGTGTTCGGAAGTTATCGCCGACACCACCATTATTGTTAATTGTAATAGTTACTTTTAGTCAGCTCGGATTTGTGTTTCATTTAGCTGTTTAATGCAGAATTTCTCAATGACTTCGCAGTCAGCATTACTTATTTTTGAGCGTACAGTTGGATCTTCGAGTCCGTTTTTAAACGATTTGTGGTCGAGACTTACCCAAACGGCAGCAAAACGATTAAAAATAGGCACTTCAGGACCACAAGTCGCCGAAGTTTAACCTCAAACACATGTTTCAATACTATCTCCATCATGTGATGAGAACATGGGAACTTGATTAATTATCGATCTAATTTGTTCTGCAACAAAATGCACGATCCAGTGTTTTGACCTGTATTTGATGAGTGTATCATGAACGACTTTGGCCATATTTTCTCCAGTACCAGCCGGGATTTTGGGAGTGCCCACAAATTTTGATGTGTAGAACGATTAATCACAAGCTCAACAACAGAGGTCAGAGGCGTCGCAGCATTATACATTACAGTTATCACATCATGAAATATCTGTCTCTTTGACGGCAGTTTGGCTCCAGATATTGTATGTGATACATGTCTAACTGATTCTACGGTGCGAAATTTATCACTGGATCTAGTAACCATTTTGGATGTGGTCGGTCTGGAGACAAATAAGAATATGACTAAAATTAAATTTTGTGCGAAGCTGTCCCTTTCTCAATTCACTTAGGCTGGAGACAGAGCGCGTTCTGTAAACGACCCTGTTGCATGGCCGTATAGCGCGCTGCAAAGTTCTGCTTATGTTTTCTTATTTGACCAGTAGAAAAATGTCAGACTGATACGAAAAATCAACTATCATGCAAATCCGTTGTTTTTTTTTTCATGCATGCACAAGCATGATCTATTTTTTATTGTGATTGCTCTAACCTCTACATATGTACATAGAGGCCATGTCGGTGTGTATGCATGCCCTGTCATGACGTAAAATTCAAATGAAAACTGCTGTAACTTTTTCGTTTCTCGGTCGATTTTGATTGTTTACGACTTGTAAGAAAGAAAATTGTATTCAAAGATCATTTAAAAACTTTTCATGCTAATAAAATATTTTTTAGTTACTTGAACATGTGACATTTGATAAAAACACAAATTTTGTTCATGTAAAGTGAGTTTTGTGTTTTCAAACAAATTTGGGCAGACCTTAGAGTTATCCAATCGGCACCAAATTTTTTATTGGAGGTTTGTAGGCCAAATGGAAACTTTTTCGGCCCGGAAATCAGTACCGAAAAAATAATAAATGGTCTAATGGGAATGTTACCGATCCACTTCGATAATACATTGTAACTACTGTGATGTTATGAATTTTGATAACCCGTTATACTTATGGAAAATTTATCAACTAATTTCGATAACTAATAATGCAAAGATCATAATATGTATGTATGTGTACCCGTAGAGTTGAGTTTAAGATCAAAGTCTTCCTTCTCAGTGCAGGAAGGAATTTTGAATAGTGAAGTGATAAAGGAAACTACCTTGAATACCAACACCAACCATTGTATGGCGTGTTATCTTTAGATTAATTAATTAATTCTTATGTGCAATTATCGTTTATTTTTCATAAAAAGCTTAATTTGTACCAACTCGAGATCTGAAACAACACACTTTAATTATGTCGAAATTTTCCATAAATTTCGATAACATGTTGTAATTATGTGAAGATATCGATCAATTTCGATAATATTTCGTGTTAATGTGAAGTTACCGATAAATATCGACGACACATTATAAGTACGGTAAAGTTATCGATAAATTTCGATATCATATTGTAATTATCGGGAAGTTATCGAGGGATTCTATAGAAATGCAAAAATTATAATGTGTTTATGGGAAGTTATCGATAAATTTCGGTAACACATTATAAGTATTGTAAAGTTATTCGTCAATTTCAATAACACATTATACTCGTAATGAGGGATTAATCGAGGAAGTATATAGAAATGCAAAAATTATAATGTCATTTTTGTATTTTTTCATGAATTGTTTAATTTATTCCAAAATACGCGATATATGAACATCTAGGTATTCTACAAAAATTTTGCACCGCTAATTTCACTGTAAAAATCTCAAAAAACAAATATAGAAAACATAATTTTTCGAGGACAATTTGGTAACTTTTAAATTTTTTTTTGAGAAAACATTAAAGGGGAAATCTGTTTGGACACTTTAAGGCACAAACGATGGTCCTTGGTGAGTAGAAGCAATATTCCCAAGTGTAAATTTTGAAATTAGTTTTTTTTTCGATATCTTCCCCTTTATGTGTTGTGAAAAAAGCTAGTAAAGGTGTTAAGTGTCGAATCTTATATACCCTCCACCACGGACTGCATTCAATTGTATTACTGAAAAAAATCTTTGGATATGGAGCAAATCATCAAACTATCCTTTTTGTTTAATTAAATTATTAAAAAAGAGAACGCTGCAATTTTTAGGCCTCAAATTCTTTAGCCATACTCTTCACCTGGAAAATTTTATATTTATGGCTTAGAACAGGTTTTTTGAGAGCGACATCTACACTGGGAATACAACAAAATAAAATTTTATTTGTATACATTTTATTGAGATAAATTCTTGCCGAAATAGAATATAAACTCCAAAGTTCCAAATAAATTTCTTAGAAAATGTGGTGTTTATGGTTTAAATAAGCATTTTTGGGAGCGACATCTATAGGTGGCCTATAACAAAACATTAACTGATTTAAAAAAAATTGAATACGATGA
Source organism: Eudasyphora cyanicolor (assembly GCA_963930755.1). Classification (NCBI taxonomy): domain Eukaryota; kingdom Metazoa; phylum Arthropoda; class Insecta; order Diptera; family Muscidae; genus Eudasyphora; species Eudasyphora cyanicolor. Next base: position 35,464,594 of record OZ005737.1, on the reverse strand, counting down.
ATTTTTGTCTTAATTAAATACAAACTACTTAGATTTATTTAAAATGCTTAGAAAATATGGTATTTATGGCTTATATACGTATATTTTTGAGCGACCTCTATACACGGGGCAAAATCGCCTTTTTTGATATGTTTGAATAGAAAGAAAATATATTTGGAACACTAATTTTTAAATATTATATATTTCTGAGCAAATACATTTTATTTGAAAATCAGTAAAATATATTTGGAACTCGTATATTAATATATTACAACATATAATATTTGCAAACTAAATTTCTCAAACAAAATATGTATTTGAATACAAATAAAATGATCGTTTAGGAATTTCTCCAAATATATTTTATTTAAAAAAGATTTTCGAAACTTTTGTTGAATTTTTCGAATTTAAATTTTTTTTTTTTTTTTTTTGGTTTGAACCTCCCAGTTATTATACCAAATGCAGCAATATCTTATGTTTTAAACCAATCATTTAAAATTTCTGAGTATTCCAAGCCATCATTGGTTGTCAATCCTCCAAGTATATATTTCGATCCAAGATTATATGATTTCAATTATTATTATTTTTTATATTTAAGACGTTAAAATTTTTGAAAAAATTAACTTTGAATTACTGAAAAATTTAACACAATTTATATATTTTCTGAATACTTAAATGAAAATAAATATTCGTTTCGGAAAAAATAGTCCAAAATAAACACATTGGGATGTAAACAAAGATTTGTTTAGAACAACATCCGATATAAAACTAAGACTTATGTGCAATTATCGTTTATTTTTCATAAAAAGCTTAATTTGTACCAACTCGAGATCTGAAACAACACACTTTAATTATGTCGAAATTTTCCATAAATTTCGATAACATGTTGTAATTATGTGAAGATATCGATCAATTTCGATAATATTTCGTGTTAATGTGAAGTTACCGATAAATATCGACGACACATTATAAGTACGGTAAAGTTATCGATAAATTTCGATATCATATTGTAATTATCGGGAAGTTATCGAGGGATTCTATAGAAATTCAAAAATTATAATGTGTTTATGGGAAGTTATCGATAAATTTCGGTAACACATTATAAGTATTGTAAAGTTATTGGTCAATTTCAATAACACATTATACTCGTAATGAGGGATTAATCGAGGAAGTTTATAGAAATGCAAAAATTATAATGTCATTTTTGTATTTTTTCATGAATTGTTTAATTTATTCCAAAATACGCGATATATGAACATCTAGGTATTCTACAAAAATTTTGCACCGCTAATTTCACTGTAAAAATCTCAAAAAACAAATATAGAAAACATAATTTTTCGAGGACAATTTGGTAACTTTTAAATTTTTTTTTTGAGAAAACATTAAAGGGGAAATCTGTTTGGACACTTTAAGGTACAAACGATGGTCCTTGGTGAGTAGAAGCAATATTCCCAAGTGTAAATTTTGAAATTAGTTTTTTTTTTCGATATCTTCCCCTTTATGTGTTGTGAAAAAAGCTAGTAAAGGTGTTAAGTGTCGAATCTTATATACCCTCCACCACGGACTGCATTCAATTGTATTACTGAAAAAAATCTTTGGATATGGAGCAAATCATCAAACTATCCTTTTTGTTTAATTAAATTATTAAAAAAGAGAACGCTGCAATTTTTAGGCCTCAAATTCTTTAGCCATACTCTTTACCTGGAAAATTTGGTATTTATGGCTTAGAACAGGTTTTTTGAGAGCGACATCTACACTGGGAATACAACAAAATAAAATTTTATTTGTATACATTTTATTGAGATAAATTCTTGCCGAAATAGAATATAAACTCCAAAGTTCCAAATAAATTTCTTAGAAAATGTGGTGTGTATGGTTTAAATAAGCATTTTTGGGAGCGACATCTATAGGTGGCCTATAACAAAACATTAACTGATTTAAAAAAAATTGAATACGATGGATTTTTGTCTTAATTAAATACAAACTACTTAGATTTAGTTAAAATGCTTAGAAAATATGGTATTTATGGCTTATATACGTATATTTTTGAGCGACCTCTATACACGGGGCAAAATCGCCTTTTTTGATATGTTTGAATAGAAAGAAAATATATTTGGAACACTAATTTTTAAATATTATATATTTCTGAGCAAATACATTTTATTTGAAAATCAGTAAAATATATTTGGAACTCGTATATTAATATATTACAACATATAATATTTGCAAACTAAATTTCTCAAACAAAATATGTATTTGAATACAAATAAAATGATCGTTTAGGAATTTCTCCAAATATATTTTATTTAAAAAAGATTTTCGAAACTTTTGTTGAATTTTTCGAATTTAAATTTTATTTTTTTTTTTTTTTTTTTTTTTTTGGTTTGAACCTCCCAGTTATTATACCAAATGCAGCAATATCTTATGTTTTAAACCAATCATTTAAAATTTCTGAGTATTCCAAGCCATCATTGGTTGTCAATCCTCCAAGTATATATTTCGATCCAAGATTATATGATTTCAATTATTATTATTTTTTATATTTAAGACGTTAAAATTTTTGTAAAAATTAACTTTGAATTACTGAAAAATTTAACACAATTTATATATTTTCTGAATACTTAAATGAAAATAAATATTTGTTTCGGAAAAAATAGTCCAAAATAAACACATTGGGATGTAAACAAAGATTTGTTTAGAACAACATCCGATATAAAACTAAGACTTAAAAATGCAACTGGAAAAACAGCACTCACATCCCACTGTGCAGCAGAACAACATCACCCCGATCTGGAGAGAGTACGAGTACTACAGTGTGAGAGTAACTACAACAAGGGACTCACACTGGAGATGCTGCATATCATAAACACAGCAACAAGCAAACAAATGAACTACAAAACTGACAGGGAGAATTTGGCACATAACTACAGGCATCTTATTAGAAAAATAAACAAAGTACAATAGAGAATAGTTAGTATGACAACAGACGACAACGACGTCAGATCAATACTCATACAATTATTTAATTTCTCGTGAGTGTACAACAACATAATACGAAAATGTTCAATGTTTGTATGTTTTCTTTTACTTTGGAACACTTTCAGCCCGATGATGCCTTTCGATGAAAGGCGAAATATTGAATAAAAGAAAATAAATTTATAAAAACCAAGACCTCGAGCTCGAGTTTTATTTAAAACAATCTAATTAAATCTTCCCAAATATATAATTTTTGTGTGTACCAAATATTTTATGTTTATAGTGTATCCTAAAGATATATATGTTTCAAGCCGAATATGTTTGGGACAATATTTTACAGGAGCTATTTTTTTTCAGCGTGTAGCGTGACTATACCAATATATGAACCAATTTGTAATTTTTTTGCTGTGATGAACTGTTGTCAAAATAGAATGCAAAGCTTCTGTTAAATTACATTAAAAATATGCTATCTATGGCCCAAAAACCGTATTTTGGAGCGACCTCTATAGGGGAGCTATATCAAAACATTGACCGATATAGCCCAATTCCAATCTCAAACAACCTGGAACTATAAGAAATATTCCTACGAAATTTGATCAACATAGCTCTGTTATTAAGGATTGTAGCATGATTACAACAGACAGACATTGCTTAATCGTCTTAGAGTTTTACGACAATTAAGAATATATATACTTTATGGAGTCTCAGATCAATATTTAGAGGTGTTACAAACGGAGCGACAAAATGAATATACCCCCATTTTTGGAGAACATTTCGTAAATAGATCCCTTTTATTTTTAGAAATATCAAGAAAAGTTATAGAAAAATATTCCCCCGCTCTTATATATAATAGTCATCGAATACGCGGTATGAATGATTAAATCCTAATTTTAGCTGTCAATAAATTTTTTTTTTGATCAAAATCAACTAAAACAATATCTATTTGATAGAAAACATATTGGTGAACCATTTACCCGCTAATAATAGCCCTCAAAAGCTCAGAATTGGCAAGACCCCACATAAAAGCTTTAAATGAGTAGAACATATCCTTCATAGGTCAGACATTGCATAGGCCGACATTGATCACATCAATATTAGACCTGTTGGAATTTCTTTGTATAATTTTTCAAAAAGGTTTGGTCCTCTAAAATGTTTACATTTTTTTTAAAAAGTAAATAAATACAATTCCTTCTAACGTGTTTTTAAATAGGGATGATATGATTTTGAAGTGACCTTTCGGCAATTTGTAATATGTGATGATCTGTCATTTCATTGTATTCAGTAGTGTTTACAATTTCATCATGGATAGATATACGCAAGAACAACTTTTACAAATTATTCTGTTTTATTATCAAAATAATCGTTCTCCAATTGCAACTTTTCGTGCGTTAAGTCCATATTTTTTAAATCCAAAAAGAAAACACTTTCCAGTCGACCTACGAATTTGACTTTAGCACTCGTTAAGAGCTAACTTTTTGCCATTGACCGATTCCCAATCTGACGTACCGTTAAGGAGCTGGGCAAAAAATAAACTTTCCGTTCACATTTGAAATTTTTTTTAAAATAAAAAAACACTTTTCAGTCGACCAACGACCTTGACACCCATGAGCAATATTTTAGCTCTCGTTGAGAGCTATCTTTTCGCCATTGACCGATTGTGGCTACGTGCCACACAGCAAATGAAACAATTGAATTCTTGCGAGAAAAGTTTGGAGATTCCATTATTTCAAGAAATTGTGATATTGAATGGCCTCCAAGAAGTTATGATTTAACACCATTAGACTATTTCTTGTGGCGTTATTTGAAGTCATTGGTCTTTCGAAATAAACCAGGCTCTCTTCAAGCTTTACAAGTCAATATTGAACGTGCCATTCATGACATACGACTTGATTTAGTGGAAAAAGTGCTCGAAAATTAGGTTCATCGAATTCGTTCCTGCAGAAGAAGTCGTGGAGGCCATTTGAATGCCGTTTTATTTAGAACTTAATTGTATCGATTGTACTTCACACTAAATAAAAAACTATTGAATTTCCTTAACAATAAGTGTGTTTTCTTTTTCAAAGAAATCATATCACTCTTATTGAAAAACCCTGTACAAACCCCCTATTTGCCTCTTATTTAAGTTAGCATTCCTTTGTATAATTTTTCAAAACTTTGTTGTTTTTCTTAAAAAAGAACCGCTAAGAAATAGAAATATTCAATCATATTTGTCTACAAATCTAATCGTCAAACGATTTTAAAGGAGATATCCAAGTACGTTATTTTCCTAATATTACTTATCTGTTGTTTTAGAAAAATGCTTCGGAGAAAAAAACTGAACAAGTGTACACTGAAAAAAAATTTGTCATAAAATTAAAGAATTGCCCCAAAGGCGTCCTCAGACTTCAAAATAAGTACATTTTATAATTAAAATATAGATAATTTCATTAATATTAAGTAATTTACTTAACTTTAAGTACATTTTCATAATTTTAAGTACAAAATGTACTTATTTTGAAGACTAAGGACGTCTTTGGAGTATTTCTTTAATTTTGTGACAATTTTTTTTCAGTGTACCGTCAACATGAACAAGTTTGACCTATGGCGAACTTGTCCTTGGGATGATTTGTTGTATTAATCGAGGGCTATAATAAGGTAAGGGAACTATACTTAAATCCCTTTTGAAAATCTCCTATGTTTCCTCTTATTTCTGAACTATTTTCGCAGCGATGGCAATCTTTGTTTCTGCTTCGCTACAAAATTCATACAATTTTTCCATTTCTGGTTTTCTTAAAGTTCGTTAAACTTTAAGCCGCTTATGACCGCTTTTGGTTAACTCATTATTTATGTAAACCTAAATAAAACCAAAAGATCGATGTACGAAAAATGGCATACGAATCTAGCTGAGCCCCTAATACAAATTACCATGATGATTTCCTTAAGTCAAGAAATGCTATATTATGGATTTTAATTTCTTTACATTATCTGAAGACTTCGGCAAAGGTTTTTAGGTCATGGTAAAAGCCTTCATTATAGTTTGCAAAAGTTTGCGGAAATCTGCGAAATTTGCAAATTATGCCAGACCAAAATATTGGCAATGAGTGAAGGTCTTGTAGATTGGCATACAGAAATACTGGGAATATGCGTATTAAGTTTAAAATCAGAGCTGATAGTTAACAAAGATGTGGGAAGTAGATTTAAGTATAAGTATATTCATATATTTCGTCATTTAAATGTTGCGAGATTTTTTGATACATATATTATAGTGATATGATGGTTGTTATAGAGAAAGATACAGTTAATTATTTTCTTGAATGTAATAGTAAGAAAAACTTTTGATTTGTCATCAAAACATTTAACGTAGGTAAAACGTAAATATTGTATAGAAGATATCGTTGACATGGTACCTTCTCTCTAGTTAAGTAAAGGTATTTAATTTTTTTTAGTATAATACGCATATAGTTCAGAGCACCAAAACACTATGCGTATCATTTTAAACCCCCTCTAACCCCTACCCTTTTATCAACTTAACTTATTTTAAAATAAGTCGGTTTTGCCCACTTCCAGTTTTCTGGTTTTTAATTTCAACTTTTCAAAGTTCATTAAACTTTTTTGAACTTAACCAATGATTTCGGAATGTAAACATAGCTACTCGTCTCAACAAAAGTTCACTGAACTTTAGGTCTAGTCCACCTATGTTTTCAGCTGAAAGCCTGGTACAATATTCCTTCAATATTTCCTTGATTTTAGCTATAAAGAAAAAACTGCATCGCAGTTTACAATCAAAACCACAGTTTAAACCCTAACTTAGTTTCTTTCTTTCGTTCGTCGACCATGATATTGACCCTGACATTGGCTGTCTCACTCTGAGCGAGCTTGAATGCACCGAAATTCACTATCGCTTTTAATTTCTAGGAAACTCCATGTAACGCTACTAGGGGATCATCAATTTCGACAAGGTAGACAAAATGCACACGACAATCGTTGAAGAAAATAAAAACTTAAGAAAAAAAAATGTTTTTATTTTTGTTTATGTAAAGATTTCTCTTTTTTAAATAAATATCAACACTTTTTGTGGAGTTCGTTCATAGTCTCGACGACGCTTATTCAATTCCGCTTAGCAACTTGATTGTCAGAGATTGGTTGAAACAACAACAATCAAAACTGAGGTTTGGTCTTTTTGGGGTGTTTCGAAATTTTGTTTTAAATTGTTGTTGTGACCGCCGTGTTGCTCCGTGCTTACCACTCCATCAGTACAAAGTGAAATCGCTTTGTGGCCTCATTTCAAATCTGAAGTTAAAGAAACCAATCGCCGGGGTTTCGGTAACAATCGCATGAGATACCCCATGGAGGAAAGACGTATGTTAAGTTGGTTGGTGATGATTTGTCGCCGAAGTTTTCATAATCTTTAAAATAAGTAAATTTTGATCTTTAAGTACAACATTTAGTTACGGAGTATATTAATGTTACCTTTACTACGTCAAGAAGGAATATGGGATGAAATCGTCTTACCTAAAAATATAAAAATACGGAAAATATTTATTAGTTACAATATACACCGACAAAAAATGTCCTAATACACGGAGTCAAATACACTTAGAGACAAATATCCAAACAAACATATTAAAGTTATATATAAGTTACAATTTGGTCGTAGCAAATTATACAGGGTTTTCCAACAAAAGATGTTATTTGGAATCACCCGGTATTTCGGTAGCTGTCACTTTTGAAGCTTTTATTCTTTGACATTTGAAGCTTTTATTCTTTGACATTTGACAAGTAGAAACTACGCCATTACTAAAAATGGAACGATACACGATTCAACAACGCATTTAAATTATTAAGATTCACTACCAAAATGGTCTTGCAGTCACAGTTCGAAAAACTAAAGCATGTTTGGGTCGTCGTGAAGCACCTTATCGGACCGCAATACAGAAATTGGTGGAATATACCATCATCCGTCACTATAATCGTACACATTTTCTATTTTTTTCCTCCTAAGTGTATATAAAAAGTTTATAAAAAAAGTCTGAGTTACTTTTAGACGTCTACAATAAAACAGTTTGTCGAATATTATTGTAGAATACTCGTATATCGATCAGGTATTTCTAATTTATGTGGATCATTTTCGCCTAGGCTGGAAAGGCGAAAGTAGGGCGGAGCCGACTACACGATCCCCTACACCACTTGATCTAAATGTGAAACGAATACATTGAAACCCGTCCTATCTATCACTTTGCAAGTCAATATTGAACGTGTCATTCATGACATACGACTTGATTTATTGGAAAAATTGCTCTAAAATTGGGTTGATCGAATTCGTTCCTGCAGAAGAAGTCGTGGAGGCCATTTGTATGACGTTTTATTTAGAACCTAATTGTATCGATTATACTTCACATTAAATAAAAAACTTTTGAATTTCCTTAAGAATAAGTGTGTTTTTTTCAAAGAAATCATATCACTCTTATTGGAAAACCCTGTATAAATCTGAAACGATTTTCACCAATTTCAAGAGGGATCGTTTCTGTGTTAAAAAAGTGCGCTGTGCTAAATTTCATTACAATCGATCCATAATTACGGCCTGCTCTTTGATTACAAGGATACATCTACAGAAGGACGGACGGACATGTTTAAATCAACTCAGGAAGTGATTCCAAGTCGATCGGTATAATAAATGGGATCCATAAATAAATAATAAAATAAAATGGGTCCATCTCTTCTCGTTTTGGGTGTTGCAAACAAATGCTCAAACTCATATACCCTGGACCACAGTGTGGTGTAGGGTATAAAACAGTAAGGAAAAGCAGTAAACCGCTTTATTACAGCTGAATAAGTAACAAGAAAAAATCGTTAAGTTCGGCCATGCCGAATCTCATATACCCTCCACCATTGATTGCATTAAATTTTTTACTGGAAAAAATCTTTGGATATGGAGCAAATCATGAAACGATCCTTTTTGTTTAAGCAAATTATTAAAAAACCAGTAAGGAAAGGCTAAAGTCGGGCGTGGCCGACTATATAGTACCCTACACCACTCTCGTAATAACCGATTTTCTTAAAATTCGGTAGTGTTGGTTCATGGATCAAGAAACTCTACCATTCTAAATTTCAAAATGATTGGATGTAAAATACAGCTTCTACAGGACTAAAGAGCAAAATCGGACGAAACATATATATGGGAGCTATAGCTAAATCTTAACCGATTTTCTTCAAATTAGGCAATGTTGGTTCATGGATCAAGAAACTCTACCATTCTAAATTTCAAAATGATTGGATGTAAAATACAGCTTCTACAGGACTAAAGAGCAAAATCGGACGAAACATATATATGGGAGCTATAGCTAAATCTTAACCGATTTTCTTCAAATTAGGCAATGTTGGTTCATGGATCAAGAAACTCTACCATTCTAAATTTCAAAATGATTGGATGTAAAATACAGCTTCTTCAGAACTAAAGAGCAAAATCGGACGAAACATACATATGGGAGCTATAGCTAAATCTTAACCGATTTTCTTCAGATTCGGCAATGTTGGTTCATGGATCAAGAAACTCTACCATTCTAAATTTCAAAGCGATTGGATGTAAAATACAGCTTTTATAGGACTAAAGGGCCAAATCGGACGAAACATATATATGGGAGCTATAGCTAAATCTTAACCGATTTTCTTAAAATTCGGTAGTATTGGTTCATGGATCAAGAAACTCTACCATTCTAAATTTCAAAATGATTGGATGTAAAATACAGCTTCTACAGAACTAAAGAACAAAATGGGACGAAACATATATATGGGAGCTATAGCTAAATCTTTACCGATTTTCTTCAAATTCCGCAACGTTGGTTCATGGATCAAGAAACTCTACAATTCTAAATTTCAAAACGATTGGATGTAAAATACAGCTTCTATAGGACTAAAGGGCCAAATCGGACGAAACATATATATGGGAGCTATAGCTAAATCTTAACCGATTTTCTTCAAATTCGGCAATGTTGGTTCATGGATCAAGAAACTCTTCCATTCTAAATTTCAAAACGATTGGATGTAAAATGCAGCTTCTATAGGACTAAAGGGCCAAATCGGACGAAAGATATATATGGGAGCTATATCTAAATCTGAACCGATTTCAACCAAATTCAATAGCGATCTTACCAGCTGCGAAATACTCTAAAATGCAAAATTTCAGAACGATCGGAGTAAAATTGCGACCTGTAGTCGACGAACAACTTTACATGGACAGACGGACGGACCGACATGGTTAAATCGACTCAGCTAGTGATTCTGAGTCTATCGGTATACTTTAAGGTGGGTCTAGTTGTGTTATTTTTAGGTGTTACAAACATCTGCCGTGAAACAAACTTATAATACCCTGTACCACAGTGCGGTACAGGGTATTATATAAAATGTGGTATAAAAACGAACTTACAATGTTTAGGCCGCAAATTCTTTAGCAAAAGTCTTCACCTGAAAAATGTGGTATTTATGGCTTAAAATAGCATTTTTGAGAGCTGCATCTACACGGGGACTTCAAAGAAATAAAACTTGATTCGTTTAATTTTTATTGAGTTGACCCCTTGCCAAAATAGAATACAATCTGCAAAGTTTCAGCAAAATTTCTTAGAAAATGTGGTGTTTATGGCTTAAATAAGCCTTTTTGGGAGCGACATCTATATGTGGACTATAACAAAATATGAACTGATTTAAAAAATGTGTACTGCGGTGAATTCCTGTCTTAATTAATTACAAACGGCAAAGATTCAGTTAAAATGCTTAGAAACTGTGGTATTTATGTCTTAAATCCATATATTTGAGAGCGACCTTTATAGGGTGACTAAAACAAAATATGAAGCGATTTGTAAAACTTTTGCTGTGATGAATTCTTGTCAAAATAGAATACAATTTGCAAAGTTTCTGCTAAATTTGCTTTAAAAATATGGTATCTATTGCTCAAAAACCATTTTTTCGGGCCACCTCTATTAGGAAGATATATCAAAATTTTGAAAATATTGATTGATAAGAAGATGTTCTCCTAATTTGATCAACCTATTATTATGAACAGTAATGTGATTACATCAGACGGGCGGACAGACGGACATGGCTAAATCGTGTTACAATTTTACAACGGTTAAGAATATAAATATATATATTATGGGGTCTCAGATCAATATTTAGAGGTGTTACAAACGGAGTGACAAAGTGAATATACCTAACATTATGGGATAAAGGTGGGGGATATAAAAATTATATTTTAACTACGTGTTTTTCCCAACCCACGCCATGCTCTTTGATAATTCACCACACTGATAGTTCGTTCACCTCACTTCACCATTTGGTTATTCGTGACACAAACCTGATGCACAGAAGCCACACCACGGTGAATAGGAGCACTGACATTGACACTGAACATACTGGTGTATGTCACTACTAAATTCTATCAATGACACAAACCTGACCAGAGCTTTCATATTTATGGAGAGCATCTAATTAACACTGAAACAAACAGCATTTTCTTGTTGTGAAGTTGATGGTGGACAGAGAAAACAGTTTAATAAATTGCGTTCCGTTTGTTACAAACTGAAACCATATTTCAGCGAAGAACGGGCGTGAATATTTTTATGAACTGAGCTTAAATATTATACATAAATATCGATACATTCATTCTAAACTTTGCTAAATGTAAGAAGGTAGTTTTTCAGGAGAGGCACTAGAGAACGCAATTTCCCTGTATCCGGGAAATCGGGAAAAAATTATGAATTTCCCGTGATCCCGAGAATTCCCAAAAAAATGTGTTAGTTTAATTTTTAAAACACTAATTTTATAATATTTATTTTAAACGTATTTAATGGTTATAAGAAAAACAAAACAGGAATATAAAAGAGATCTGATTAAATTCAAAATGTATATACTTATAATATATTTTCCATATAAAAGTAGTTCAAGTATTAATTTATTAAAAAAATGGATCTGATTGACTTCAAATTTATGGAGATTGTTCATACATTTCATATAAAGATCCTTCAGGATGCTTGGGTATTTTTTTGTTAATAAAATATGTTTCATTTATTAATTCATCAGAAAACCTGTTACGGATCTTGTTTACTAAAATTCCCGATGCAGAAAAAACTCGTTCAGATTCAACAAAGTTGGTCGAATGATCAATAATGTATTTAAAAGATTTAGTAATTATTCTGATTTTTGGCCGCTTGCTTGATAAAGATAGAATTCCTTCTTCATATGATAAAATAGTTTGTTATAGCCGGCTCATCCTTATCCGCCTTTCGTATAGCTTCATTCATTTTCTCCTTAAATGTTGCTGTATCTCGGCCATTTACTTCAGTAGTATCGTTTTCGTTGTCATCAACTCGAATGCTATTTTTGTTACATGTTTCAAAAAAGCGATTGTTCAAATCCTCAGACTTAAACACTACTGCAGGCGCACGATGTCCGTCAGTTTCAATTTGAATAATAAGACTCTTGCAGAAATGTACTAAATTTTCCCGGGATTCCCGGAAATTTTTCCCGGGAAAACGGGTTGCGTACTCTAGGCACTCAAAGTTTGATTCATTTTTATACCCTCCACCATAGGATGGGGGTATATTCATTTTGTCACTCCGTTTGTAACACCTCTAAATATTGATCTGAGACCCCATAAAGTATATATTCTTAATCGTCGTAAAATTTTAAGACGATTTAGCCATGTCCGTCTGTTGTAATCACGCTACAGTCTGTAATAATAGAGCTAGGTTGATCAAATTTGGTAGAAATATTTCTTATAGTTGCAGGTTGTTTGGGTTTACGTATTTACACCATAAATACCATATTTTCTATGCATTTTAATTGAATCTTTGTAGTTTGTATTTTATTAATACAAGAATTCATCGCAGTAAAAAATCTTTAAATCAGTTCATATTTTCCACTTATAGATGTCGTTCGCAAAAAGGTTTATTTAAGCCATAAACACCACATGTTCTAAGAAATTTAGCTGAATATGCAATTTATATTCTATTTTGGCAAGAAGGCATCTCAATAAAATTTATACAAATACAATTTTATTTTCTTGTAGTCCCCGTGTAGATGCAGATCACAAAACAGCTATTTTAAGCCATAAATACAATATTTTTTAGGTGAAGAATTTGTCTAAACAATTTGCGGATTAAAAATTGCAGAGTTCGTTTTTTTTAATTATTTACTTAAACAAAAAGGATCGATTCATGATTTGCTCCATATCCAAAGATGTTTCCAGTAATAAAATTGAATGCAATCCATGGTGGAGGTTATATAAGATTCGGCCTTTTTTTTTTCGAATATATTTATTTGCAATCTATTTTACAATAATAAGCAAATTTGATAAATGGCCGAACCTAACGCTTTTACTTGTTTATTATGATATAGGGTGGTTCAACCATAATGCACGATGTTAATTGTGAGTCACACCTTAACGTCAACTTGTTTGCCCATCTTAATTTGGCATTTCTTTGTTTCAGTGTTTGACAAATTTAACCACTGAGAGGCACACAATTGAGCAGCGCGTTGAGATTTTAGAAGCCTCTTATGAATATGGGCGTGCAAATCAATCTTTGAAAGAATGCTGCGCATTTTAAGACTGTCGTTTCAGATCTAGTTTATTATCATCAACATCTTCAACTACTCCTTGTAATAAGCCTTGATGAGGAGGTGGAGCTAAGTACTTTGTTAACTGAAACGAAACCAATTATTCTACATTATGATAAATCATTTGCGTATTATATAGTCGGCCCCGCCCGACTTTCTGTCTTTCCTTACTGGTTTATGGTTTTTTCGTACCAACAAAAAATATTTAAAAAAAAAAACAATTTTTTCTAATAGTTTTAACGACAGTTGCTAAACTTTTGTATCCACGTGAAAGTCATTATTTGTTAGTCCTAATAATTGCCTTTAATTTAAAGGGTATATCGGCTTTATCGAGCATGTACTTCCACAATTATGGTCCAAATACTAAAGGCAACTTCCAAGAAAATGGAAATTTTAAAGAAAGTTTTTTTAAAATACATTAATTTACCATAAACTGTTCTTTTATTACTGTTACACAACCCTTCGACAAAAATTTTGTTGCATAGTGTAATCTATAGACAACAAATATACAGTTATTTTAGCAAAACATGCTAAACCAAATATTGCATATTCATATTTTTTTCTTAGAAACTTGTAAAAATCTCAGCTAATGTTGGTTGAACTTTTTTCATGGTGATAGAAAAATACGTGTTATAATGGGCGATCTAAGCAGAGATACTTTTTTCAATAGCCTTTTTTTGACAGATCACGTGTGAGTCGACCCATGCTGTCATGTTATTTTTGTTAAGTATTGCTTGGCATTTCATCATGGAAAGACTTACGCCTGAACAACGTTTACAAATTATTCAGTTTTATTATCAAAATAATCGTTCGCCAATTGCGCTAAGTTCATTTTTTTTTTAATTAAAAAAAAAACACTTTCCAGTCGGCCCACGACCTTGACACCCATGAGCAATATTTTAGCTCTCGTTAAGAGCTATCTTTTTGCCATTGACCGATTCTCGATCCGACGTACCGGAATCATCGGTCCATATTTCTTCAAAAATTATGTCGGTGAGAAAGTAACCGTCAATGGCGACCGTTATCTTGCCATGATAACCGACTATTTGATGCCTGAAATTGAAGCTCGTGAACTCGGCGACATTTGGTTTCAACAAGACTTCCCACACTTCGTATCAATTCATGGATTTATTGAGAGAACACTTCGGTGAGCAGATAATTTCACGTTTTGGGCCGGTCGATTGGCCACCAAGATCGTATGATGTCACACCGTTAGACTTTTTCCTGTGGGGATATGTAAAGTCTAAAGTTTATGCGGACAAACCTGCTTCGATTCAGGCCTTGGAGCAAAACATCACGCGTGTCATTCGCCAGTTACCAGTTGAAATGCTCGAACGAGTCATCGAAAATTGAACTCAAAGGATGGACCATCTGAGACATAGCCGCGGCCAACATTTGATAGACATAATCTTCAAAAAATAAATGCCAAAGAATGTTCTTTCAAATGATAATAAACATTCCCCATTCAATTTGAATTTTCTCTGTTTTTTTCTTTAAAAAAGTAGGTAACCTCGAAATGGATCACCCTATATTATAAATATGTGTTTATATCAAAGGAAAGTTTTAACATCTTCTTAATTTCTTCCAGTCCCAGTGTAGCATATGGCCTCAAGTACCATAATAGCGAAATTCAAATAATAGCGAAAAAAAATATGTTTAATGACAAACGTAGCCAATTTTGTTTAGATTTCATAAGTTTTTCCTTATTTTCTGTTCACTTTTATTCTGCACGAAACGTGCCGCATACAATAAATATAATTTGTTAGCGAATTACAGGGAACACTTAAATGAAACGATGGTTTCTTCTTCTTTTAAACTTATATTTATAAGCATATTTTTTGCGCTATGAATCAGTAATCTTAAGAATAATTCAGTTTAAAATTCTATCATGAAAGTTTGGTTTCAACAGACAAACTCTACTTATAAAGGTCTAAAAGTAGTTATCCTTCTCCCATTCCCTAACAAAATTAATTGTGGCTTTTAACACATTGCCTTATGTTTTCCTCCCTTTCTTCCCTTCCTCACCAACAGAAGGGAAATTTGTCTGCTCGTTTATTTTTGTTTTGTCATCTTCTTTCTCATTAACCACCCAAAACAGTTTCCAATTACAGAGCAAATAATTTTTATGCAAGTTAAGCATTTCCAATTAAAAGCTTTGCCAAGACCGCCCCCTCCCAAAAAAAACATACCACCAATCGACCGAAAACTCAACACAACACACGATATGAAATTTAACAAAATCACCCAAATGATTGTTGCTAATTTCGAAAAGAAAATTAAATTCTGGGAAAAAGGGAAGGAACGGAAATAAGATAATTTAAAAGTTCAACGTTAGGAGAGCCGAGAAGAAAGCAATATTTATTTAGTGCACAGAAAACAAATGTTTTCTATGGTTAAAGATTTTTTTCTTAAACTGAGAATAAAAACAGATTGATGTAAAGATACAAACCTTTGTTATAAGTAAATATTGTACTTAAACAGAAAATATAAAGAAAAATGTTAAAGACAATTTTGGATGTTATACTATTTTCAAAAATTTTTTAGAATTTAAGGCAATTCCAATATTTGGCTTTAGATTTATATATTTTTATGTCTGATTTTCCTCAGAGAATCTACAGCATACTTTTAGGGATATTTTGTACTTACAAACAAAGCATGAGAAACATACGAAATTGGCTATGTTTAGGAAATTGAAATTGTCTATGTTTTCTCAAAGAACACTTGTCTTAGAAAATATTTCAAACTAGATGGAAATAATGTGTCCCCACATATCATTGCAAAGAGTTTTACAACAAATCATATCATTGAATTATGAATTAGTCCGCCTTTCATTAATTTCATTTAAGAATAATTAATTATTTTTTAGTATAATTCTCTTAAAATTTAAGATATCATGTTTTTCAATTAAGTATCAAAATATATTTTTTACTGTGAATATATGGCATATATTTAGGAATGAACATAAATAAGCAGAGGGTAAAAGCATTACCAAACTTGTTGTTATATTTAAAGAACTTTTGCTTAAATTTAAGAAATGTTCACGTTTGAAAAATACTCTTCTTTGAATCAAAGTCAAATCGCGTCTGTGACTTAAAAATTATATTGTAATTTAACTACAAAAAAATTCTTTAGCGTGTGTTTGAACATGAAAGACGTCTCATCTTTCATTTAAGAATTAAACTAGTATTACAAAATGAGTTTCTGTGTGTGTAGCATACTATTATTAAGTATAATAATAAGTAATTAAAGAGTAAATACTTTCTACTTAAAACTAAAATAATAGGAATTATCTAAAGAAAATGTATACAAGTTTAGTTTAGTTTTAATGTTTGTCTTATCACATCTTTGATTTAATGAATTAATTATTATTTTAAAAAATACATTTTCTTACATATTACAGCATATTTTTAGGTATCAAAATAAATAATCGCAGAGTACAAAAGGTTACCAAATAAAAGATAATTTATATCAGGAATGCGAAATCAAAATTTCTAATTGTACAAAGAGACTTCGCAAATTGTACTTTCTGAACCTCCATTGTACCAAATTACTTCCTTAATTGTTGTTGTTTGTTTTCTGATCGGTATACATTTTTATAAAAATTTTCATTGGTCATCTTCACGGACCAAATAATAAAAAAAAAATGTCTTGGATTCGTAAGTACTCCACTAATATATTTTTTTGGAAAAGAGCTAATTTTATTGTAAATAATAAAAGTATATTGATGACTGACTGTTTCATGTCATTACTATAAAATGACACACAAAAACGTTCTAGAACAACGAGTTTATCCGAAAACTAAAAAGCCGCCTTTAAAAATTTAGAAAGAAACTCCAGACATTTTTCACTAACGAAAACGATCCAATTTTTTTAATTTTGAGGCAACTTCTAACGCTAATGAATAACACTATTTTTTCCGGAACCTGAGGTCAAAACCGCAAGTTATCGTTAAAAAAATACGTAACTGTTATATTTTGCAAATTTATTTTTTGAAGTATGATTTATTCTTTACTCAAGAAGATATATGCGTATTGTACAAGCTTCTGAAAAGTGCCAAAATACAATTTATTCATTACAATAAAATAGCCAAAAAGCAAAAAATTACTTATTTGATTAACACAATAGATAATTTTCGTAAAATAGAAAAGTATACCATACAAATTTCGTTTTCGAATTGATAGGTATACTCGTACATATTCGAGAAAATTTATAAATTGTACCAAATGAGTCATTGGTGTACCATTGTACTTTTCAAGTCGTAATTGTACCAATTTTGGTACAATTGTACCAACTTTCGCATCCCTGATTTATATTGGTTTTGTATCTCTCACCGAAGTATCTGCACAATTCTCCGAAAATATCTTCAAGTCATATCAAGTTTTGTTTACACTCTCGTCATCGCTTTGTTGCTTATTCCCCAAAAGGAGTTCTCTAAACAACAGAACTTTTTCGCTCTGCTTTGCTTAACTTGCTGTGGTGTCATCTCTGGTCAAATCCTTTGTTTCGTGAGTTGCATACTTCACTCTTCATCATTATTTCATTTCTTCAGGATTTTTTGCTTCATTCACACAAACATTTACCGAATTTTTAATTGGTATTTCGATATGGTTTGCTAAACTTGGGAACAACTTTATAGATTTATTTCCGGGGTTCTCTCATTTTCATTGAAATTGAATTCTGTTAAGAAGGGGACGAGAAGAATTCGAGAAAAGTTCGAGAGAAAAAGGAGTGTCACTATTGTAAGGATGTAATTTGAAGAAAATGTCAGTCAGTGTCATGGAAAGAAGTTTACTGATTGGTGAAGCAGCACAGTTCGTGAGATAGAGTTTCATAAGAATTATTTTTGATTATGTTTTTGACAACAAAAGCTAAAAGAAAAGAACTATTGGGCTATCGGATTTTTATAATAATATTGGAGTTTTTTTAGTAATTGTGGAAACATAATTTTTTAAAGAATTATTTGTTGGGTTTCTTTTTAATATCACTTACATAATATAGATATAATGTGTAAAAATAATATCAATCGGTCAAGCCGTTTTTGAGTTACAATAGTCTAGCAGACAAGTCTAAAATTCTATATAAAAATTGATAAGAAAAATTATAATATTGTCTCAATAAAATTGCTATATCTTTTTGGTCCATCAAGGTTGCATTTTGAGTTTTTCATAGTCAGTTTGTAATAGTTTGACCCTTTAGTACCAAAAAAAATCAAGGATATTAATTGATACTTTTTCAGGATATTCAAGGATTAAGGATAGCTTCCATATTTTTATCTCATTCCATCAAAAAGAGATAAACGTTTCATTCCGAAAGATTGAAGAGGAGTAGCAGAGCTTTTCATTGGTATTAATATCTTCAAAATACGTAAAGCGCTTAAGAAGATATGGCTAATTTAACAAATAGTAATTTTGAGAAAAATCCTTGAGATAGGTAACTTTGGAGCTCTGTACTACAAAAACTACAATGAATTTTGAACAACTGAAAACGCCATAAAATTCGTGCGCATTTGTGTAATCACTGTGACAAATATCATTTAAATCAAAAGGGGTCATTTTTAGAACGTGTGTTTTTTGCTTCATTTGCTTTGGAATTACGCTATGTGTTTATGTGTTTATTTCAATATTGATTTATGTCGCTCTTGAAGTTAAGCAAAATTTTTACAAAATTGTGGGTGTATTGTTAAAAAACTAAGCCCAGACAAATTTGCAGCGATTATGACTTTTTGAGAAAATATTTTTTAAAAAATGCTTTGAAAGTGTTGTACTGAAAACTATTTTTTTTATTTAAGATATCACGATTTTTATTCCCAAAAAAAATCTGATATTACTTCCCGTTTATATTCTCATATTTTCGCCAGAGAAAATTCAAAGGCATATCTTCTGAACTACTGCAAAAATCGTTAAAAAGTTATCGGTATTATAAATGCAATTAGCTAAATATCTTAATACTATTGTAAAATAAAATCGGTAGATTGTTGCAAGTTTTTAAAAAATGTTTTTGCAAAAATCATAAATCATGACACATATTTTGTTTTCAAGATTTAAAAAATATCTTATTTATTAACAAAAATTCAAAGTACCTTAGTGTTGGGTCAGTCGTCGCCTGTCGTAGCGAACGGACGTGTTATCGCAGAGCGGATAGTTTTTAACCTATTACGCAATACCTATTCACCTACCTACTACGCAACCAGGAGGTTTGTTGTTTATAAAGCGTAGGTTGAATTGGATGCATCGGTCTCTGGACAGAAATTTCTGAGCTCAGTCTGGAATGCCTATACCGACGTACCTATTACGGGCTAATACTGGCTATGGGGGTGTCTCCCCCAACCAATTTATGATTAAACCAAAAAAGACGAAGGAGATTACGGCGCAGGGGAGGGAAAACCCAGCGCCGGCGACAAGCCGGCAAGCAACTTCTACGAGCTTTGGTGCCTTGGATCCCGTAGTCGAAAATGAAACAAGAGCACATCCAGCCGCAGGCAAAACAAATGATAAGACAGATGAAGCAGAACCCAGCAGGGGCTTTAAGCAACCCCAGCCTTTAAAAGCCATTGGGGATTCTGACTCTGAATCATCAAATGAAAACAATATCACTATTGTTGCAAACTCAAAGAGACTGTCAGGGGCACAAAGAAGGAAACTGAATAAGTTGAACCGACAGAACCTATTACGGGATGAACCTGCCAATTCTACCTCCAATACAAACATGGAGGCCGCTAAAAGAGTCAGCGCTGTGAAAGTGACTAAGAAGAAAAAGGGCTCGCCGTCTTCCAGTAATTCGGATAAGCCTAACGTAACCACACAAAAGGAGGTCTCTAGTCTGGGTCCTTCGATTGTGGGCGGTAAAGTTGACCCAATAACGCAGTTCAAGTCAACCAAATCATCCGTTAAGGATGAGGCTTTAACCAAAAAGACTCTACAGACACGGAAAAATCAATTGGCCATAAAGAAGGGTAAGAAGCCACCGTCTTATTCTAATATAGCTAAACAACATTTTCGAGACGATCTATGCTACGCCATAATTGATAGAAGTAGTGCATCTGGCAGAATCCCCGGAGACCAAAAGAGTAACTTCGAAGATTTGGTCTATACGAGGGTAGCGGAATACGTCCTCGAATCTAAGGATGAACCACCAATCGAAGTAATGAGTTGCAAGTTTGAGAGGGGTGTTTTGATGCTAAGGCCGGCATAACAACGCTGCGCTGGTGTCCTCGTAGAACTTGTGGATAGCTTCCCCTCACTTTGGGACGGCGCAAAGCTAAAATTGGTAAGGAAAGGCGACATTCCTGAACTCATAAAAACGACCCTATATGTTAAGGGATGTCCCAGTAAGTTCTCATCAGAGTACATACTCGACATCATTGGCAAACAGAATTCAAAACTCTCCGTGAGAAAGTGGGAAGTCTTCTATAGGAAGGATGATACCGAGGGTACTCTCCTCGTGTTAGGCATAGACCCAGAATCCAAGAAAAATCTTGTCATGGCGAAGGGCATGGCGTACTTCTTGATCTGGACAGTCTTTTTCAAAATTGGAAAGGTCCCGATTGGCAGGACAGATGAATCGAGTCCAAATATACTGTCTGAAGAGGCAAACACTGGTATTGAACGGATGGAGACAAGTGAGACACTGCCAAAAACTGATGTGGAAGTAGTCAATAACACCACCAGTTCACCAATAGTACCGCCACTTTTGCAGAAAGTTCCCAGCAAAGGTGGTGATCAAAATAAAAAGAACCACAAAACGATTCAAAACAATGAGGGAGCGACAAAAAATAAAACCGCCTCCCAAAATTGTCGACTGGAAGATGGTGTAATAGGTAGTGAACGAAAGGAGGAGAATGACCCACTACCAAATAATGAGGGGGTGCCACCCGATAGGATAGACTCCCAAAAGAAATATTTACTGGAAGGACAATGATTGAGGTCATCCAGATAAACCTCCACCGGAGCGAGACAGCATCCAACGCTCTGATGGACATCATAAATAAAGGCAGGGTTCATATTGCTTTGATCCAGGAACCATGGACACCTAGCAACAAGGTTACTGGATTAAACCATGTGAACTATAACCTTTTCTACGCTAACACAGGTACTCGTCCAAGGACTTGTATTCTGTGCCATAAAAACTTATGTTATACTAGCGGACCCGGCGAACTTCGACTCGCCCCAATTTAACGCCTTCAGATAAACTCCAGAGTGATAATAAAACACAGATAGTTAAAATTTTAATGCGATTTGTTTAAAAGGAATCGAAATCAGTAGAGAGCGATGTGATAAACAACAAACAACGAAGACAGAAGACAGGCAACGTACAGATGACCGTGCGAAAAACAGGGAAATTCGAGATTAATTCCACAGACTTCCTACGATTGGTCTTGAGATTTATTGATTGTCATCGCAAAAGCCAATCGTACAGGGAACTGAATCCGCTTGAATTGGAATGAATAAGGAATGGATAAGGACTGCCTATCCTTTGAATTTTCCCTTGATGATCGTCGCCTGAATCACATTGTCCATCAGTTTCATAATGGACAACCGCGCAATTGCACAATTTCGGATGATTCAGATTCCGCAACATGATTATGATCGATTCCACCTTCAGCTGTAAATTATGCGGCGGTGCTCCTGGCACATCAAGCGAGTTCGATTTTACTTTGAATAATAAAATGCATGCTATTGACGTCCTTATTCTTCGCTGCTAATATTGCCCGTTCACTAATCTAATCGAGATTTGGAAACACTTTGGTGATGAGTTCCTCGTTCGACGATGTGAACTCGCAAAAATTTGCCGGGAACAATATCAATGCAGTGGAAACATCAACAGTAATTTGGCCATTGCCAAGCGCCAACAGTTGTTTCGAGAATTCAAGAGCCGATGAGCCGTTCTGCAGCGCGACTCTCATGTTCGTGGTCAATTTCAACTTCTTGACATTCCGCCACAAAGACCACGATTTCAGGCATGCATTAATTTCATCGGCAGTAGATTTCGGGATGACGGGAAGCGTTTGACGAAAATCTCTGGAGAGCAATATCATAGACTCACCAAATTGTCTCAAATCACGTCGTAAATCCTTCATCGTTCGGTCAACTGCCTCCAGAGCTCGTTTATGCGCCATCGTGCATTCATCCGAAATTATGATTTTGCAATGCCCGCAATCCAATAAGATAACCTTACCTCTTATACTCAAACTTATTATCTGAAAAAATGTTCGAATTGATAAATATCCCGTTGAATTTTAATTGATCGTAATGCTTGTACCGTTTGCCGATGTGATACGCGAAATCAGTGTAACAATACGCAAAACTCGAATGAATTACAGCAAGAAAAATAGCACATACTCGTACATATGTTTAATAGAAAACTTTTTTGTTTAATAGAAAATTAATAAAAAAATTTGGATTGAAAAAGAGAGCAGTACATAGGAACAGTAGGAATCTCGCAAGAAATAGCAATTTTCGATTTTCCCAATTTTCCGACTTTTCCGAAGGGTTTTCCCAACATTTTCTTTCGTAAAAACCTTCTCCAGGCAAATACGAACAACTAAAAAAAATTGAGCCAAATCGGTCCAGCCGTTCTCAATTGATGAGAGCAGTAGATAGGAACAGTAGGAATCTCGCAAGAAATAGCAATTTTCGATTTTCCAAATTTTCCGACTTTTCCGGAGGGTTTTCCCAAAATTTTCTTTCGTAACAACCTTCTCCAGGCAAATACGAACAACTGAAAAAAAAAATTGAGCCAAATCGGTCCAGCCGTTCTCAATTGATGAATTACTATACATTTTTCACACCATTTTTATACAGGGTTGCCCATATTCGACGGACCCACGGACTCGTTGGGCCCATTCCAATCGACGAGGCTTGTCCGCAGGCAACAATCTTTGCGTCAATTGAATTTTGTACGGGAACAAATGCAAATCAACGCGAATAATCCGTTGTAAAGTGGACCGAGCCATGCCCAACTGCTGAGAACGGCGTTTTTGGGATGTTCTTGGGGATTTTCTCTCCAGATTTTTTTTCTCTCTAGATTTTCTCTCCAGAGTTGTCAACATCGGACGCAACGGTGCTGAGGCAAGGTAATGGAAATATGTACCGGCGTCAATATATCTGCCATTCGATGCGCCGACATTGCCACCTACGTCGGAATTACAACGTCTGGTGAGAGAATCCAAACACACAAGTAATGAGTTATTAGCTGGATGTGACGCCAACTCCCATCATATCGCTTGGGGTAGTACTAACACCAATAAAAGGGACACGCCCTTATCGAATTTTTGAACACAAATTACCTCATAACTCCTAACATAGGAAACACTGCAACCTTTGTTAACAAAATTAGGGAAGAAGTATTAGATATAACGATATATTCAGAAAATCTTATTGATGAGATTCATGAGTGGAGGGTTTCGGATGAACACTCCTATTCAGACCACCGTTATATAAGGTTTAAAATTGCACGGCCACCGTCAAACCCCATAAGTTTCCGTAATAAGGCTAAGACCGACTGAATGAAAATGTGTTGCATCAAGTACCTATTACGGATATAACAGATGGTATGGTTAAAGAAGCGATAAAAAGTTTCTCTCCCTTTAAGGCTGCGGGACCGGATGGAATATTTCCAGCACTTCTGCAGAATGAGGTGGATCTGGTATCAACTCATCTGGCTGGAGTGTTCACTGCGTGCCTAACCCACTCGTATACCCCAAAAAACTGGCAGGAATCAAGGGTGGTCTTCATACGAAAGCCTGGCAAGGCGAGTTATACGACCCCAAAGGCTTATCGACCCATTAGCCTTATTTCCTTCCTGTTAAAAACAATGGAGCGAATAATTGATAACATGGTCAAAGGTAAAATAGCGGATGACAGGCTAAAATTCAAACAACACGCCTATGTCAAAGGAAGATCAGTGGAAACAGCTCTGCATGAGGTAGTGCACCACATAGAAGAGTCCTTCAGTAAAGAAATGTATACACTTGCTGTTTGCATAGACATTGAGGGCGCATTTAACAATGTACAGACCGATACACTTATCCAGTCCTTAGACGAGTTTCAGGTTGACCGGGCGCTGAAAAACTGGATCAATAATATGCTAAGGAATAGGTGGATTATTTGTGGGTCATATGACGTAAAAATTAGAGACAAGGTAAATCGTGGTATACCTCAGGGGGGCATTTTATCGCCTCTCCTATGGGTTACGACGATACACAGTCTCTTAAAAGCCCTCACCAATGAAGGACTTAAACCAGTCTGTTATGCAGACGACTTTGTAATACTTCTAAGGGGCTTTCATCCAAATCTATTATGCAGAAGAGCTGAAGAGGCACTTAACATAGCATATAACTGGGCACAACCAAGGGGATTAAATGTTAACCCAGACAAAACAGAAATATGTCTATTTACAAGGAAAACGAAGATCCCACGTTTTACCCCGCCTCGATTCCGGAATAAGACAATTTCTATAACTAAAAATGTAAAATACTTGGGAGTAATCTTGGATCAGAAACTGTACTGGAAAGATTATCTTGAAGAAAGAGTTACAAAGGCACACAGATGTTGGTCGTTGTGCAGAAGAGCTATAGGTTTAAAATGGGAACTACGTCCAAATATGACGCACTGGCTTTACATGAGCGTGATTAGACCAATAATCACCACAAGTCGTACCATCAGAAGATTTTAGAATATCTAGTTGGTCACATTCAAATGCCAGAAATCTCGGACCGCATTCCTGAAGTGCGGCTTACAGCTACCTGTGATACGTTTGTGCCAGACAGACGCTCCTGGGAAAATGGAACTTTGGCCCATGTGCCAGTGGGAACCAGCTGCTACACGGATGTGTCCAAGCGAGGAGGAAGGACGGGTCTGGGACTTTTTATTGATGAACCTGAAGTCGAACTTCACTTCCGCCTCCCTGACCATAACACGGTATTTCAAGCAGAAGTTCGAGCAATCACGGAGTGTGTGAACTCGCTCAGTAACACGACAAAACCTAAATATGCCAACATCTTCACAGATAGCCAAATGGCGATTAAAGCAATAACATCGGAAAGGGTCAAATCCAGAACTGTGTTGGACTGTAAAAGAACGATAAATGATTACTCAGCCCATGGTCAATTGCGTATTTGCTGGGCACCAGGACACAACGGAGTGATTGGAAATGAACGGGCAAACAACTTGGCTTCAAAGGGCAGAGAACTTCGAGTAATAAACTTGGAAAATTGGAAACTTTTCGAAGCCACGAAAAATGAGTTGAAGCACTGGGCAGTGATGGCTCATAAAACTGTGTGGAACAGCGCAACAGTAGGAGCAACTGCAAAGATACTGTGGGGTGACCTAAATGAAAAGAAAACAAGAAGTCTTCTGAAACTAAACAAGATCGATATTAGTGTTCTAACGGGACATTCGCATAGGACTAGCAGGAAATGACGAATGCAGGGCATGCAGAGAAAAATCGAAACGATGGAACATTTTCTGTGTCACTGCCCGGCTTTCACACATGCAAGATCCCAACATTTCGGGTCCGACATATTGCCAGACTTGACTAATCTCAGAGAATATGACTGGAAGATACTGAGAAAATTCGTGTCTTGTACCGATTTTCTGTAACTCGTGAGGTATAAAAAGATCATAAATAAGGAGCGCACAACAGGCCGAACCATGGACATGAGATGTTTAAACGTCTCCTCTCTTCAACCTAACCTAACCTTAGTGTTGTCTTTGAAAATTTTCAAATACTGATTAAGTAAAATATAAAATTTCAAAATTCAACAAAAATATGAAGTAGGACTAACATATGTTTTTTTTTAAAGCTTAAAATTTTCTTTGTGATATATGATTTTAGACAAATATATGCAACTATTTAATGTCGATCTAGAGATTTTTATACCCTACACCACACTGTGGTACAGGGTATTATGACTTTGTGCATTTGTTTGTAACACCCAATAGGAGAAGAGATAGACCCATTGTTTATTATACCGATCGACTTGTAATCACTTTCTGAGTCGATTTAGCTATGTCCGTCTGTCTGTCCGTCTGTCTGTCCGTCTGTCTGTCCGTCTGTCTGTAGACGTATTCTTGTAATCAAAGTACAGGTCGCAATTATGGTCCGATCTCAACGAAACTTTGCACATATCTTTTTTTTAGGCCCAAGGACGATCCCTATTGAATTTGGTTAAAATCGGTTCAGATTTACATATTGCTCCCATATATACATATGTACCTCCGATTTGGCATATATGCACTGTATAAGCAACATTTTGTAACCGATTTGTACAAAAATTGACAGAGAGTAGTCTCGTGATACACTTAGATACAATACAAAATTTGGGGGAAATCGGTTCAGATTTATATATAGCCCCCATATATATGTTGCACCCGATTTGACATGTAGCGCTGTAGAAACTGTATTTTATATCCAATCAGTACGAAATTCGGCAGAAAGAGGTTTCTTATTACATGAAGGAATACTGCCAAATTCGGAGAAAATCGGTTCAGAGTTAGATATAGCCCCCATATATATGTTACCCCCGATTTGAAATTCAATAGCTGTAGAAGCTGTATTTTATATCCGATCAGTACGAAATTCGACAGAAAGAGGTTTCTATTTTACATGAATGAGTGTTCAGGGAAAATCGATTCAGATTTATATATAAGCTCCATATATATGTTCCTCCTGATTTGGTTACAAAGCGATATAGAAGTTGTACTTTACTTCCGATCATTACAAAATTCTCCAGAAAGATGTTTCTCAATTTAAGAACAAATATTGCTTAATTTAGCGATTATCGGTTCAGAATTAGATATATCCGCATATATATGTTCTTACCCATTTACAAATTATTTCAAATTATTATCGCAATAACCCTTATCGCATTGTTAGGGAGGTGTAGGGTATTATATAGTCGGCCCCGCCCGACTTTCTGCCTTTCCTTACTGGTTTAATATGTTTTTGTGTTTAGGTCTCCATATTACACCAGAAAACGTTGTGCGCAAAAATTTTGTTTGCATAGTTTTAAAGAAGGTATATTTGAAGAAAATTGTTTCAGATTTAGATACAGCACCACTATATACTTATATCCCGATTTTAAATCTAAACGCTATAAAATACAAATTTATGGACAGATTAGTATCATTAGGAAAATAACATTGATAACATTTTACAATATTTCTCCTAAATCCGCTTCTATAGGGTGGAGTAGAGTATCATATAGTTAACTCCGCCCTTCTTTAGTCCTTTTCATCGTTTTTCTAGCTTTCAAAATATTGAAATTTCAGGTTTGGTCAATATTTATGGGGTATTTCCAATATATTGCTTCTCTATAACCAATTTGCAACACTATTCCGTTTCAAGTTATGAACACAGAAATCCCCAATAATTGAACTTTTAAACAATAACATACTTTAGGGCAATCGCTTAATTTCCTCTTCAATAGTCTTCTTCATTTTGTTGCTACAATTGTTTATTTCTTTTTCGGTTTCGTTCTTTCTCTGGACATTATTGTTAAGCTTACAACAATCCAACAAATCATAAAAGAAAAAAGTAAATATTTCGTTTTGAGATAACCTTGATTTAGTGTATGAACACCTTGATTAAGTTGTCGACCAGCCATTGAAGTTGTTGTCCTTGCTGCAGGATACGGATACGGTTGCCAGCGCAGTGCTTTCGATGTTCGAATATTTGAAGTCTTGTTTGTAATTTGGAGATTTGTATTGTTTTTCCTACTCGTGTTGTTAACATTTTTTCTATTAACCAATTGCTTGTTTATTTACTTTTCGTTTTTTTTTTTGTTTGCTCTCGTCTATTGTTTCTAAAGGACAACAAGGAGGGCTAACGATGAAGAAGAGGGGGGAGAGGGAGGGAGAGCTAGTGAACCCTTGACAAAAACACTTTCAAATAGTTTGTACAAGTCAAGAGGTCGATTTTGGTCCATTTTCATTCATTTTGGGTTTTCAATTCTGTATATTTTCTATTTCATTGTTGTCAGGGTTTTTTCTGTTTCTTTTTCTCTCGATTTCTGTCCTGACATAGAAATGCTACAAATCATTTTTTATGGCTTAGAAAAGATTTAAGTTTATCATGTTTCGAGGGCATTTTGTTTCAGGTTTTGTAGATTTGTTTGTTTTTTCAGTTCCACTTGAAATCTCCAATTCGAATTCCTTATCGGTATGAGTAGGACACTAAAGGATGTGGATGTGGAAGAATCACCGAAATGAAGAAGAATTTAGTTAATAGAAATGTCAATCAATTGGGTAAATATTTTAACAATTTCATTCCCTTTGAAATGTGTGCTGGCGCGTGTGTGTGAGTATTTTTCTCTTGGTGGGGTCACCAGCCAGCAACAACAACAAACAATAACAACAGCCACAGGAAACCCAGAATTCATGGGATCAAAGTGAAACCCAGAACCAGAAATTAGAAGCAAAACAGAGCAGAACGGAGAAAAACAAACGGAAGATAACACAAGGTGGGCGTTTAGCGTAACATAATGAAAGGAAAATTGCCAAAATAAATAAAGAAAAAATATTTGCCAAAAGAGGAAGAAATATAAAACAAATAGATGACAATAGCTGAAGATTCAGCGTTTGGAACTGCTGAAAATTTTCAACAACAGAAGAAAACAAACGGGTCTTATGGCAAAAAAAACAATTGTTTTAAGGAGTAAAGTTTACTGCTACTTTGAAGGGTGTCAGCCTTTAAACAACTGCACAACACAATTAAATTGAGTTTATGTATTAGGTTCTTTAAATTTTCAGACATTGAATACCTGGCATATGTATTAAAAAATATTAATAATAATAAAACAGAACAAACCACTAAGGAAAGATTAAAGTCAGGCGGAGCCGACTGTATAATATCCTTCATCATTGTTTGGCAACAAATTCACGAAGAACAATTATTACTATCAACGGTGGCAAGTTTAATAGAGTACATATGTAAATTCCAGGCATATGGGTTAAAGAACTGGACTTTAATAAGGCGCTTATACTTATCAAAACATGGACCGAAATAGTCCATTTTCACCAGAGAAGATTTAATAAAATATGAAGTATAGCGTGATCCATTTCTATGTTCCCTACTTTTTAAAGAAAAAGCACAGAAAATTCAAATTAAATGGGGAATGTTTATTATCATTTGAAAGAATCGAAGCGGGTTTGCCCGCATAAACTTTAGACTTTACATATCCCCACAGGAAAAAGTCTAACGGTGTGATATCACCAGTGCTCTGGAGTCGGAGTCTGGGAAATTTACCCGGAGTCGAAAAATTATTGTCGACTCCGACATGTATTGTGCAAAATGTATCAATTATGTGATATAACTTTTGCACTCACAAAATTTTGGGAAAACAATTTTGGTAAAAAAGAACGATAAAATATTCTAAGCTTTTGACCCTGGTAACGTTTTTTAAGTATGCCAAAAAATATCTATAAAGTTCAACAAACTATCAAGTTTGTATGTACAACAGTTTTAGGAAAGCTCTGATTACACCGTGCGACAAATTCGAACTTTTTGTCCCTCCCAAGAACGGGACTGTATAGAAATAAAACTATTGGCCAACAATAGATAAACTGCATACTCAGTTTTTTATTTCGTGATCGTTTGTCCTTTTTACAGGATTTTGAAAATTTCAAGGATAACAATTTTAAAATATTTTTATTTGCACTTACAACAATGCGCATTGATAAATATGGGTATCCAATAAAAGGGGAGAATTCCCGCTATTTATTAAAATTTTTGGAAAATATTCCAAGGACGAAGGCTACAAAAAATGTACTTTTAAACTTTAATCCTTTAATATCCTTCAAAGTTGTGCAATTAAAAATCGTAAAAAAAATACATGTTACGGAACTCTAACTGACACAACACATATTACAATTTCAGCCTTCTATCTTTAACGGTTAAGGAATAACAATTATTTGCATTTCACAGCCTATTTAGGACACCGATACAAAAAAAAATATTTTATTCCCTCCCACAAAAGGCACTATATAAAATTTAAAATATAGGGTACTATTAGGAAAATAACGTACTAACTTCCTTATTTCGTGATCGTTTGTCCTTTTCACAGGACTTTTAAAATTACAAGGTTAAAAATTTTGATATAACTTGTTTACATATTTTAAAATGTGAATAACATCAATATGCATATCAAATGAAAGGGGAAAATTCCTGCTATTCACTAAAATTTTAGGAACAATTTTCCAAGGACGAGTAATATTTAAAAATGTCCTTTTAACTGTTATCCATTAATATCTTTTAAAGTTGTGAGTAGAACAAATTCATCAAACAAAATCAGCCTTCTATCAGTGTGAGTTAAAGAATGGCAATAATTTTAAATTTGCAATCTTAAGAAAATTTCAAAAAAAAAATATCGTAAAGAAAACGCAAAGTAAGGAAGTAAATACACTCGCACCGTACAAAGACAATATGCTACGTGCGTTTATTCAATATATAATTATTTTTCATGTTTACATATCGTCGGCTTAATGCTATTTTTGTCCATACGCCATTTATGTGTTTTTTGAGTTAGGAGTTGATAATATGGGTTCCAGGCATGCTCTTTCAGAATCTGCAATAATTTCCTATCTCGCCTAGTTTTCGAGATATTGGTAGTGTAAATTTGTTTTACTCTGAATAACGGGAAATAATTTCGATATTTTTGTTCTATGTCTCAATTTATCTATCGCCCTATATTTTTCACTCAGTATTTTACGTTCTTTCGATCACAATATGTAAATTAGTGCCCTTCCATACCGACCCTTTTTGTGGTCCATGTAATACAAATACGAAAAAATATTAAAATAAAAGTGTATATGGACCAAAATACCAAGTACAAAAATTGTTATAAATTGCTTATTTTTGGATGTAATGGCATAGAAATGCATGAGAATCATACAAACACTGTTGGGAACCCTATGAAATAAAAAGTGTGTAACTCTTCAGTCCCGTTTTTACTCAAACAATAAATTGCGTTTTTCTCCGATCATACAAAATGGCATATTGAACAAAATAGCATTGAGCCGACGATATATTGTATGTATTTTATATATTTAAAATGTTTATGTTAAATAATATTCTTTCAGTTGATTGAAATGAACTCTTTTGCATTGCCGTTATTGTTGGTAATCTGAAACGCGACATATAGACCACAGGTATTCGGACAGCATATGACAATAATTTTTTCCACTAAATCGCTTTTCAATGGTGGCGAGATCTTGGTGAAACCGTTCACCCTGTTCCTCCCTGAAATTTCCCAAATTGTCGGGGAAGAAATCGAGATGGCTCGCAAGAAAGTGTATTTTTAGCGACATGTTAACACCCATTTCTCGGAAACTTTCCAGCATGTTGCGAACAATGTCTTCCTAATTTTAATTTTTTTTGTTCCGTAGGAAATTCTCAGGTGAGAGACAACAGGTATTTGTGTCCTAAATATGCTATACGAGTATCGGCCGTGAAATTCAAATATTTGTTATTCCTTAACCGTTAAAGATAGAAAGCTAAAATTGTGTTTATGTGTTTAATATGTGTTGTGTCAGTTAGAGTTCTGTAACATGTATTTTTTTACGATTTTTAATTGCATAACTTTAAAGGATATTAAAGGATTAAAGTTTAAAAGGACATTTTTTGTAGCCTTTGCCTTGGAATTTTTTTCCAAAAAATTTATTAAATAGCGGGAATTCTCCCCTTTCATTTGATACCCATATTTATCAATTCGCATTGTTGTAAGTGCAAATAAAAAAATTTTAAAATTGTTATCTTTGAAATTTTCAAAGTCCTGTAAAAAGGACAAACGATCACGAAATAAAAAACTGAGTATGCAGCTTATCTACTGTTGGGCTATAGTTTCATTCTTATATAGTCTCGTTCTTGGGAGGGAAGTCGTGTCGCACAGTGTTATATTTAGCTAACAAAATAAGTATTTTTTTCAAGACTATACACTATTCCTAAGCGAGTAAAAAACAATTAAGGAAAGGCCGAGCGAAGCCAACTATGTGATACCCTACAGCACCTTGCAGAATAAGTCAGATATTGTAGATATAAACATGAGATAATTACCTTATAAATGTAAATCTAAACAGAATTTGTTAAATTTCGACAATATGCGTCTTCGATAAATGAATTCTATCCAATAAATTAAAAAAATGATTGAATGAATTTAAAGAAACATTTATATCTGGGGGAAATATCGACCTGAACCGATTTTCACCAATTCCAATAAGCTTCCTCCCTTGTGTGAAAGAGATCTTATTGTCAAATTTTACAAGGATCGTAGTGAAATTTCGACCTGTACATAACGAACAAGTTAAGATGGACAGACGGACAGCTAGAGATCCTGAGTAGAACGGTATATTTTAAGGTGTGTCTAGCTATAGTATTTTTTACTAATCTGTTAAAAAACAAATTTATAAGTTCCTGCACCATAGTACAGGAGGTTATAAATAGAAATATAATTCAGAAATTTATGTAATTTAACTGCCGGAGTCGGAGCTTAGTCGGAGTCGAATGGGAGTCGGAGTCGACTCCACAGCCTTGGATATCACACGATCTTGGTGGAGATTGTAGCGTGATTACAACAGACGGACGGACGGACAGACGAACGGACATGGCTAAATCGTCTTAGAATTTTACGACGATTAATAATATATATACTTTATGGGGTCTCAGATCAACATTTAGTGGTGTTACAAACGGAGTGACAAAATGAATATACCTCCCCATCCTATGCCGGAGGGTATAAAAAATTAAATTTCCGTATGATGGATTGAAAAATACGTCCCCTAAAACGCCAAGAAGTGTAATAGGCAGGTTCTTTTATATTTTCACTAGAAGCGATTAATTGCAATATAAAGTATGAAATGTCAGCCAGATCAATTGTCCGGTGGGGCTCTTATATGGGGGATATACCAAAACATGAACCGATGTACCCCATTTTTATTAGATCCAACATAAAGTATAAATTCTGAAATTTCAGCCAGATCAATTGAACAATTTATTCTCTAGAGCGTCAAGAAGTGACATCGGTCGGGATCTTTATATGGGAGCTATATCAAAGCATGGATTCGGTGACCACACTGGTGCTACATAGTTTACCACAGACCGACCTATCGCTTTGTAAGATGTCAGCAAGGTTTCTTTATTTGTTCCCCAAGTGCTGCCGGCTAGCGACTTGAGCACCTTTTTCCTACTTCTCATTTTATTGCAGATAGCTGTGGCATGCGCGTTAGACCTGAAGGGGCTATCAAATGTGACACCAAGATCCTTAGGGTAATTGGTAGTCGGAATTCTTGTGCCATCGACTATCACATGCTGTTGCTCCTTCACTTGCGCTGTCCATGCAGTGAACAGGGTGGCCGATGATTTGGTGGCGGATATTTTCAGGTTCCTCGCTGTGAAGAAATTGACAATCTCAGCCAGGTAGACATTCAGCCTTCCACATATGTTATCGATCAAGGAGCCCGACTACAGAATCGGACAGTCATCAGCATATGATACGATTTCAGCGTCGTCAGGTGCAGTTGGAATTGCAGAAAGGTAGATGTTAAACAGTGCCGGAGATATCAACCCACCTTGGGAAACTCCCTATTTCATTCTACGAGGTTTTGACTTCTTGTTTCTGAATTCCACATACGACTGGCGCCCACACATGTAATTGACCACCGTCCAACGTTTCAAACTATTCGGGAGGGACTTTTTGGCGATGTCCTCAAAAAGCGTGGCGTGTCTGACAGTATCGAAGGTCTTCGATAGTTGAAGCGCTACGAGGACTGTCCTGTGAATGGGCTTGTTCTGGTTAAGACTGTGGCATGCATGTGTGGATATGGCGTGTACAGCAGTAGTCGTAATGTGGTGCTTTCGTCCAATCAGGCTCGGTAGGATTAACGCCTCAAGCGTCTTTGCTACTGTCGAGAGATGGGCCTGTACGATTCTCCCTTACTCGCATCTTTGCCCGGTTTCAGTAGCGTGACCATTCTGCCCATTTTCCTGGCTTCGGGTATTATCAGAGAGGTCAAGGACAGATTCAGGACCCTAGGCAGATACTCAACTCCCGGTATGTCCAACTGCTTCAACATCAGCATTGAAATTCCGCCGGGGCCAAGCCCTACGGATGCAACTTCTCCAACTGTAAATTGTGGTGGTACTTCTCTCAGCTTGGAGAGCATGGATACGACGCATTACTCTCTTTTTCGCTATATCACTCACGGGTTGCTCTATAAATTACTGATTAAAGTAACGCGCGCATCTCTTCGGGTCACTCACAGTGGTAGCATCAAATGCGACTGCCGTCCGGTCGTCTTTCCTGTCTGCATTCGAGAGTAACTTAACCGTTGCCCTCAATTTACCAATACCGGAATATAAGTTGCACTGCTTCAATTGATCCAGCCATTTATTTCGTTTATATTCGTCAACTTTCCTACTGATTTCTAGATTCAGTTCCCTGATTCTAGGATCACCAGGATTATAACGACGCATTTCATCACGCTCGTCTGCGTGTCCCGCTGCATCTGCTGGGAAATTAGATCGTATCTCGGGTATTCGACCAGCAGGGACAAAGTAAACGGCTGCTGCGTTGATGATGCCTCGGAGTTTCTTCTCTGCTGCCCGAATATCGGAGGGGATGGGCAGTTCACTGAAGCTGCGGTTGGTAAATTCTCTGAATACGTCCCAGTCCGTTTTCCTTTGATTCAGGAAAGTACGGGGTTCAGAGATGATGAAATCTACTGGTCTATCTATGGAGAGGATTATGGGGAGGTGGGTTGATCCTAATAAAATGACGGGCTGCCAGGTGACGTCATGGTGATGTCTGGCGAGCTACAATGACCCATAATCCGTGTGGAGGCGTCCTCATTCAATGTGTAGAACTTAGAGCCATATATTTTCTCAGCCAAAGCTATGCCTCTTTGGTCATTAGCTAGGAGAGAATGCCAAAGCTGGTGATGGGCATTAAAGTCTCCTAGGACCACGCGGTTATTGCCCTGCAGTTACGGGCTGATGTATGGCAAATAACGCGGAGAACAGCTACCAATCGGCGGTACATATAAATTACACAGCTTAATCTCGGCAGTCTCGGACTTAACTGCTACCACCATACATTCAACGTATGGGTCTCTAGAGTCAAGCTCAAGCGAGATAGGGGTGTATTGCAAATAATAGTGTAATATGAAAGCCAGTCCCCCACCATCACATCTAGTGCGGTCCTTACGTAGCACATTGTAATTATCATCGTTTATGAAGATTAGGAAATTTTTTGTTGACAAATCTTTACAAAAAACAATATTTTTTCTGTGTACGAGGTAGGTGTTGAATATCGTATATGTAGTTGACTTAGCCCCATTTTATTATTCTTGTTTTCTGCATGTAATCACCTAAATGTATGCATTTAAGTTAATTGTTTAATGCCATAGAAACAATGATTTGTTTATAAAAATATGAAAAATAAGAAATTGAATTACATTTATATCATACTAATACTATTTTAATTCTATTTAATTGCAGAGCTGCCTAAGAAATAACGACAAATCAAGGTATGTTCACAAAACCTCTAAAATATACGTATATTCCCTAAATCACACTTTACCTCTTCAAACTAACTTGAAGTCTGAAATTAACTTCGAAGTTCGAATCACCATACTCCTGCTTTCACTCATCCATTCGTTAAAAGTCACCTAATATTATTCCAACACTACTCACAATATAGCAATTATTATTTTTAAAAACTTCACTTCCGGTTGAGGGAAGAGAAAAACACCCTCTCATAATTTGCAAAACATACACCCAATAACATTTCATTATTTCGTGCCAACCATCCGTCCCGGTGGGATTATGAAAAAAATCTAAATATCAAACAATGCCACAACATAGGAACGCGAAAGCGTGAGGAAGCGGGGTAATAGGGAGGCAAAAAAGTGAAGAGCAGAGATATTCAACAATACGGAAATAATGATGAACGTGTATATCTATATAAGTATGTATCTATATAAGTATGGGCGAGTGTGAGAACACTGAGAGAAAAAATGGAGCGAACTTAAGATGACATTTATAGAAATCAAATATTTTATTTGTTTTAAATTCAAAGAAATTTTCTTTGAAGCCAGAATAATAATATTTCATGAAAAAAAAAACTCTTAGATTTCGGAGTTTAAAAAAAGTTGCCTTCAGTTTATTCTCAGCATGTTTTTTAAAATAGTTTTGTCCTTAAGAATATAATTTACTTAATTACAAGATTACGAGTATTTCTTTACCGTGAAGATAATATACTTTATTGAAATTAATATTTAACAAGTAAGAAAGGTCCAGTCGGGTAAACCGACTAAGGTATACGCTCACTTTGTGAGTAATGTAATATTGAATATTACACAAATTATTCTGTCAATTTTTGTGGGAGGTACCATAAGGGGTTTAAGAAATACACCTATATTTCGCTGAACAGTAGATACTTTAAATACATTGCACTGTGCCGAATTGTAACCGTTTATATGGACTGGTATATTAACGTTGAGATATTAAATTGTGGTATAATTTGGCCATTTTGTGTGGGAGGTACAAAAAGGGGCGTGGTGATAACTCTCATTTTTCACTGGACTATAGGCATTATAAAAGCATTACTCTGTACAAAATTTCAAGTAATTGTATATACTGATATTAATGTTATAAACTGTTAACTTTTGGTGCAAAATGGTACCTTTGTGGGAGAGGTACCAAAAGGGGCGTGACAATAACGCCCACTTATCAATGGACTGTAGGCACTATTAAAACATTACGCTGTACACAATTTCAAGTGTTTCTAAACACTGGTATTAATGTTATAAGCTTTTAACTTTTAGTGTAAAATGGTGCATTTGTGTGGGAGGTACCAAAAGGGGCGTGGCAATTTCGCCCATTTTCCTCGAGTTGATAGCGACTAACAAACTAGTACTATGTGTGGAATTTCAGAAGATTTGAATACGTATGATAGCAGTTATTAAAGAATCAATATTTCACAACATTTTAACCCTTTGTGGGGGACGTACCAGAAGGAGTAGACCAATTTGGCCCATCTTCGAATTTTGCCGGAGATAGAAAAAAATATTACCACATACCAAATTTGAAGTCAATCGGTTACTCCTTTCGAGAGTTATCGTGCGCACCAACCAGCAGACAGACAGACACACAGACAGACAGACAGACGGACGGACATTGCTCATTCGACTTAAAATGACCCAAAACGGATTTCCGCCGAACATACTTGGGGTCTTAGGTCACTCCTTCGATGTGTTACACTTTTTTCCGTAGCAAATGATATATACCCTCGTCACACTAAAGTGAGGGTATAAAGATATCTTCAGTTTATTCCCTTAGGTATTAGTATTAAGCACCAAATTTACTTAGTTTAAAAATTACTTTATTGATGATTTTATTGTTTTCTTACTTGAAGATTTTTTCATTTATTAAAATGACGTTTCTTCACAATAAAGATTTTATTTAAACAGATTTACAGTTTATTCCTTCAGGTATTAATATTGAGTACCAAATGTACTTTGTTTAAAAATTATTTTATTGATGATTTTACGATTTTCTTAATTGAAAGAAATTGTTTGCAGTATTTGAAAGATTAATTTTCTTAGCTCATATTCATTGCCAAAATTCTAAACTAAAAATGACCCATTCCTTAGGTCGATTTGTACTTAATATAAAATAATAATTGTAAATAATATAATAATAATTGTATTTTGAAATGAAGACCATTTACTTAATTGAAAGAACATTTCTTTAGTTTTTTTTATATGTAAATAAACGTTCAGTCTATCTTCCATGTCTTTGTTGTAAGTACATAATGTACTTATTTTATTGATTTTTTATAATGAATTTAATTTACTTAATTCAATGACTTTTTTCTTTTCAATGAAAATATTTTTTTAAAGTTGTATGAAACTTTCATTTAATTTAATCCCTCATGTATTAAGTTGAATGCAGAATGTTTTTATTTGAAAGATTATTGTCCTTGATAGGATAATGTATTTAATTACAGGAACATTTCCGTGATATGGGGCTAATTTATTAAATTTATTAAGAATATTTCTCTAGAAAAAATCTTTCTTACTTACAAAAATCTTTCGGATTACTCCTTTTGTCATAGGTTTAAATATGGAATGTATTTAATTTAAGTATTTCTGTCCTTGATAGGATAATATAATTAATTGAAAGAACATTTTTAAAATAAAATATATATAGTTTAAACAAGACGGTTCATTCTCTCACACCTACATTTTAAATACGGAATGTACTTATTTTAAGGAATATTGTCCTTGATAGTATAATAGTTAAATAGTATAGCTAATTGAAAAAATTTTTAAAAAAGGATCAAAATTTTTAAATACAGAATGTACTTATTTTAAAGATTTTTGTCCTTGACTGATCTTGTTCCTTAATTGAAAGAATATTTCGTCGCCATAAATAGAGTTTTCGAAAAATTCTATGTATCCCCTCATATCCTTATTTAAGCGCGTTGTGTACTTGTTTTAAAATTTTTTTTACTTAATAAGATAATTTTACTCATTACGAAAACATTTCCGTAACAGATATTTTTACTAATTATAAATAATATTGTCCTTCATTTATATATATTATATTTTTTAATATTTTTATCTTTATTTTAACATTTTTTTTTAAAATGTTGATAAATATTTTTCTCAGTGTATGCAAATCGCTGTCAGAGCTATGGGGTTTACACTTTTACTCACCCATCAATTGTCGAAATGAGCAAGAGAATGAAATGAGTGTGGCTAAGTATGGGTGTGCATGAGTAGTGCATGATGGTGTGTGTATTTAAGCTTGCCGGAAATGAAGTACACAAGTGAACAAGACACTTGAGCTTTATTCCCCGCTCACTGACTGGCTTTTGTTTGTTTTTGTGCTCTCGCTACAGGAAACATTCATTGCCGTTAGTTTCCGCTTGACTGTTATGCGATAATACAATTCATGTGAGAGCGTACGTGTGCAGGTATGAGTAAGTGAGTGTGAAGAGAGTAAGCGTGTGTTCGCCTACCATAAGGGGTATGTATTCAGCCTTCCGAGCAAATATCATCAGTAGTGTGTGAATGTTTCTGTCTATATCGGGGAAAAAGTATGATGGGTTATGAGCCAGGATACTCTGCCTGTGTGTATGGTTTTTTTTAAATCACAAGTAACGGCGCCAGCAAGCACTTCACATTATGAATTGTTGGTTGGGTATTACACTTTTTGTTGTTGAAATTTTCCAGTTCAGATTTTTTTTTCTCCTCTTTGCATTATTCTCCATAATTATCTTCTCCAGTTTCCAAAAGCTTATAAACATTTGATAAGTGCATGTTTGTATGTACATGATCCACACAGACGTGGAATAGAGCCCGTGTGGAACTGTGCCCCGATGGCAACTGCTGACTGTTGACTGCTTATTCAGTAAAGCACACAGACGTGGAATAGAGCCCGTGTGGAACTGTGCCCCGATGGCAACTGCTGACTGTTGACTGGCACGGCATGGAGCATAACAATGATTTTGCCAAGAAATTGTTTGGGGGTGTGTTAATGTGATGAGTAACAAGATTTTGTTTTTAATACAATTGTAATTATGGCCATGATGAAGATGTTGATATGG
Organism: Eudasyphora cyanicolor; assembly: GCA_963930755.1. Taxonomy (NCBI): domain Eukaryota; kingdom Metazoa; phylum Arthropoda; class Insecta; order Diptera; family Muscidae; genus Eudasyphora; species Eudasyphora cyanicolor. Next base: position 35,424,447 of record OZ005737.1, on the reverse strand, counting down.
ATGAGCAGGCAGCTGAGATTTAAGAAGACATTGACTCAGTTACTTGGTTCGAGTGGCCTTGACAATAGCAGCGAAAAGAGAGCAACAGGGTATTAATTTATGCTGTATAAAAAAGGTTGCAGAAGCCACTTGAATTGTTGACTTATTCTACAGCGTGTACGAAAATACATATACTTCAATTAGTACTACTTAATATAGGAAATAGGTAAAAACATCTCCGTCGTGTAAATATACACCCACTCGCAGATAAACAGGAATTCTGGTATAAAATTTAAAACTTTTTTACTACTAATTGATTTGGGCCTTTTATGTAGGAGGTACCGGAAGACATGGGGAAATGCTACCAATCTTTTAGCAGAATAACGTCAGTGTAAAATCATGTAGTAGTGCCAAATTTAAAGACTTTGAGAGTTTTTTTATTTAGGAGTTTAATTTATTTAAACATGGCACGAGAAGCAAACACATATTTTTCCTAAAAAATAGGACCCTGCAAAATCGTTGAATCGTAGCCAATTTACCAAAACGGTATTATAAACTACTTCCATATCCCAAACGTTATTAGCGACTATGAAACTATAGCTACTTGTGAAATTGTGGACGAGTTTGCTGACTAATACGGCATTTTTTTGAAAATATTACCGCCTCTGCAAAGCTTAAAGGCACATAGACAGTTATAGTTAACTTTTGTTGAAACAAATTTGGATTTATGGAAGTGTTTGGGGTGTTTTATGGTATAACTCAAAATCAATGAAAATTAAAAATAAAATTCGAAAAATCTGCAACGTTTTGAAAAGCATTTTTATTCAGAATATGTATAGATAAATTCTTAACAATAAATTTATTTGTTTATAAACACAAACTTTATTTGAGAAAATTAGTTTGCAAATATATTTTGTTTTAATATATTAATATACGCGTTCCAAAAATATTTTATTGATTTTCAAATAAAATTGATTTGCTCAGAAATATATATAGTATTTATAAATTTGTGTTACAAAAATATTTTATTTCGATTCAAGCATATAAAAAAATGCGATTTTGCCCCGTGCATGAATTGTCATCCCCGCACTCCCCATTTTTAGGATTGATTTTTAAGATTTGTTAAAACAGAGCCAACAATTTAGTTATGTGGGGAGCTAGAGCGTTTATATGTTCCACAAAGATATTCTCCTTTTTACTTAAATTCAAAGGTTTTTTGATTTGTAGTATTTTCCTTTGAAACTCCCATTAAATTATAATTATTCATATTTTCCCTCCAAAGTGTATTTATAATATTTTAGAATTAAGGTTTACACCGTTTCTATATAGTAGTATTTGTAATATAAATGTAATTCAGATGTTTTACTACTGGAATAAAGATAAGATAAGATATTCTCCTTTTCTATTTTCTACCAAGTTGCTGAACACGAAAAAAATATTTTTGTTTTAGAGTTACAAAATAGTAAAATACTAACATTTTTGAGCTACAAGGTGGTCTTTTTGAACTATTTAGGGTGCCTAGACACGTTCAGATTTTATTGATTTGTTCACAAAGTTGTTCAGATTTAGCGTGGCTACAATTTTGCCAAATATTGTTAGTGAAAAATTACAAATCCCAGTAAGTTATGCTTGAAAAAGTCAAATAAGATATTTTTTCCTTTATTTTTTCAAAAAAAGTGCGGGTAATTTTTTTTTTGCTTAAAGTGTTAACAGGCTTTGTACAGCATATTCTGAGCTACATTATTGTCAATTATACAAGGTGGCGCAAAAGTAATCCTCCTATCAGAAAATGCTATAAATTTTGCGATTGGCCCCTAATGTCAGTTCTGTTTTGACATTTGTGTAGTAAACACATGCGAAATACACGTTAATAAACAATGTTACGCTACACTGCTCCAGAACGCGGAATATTGCTGACTATTTATTTGACCAATAATCGGTCGGTGACTTTGGCACAACGTGAATTTCGACAGTATATTACGACTTTGTGTTAATAGCACAGCAATAGTAATGTTGTTCTCTTGTCTCGAGCATATGTTCTTAGTTGACGTGTTTTGCATGTTCGTCGATTTTCTGCTGTTGAAAAGAATTGATGAAAGAATTTGCATCAAATTTTGGATAAACAAGTAAGAAAGTTTCAGTCGGGTAAACCGACTAAGGTATACCCTCACTTTGTGAGTAATGTAATATTGAATATTACTCGAATTATTCTGTCAATTTGTGTGGGAGGTACCAGAAGGGGTTTTTTTGTACCTCCCACACAAAATGATTTGGGCATTTTGTGTGGGAGGTACAAAAAGGGGCGTGGCAGTAACGCCCATTTTTCACAGGGCTATAGACACTATAAAAACATTACACTGTACAAAATTTCAAGTATTTTTACACACTGGTTTAAATGTTATAACCTGTTTACTTTTGGTGCAAAAAGGTACCTTTGTGTGGGAGGTACCAAAAGGGGCGTGGCAACAACACCCATTTTTCTCTGGACTGTAGGCAGTATTAAAGCATAATACTGTACAAAATTTCAAGTATTTTTATACACTGTTATTAATGTTATAAGCTTTTAACTTTTGGTGCAAAATGGTGCATTTGTGTGGGAGGTACCAAAAGGGATGTGGCGACTCCGCCCATTTTTCTCGAGTTGATAGCGACTAATAAGCTAATACTATGTGTGGAATTTCAAAAGATTCGAATAAGTAGTATAGCAGTTATTAAAGAATCAATATTTCACAACATTTTAACCCTTTGTGGGGGAGGTACTAGAAGGAGTGGACCAATATGGCCCATCTTCGAACTTAGCCGGAGATAGAAAAAAATATTACCACATACCAAATTTGAGGTCAATCGGTTACTCCTTTCGAGAGTTATCGTGCGCACCAGCAAGCAGACAGACAGACAGACAGACGGACGGACATTGCTCATTCGACTTAAAATGACCCAAAACGGATTTCCACCGAACATACTTGGGGTCTTAGGTCACTCCTTCGAGGTGTTACACTTTTTTCCGTAGCAAATGATATATACCCTCGTCACACTAAAGTGAGGGTATAAAAATGGAATTAGGTGCTCAAAATCACATGAGGTATTGAGAGAAGCATATAGTGATTGTACTTTGAATCCGAAAAATGTTTTCAAGTGGTACAAGCTTTTCAAAAAAAACCGAATCGCAAAACAAGCAAAACACGTCTAACTGTTATGTCTCTCACACAGAAACTAAACACAAACAAAATCAACTAAGAACATATGTTCGATTTTTAAGACTTTTGGTTTATCAGTAATTTCGGAGTGGTTTTTTCAGTCGTGGGAGAAATACTTCTAGAAGTGTGTCCTTTACTTTGCTCTTTGTCATGGAACATCTAATCCGAAGCCTTATACACCAAAATTGTGTCTGCATTTTCGAACCTCTTTGTTTACCCCGCAAATTTTGTGGCTTAATATCTCTAGAAAACGCGATGTCACAGGAAAAAACGGCAATGGCGATTTAGCGGGACGAAATTATGCGGAGTAAGTTGTTTTCATCGAGGATATATTTTTAGAGTGCATTTAGCACACATAGCGTTATTAATTAGGCAACATATTTATCTATTAACTTTAAATATTTGAATTGAATAAAAAAAGACCAGACAGAAGTTGTCCTCAGAAAGCGAATATTATTTCTCTTCAGGTTTTTTTGTAGAACATTCTATGTCTAATTTCAGACGGTGTAATTAACAAAAACGTCTAAGTAATACAATTTATTTACTTACAAGGACTATTAGTAATAGATTTCACAAACAACGTACCTAAAAAGAAATAAAATAAAATAAATATTTCATTAACAAATGTTTCAAAACAAAAGAATTTTATTTATTTCATCTCCTTTTATTTTTTTAATGAATTCTTTTTTCCCAGGACCCAAACATACACCACATCCAGAGTATTCAAAAAATTATCCATAGATTTTCCCAGCAATAAAAAAGAGCTTATTTATATTATGCTATTTAGATTTTTCAATTTAATCTTCGATTTATTTTCGAAAACTATTACCCGGCTATTGTAAAATATACAAGCGATACACATACATCCATATATTTTCTTTTTCCCAATACGCACACATACATGCATATATTTTCACACAATAGAAATTTCATTAGCCATAAAGTGACTTCTTAACCTCCTTTGGGGAACAGGAAATGCATTTTCAATACACACATACACACACACACTCATACTCGTTCATACACATACTCTAACCATAAACGACAGCGAAACGAGTATTTTTAGTGTCACCCGAAGGGAGTATTTCAAAGTTTAAGATAACACCAAAAGGAATCCAGAAAAAACATATACTCGTATATAACAGAACAAAAATTTAACGACAACAATTTTAATAGAAAATTCAACGCGCGATTCAGTGGGAGGGAGAAAAAAAGAGAATAGCGAAAACCACACATGCTCTGGCATCTCCATATAAATGTTCACGGGATATTCACGATTGAATATGTACGTACGTACATACATATATACGGGAGATTGGAAAGATTTACAGCCCTATAACAATGCGACACATGAGCATTGGAACAACTACGTTTGGGTAAGGCTAGGGGAGCATATAAAATACCTGAAAAAAAAAACACATCAGTTTATAATACTGATTTTAAGCTTAGCGGAAAGGTGCTTCATTAAAGAGCAGAAGTGCTATTTTTTCGAAAACGAATTTAAGGAAAAGGAACAGTGGGTTGCCGAAAATACTGTAGATTTTTAAAGTGGTAGTACAAATTAAAGTTTCAAGAAAATATGTAATTACAAAAACGTAGTCTATGAGACGATATTTTTAGCGCATAAACACAAATTGCAGCTAGGTCCATCTAATGTAGACATACCTTAAACCTCTCACACAAGACCGTCTACAGACGGTGTTCGCTTTTTTGGCTCCAATACTGAATTAAAAAATATTTTCCCCTCAAAATTATGACAACTCTCTTTAGATGGTCCTACTTGACAATTTGATATGTTCCTCAAAACGTTGTGACATGTCCATCGTGAGATATCGTCAATCAAATTTGAGAAATCAGCAAAATAGCTCCGAAAATTATTTTCCAATTTCGCTGCTTTTTAATTTTTAAAAAAACGACATTTATAATAAAGCGGTCGACTTTAAATTTTTACCAATAATAGTTAACATAACTATTATATTTTCATTGTTTAATGTATTTGGCAAAATATAATTTTGATTTCTAATCGAAATAGTGAAAAATATTTTGTCACTATTTATACCCTACACCACACTGTGGTACAGGGTATTATGACTTTGTGCATTTGTTTGTAACGCCCAAAAAGAGAAGAAATAGAACCATAGTTTATTATACCGATCGTCATAGAATCAATTTTTGAGTCGATTTAGCCATGTCCGTCTGTCTGTCTGTCTGTCTGTCCGTCTGTCTGTCTGTCCGTCCGTCCATGTACGAGTATTCTTGTAATCAAAGTGCAGGTCGAATTTACGGTCCGATTGTGATGAAATTTAGCACAGCGTTCTTTTGGCCCAAGGACGATCCCTATTGAAATTGGTCAAAATCGGTTCAGATTTAGATATAGCCCCCATATATGCACTGTATAAGCAACATTTTTGATCCAAATGGTACAAAAATTGACAGAGAGTAGTTTTATGATACACTTAGAGACAATACAAAATTTGGGGAAAATCGGTTCAGATTTAGATATAGCCCCCATATATATGTTACCCCCGATTTTAAATGTAAGCGATGTAAAAAGTGTATTTTTAATCCGATCAGTACGAAATTCAGCAGAAAGAGGTTTCTTATTACATGAATTAACATAGCCAAATTTGAGAGAAATCGGTTCAGATTTAGATATAGCCCACATATATATGTTACCCCCGACTGTATTTTATGTCCGATCAGTACGAAATTCGACACAAAGAGGTCTTTTTATATAATTGAGTATTTAGGGAAAATCGGTTCAGATTTATATATAACCTCCACAAGTTGTACTTTACTTCCGATCATTAAAATTTTCCGGAAAGATGTTTCTCAATTTAGGAACGAATATTGCTTAATTTAGCGATTATCGGTTCAGAATTAGATAATATGTTCCTACCCATTTACCAATTATTCCAAATTCTTATCGCAGTGACCCTTATCGCATTGTTAGGGTGGTGTAGGGTATTATATAGTCGGCCCCGCCCGACTTTCTGACTTCCTTACTGGGTTTCACATGACGTTCGTTTCGCTGGCTTTTTTATACCCTACACCACACTGTGGTAGAGGGTATTTTGACTTTGTGCATTTGTTTGTAACGCCCAAAAAGAGAAGAAATAGAACCATAGTTTATTATACTGATCGTCATAGAATCAATTTTTGAGTCGATTTAGCCATGTCCGTCCGTCTGTCTGTCTGTCCGTCTGCCTGTCTGTCCGTCTGTCTGTCCATGTATTCTTGTAATCAAAGTACAGGTCGCAATTATGGTCCGATCTCGACGAAACTTTACACATATCTTTTGTTTGGCCCAGGGACGATTCCTATTGAATTTGGTTAGAATCGGTTCAGATTTAGAGATAGCCCCCATATATATGTTAGCCCTGATTTGACATGTAAGCGCTGTAAAAACTTTTTTTTATAACCGATCAGTATGAAATACGGCAGAAAGAGGTTTCTTATTATACGAATGAACACTGTTAAATTTGGAAGAAATCGGTTCAGATTTAGATATAGCCCCCATATATACGTTACCCCCGATTTGACATGTAAGCTCTGTAAAAACTGTATTTTATATCCGATCAGTATGAAATTCGGCAGAAAGAGGATTCCTGTTATATGAATGAACACTGTTAAATTTGGAAGAAATCGGTTTAGATTTAGATATAGCCCCAAATATATGTTACCCCCGATTTGAAATGTAAGCGCTGTAAAAACTTTATTTTATAACCGATCAGTATGAAATTCGGCAGAAAGAGGTTTGTTATTATATTAATGAACACTGTTAAATTTGAGAGAAATCGGTTCAGATTTAGATATAGCCCCCATATATACGTTACCCCCGATTTGGCATGTAAGTGCTGTAGAAACTGTATTTTATATCCGATCAGTGCAAAATTCGGCAGAAAGAGGTTTCTTATTACATGATGTAATACTGCCAAATTCGGAGAAAATCGGTTCAGATTTAGATATAGCCCCCAAATATATGTTACCCCCGATTTGACATGTAAGCGTTGTAAAAACTGTATTTTATATCCGATCGGTATGAAGTTCGGCAGAAAGAGGTTTCTTATTATACGAATGAACACTTTTAAATTTGGTAGAAATCGGTTCAAATTTAGATATAGCCCCCCTATATATACGTTATCCAGATTTGACATGTAAGCGCTGTACAAATGTTATTTTATATCCGCTCAGTGCGAAATTCGGCAAAAAGAGGTTTCTTACTACATGAAGGAGTACTGCCAAATTCGGAGAAAATCGGTTCCGATTTAGATATAGCCCCCATATATATGTTACCCCGACTTGACATGTAAGCGCTGTAGAGACTGCATTTTATATCCGATCAGTACGAAATTCGACAGAAAGAGATATTTTTACACGAATGAGTATTCAGGGAAAATCGGTTCAAATTTATTATAACCTCCACATATATGTTCCTTCTGGTTGGTATCAAACCGTTATAGAAGTAATATTTTACTTCCGATCATTAAAATTTTCCAGAAAGATGTTTCTCAATTTAGGAACGAATATTGCTTAATTTAGCGATTATCGGTTCAGAATTAGATAATATGTTCCCACCCATTTACCAATTATTCCAAATTATTATCGCAATGACCCTTATCGCATTATTAGGGAGGTCTAGGGTATGATATAGTCGGCCCCGCCCGACTTTCTGCTTTTCCTTACTGGTTTTTGCCTAAAAATGAAAAGTTAAGGTTATTTGGTCTACATATACTTCATACGATCATTTTTACGATTTGGCCTGTTAGAGGGTTAATGAATTTTGAAATGCAGTGAAAGAATGAAATGATTTGTTTAGGTCACGGCTAAACCAGTGACCTCAATCCTAGAATTCCAAATTGTATTATCATTTAAGACGCTTCTGACGTACTAAAATAACAAAAAAAAGACTATGTGAATAATCAGTGGGATATACAACTGTCGAAGGTATACATATGCAAAATTTCACCTTTCTAGCTCTTACAAGGAGCCTCAGTGGTCATGTGGTCAAAATCTCATTTGGCCTAAAATCTCATTTCCTGGAGGTTGGTATATTAATATACATATGTGAGCTTATAGATTTTGAGGTAATTTTAAAGTACGGAAAGAGTGGACATTTCTTTGGTCACTGCTACACTGACCACAGTCTGACCGAATTGTCAACGTAAGTGGTGTGCAATATATTTTTAAAAGACTTTAGAAATTTTAAGTCGCGGTTTGACCTCAGGCTAACCATCGAATTGTTGTTTTCGCATCTCCATTGTGGTCAGTGTGCACGTAAACATTTTTAAATTTTTAGCTCTTACGGAACTTTTAATATCAGTGAAATAATGAAAATATTTCTGGTCACTGCTACACTGACCAGAACGCATATAATTGCGGTTTATAGTACATCATAATTACAAAGTTTTAACTTTGTAACGTATAAGAGGACAGCGACAAAAAAACAAAGTAAATACTCAAGTTTTTGATAGCGCTAGAACTGACCACAGGCCGAGAAATGACTTCGTTCGTAGCACGTCTATGTGTGTGCAAAATTTCAGCAAAATTTTCTCTTCGCGGAAAATTGAAAATCAAGTAGCCTATGACATTTCCCAGACATCAATCCATCTTTGCACCAAGTTTCAAGAAAATCGGTTCAGCCGGCTCGGTGTTACCAACAAACAAACATGCAAAAGATTTTATAATATTCATTAATAGGATTAATAGGATACTCAGAATGACACTAATATTTGTATGCCTTCATATCAGAAAAACATAGATTTAGCTCCCATATACATAGTGGCTGGTTTTTGCAACTTTCTTTTTGGCAACACTGTTTTTGGCAGTTTAGCTGTTTACGTGTAGCATGTTATGGTCAAACATGTTCAGTTTGGTATATAATTTAACCATGAATCGACTAACAAACGAACAACGCTTGCATTGTTATTGAATTTTATTATCAAAATTCATGCTTGCTTAAGTTCTTCCATTTTATGGTCAGTTTGGGCGACCTTCTGAGGCTTCTATTCGGAATATTGTGACTAAATTTCGCAAAAAATTTACATTATTGGACATTAAACCGCTAACCATTGGATCGTACTTTTTCAAAGACGACGAGACAGGAACGTTACTGTGAATGGCGAGCACTACCGTGCTATGATTACAAACTTTTTTTTGCCCAAAATCAAAGAGCTGGACTTGGCTGACATGTGGTTTCAACAAGACGGTGGCCACATGCCATACAGCACCTGATACAAAGGCCCAATTGAGAGGCGGGTTCGGTGAACAGCTTATTTCACGTTTGAGGCCGGTCAATTGGTCGCCCAGATCGTGCGATTTAACGCATTTCGATTATTCTTTGTGGGGCTATATAAGGGCTAAGGTCTATAGGGACAAGCCCGCAACGGTTGACGCACTGGAAGCCAATACTAAGAATTTATTCGTGAGATACTGGACGATATGTTGGAGAGCGTATGCCAAAATTGGACCCATTGTATGAACCATTTTAGGCGCAGTCGCGGTCAACATTTACATGAAATCATCATTAAACATTTAATTATATGTATATACCGTTCTATAGAATCAAATAAAGATTTTCAGACATTTCTCTAAATTGTATGTGTTTTTTTAAATAAAATCCGAAAGCTCTTAAAAAATCTCTCGTTATATATGGGGGATTTCAAGTCAAATGAGTGAAATTTAAACCGATGTCTTCTGATAGGGATGAAACTTGCACCAAGCTTAGTCCTATTGAATATGACACACAATTTCAACGAGATCTTTTTTGGATTGTTCGATTTGGGGATAAATGAATTTTGGTCAAACGTCCCTTTTTTGCCACCCCTAAGAGCTTTGCGGTCTATTAGTGAGATGGGACTTTTTAATCTATCACAATTAAAGTAATCATCTACAAAAATTGGGTTTTAAGACCATATTTTAGTACAACTCCAGAACTTTAAAGCTTTAAAGAATCCTAAATTAAGTAGCCTTCATCTTCTTTGATTGCAATTTTTTCATCCCAAAGAATTTTACAAGATATTGCGAAGAAAAATCTTTTTTTTTTTAGAAAATTTTATTAATTTTTAAAGTAAAACCTGGGGTCGACTATACAATACTTGACCTTGCGATAAAAATTTGAACTAATTGGTTTCTTTTAAGTAAAGAAAGTTCCACCTTCTCATCAAGGCTTATTCAAAGCAAGAGTTGATGATGCTGTTCTAAACTAGATCTGAAACGATAATCCTAAAATCGTATTCTTTTATAGATCAAGAATCGGAAGGAACAAATAGATGGGGCCATACCTAATCTAAATAAATTTTCATCAACATGGATCCAGAACCTCATTTCTGTCAAATAATTAAATATGGGACGTAAATTACATATGCGGCTATATATAAATCTGAACTGATTATTCCCAATATAAACAGTATTCGTTCCTAAGTTAAGAAAGTTGGTTGTGCCTAATGTTGCAATGATCGAAAGTAAAGTACAACTTCTATAGCGCTTTGATACCAAATCGGGGGAACATATATATGTGGGCTATATCTAAATCTGTACCGATTTTCTCCGAATTTGGCAGTGTTAATTCGTGTAATAAGAAACCTCTTTCTGCCGAATATCGTACTGATTTTTACAGCGCTCATATGTCAAATCGGGTGTAATATATATATAGGGACTGAATAAATCTGAACAGATTTTTTTAAAATTTAGTACCTCTAGGTGTATCAAGAGACCCGTTTGTGTAAATTTTTATTAAGATCGGTTAAAAATAGTTTCATATACAGTGCTTATACGTAAAATCGGAGGTACATATATATGGGAGCTATATGTAAATCTTACCAATTTCAATAGGGATCGTCCTTGGACCAAAAATGATCACTGTGCTACATTTCATTACAATTGGACCATAAATATGACCTGATCATTGACTACAATGATACATCTACAGACGGACGGACAGACGGACATGGTGAATTCGAATCAGGAAGTGATTGCAAGTCGATCGTTATAATAAACGATGGGCGTTACAAACAAATGCACAAATCCATAATACCCTGGACGACAGTGTAGTGTAGGGTATATAAATGGCAGCGAGTTTCAAAAATTGCTGGGTAGAATTGAATGCGCAGTTTCGATAGAAAGCACTCTATCATGGTCAGAATTCAATGTAATAATGTATGCATGTCTTTAACTTATGGAAGCAGTAACTTATTGTTAATAATAACTACCAAACACAACTATATTTCACGGAACTAATAAGACACACTGAAACTCGCAAAAAGTACATTTTTGTTTTTAGGGTTCGCTTCGCGGGCAGCTAAAACAAATGTAGTTTTGTCAACGACTTATCAACAGTAGGTTACTTATTCCATACGTTTTCAGGTTGATGTAACACAAGTCTTCAACCAATTAAATTCTGACTGAATAACACAAACCAAAAATAAACGAAAACAAATTTTCTTATATTTTTATAATGGTTTAATAAAAAGAGAAAAAGTCGAACAAACCGACTTGAAAAACCCCGTCGGGTTTTGAATTATTCGAAACTGCAGAAAAACTCACAACCTATAGGCCGTTTTTATTCTTTCGCTATAGCCAAAACTGAACTAATTTGTCTTATAGGCTTCGGTCCTGAAGCAAACGGGATATTTTTGTCAAATTTCATCAAGATCGGAGTAAAAGGACAATTTGTACCTTGCACGCTGAAAAAAATCGTTCTGTAGTATATTGTCCCAAACATATTCGGCTTGAAGCATATATATATATGTATGAGTGTTTATGGTACACTCTAAATATATAATATTTGGTACACACAAAAATTATATATTTGGGAAGATGTTGTTCTAAACAAATCCTTGTTTTCACACTAATACCTTTTATTTGGGATTTTAATTCCGAAACAAAAATGTATTTAAATTTAAGTATTCCGAAAATATCGAACCTTAATTGTGTTAAGTTTTTCGGTAATTTAATGATAGTTTTTTAGAAATTTTTAATTGAAATCGTATAATTTTTGATAACATTAATTTACTCGAAGGATTGAAAAAATGCTGACCTGAAATACCCAGAAATTTAAAATGAGTCCCTTAAAACAGAATGCAATGAAATAATTCGAAACGAAGGAAAAATTAAAAATGAAATTAGAAAAATTTACCAAAGCTTTGAAAATCTTTCTTAAATTATATATATTTGAAGATATTCCTAAATAATAATTTTATTGGTATATAAATACATATTTTATTTGAGAAAATTAGTTTGCAAATATATTTTGTTGTAATATATTAATATATGCGTACCAAGTAAATTTTATTGAATTTCAAATAAAATTTATTTACTCAGAAATATAAAACATTTAAAAACTTGTGTTCCAAATATATTTTCTTTCGATTCAAACATATCAAAAAAGGCGATTTTGCCCCGTGTGCGAACAAACTAAAGATTAACTGTCAGGCGGGTAGAAGTACATGGTTCACTTGAATCACGTAGCTCATTACAGGCGTAGGAAGGAAAGTCCTGTATATAGCACCTATAACAAATGTTAAAGAATTCAACAATTTTAATCATGGGTTTAAAGTGGTCAGTTATTTCGCTCCTGCTACTAAAAATATCATTAATCCTGATAGTTGACTTTTATAGCACATTAGTGCAAAATCGGAATATATGAATATATGCGTGAACAGGTTTTTTTTGGCATATTTCATAAATATTTGTTCGGAAATGAGAATTTAATAACGAATAGATGTAAAATCGGGTTATAAGTAAGCAAGATCTGTCAGACTTCTTAGATAGGCCGACCCAGTATATCCAGACGTCGTTTTTACCCAACAGTAACAAAGCAGGTGCTCAATGCTCCCCACTTCTTCTTCATCACCACAGCTTCTGCAGTAGAGGTCTGCGTTTCGCCAATCAGGCATTATCCCGTCTTTCACCGTATTAAATTTCGCTATAATTTTAATATGATAGGAATTCGAACATGTATAACATATACCTTCGAATTACTTAAGGCCCAACTATAATATGCATGAGCTGACTTAAGCCAACTTAAGCAACTGTGCGAGTACATATAAATCATATGCGGCAAACCATAATGTACTTACGTGAACTTTTCGTTAAGTTCTCTCAGCTCTCTCTCAGTGCCCATTTGCTTAAGCAAGGTGCGAAACTGAACGCACATTCCGTACGGAATTACTTAAGCTAGCTTATGCATATTATAGTTGGGCCTTTATTCATATCATAAAATTTCATAAAAAAATATAAATTTTGTCAGTTTATTTGCTCTCCAGAATAATTAGGAACAAACACATAGCTATTGTTACCACGACGGCGACGATATGAAACCAAAACTTTCCTAAATCAATAGCATTTTCTAAACCAGGTATCTTAATCGATTTCTGGGTGGACCCAGCCGCTTCTTCTGTCACAAGAATTATTTTCTGCAGTTTTATATTTGGTGTAGTCAACCAGTTGCACAATTTCTTTAATATTCGACACATCCATTTTTAGTGAACATCCTTAGATTTAACTTCACCCTTTAGTAATGACCCTTTTCATATCTTTCCCATTTAACAACAACAAAGCTCCCGTTGGTGTACTCCTAAGCCCACAACTAACTTAAAAAAGTCGCCGAATCCGGCTACTAAAGGACAGTTACGGTGCAAAACGTTATTTCCCTTAACAACTGAGCGAATGGCAATGTCAGCGAATTTCCGTCCAATTTTTGTTTGCATTCGTTCCACCGCCGCTGTGCAAAAAATGTGTTTTTTTTTCTTTTTCTGCCCCAAGTAGGTGAATGTATACAGTATGTGTTTGCCACAGCTTCTTTGGGTTTTACATTTCCATGTTTCCTACGACAGCAACAATAGCTAAGAAGTAAAACGTACCAAATTCCACATTTTCCTCTTGCCATGAGGGCTTGGGTTGTAAGCCTTGGTGTGCATTTTAATAGCATCAAATTCCCTTGATTTTTAAAGCGTCAGGTAAAAATTGCCAGAGACGGGTTGAGTTGGCAGAAGTGGGAAGCGGCAGGAAGAGTCCCGGTGCCCTGAGCTTCGGGCAAAGTAAATGTTTCCCCTGCAAGTTTGCCTCTACACAAATACAATGTCGTGGCTAAAGCTACCACCCAGCCAATTCTGTTTGTGTAGGGCGCTTGCACAAGAAGGGAAATCGCAGGAGTTCAGCAAACATGCCAGACATACCTTAACATTATTGCAGCGGTATACGCTTTTCTCTCGCAATCATCAGTAAAATATTGGTTTAATACTTGAGTCTATAACGACATTGTATTGTGTCTGTGTATTGCTGAGAAGGGAACTGGTGGAGTATGGATGAGAGGAGAAAGGTCTTTTGGGATTGACTACGTGTGCGTGTGTGCGCCTGGGAAAATGCTGCCAGCCAATTTAAAATTGGTAATATTGATTTATAGCCATTTAGTGTGAAGGCAAAGCTAAAGGAACGCCAAGGAATGTCGTTGAGTATATAGAAGGTTGGAATTTATTAACATTGTTGAACAGATCCTGAGCAAAACGATGGTGGTATGTTACACCTTGGAAATTCCTTTGGCAATAAAAGTCGTAAGGACGAAGGTTTTCCAAGAAGTATGGGACACATTCTCTTGATTTGTCTTACAAAAATAAGGACAAATAAGGTCGACAGACATTAAGCGGACGGTTGAGATAGACCTACCACATTTATGGATAGGGAGGATGTAACGACGGGAAGGGTGACAGGAAGAGTAGCCTGTACGTACAATGTCAGACGGAAATAACGGACATTGTGGACAGGTATAAAAGATGTCTGTATATTATACAGGGTGTCTCAAAAGAAAGTTTACTTTATGTGGATTGATTAAGAAAACTAATTCGTCTATTAAAGAAAATACATATTAAAAATTCTATTAATTAATAAAGTACACATTTTTGGAATTTATTTCTCAAAAATAATATTTATTATCCAAATGTAAACCATTGTGGCACTCGTTAAATTGAACAGTATTTTTTTTATGACATATCGGAAAGAATTTTTATACCCTCACTTTAGTGATACGAGGGTATACATATATCATTTGCTACGGGCCAAAAGTGTAACACATCGAAAGAGTGATCTATCTGTCTGTCTGTCTGCTGACTGGTACGCACGATAACTCTCGAAAGGAATAACCGATTGACTTCAAATTTGGTATACTGTACTATTTTTCTCTATCTCCGGCTAAGTTCAAAAATGGGCCATCTTGGTCTACTCCTTATGGTACCTCCCACACAAAACGGTTTTTAGTGAAATAATGATTCTTTAATAACATCTATACTACTTATTAGAATCTTCTGAAATTCCACATATTGTATTATTTTATTAGTCGGTATCACCTCGAGAAATGGACATTATTATACAGTTCCTTTTGTACCTCCCGCATAAATGCACCGTTTTATACCAAAAGTTAACGGCTTATAACTTTAATACAAAACTTATAATTTTTTACAGTGTAACGCAGTTATAGTGCTTACAGTCCTGTGAAAAGTGGGCGTTATCACCACGCCCCTTTTTGTACCTCCCAGACAAAATGAGCAAATCATACCAAAATTGACTAGCTCATAACGTCAATATACCAGTGCACATAAACGCTTATAGTTCGGCACAGTCCATTGTATTTAAAGAATTTACTGTTTACCGAAAAATATGTGTTTTTGTTAAACCCCTTCTAGAACCTCCCACACAAATTCACAGATTAATTAGTGTTATCTATATATATAAAATTGTTGCTACAGCTAGAATCATGAAATTTGGTGGGATGGTAGTCCTTGGGATGTAGACGTGCAATAATCTTTCGAAATTCGTACTATTACCCGCACAATGGGATAGATATGGTACCACCGCTAAATCTAAACGGAATGAGTTAGAATCGTGAAATTTGGTGTGAGGGTAGCCCTTATGAGTTAGACCCAGAAATTAACTGGATTTTTTTAAAATCCGAAAATTTACGCGTACAGTGGGTTAAAAAGCGATAAATGTGGTACAACGGCCAAATCCAAATGGTAAGAGCTAGAATCGTGAAATTTGCTGTGAGAGTAGCTCTTGGGACGAAAACTAGAACAAGGGCCGATTTTTTTTTTTAAATTTTAGGGGCACGGTCGGATGGAAAGTGATACATTTGGTACCACCGCCAACTTTAACGCCTAGAATTAGAATGGTGAAAATTGAAGCGTGGGATGTCCTTAGGACAACGAATCGGGGTAGTCCGTTTTTTTTTTTTGTAATCGTACTATTCGGGACACAGTGGGTCCAAACGTGTAAAATAGGGTACAGTGGTTTAAAACTGTTAAATATGGTCCCATGGTTCTAGGGTAGATTTTGTAACATAAACTAGAGATCGGAAGTGATTTCTGGAAATTCTAACTTTAAGAGGCACAGTAGGGCAAAACGGGTTAATTATGGTGCAATGAATCAATCTGGCAAAATTGGAACTTAAGCTTGAGATGTGAAGAGCACAGTGTGTCAAAAACATTAAATAATGTAAAGTGGGCAAAAATGGTACAGTGGATACAATGTAATTAAATATGGTACAGTTAAGGGTTAAGCATGGTAGAGTGGGGACAAATTTTAAATATGGTACAGTGAGACAAAAAGGGTTAGATATGGTAGAGTGGGGCAAAAATGTATTAACTATATACAGTGGGGCAAAAAGGATTAAATATGGTACAGTGAGACAAAAAATGGTTAGCGATGGTACAGTGAGTCAAAAAGGGGCCTAACGGGGGTTAAGTATGGTAGAGTGGTGAACATTTTTAAATATGGTAGAGTGAGACAAAAAGTGTTAAATATGGTACAGTGAGACAAAAAGGGTTAAATGTGGCGCAGTGGGGCAAAAAAGGCTATGTATGGTACAGTGGGGCAAAAATTTATTAACTATGATACAGTGGGGCAAAAAGGGTTAAATATGATACAGTGGGGCAAAAAGGATTAAATATGGTACAGTTTGAGAAATATGGTTAACTATTGTACAGTGGGTCCATAAATGTTTAAATATGGCACTGTAGTACAAAAAGGTGCTAAATATGGGCAAAATCATGGATTTAGGGAGAGAGGGCAACATCTGGAACATAAATATGAGATAAGAAGTCCTTTTTTCAAATGTTATGATTTTAGTCAAAGTTTAATATTATAGTGCAGAGTGGCTAAAATGTGTTAACTAGGGTTGATTATAGCAAAAAGGGTTAAATGTGGTACAGTGAAGCAAGATGGGTTAAATATGGTACAGTGGGGTAAAAAAATGTTAAATACGGTGAAGTGTGGCAAAATGGTAAATGTGGTAAGTGGGGAAAAAGTGTTATATATAGTCCCAAATATGTATACAATTTCATACTTTAGAAGAACAGTGGAATAATAAAATATTGAATTAAGTTACGTAGTGCAGTGATCCATAACCAGAGTGCGATGCTTCTATGTAAACCGTGGGAAAAAAGTTAAATAAGGCACGATATGGTAAAAAGTTAAAAGTGTCACTGAAAAAGGACATAAAGGGTAAAATACGGCCTAAGGTTGCGAATATGGCTCTTGGAATATAAACTATGATTTCTCTAAATGCACACATTTAGTGGCACTGTTGGAGCAAAAACGATTAAATGTTGTACAGTGGTGCAAAAATGGTAAATTATGACACATTGGGTTGAATGAATGGAGCGAAAATGATTAAATATGGTCCCAGTGGCAATTTAAGTCTTGCAACTTAAACTAGGCATTCATTTTACCTTTTTTAATTAAATCTTTTAAAGACACGGTGGGGCAAACATTGTTTTATATTGTATCATGGAGTGAATGTAGCTATTGGAACATGAACTAGGGGAAAAATGTAAAATATGGTCAAAAAAATAGTTTTTGACGTTTAGAGACACAGATGGGAAAAGGGATAAATATTGCTCCTTGATGTCAGGCACATAAACAAGATAATTTTTCCCCATATGGAATAGTCATTTGTTTTTAATAGAAATAGGTATAACTATTCTACAGTACCCAAAAAAAAATTAACTGATGGGGCTGCGAAGCGCACCGGGTTAAAGCTAGTGTTATATATTACATTACTCACAAAGTGAGGGTATACCTTAGTCGGTTTACCCGACTGATTCTTTCTTACATGTTTACTCGTATGTCGTAAATTGGTATAATAAATTCGAAAAATTGTTTATTGTACATTGTTTTTTAATTTTTTAATAATTTCTTTAAAATTCAAATTTCCATGGAATTGATTTTATTTCCGAACAAGTAAAAGCGTTATGTTCGGCCATGCCGAATCTTATATACCCTCCACTATGGATAGCGTTCAATTTTATTACTGGAATAATTTTTGGATATGGAGCAAATCATGAAACGATCCTTTATGTTTAAGTAAATTATTAACCTGAAAATGTGGTATTTATGGCTTAAAATAGCTTTTTCGAGAACTACTCGGGGACTACAACAAAATACAATTTTATTTGTATACATTTTACTGAGATGAATTCTTGCCAAAATAGAATATAAACTGCAAAGTTTCAGGTAAATTTCTTTGAAATAATGGTGTTTATGGCTTATATAAGCCTCTTTGGGAGCGACATCTATAGGTGAACTATAACAAAATATGAACTGATTTAAAAAAATTTTACTGCGATGAATTATTGTCTAAATTAATTACAATCTGCAAAGATGCTTACCAAATATACGTATTTATGGTTTAAATACGTATATTACGAAGCGACCTCTATAGGGTGACTATAACAAAATATGAACCGATTTGTAAAATTTTTGCTGTGATGAATTCTTGTCAAAATAGAAAACAAACTGCAAAGTTTCTACCAAATTGGTTTAAAATGTGGTATCTATTACTCAAAACCCGTATTTTGGAGCGACCTCTATAGGGGAGCTATATCGAAACATGAATGATGAATTCTTGTCAAAATAGAATAAAAACTTCAAAGTTTCTAACAAATTGGTTTAAAATGTGGTATCTATTGCTCAAAACCCGTATTTTGGAGAAACCTCTATAGGGGAGTTATATCGAAGTATTGGCCGATATAGCCCATTTACAATCCCAAACAACCTGCAACTATAAGAAACATTTCTACCAATTTTGATCAACCAAGCTCTATTATTACGGACTGTAGCGTGAAATTTACCACACAAATTTTATTTGTTTTGATTTCATAAAAGTGTGTGCCTCAAAACACAAAAAATAAGTTTTTAGGTCCCGGAATCAACCTTACATTGTATAATTCACAGCTCTACCCAAATATTTCCTGCCTCGCCCTTACTTATCATACCACAGCAAATTAATTTACAAAAAAACTGCATTCATTTTAAATTTGTAAGCGACAAAAACCAACATAAAACATTTTCCATTATTTTTCAAGGCATGTTTTCTGTAGGTCTTTGACTTGCATTTTCCCCCCTGCAGAAGTTTATAAAAACTTTCAGGTGATTTATATTGTGTTGAGATCATTTTTTATTTCCTCTAAGGAAGTCCACCACATACAATCACCGTAAAATGCAAACGCAAAAAAAAACGAAAAACGCTAGAACTTTATTTGTGTCTCAAACAAACAAGGGCAGTCGCGCGGCTTTACACAACCCCTTGGCGGAGTCCGGGAACATAACCGAAATTTAATTTTTCCTGAGGATATTGTAAGCAGTCTGCAGATAAACCTTGTCTGGGGGAGGAGGGGAGCGGGAGTACGGTAAGCCCTGTCAATGGCATAAAGGATGAGTGTGGCAATATGGTAATAAGGAGAAATCGATAATTTGCATACCGTAAGCACCCCTTACCTTGCAATCGAGCCGTGGAACTCTGGGGGTAGCTTGCATCTTATGAACCATAAAAAATATTTTATGGCTTTTCACTCCCTTTTCCTTTATCCCTCCCCCCTAGCCATGACTTTTTGCAATAACACAAATGCCAACCAAATTGTGAACCGGGAAAAAGCGATTTCAGCCCGAAAATTTTTTACAGAAAAAAAGATTATTAGGTTTGTGTCATAAAAATGTTTACTTAAGAGGTTTTCAAAGTTAATTTCGGTATTGTAATAAAATCACACATACACACACACAAAGACTCGCACGCAATCGCCAAGATATTTTCTAAGAGCAGAGGTTGTCAGACAACATTCAGATATTCCATTGGCGTATTGTTTATTACACGGAAGGGAAACGGAAATTAAGAAAGCGGAAAACGGAAATGAACAAGCAAATGAAATGAAAACGAAGAAGGAACGCACAGCTAAAGGATATCTATGATTAGACAAACTCGTTCGGTATTCAGAAGTGTAGCGGTAAACATTGATAGATTCCTTGGCATTTGCCAGAAAATCGTAAAAAAGGTTATTATCAATGTAAGGGGAAAAACCAGACATTTTTTATGGTATTACATTATGACAAAAAATTCACGAATCAATTAAAAATGAAATATCTTTCTAATCACCAAAAAAAGAAACATAAATCCGAAGCTGCAAACAGGGGCTCTTACGGAAAATCTGAGGTAATGAAATCGTTGGGTCCGGTGCCATGAATTGTGGTGGTACGTCTAACCGATGATTTGAAGTAAATTGACAGTAATAAATTCAGGAAGAGTAAATTTCACTGCGTACTACATTAAAGTAATTATGTTTATAAGACTGGAATTACACAATGGGATCATGTGATTTTTAGTACATTGCAAATTAAGTTTTTTTTTGTAAAGACAGTCAAGTAACATAAAAACAATTTGATGCTTACTGACGAGAACCATGTTAATTGTACCTAAAAATTGCCGATGATCTCCGATTTTGATTAAACTTGGTGGGAATGTTAAATGTGGTGCTCTGATATAGGATATACAATTTTGTTGAAAAATCTACAAAACTATTGGAGATATTTACATTTAAACATTCGAAATTGGGCAAAAAATATTGAAAAGTTCTAGCGTTCGAATGGTCATAACTTTTGTTCTACGATAAATACTTAAATATTTTGTTTTCCATCTGCACGGATCAAAATCGCCTTTTTGATATGTTTGAATCGAAAGAAAATATATTTGGAACACAAATTATTAAATCTTTACATAGCAAATTCTTTTGTACGTTTGTTAGTAACGCGTGATCTCCGAAATCATAAAAGAGAATGGGCTGAACTTTTAACAGTTTCGGGTCATTTGTGTTTTACAATTATTTTCATCGCGATAAATTGCGGAGTGGTCAAGTTATTTGCAAAATTCGCACTTGCAGGGCGATTTGACTGAAATTTAAAATTTATGTCTGGTTTGCCTTGGTAATAATTTGCATGTATGATTCTAACCGGTAGATGGAAAAAATGTTTTCTGCCATTTCAAAACCGCTTATCGTATGGAGATGGAATTTTAGGTGTGTATACAAGAGGTGTTAGAGAGTTTAAGTTCGGAACTTGGGCCCCCTACTTCATACAGGGGCGGAGCTACAGGGCCCAAAGTTGACCACCTCGGTCAACTTTGGCTTCTAACTTTTGAATGGAGTGTCCGGTTTTAGTGGATACTCCTAGACCAGACCTACAAAAAACATTTTATAGCTTGAAGATATCTTAAATAGTTTCCGAGTTTAAATTTATTTTAAATTTGAATTTTTAATTTTTTCGCCAACTTTGCCTTGGAGTTTAGCCAATATCTCATCAAAAGTTTACCGATTTTAATCGCGTGTTTTTTTTATGCATTAAAAATTTAAAATATCATGAAAAAAAGAATCGACAAAATATGTGAAGAAATAAGAAAGTCCCATAAAGTCAAATTATTGAAAAAATTTCATATTTGGCTATTTTTGGCGAAAAAAGTCCAATTCGTATTTAGGTCTTGTAGAAAAAGTTAGTTACACAAAGTATATCAAATGTATACTCATTTTAAAGGAGACGTTTCGCAGAATCTGTTAGAGAAAATCCGAAGCCAAAATTTTAATTGGTGTTTTTGCCACCCTTCTCCGATTTGGACCTTTTTTTACATAAATTTCAAAAGTTTGATCGATTTTCTCCAATCGCAAAAGCTAAATTGTTAATTTTTTCTTTTTATTTATTTGTATTAGGGTGTAACAAAATCGACTGCAAGGGAATCTCGAGCGCGGCTTTTAATATCGAAGATATAGGACTAAATGTAAAAAATCCCATTTTTGGGGATTTTTGATGTATTTTTTGGGAATTGAAGGATTTTCCATTAGAAGTTTCCACATGTTGCGTTTGATTATTATTTCTAATATAAAATAAAGAACTTAAAAAAAATCATCGAAATATATACATTTTTTAAGAATGTTATGTCGTATTTACGTTTCTGTCATATGCAAAATATTTTTTTTTAATTTTTCCCTACCTTCTTGTACTTATTGGTTATCATATCAGTCAATATGCACTGATTTCTTGTAGATCACACGTTTTTATCAAAAAATAATAAAATATAGTACGATTTACCTTTCAGAAATTTTTTGCAGATTATCGTTTATAAGGCTCCCCACAGTGCCTATATATTAAATCAGCTGAATTAAATTCTTTATCGTTATCAAAATGTAATAATAAACTGACAGTCAGTGGAAAAGTTGTAATTATTAGTTACTTACAAGGTTCGTCCACTGAGCGCAAAACAACCAAAGCTAGAATCATTAAAATTTCTTAGGTACGTACAATACTCGTACAGTAATTTATCCAAACGGTATATTAACATACTATTTGAGGCTAAAGAACGGTTTTTATACCCCATGTTAACCAACAATGTAGTTTCTTCAGACGAAAAACGTTTTAAATGCCATCGTACTGTGCTGTGTAACGTGGAATAACGTTTAATGTAGCAATTAGTTTTTATACCCTACACAACACTGTGGTATAGGGTATTATGACTTTGTGCATTTGTTTGTAACGCCCAAAAAGAGTAGAGATAGATCCATTGTTTATTATACCGATCGACTTGTAATCACTTTCTGAGTCGATTTAGCTATGTCCGTCTGTCCGTTTGTAGATGTATTCTTGTAATCAAAGAACAGGTCGCAATTATGGCCCGATCTTGACGAAACTTTACACATATCTTTTTTTTGGCCCATGGACGATCCCTATTTAATTTGGTTAAAATCGGTTCAGATTTGGATATAGCCCCCATATATATGTTACCCCCGATTTTACATGTAAGCGCTGTAAAAAGTGTATTTTTAATCCAATCAGTACGAAATTCGGCAGAAAGAGTTTCTTATTACATGAATTAATACAGCTAAATTTGATGGAAATCGGTTGAGATTTAGATATAGCCCACATGTATATGTTACCCCCGATTTGACATGTAAGCGCTGTAGAAACTGTATTTTATATCCGAACAGTAAAAAAATTGGCAGAAAGAGGTTTCTCATTACGTGAATTAACACTGCCAAATTTGAGGGAAATCGGTTCAGATTTAGATATAGCTCCCATATATATGTTACCCCCGATTTGCATGTAAGCGCTGTAGAGACTGTATTTTATATCCGATCATTACGAAATTCGACAGAAGGAGGTCTTTTTACATGAATTAGTATTCAGGGAAGATCGGTTCAGATTTATATTACAGCTACATACATATGTTCCTCCTGATTTGGTATCAAAACGCTATAGAAGTTGTATTTTACTTCCGATCATTAAAATTTTCCAGAAAGATATTTCTCAATTTAGGAACGAATATTGCTTAATTTAGCGATTATCGTTTCAGAATTAGATAATATGTTTCTACCCATTTGTCAATTATTCCAAATTATTATGGCAATGACCCTTATCGCATTGTTAGGGAGGTGTAGGGTATTATATAGTCGGCCCCGCCCGACTTTCTGCCTTTCCTTACTGGTTGTATATAAAGCTTTTTCCACTGTGAGCAGAAATAATTTAAATTTTATTTTAATTAAAAAAAAATATTATTTTTTTTATAAAATAGCTTTTTAACTTAAATCCATAATTAAGCAAAAAATATAATGCATAAAGTGCCTGTTACTTTAAAACGGTTTTGCAAATTCTGAACAATTAGAATTTTGTCGTTTGCAACGTTATTCGCGGCTATGCTTCAATTGTCCTTAAAACAAGTAAGAAAGTTCAGTCGGGTAAGCCCCTCACCTTCAGTCCCAAAAGCTATTCGTAAATTACTTTTTATTTAATTATAAAGTTTCCGTCTGTAAAGGACAAGATCGCCTTTTCTGATATGTTTGGTACACAATTTTTTAAATATTTTTGAAAAGCTAGCATCCTAATGAAGAAAACAATGCCTATTTGCAAAAAGTCTTTGTTTGAGAATTTTTTTCTATTTGATATGCTTCTTTCGTGCCAGCAAAAACATTTTTTTTTGAAAAAAAATCATATTTTTTTAATTATTTTAAGAACAGTTACTAAAGTTCTGTTTTCAAGTGAAAATGTCGTTAATAATATTTGTAGTACTCATAAGTTCCCTTAATTTAAAGCTTATTCTGGTATTATCGAGTATATCCTTAAAAAAATATGATCCAAATACTAAAGGCACCATCCAAGAAAATGACAGTATTAAAGAAATTTTTTTTAAATATTTTTCGTGTTTAGGGCACCATTTTACACCAGAAAAAGTTTTGCACAGAGCTTCGACAAAAATGTTGTTGCATAGTGTAATTAATGAAGCAAACGATGTAATTTTAATCAATTGTTTTACCGACTTCAAGTACATATTAAAATTTTGTCATATATTTTCACATTTCTGAATTTTGATATATAAATACATTCCATCAAACATTCGTTGCTCATTTTTCAAATTAACTTCATACCTTTCTTTTGATAAATTGTAATTTCTGTTTACACAAAAAAACATCCGAACTCGAAATGGCTATTCATCCATTTTTTTCAGGGAATTTAATTTTATCATTTTTTTTTGTGTGATCACAATGAAAGATTGTCTCCAAATTTAATATAATTCTTAACACACAAACAACTGCTGTCAATCTCGTTCGCTGATGTAGTTTCCAAACAATTTACCTCCTAATAAAACGAAAGCAATAAGCATTAAAATTTAATTTAATAAAAATTTGCCACGATGTTTTGGTGGAGAACAGCAATAGCAACAAGGCAATAAAGCAAAAGAACCTTCGCTTTTGATAGCCAACGAAGGATGAAAATTCCGTCTTTTTGCATTGCCAGTTAGGCATGTAATCAGAGAAATGCAATTTTCTACAAAATAAAAAAATAGAAGAAAAACGAGATGTAAGAGAAAAACACAAAATGAAATGAAATGCATGAAGAACAGCAAAGAAGTGAAGATGTTGCGGTGGTGGTGTTGGTGTTAAAGCTACTGGATGGTGTAATGGAAAACCAAAAACCTAAAAAATTGCTGAAGCAGGGCAGGGCGGGAGGAAAGAAAATAACTAAAACATGAAAAGACATTGAATAAGACAACATGAAGAAAAACGCAGCAAAGATTAATTGATTCGCACATGGTTGCACAAGGTCTCCATGGTAGCAATAATTGCAGTGAGAGAAACTCGCAAAATACCAAAAAACCGACCGTTGCAATATCACGGCATCACACCATGGCAACTTTGCAACGGCAACAGCCGTTTGCCACAAAGAAACAGCTGTGTGTGTCAAGAAAACCATGGAACCGACATAGCGTTTCACTGCAAAATTCCTGCGTTCCGACAAACACTTATCCATCCTCATTCCCATCTTCCGGCATACGCAATTGGAAAACTATTCCTTCATTCAGTCACTTTTGCGTTGTTATTGCCAACGCACTAGCAACATTATGCCACTTGATTTCTGTGCCCTTAAATTACGTGAAATAAATAGGGATGGATTTAGATCCGATCCCAACAAAAATAGGGCAACTTTCGAGATTCCCTTTCAACTATTGCATTTATTTTTAATATTGTGGTACACTTTTGGGATATTAAGTTAATTAAAATTTTAATTAAATATATATGAGTGGAAAGATGAATGTCTAAAAGCGAGCGGAGTTATTGTCTTAACTAATATTGATTTGCTGAAATAACCAAAAGTCAAAAAATGTTGGTCGGCGGACTGTTTCTTGTTCCCATGGGCTGAATGAAATTGGGCCCCAAGAATATACACCCCAATATTTTTATGAATATGGTCCCTAAAAATAACATGTCAAACAACAACAATGTTTTTGGGGGCTTAATTTAATTTTTTGTTTGCTTTTTGGGGTTTAATTTCATTTCTTTTCTGCTTTTTTTGGGGCTTATTTTCATCTACAAATTTCGAAACAGGAGAGGCTACGCATAAAGGATTTGCTCCACGTTACCAACTTTTGATCCTGTCCATAGGAGAAAGTCTTAAACAGAGGCCGAAGGCAGTAGGCCTACCGCGCAGTAACAGATTTATAATTAGAAACCAGTAAGGAAAGGCTAAAGTCGGGCGGTGCCGACTATATAATACCCTACACCACTCTCGTAATATTGAATAACTCATATATATAAATTTTGTAATTCATGTATAAATTGTTTACATAAATTTACTTTTGGGACATTTTATACTTAAATAATACCCTGTACCACAGTGTGGTGTAGGGTATAAAAACGATTGGATCTAAAGAGCCAAATCGGATGATTTACAGATTTTCTTCAAATTCGGCAATGTTCATGAATCAAGAAACTCTACCATTCTAAATTTCAAAACAATTGGATGTAAAATATAGCTTCTATAGAACTAAAGGGCCAAATCGGACGAAACATAGATATGGGAGCTATAGCTAAATCTTAACCGATTTTCTTCAAATTCGGTAGTGTTGGTTCATGGATAAAGAAACTCTACCATTCTAAATTTCAAAACGATTGGATGTAAAATACAGCTTTTATAGGACTAAAGGGCCAAATCGGACGAAACATATATATGGGAGCTATAGCTAAATCTTAACCGATTTTCTTCAAATTCGGTAGTGTTAGTTAATGGATCAATAAACTCTACCTTTCTAAATTTCAAAACGATTGGATGTAAAATACAGCTTCTATAGAACTAAAGGGCCAAATCGGACGAAACATATATATGGGAGCTATAGCTAAATCTTAACCGATTTTCTTCAAATTCGGTATTGTTGGTTCACGGATCAAGGAACTCTACCATTCTAAATTTCAAAATGATTGGATGTAAAATACAGCTTCTACAGGACTAAAGAGCAAAATCGGACGAAACATATATATGGGAGCTATAGCTAAATCTTAACCGCTTTTCTTCAAATCCGGCAATGTTGGTTCATGGATCAAGAAACTCTACCATTCTAAATTTGAAAACGATCGGATGTAAAATACAGCTTCTATAGGACTAAAGGGCCAAATCGGACGAAACATATATATGGGAGCTAAAGCTAAATCTTAACCGATTTTCTTCAAATTCGGCAATGTTGGTTCATGGATCAAGAAACTCTACCATTCTAAGTTTCAAAACGATTGGATGTAAAATACAGCTTCTATAGGAATAAAGGGCCAAATCGGACGAAAGATATATATGGGAGCTATATCTAAATCTGCACCGATTTCAATAGCGATCTTAACAGCCGCGAAATACTCTAAACTACAAAATTTCAGAACGATCGGAGTGAAATTGCGACCTGTAGTCGACGAACAACTTTACATGGACAGACGGACGGACGGACAGACATCGTTAAATCGACTCAGCTAGTGATTCTGAGGCGATCGGTATACTTTAAGGTGGGTCTAGCTATAGTATTTTCAGGTGTTACAAACATCTGCCATGAAACAAACTTATAATACCCTGTACCATAGTGTGGTGTAGGCTTTAAATAGTTTCGTATACGTGTATTATTACGTACTCCCCAAGTTTAGGAAGAGAAAATTTCTTAGTTTGTTTGGGGTTTATTTTCATTCATGCTTTTTTCTTGATTGGGTTGTAATTTCCTAAATTAGTTTTTGCAACGAAAATGGACCCCAAATTTGGGGCGCACTTTCATTTTCAATTTGGGGTGCATTTTCTTGGGGTGCAACTTCCGGCCGCCGTTCCCATGTACCCAACTCCATTAAGTGAGGGTGTAAAATTCAGCTCAATACGATCATTTTGTTACAAACAATATATATAAAATAGGATAAATGACGTGAAAAGATCGACTTTCTCGGTTGAAGGTTTGGGTTGCAAAACGGGATACGTATATTTGAGACAATTTTGTAGGCCGCTTATTCGTTTAAATCTAGCAGATGTTTTTATGTACCTTTTTGTCCACTTTTTACCCAAAACAGTACGATTTCACAAAATTATGTCAAATTCCAGTTAAACGCCTCATTACTGTTAAATTTGTTGCTTCGACACTGGGTCGTATGAATAACATTGCTGCCCGAATATTCCAAAAGGTTGTTTTGACTGGAATTTCACTGTTTTTTGGTTTTTGTTTTAAGTTTAGTGCTTTGGTGTATTCAGACATATATAGTAAAATTTTATGTCCAACATTTTTGTAAAGGGGTTTCCAACAAGAGGTGTTATTTTGGTATTCAAAGAAAAATTCAATTTTTTGAGACAAATGATCGGATGTTTTTTTCATAATAAAGAGAAAGGTATGCCGTTAATAATGAAAAACAACATCAGTCAAATGACCAACACGACCACGCTTACAGGACCATATCCTTTTTATGAAATTTTCCATAACCAAATCGCAAAGTGGCTGCCCTATATCCTCTATAGCCTCACGAATTCTATCTTTGAGGTCTTGAATCGACGCTGGGCTGTTGGCGTAGACCATATCTTTCACGTGGCCCCAAAGGAAGAAGTCGCAAGGTGTTAAATCACAAGATCTCGGTGGCCAATTGTGATCACCTCTTCGAGAGATAACACGGTCCGGAAAATTTTCCTGTAACAGAGCAATGGTTTCGTTGCTTGTGTGGCACGTAGCGCCGTCTTGTTGCAAGTAAACGTTGTCCAGATCAATACCATCCAACTCCGACCATAAAAAATCATTAAACATCTCTCGATAGCGCAATCCATTCACCGTACCTGTGGATCCAACCTCATTTTCGAAAAAGTAAGGTCCAATGACCCCGGTCCATTTGTGTGGGAGGTACCAAAAAGAGCGTGGCAACAGTGCCCATTTTTCCCCATGTTGTAGGTACTATAAAACCATTACACTGTACACAATTTCAGGTCTTTGTATGAACTGGTAATGAAGTTATAAGCTCTTAACTTTTTGTTCAAAATTGTCCATTTGTGTGGGAGGTACCAAAAGGGGCGTGGCATTTTCGCCCATTTTTCTCCAGGTAATAGTGACTAATAAACTAATACTATGTGTAGAATTTCAGAGGATTCAACTAAGTAGTATAGAAGTTATTAAATAATCAATATTTCACTAAATGTTAAACGTTTGTGGGGGAGATACTAGATGGAGTGGACCAATATGGCACATCTTCGAACTTAGTCGGAGATAGAAGAAAATATTACTTCATACCAAATTTGAAGTCAATCCGTTACTGCTTTCGAGAGTTATCGAGCGCACCATCCAGCAGACAGACAGACGGACATTGCTCATTCGACTTAAAGTGACCCAAAACGGATATCCGCCGAACATACTTAGGCTCTTAGGTCACTCCTTCGGTGTGGTAAACTTTGGCTCGTAGCATATATATACCCTCCTCTCTAAGGTAAGGGGATAAAAATGCTGACCCAATTTTATATTGCGCTGTGGTACTATATGTATGTCCTTTGTTTAATTATATTCTACATCATTCTGTGGTGCGGAGTATTATATGAGTACGTTATTTTAGGTCCGATTTTTGTAACACCATTTGTAACATCATTTTTATTGGTTCGTCAGTCTGTCTGATAATCTTAAGTACTATAGAAAGGTACAGGTCGCAATTTTGTTCCGAACTT
Source organism: Eudasyphora cyanicolor (assembly GCA_963930755.1). NCBI lineage: Eukaryota > Metazoa > Arthropoda > Insecta > Diptera > Muscidae > Eudasyphora > Eudasyphora cyanicolor. Next base: position 35,394,487 of record OZ005737.1, on the reverse strand, counting down.
AACATGACTTGGTATAAGGAACTGTTTGGCATCATGAACGAAGACATATAAAATTTGTTGATATCTGTTGAGGTTTATACGAGTATGAAACCAAATTGACATAAAGGGTTTTCCAATAAGATTAATATGATTTCTTTGAAAAAAAACACACTTATTGTTAAGGAAGTTCAAAAGTTTTTTATTTAATGTGAAGTACAATCGATACAATTAAGTTCCAAATAAAACGTCGTTCAAATGGCCTCCACGACTTCTTCTGCAGGAACGAATTCGATGAACCCAATTTTCGAGCACCTTTTCCACTCAATCAAGTCGTATGTCATGAATGGTTCGTTCAATATTGACTTGTAAAGCTTGAAGAGAGTCTGGTTTATTTCGATAGACTAATGACTTCAAATAACACCACAAGAAATAGTCTAATGGTGTTAAATCACAACTTCTTGGAGGCCATTCAATATCACAATTTCTTGAAATAATCGAATCTCCAAACTTTTCTCGATGAAATGCAATTTAATTGTTTCATTTGCTGTGTGGCACGTAGCCACAGTCAGTCAATGGCAAAAGATCGCTCTTAACGAGAGCTAAAGTATTGCTCATTGCTGTCAAGGTCTCAGGTCGGCTGGATAGTGTTTTTTTTGGATTTTAATTAAATAATTTGTAAACGTTGTTCTTGCGTATATCTCTCTATGATGAAATTGTAAACACTAGTGAATACAATGAATAACAAATGACAGATCATGACATATTACAAATGGCCGGAACGTCACTTTCGAATCATATCATCCCTATTGGAAGACCCTATATATAGGAGTGAAATTATAGGATCGTTCGTGATCGTTTGTCCTATTTACAGGACTTTAAAAATATCGGAGATAATATTTTTAAAATATCATATGAAAGTAGAGAATTTCTTATATACTTTAAAAAAGCTTGAATGAATTTTTGATATTAAAAAATGTACTTTTAACATTTTATCCTTGAATATCTTTCAAAGGTGTGACAAAATGTACTTTTGGACTTTTATCCTTGAATATCCTTCAAAGGTGTGAGTCTAAAAATCGGAAACATACATGTTACATCGGAAAAATATATGAACACAAACTTACAAAACACATATTTAAAATTCAGCCTTCTATCATAAACGGTTAAGACATAACAATTACCCCCAATTTCACAACCTCTGGTTAGAGCTAACTCACAGTTAAAAAATAAAAATTTCATACAATTTGACAGCTATAACTGTAGGATAGCTCTAACTGAAGGACAACCGGAGATTGTGGAATTGACCGTTATTTAAATTCCACAGACTGCATAATACAGCGTTTCCTAATCTTTATGTCAATTTCGCAATATTATGTCAACCCATCCTCAAACATTTTTAATAATCTTTCAATGTCAAAACGTTAGTCGAAGTCAACATTTTCATCACGGTAAAGTTCACTTACATGCAACGTTTGGAAAGCATTAAAAATAGATTCTGAGTCGGTGGTCCCAACTTTAAGAGCGCTTACTTCAATTTTCGGCCGAAATAATCGTGCCACCCGACAGACTGTGGGAGCTATAGTGGATAAATTTGAATCCAAATTTTCACTTTTGGATGTTCCGGCGCCAAAGAGACGCCGTACCACTCGAAGCCACGAAAATATACCGTAAGTGTATCCGTTCAAAATGAGCCAAATCCGTCGATTCCACGTCGTTCTCAGGAATTGGGCAGCTCTCAAAGCACACTGTGACGTATTTTGCGAAAATATCTTGGCCTTCATCCTTATAATGAAGGATATAACATAGGAAAATGTTATTTAGACTTAACGTATTGGAACGTGTAAGGAAGGCCAACGTCGCCTTATATTCCTGCAAAAAGGCTGTAGGGTCGCGGTGGGGACTCTCTCCTAAAATCGTCCACTGGATATATATAGCAGTAGTTCGTCCAATACTGTTATACGGTATTGTGGTATGGTGGACGGCAACTGACAAACTAACCATTACCAACCTACTAACAAAGGTTCAGAGGACTGCCTGCCTGAGCATAAGCGGAGCCTTAAGGACTACAGCGACCGAGTCTCTACAAGCCCTACTCCATAAACTGCCGATTAAAATTGTGGCGAGAGAAGTTGCAACCAAAGCGGCAATAAGATTAAACTGCCTATCAATGTGGAGGTACAAGAACTATGGTCACATGAGGATATCAAAGTGTAGTGCTATGGTAACCGACCGAGTGGACTATATACCAACAGTGTACACCTTCGAGAGAAATTACATCACTATGATTCCCGCCAGAGATGAATGGGTCGGCAGAATACCAGGTAATATAAACCATCTCCACTTTTACACGGATGGTTCGAAGCTTGATGAAAAGGTTGGCTTCGGAGTACACTGTGAAGAACTTAGTCTGGATATAGCTCACAGACTACCAGATACCTGCAGTGTCTATCAAGCCGAAATAATGGCAATATGGGAAGTCGCCAAGTGGCTGAGTCGCAACATAGTAACCAACAATGGCGTTGTCATTTACTCGGACAGCCAGGCTGCCATCAATTCTCTGGAGGCAACATCCCTAAATTTACAAACAGCCCTCGACTGCCGCAGATCTCTTAACGAGATGGCTGAGCAGTTTAATATACACCTCATATGGGTGCCTGGGCATAGGGATATCCCGGGGAACTGCAAAGCCGATGAACTTGCTAGGAAAGGGACGACATTACAAATTCTCGAAGAATTTGCATATATTGGTGCGCCACTATCCACGTGCAAGCTTTGGCTTAGGCAAGAGGCAATCAGGCAGTCCAACGATAGATGGACAGAAATCGGCACCTGCAGGGTAGCTAGACAAATCTGGCCAAGGTATGACCTGAGAAGGTCAAAATATCTCCTCGCACTAGAGAGGAAACGATTGTCTACGTTAGTACAGGTTCTGACGGGACACTGCTTGATCGGCGAACACGCCAAAAGATTGGGTATTGACTCCAATGACTTCTGCCGAAGCTGTGGAGATGAGGAAGAAGTGGAGAGCATTGAGCACTTGCTTTTCGACTGTCCCGCTTTGAGTAAACGACGACTGGATATACTGGGGTCGGCCTTTTTAGGCAGCCTAACATATCTTTCCAGTACTGATATTCGTACTATCGATAAATTTATATATCAAACAGGTTGGTTTCGATGAGGGGCATTTCAGCCCGTGGTAACACTAGGGACCTAAACTGGTCTATGTGAGCTTGTAAAAAAATACGGCTGCCACCCTAACCTAAACCTAAACCTAAAGGGTTGCACACTATGTGCACTTTTTTTGCCACAATGTGGCTCATAAAATTACGAATATCAGAAGTCGCTTTCCTTCTGAATCTAAGTCCCAAGGGCTACCCTCACATGTTGTTGTACATCATTCCCGAATCTAACTCCAGGAATTTTCATTTGTTGATGGTATCATATACATACATATGCCAACATTTCAACATATATCCATTTTTCTAAAAAAAATATCATCCTGCCCTTGTCTGACTTGTCTGTAACTGGCGGTGGTACAACATGTATCTAATTTAGCCCTAATAACACAAATTTTGGAGAACTGATTTTTATCCCCAGAATGCCTGCCAAGCGTTATCCTTACACCAAATTTCACGACCATTCAATTTTCGGTACAGATTTATATAAAATTTTTGCAAAATTCGTGTTTTAAAAAATGGTCTCAACAAAATTGTATAACAACTGCTACCAACTACGCTTCCTATATCGTTAATATAAATGGAACTTTATCTAAACCTGAACAGGTATTGTAATGTTTTGTGCACAATTTTTTAAAGGTCGTACGCAAATTTCAGTGCTCAGACAGAACTTCTTTTGCGGAAAGTCTTTAATATTAAGGCAATTTTTGTTATCTTTGCATTTACACTAAGTTTAAAGAAGTTAGTGTAACTTTAGACTTTTCGAGTCATTCTAGCACTCCTTTCGAGAAGGACATATCTCTAATGATTTAAAAAGTCCTAAACCAGATTCCATCTTCCTGTAAATCGATGCTCTGAAATCACTTTATTCATATTATGTATTTAAATTTTAAATAAATATTTAATCCTAACTGTACACTCGATCTCACAAAATCGAATGGAAGAAAGTTCCTAGAAAACACATTGAAGAAACGAATTGAAGAAAATTCCTAGAAAACTTTTCAAATCCGGATTCATCATAATCTATTATCTTTTGAATAAAGAAGTGTCAAAGTTTCCTTGTTTTTGTTACCAGTTAATCTTAAAATGCCATTTAACTCCTTATTTCATCTTTCATCGGCTGTCCATCTATAAAACTTTGGGTATTTGTAATTCATTGGAATGAGGAAGCTGTTGATGTTTCCTATAAATTAGCACCACAAAGATGTTTAACAATATTCGTTGGAATTAAATGCCGCAAATTGTTGCTTAATGAAGCACAAAATTCAATGGAAATCTTATTCGTCGCCTCCCAACAATCTCAAGCTTATAATTTGGAGGTATGTACTGCTTAAAATTCTCCAGCTAAGAGAAAAGCACCACAAAAAAACGTAAATAATTAATTGGCATAAAATTCATTGTAAGCAAACGTTTTGTGGGCGTTTGTGGACGAACACAAAAAAAGGAAATATATAATTACAAATGTTTTGGCAACACACTCACACACATATACGCCAAAAATGTATGTAACCATAAATTATCAATTCAAATAAAAATTTACAAGAATTTCTGGAACAGAGGCTTTCCACATCATCGTTAGACAAAGGAAGATGGCTATTTACGCTCGTTAGGATCCTCAGAATGCCCCCCGGATCCAACATTGTTTTCTTGAGAAACAGTGGGAGTTTTAAATACACACAGATGAAATTCTCTTTAAGATACCCTAATTACACTATCGTACGTAAAGTTGAAGTGCTATTGTTTTTTTTCTTTCATTCCTACTTTTGTTCGCAGATGAAAGAGAGAATTTTCAAACCATTATTACCTTCATCTCCTGACTCATACGGCAATTTTAATTCATGTACTCTAACATGCCATCGCACAGTGCTTCACTGCCATATAGGCACTTGACTTAAATCGATGTGGCTACTATTTCATACAAATTATAAACAAGCCTCCAACGGCGAAACTTATATACAGACTACCACGGACCGCTAGTGACAGATTTGGAAGAAAACATTGAATGCACATATGTGGCCTGTGTGGATTCATGTAGACAAGGAGTCATATACTGAGAGACTTTGAATGTGAGATATTTAAAAATGTGATGAAATTTTAAAAATTTCTTGTAAAATTAGTAAACTTATCTATACTACCTAATTTCGATGTAATAACCGGTTTCAATATCGTCAGGATTTCTAGTCGGGATTGTCTATAAAAACGAGTAGAGCAAGCATGACAATTTTTGTTGTTTACCCAAGACGACCCTTGTTCGTTTTAATGGTTCTATATAAAATTAAACAACAATTGCAAAATTTCGCACCAAACACTTGAAATTTGTGGCTTCCACAACAGCCCTCAACTGCCGCAGATCACTTAACGAGATGGCTATCATGTACCTCATAGGGATATCCCAGGGAACTGCAAAGCCTTAAAAATTCTGGAAGGATTTGCGTATATTGGTGCGCCACTGTCCACCTGAAAGCTTTGCCTTGAGAAAATGGCTGTCAAATAAGAGATGGTAGAAATTGACACTTGTAGGGCTAGATAGATTTGGCCACATTATTACCTCAGATGGGAAAAATACCTATGCGCACTGCAGATGTTGTGACAGCCGGATGGCTTAAGTCTCAACAGGAAGTTGAGAATTGGACCATAGACCATAAATTGGTCTATGTGAGCAGGTAACACCGGCTGCCACCTAACCTAACCTATCGTAACCTAACCTAACCTAACCTAACCTAACCTAACCTAACCTAACCTAACCTAACCTAACCTAACCTAACCTAACCTAACCTAACCTAACCTAACCTAACCTAACCTAACCTAACCTAACCTAACCTAACCTAACCTAACCTAACCTAACCTAACCTAACCTAACCTAACCTAACCTAACCTAACCTAACCTAACCTAACCTAACCTAACCTAACCTAACCTAACCTAACCTAACCTAACCTAACCTAACCTAACCTAACCTAACCTAACCTAACCTAACCTAACCTAACCTAACCTAACCTAACCTAACCTAACCTAACCTAACCTAACCTAACCTAACCTAACCTAACCTAACCTAACCTAACCTAACCTAACCTAACCTAACCTAACCTAACCTAACCTAACCTAACCTAACCTAACCTAACCTAACCTAACCTAACCTAACCTAACCTAACCTAACCTAACCTAACCTAACCTAACCTAACCTAACCTAACCTAACCTAACCTAACCTAACCTAACCTAACCTAACCTAACCTAACCTAACCTAACCTAACCTAACCTAACCTAACCTAACCTAACCTAACCTAACCTAACCTAACCTAACCTAACCTAACCTAACCTAACCTAACCTAACCTAACCTAACCTAACCTAACCTAACCTAACCTAACCTAACCTAACCTAACCTAACCTAACCTAACCTAACCTAACCTAACCTAACCTAACCTAACCTAACCTAACCTAACCTAACCTAACCTAACCTAACCTAACCTAACCTAACCTAACCTAACCTAACCTAACCTAACCTAACCTAACCTAACCTAACCTAACCTAACCTAACCTAACCTAACCTAACCTAACCTAACCTAACCTAACCTAACCTAACCTAACCTAACCTAACCTAACCTAACCTAACCTAACCTAACCTAACCTAACCTAACCTAACCTAACCTAACCTAACCTAACCTAACCTAACCTAACCTAACCTAACCTAACCTAACCTAACCTAACCTAACCTAACCTAACCTAACCTAACCTAACCTAACCTAACCTAACCTAACCTAACCTAACCTAACCTAACCTAACCTAACCTAACCTAACCTAACCTAACCTAACCTAACCTAACCTAACCTAACCTAACCTAACCTAACCTAACCTAACCTAACCTAACCTAACCTAACCTAACCTAACCTAACCTAACCTAACCTAACCTAACCTAACCTAACCTAACCTAACCTAACCTAACCTAACCTAACCTAACCTAACCTAACCTAACCTAACCTAACCTAACCTAACCTAACCTAACCTAACCTAACCTAACCTAACCTAACCTAACCTAACCTAACCTAACCTAACCTAACCTAACCTAACCTAACCTAACCTAACCTAACCTAACCTAACCTAACCTAACCTAACCTAACCTAACCTAACCTAACCTAACCTAACCTAACCTAACCTAACCTAACCTAACCTAACCTAACCTAACCTAACCTAACCTAACCTAACCTAACCTAACCTAACCTAACCTAACCTAACCTAACCTAACCTAACCTAACCTAACCTAACCTAACCTAACCTAACCTAACCTAACCTAACCTAACCTAACCTAACCTAACCTAACCTAACCTAAAAACCTCGCTTTCCATCCGAATTTTTTGTAAGGAACATATATTAATAACATTTGGCCGGTTTTTCTGCCATGTTAACTTGCCTTTATGTAAGAACTGCGTTAATATTAATTAGGACGAAAATTTGTCTTAAGATGGACACTTTAGACAAAGAGAAAAATGAAAATCTACAATTTCATAGAGAGAATATTAAAAATTCTATAAATGCAAAAGTCATTCTTAAGAGTTTTGTTGGTTATTTTGCCAAATGTACTACTTTTATGCATCTAATAAATTAATTGAAATATTAATATAAATATATATTTTTTATTTCAGATATTTTAATTAAAAGGTTTCTTCTAACTAATTTCATTGCTTTCCCAAAAATGTATATTCTATCACGAAAATTATTCGTTTTTATCTTTTGTATCCAAACACTGTGCATCATATGCAAATGATACGCAATTAAAGTCAACATCTGAGATATTAGTCGCTTTGAAAGGCTCCACGTGTTGTAGGCTTGACTTCACATCCGTATCTAAGTTGCAAGCATTCGCAGTGATGTGGACGTGGTCTGGAGAAAAGCGACGACAGGACCAGCATATTTTAGCTGCTCCTGGAATGTGTGTTTGTTGTTTTTCCACAGTTACCAAGAATTGCTTACACTCATGCACACAACGGCGTCGACTGACTGAAGCTGTATGGTCGTTGTCATGAGATGATTGTGCGTTTTAAATGATAAATTGTATTGCCATTGACACAGAGATGTTGGCATACTTTTGGGCTATTGTTGTTCTTCTTCGTCGTGGTCGCCCGACAGGAGCGGAGAAATCTCTAGGCATTGTCTAACGACAAATGATGGGCGTTTGAGTTCGTTTTCATAGACTTTGTTGTTCAACGTGGATATTTCAATGACAATTAGAAATGTATGGTTTAATCTCTGGTTAGTTGTCTATGGTATGTGAAACTTTTAATTTGAATAAAGCCCAGATATATTCAGGAGAAACTCACTGCCCCTTAAATGGGTATTTAATTTCACAGGACTGGAAGTAAGTTTTAGTTAAAGGCCTAAAAATATTTTTTATTTTACTTCAACACCTAAAAGCATGCTTTTCTTTATACCACTAGAAGTATGCTATGTTTGTGGGATTGTGGTTGGGGCATTACGTTCGTTAACTCGTCAATTTCGACATAGACGTACACGTGTTTTCAATGAAGGTAACGAATTATTCACTGATTATCCTCCATAGCCCTTTACTTGACTACTCCTACCTGTTAGCTAAATTGAAAAGTATTTTGAACTTTTTTTCTAAATTAATGGCATTACCATCAAAGTGTGTTCGGCATAAATGATTATGTCAAAGGTTACATGAGCCACAGGAATGCTGTCATTATAATCGGTTAGTAATTTTTAACGGCATGACAGTTTCAATTATGCTATGTAAAAATGAGAACTATGTAAGGAGAGGCTAACGTTTTGCGACGACGACTATACAAGTATACCCTTAGAGGATTTTTTAAAAGCACTTGATTTTGGCCTAGTTGCTGACAATGGACCATTTTCTTGCTAAAAATACACTCAATAAAATTCAAAAATTCTAATTTTTCCTCTGCTCTTTAAATTTTATTATTTATATGACTTTGCATGACAACACAGCATTTTCAAAATAAGCTTAAGTACAACATTGGTTTATTCAATTACTCTTAGTGTTTGCACGCCATATCCTTATTAGCAATTAATTACCCACAAACACGATAAAATACTCAGCCCCTACTACGTAAAGTATTCACGTACCTACTAAGGGTAATATGCAAATATTTACAGACAAATAGCAAAAAATATCGGAGTTTAATCGCTCTTCATTTCAATTAACATTGTGCCAACATAAAGAGGTCTATGATGAATGGAGGAACACCCAGAGAACACCCAATTATTGCATAGACATGCAATGTCGTGTCGGAACACAACGATATAAAATTTGGTATTAAAAAGGGGCTTTACGTAATGATATTCATGACAACTCGTTAATTTTTTGACAATCGCCAGTCTGTTATCTTCTCTGTAATATTGTAAATTAAAGAACAAAAAAAGACAAGTTGCTTTTTTACGAGTTTACAACTTTGAGTTAGTAGCACTGCTTTTTTACAGGTTCACAACGTTGAGTTGGTAACACTGCGTTATTTGACAACCGATTTAGCAGCTGATATTTGCATTTTGTTTACTTTATATCTGTTAACCTACACGAGAGCAACGCTTGCAACTTTTTGAAAACTTCAGCGATTAAGCCCATTTTTTGTTAAAAGGGTACGTAAATAAGCAAAATTTTCAGATTTGGAGTGAAGATAATCCACGTGTTTTTTTCCAAACACTTTACATCCACATAAAATTACTGGTTACTGCCCTTTATTGTCTAGCTGAGTCATTGGTCCATATGTCTTCAAAAAACGATGATGGCCAGAATGAAATGTAAAGAGGAATGATAAAATTTTTGTTCGTGCCTCAATTAGGTCGCATTAATCAAACAGGGCAGAGCCACATATCACACATCGCACGCTACAATTCATTTAATCAAAGAAACTTTTGATGAACGAATAACTTCACGTAATGGTCCTGCTAATTGACCACCAATATCGTGTGCTTGAACCCCATTTTATTACTTTCTTTAGGGTTATGCTAAGTCACTCGTCTACGCCTGTAATCCAGAGACAATTTAACACCTGGAAATCAACATTCGAAGAATTATTGGAATGTGTTACAATTTGAGTTCTATATTGAGCCAGATTTAAAGTTCTGTAGCTCTAAAAAAACGCCCGTTCTGTATATACATAGAGGCTACTTCTAGGAAGTTCAATAGACCGTATATGGAGGCTATATTTAAATGTGAACCATTCTTTTTTTAATTCAGCAGTATTTGTGCTTAATATTATATGTGTCCAATCTCATACAGATTGGCTGAAAAGATCTATTGAAGCGCTTAAATGACAAACAGTGTTGGCAGATGAATTTCACAAGTCTGAGGGATATACTACCCTTTGGTATCGAACCTCTACTGTCAAGTCCGTATATTTTTTAAAAAGTGTTAATTTTTTGTAGTGTTATTTATAGTTTGTCTGGCCCGGATATTTGGGTGATTGCATAGTTTTAAGCTTCCGCAGTATTCTAGAATTTCCTCAGCGACGTGTGAAATGTTGAGGTCCTTATGGATATTTGCGTTATACTAGCCTTTGGTAGTAGAGTCAAGTACGCGTATTTTTTTCATTGTTGCACAGTGTAATGAGCAGAATGTTCCTGCAACGGTGAAAGGAGAGAAATGATTGTTTTGTACCTTAATTAGCTGACATATGGTTCCAACAGGATGGATCCCCATACCACACAGCGCACGCTACAATTCATTTAATGAAGTAAACTTTTGATGAACGAATAACTTCACGCAATGGTCCTGCTAATTAGCCACCAATGCCGTGGGCTTTAACCCCATTGGATTACTTTATTTAGGGTTATGTCAAGTCACTCGTCTACGTCTATAACCCAGAGAAAATTTAACAATTGGCGAAATACGGTCGCAAACGCTGCGAAAAGTGTGTGAAAATTGGAGTTCCAGATTGCGTCAAATCTAAAGTTCTGTAACTCTAAAATATATTCGTTATGTATATAGAGGCTACTTCTAAGAAGTTAAATAACGGGTTTTCCAATAGGGATGATATGATTTTGAAGTGACGTTTCGGCCATTTTTAATATGTCATCTGTCATTTGTTTTCCATTGTATTTAGTAGTGTTTACAATTTCATCATGGAGAGATATCACAAGAACAACGTTTACAAATTTTTCAGTTTTATTATCAAAATAATCGTTCTCCAATTTCAAATCATCTTCTCCGCTGAGGCTCCCTTTCATCTGAGTGGTGAGGTAAATAAAAAAATTGTAAAACTGTCGATTATGGTGCGAAGAAAATCCACAAATTATTCATGAAAAATCATTACATTCACCTAAATTGACAGTTTAGTGTGGTTTTTGGTCAGGGGGAATCGTCGGTCCGTACTTCTTTCGAAATGAAGCTGGTAACACCGTTACTGTCAATGGAGAGCGGTATACATAGATCTATGATAACCAACTTTTTATGGCCGAAATTGGAAGAAGTTGATCTTGACAATAGTGGTTCCAACAAGACGGGGCTACGTGCCACACAGCAAATGAAACAATTGAATTGTTGCGAGAAAAGTTGGAAGATTCGATTATTTCAAGAAATTGTTATATTGAATGGCCTCCAAGAAGTTGTGATTAAACAACATTAGACTATTTCTTGTGGGGTTATTTGAAGTCATTGGTCTTTTGAAACAAACCAGACTCTCATCAAGCTTTACAAGCCAATATTGAACGAGCCATTCATGACATACAAATTGATTTAGTGGAAAAAGTGCTCGAAAATTGGGTTCATCGAATTCGTTCCTGCAGAAACGTCGTGGAGGCTATTTGAATGACGTTTTATTTAGAACTTAATTGTATCGATTATACTTCACATTAATTAAAAACTTTTGAATTTCCTTAACAATAAGTGTTTTTTTTTCAAAGAAATCATATCACTCTTATTGGAAAGCCCTATATATATGTTACATCCGATTTGACATGTAAGCGCAGTAGAAACTGCATTTTATATCCGATCAGTACGAAATTCGGCAGAAATAGGTTTCTAATTACATGAAGGAACACTGCCAAATTCGGAGAAAATCGATTCAGATTTATATATAGCCCACATATATTTATATATAAGTATATGTCCCTCCTGGTTTGGTATCAAAGCGCTATTCCGATCATTAAAAAAATTGGCAGAAAGAAGTTTCTCAATTTAGGAACGAATATTGCTTAATTTTGAGATAATCGGTTTAGATTAAGATTAGCCTCATATATATTTGTTCCTGTCTGTTTAGTATTTTAACTTCCGATCATTATATAATTTGGCAGAAGTCAAATCAGATGGAGCCGTTGTTTGGGTATATTTCAAAAATTGGTCATATGAGTTTCTATGGCGCTAACAAGTCAAAACGGTGGGGGCTATACAAACATGTTGACCAATGCTTCCAGAATTGAATCTAGTGGAACCGTTGTATGAGGGCTACATAAAACCATGAATCTACGCTGGACTCTATTGATGTGAATGCTTTTAAGAATTTTTCAAATATCGTCCCAATCTGTTGAAGTTTGTGGTTGCTATGACCTAAAGAATGGGATCCTTAAATGAGGGGTATATCAAAATATGGATCATTTTCAATCCTATGTAACTGATATGTATAAAATATGCTTCCTCCATATCTGATTATTATTATGTGAATCGAAACATTTTTTTTTTAATTTAACTTTGAGGAACTGCAAAAAATATTTGAGACTACTATTAATGCATATCTGTCTCTGGAAAAAATTAAAAAGCTGGATGTAACTAGCAGATTTTTGTGTTGACGATTTTTTTGACGATTTCAAAAATGATTCTGAAAGTTTGCTGATTTTTGTGCCCCCATTTTGACGATTTTCGGTCAGATTCGTGTGGTAACACTGTCGCCAGCACAATTTTTTATTTTGACCTTTTTATGCGAAGGAAATATTTCACAGTTTTACGGGGTCTGTTCAATAGAAAAGGTGAGTTTTGAAATTGCTCGGGCTACGTGCATTCCATTATCGTCTTTTTTATGTTGGCATACTAGTCTCGAACATATGTTCTTAGTTGAGTTTTATTGTGTTTTATGCTGTTTATGAATTTAGCGAGATTTAATGACAACTTGTAAGAGATTTAATGACAACCAGGATGTCCGAGTAAATGACGACGTTGGTGTAAGTACCATATAACTACTATTTGGCTTTATATACACTGCTGGTATCTGGTAGTCTATGAGTTACACCAAGATTATGTTTCTTACAGCGTAATCTGAAGCCAACTTTATCATTAAGCTTCGAACCATCTGTATTTTATCGAACCATTTGTATTTTCTGGTCTTCTGTCAACCCATTCCTCCCAGAAAGGTGTCTTTGTGTACACTGTTGGTAGAAAGTCCAATCGGTTGGTTTCAATTCTAATGTTAATGACGCTCTGACTGCAACTCCGCTAATCACAATATCAATCCCCAGTAATTGTAAAGACTCTGTCTATGTAGTCCCTAAAGCTCCGCTGGTGCTCAGGCAGTCAGTTCTCTGAACCTTCATCAGTTGACTGATAACACCGTGCGACAAATACGAATTTTTTCTCATTCCTAAGAATAGACTTTATAAAAATTAAATTATAGGCCAATTTCAAGGAAAATAATTTCCAAAAAATATTGTTTGCACTTGTTGTAATGTGATATGATAATATGCTTATCCATTAAAGGGGGATAAGTCCAGCTATTCAGTAAAATTTTTGGAATAATTTTCCAAGGATGAATAATATTAAAAAACTTCCTTTTAAACTTTTAACCTTGAATATCCTTCAAAGTAGTGGGTATAAAATTCTGAAAAAAAATGATGTTACAGACCTGTATCTGACACAACACATATACAAATTTCAGCCCTCTATCATTAACGATTAAGAAATAACAATTGTTTAAATGAAATTAGCAAAGCGAAACTTCTCCGAGAGACATCTGAAAATTCTCCACTATCTTCACTACTTCAACGTTTCAATAGGTTATTGATGTACTGAGCCGTCTAGGGCGAGAAGTTTTGCCTGTAAAGTTCTTGTACAACATATAACAATTTTTTGCTCAAAGTAGACTCGACAAGTGCGTTAATTTAACTTTCACCCAAAATTGCATACAACTTCTTTGATCCATTCTCAAAAAGCTAAGGTCGACAAGCACACTAAAACACGTCAAACCTTTATACATCTCTTGAGGTGTAGGGTATTATAACGGTGTTTTCTGGAAATCATTGTGGAGTAGTTATATCTTTCCAAAGGCAAACTTATCCTGACCTCCTAGGGGAAAATATTTCTTCAACATACTGTTCAGACTTTTCAAAAAAAAATCTTTAAAGTTTTTTTTTTAATTTTCTACTAAATATTATATTATTGGATAATGGAAGTATTTGAATGACTTTATTTTTTAAACGTACTATAAGCCACACTAATGTTTTGCAACATGCAACAATTCATGTAAAAGTGAAACGAAAAGCATTATTCAACAACAACAGTAACTAAAATAAAATCAAGAGCGCCAATATCCTTACTGCCGTTTCTGCCGTTGTTGTTCCTTTTATTGTTGCTGTTAATGAACATGCTGCTATATGTTACTTTTGTTGTTCTTATTTATCCTATCATGGTTGTTGCTCGTGTTTGGTGGTGCTGATATATGTATATATTGCTAACCATATATTTCAATTTCAATTGGAAACAATTTTATTTTAAGTTTGAGGTAGCGGTTCGTTGGGGGAGGTCGACAGCTAAAGCAGGAGCAGGAGCTGGAGGAATCAACAGAACCGATTGGTATTTCATACGTTTAACGCCTGAAAGCATTCAATACAAATTGCAAGTATTGCATAAAATTGTTAAATACAGCCAAACATGAACGCGAGTACAGGCACAGACAGCGATACTGCTGATTCACTCATTGAAGTAGACATCGATGGACAGACAGGCAGTCAGACGAGAAGGGAGACTTGCATGTAAAGAGGCACTGATATGCATGTCCTCCCTGCCAGATCATCAACAAAAATTTTAACAATTACACCAGACAACAACTACACGAGTGTGGAGTCAGTCGATTGTTACAAATTGAAAAAAAATCAGTCAACATTTATAAACAGCGAAGAGAGTAAAGTACAGTGGATTAGAACATTTATTTACTTTTTGTAGTTGTTCTCATTTTATATTCTAATTTCTTTTGTTTAAACTCTAGTGACAGTTATAATTATTTTTGTCCTCCTGCTTCCTGGCGAAATTAGGGATTTCCAAATTCCACTAGCAGAATGTGACAGTGAAAGTACTCTTTTCGAGAACATTTGGTTCCTTTTTATGTACATTCCATGATTACGCTAGTTTACAAAAATGTTGTACATAACATTTTCTGGTGAAATTTGAAGTCCTAAACAGGAAAAAATTTTAAAAACAATTTTATGGCAAATTTAATTAGATTTTTTGTTTGAATGTTTGTACACTCAATTTTTTTAATTTTTTTTTAAATTTCAATATTTATTGAAAATAATTGTAGGAATTTCAAAAATTTTACTCTGTGAAAAAGTTGTAGTATTTATATGCACGATATGTTAAATTTTGGTACAAAATGGTATGTTTGTGTGGGAGGTACTAAAAGGGGCGTGATAATAACGCGCATTTTTTGAGGGACTGTTTTTATACCCTCCACCATAGGACGGCGGGGTACATTCATTTTGTCACTCCGTTTGTAACACCTCTAAATATTGATCTGAGACCCCATAAAGTATATATATTCTTAATCGTCGTTGAATTCTAAGACGATTTAGCCACGTCGGTCTATCTGTCCGTCCATCCGTCTGTTGTATTCACGCTACAGTCCGTAATAATAGAGCTAGGTTGATCAAATTTGGTAGAAATACTGCTTATTGTTGCAGGTTATTTAGGATTGCAAATGGGCCATATCGGTCAATGTTTTGTTATAGCTCCCCTATGGAGGTCGCAACCAAATATGGTTTTTGAGCCACAGATACCACATTGTTAAAGCAATTTAGGAGAAACTTTGCAGTTTGTATTCTCTTTTGACAAGAATTCATTACATCCAAAATTTTACAAATCGCTTCTTATAGCGCCCAATGGAGGTCGCTCCAAAATATACGTATTTAAGCCATAAACACCACATTTTCTAAGAATTTTAATTGAATATTTGAAGTTTGTATTTAATTAAGACAAGAACACATTGCAATAAAGATGTGTTAAATCGGTTCATATTTTGTTATAGTCCATCTATAGATGTCGCTCTAAAAAAGGCTTATTAAAGCCATAAACAACACATTTTTTAGGTGAAGAGTTTGGCTAAAGAATTTGCGGCCTAAAAACTGCAGCGTTCGTTTTTATACCCTACACCACACTGTGGTACAGGGTATAACTTTGTGCATTTGTTTGTAACACCCAAAAGAAGAAGAAATAGATCCATCGTTTATTATACCGATCGACTTAGAATCACTTTCTGCGTTGATTTAGCTATGTCCGTCTGTCTGTCTGTCCGTCTGTCTGTCTGTCCGTCTGTCTGTCTGTCTGTGCATGTATTCTTGTAATTAAAGTACAGGTCGCAATTATGGTCCGATCTCGACGAAACTTTCCACATATGTTTTTTTTTTTGGCCCAGGGACGATCCCTATTGATTTTGGTTAAAATCGGTTCAGATTTCGATATAGCCCCCATATATACGTTACCCCCGATTTGGCATGTAAGTGATGTATAAACTGTATTTTATAGAAGAAATAGATCCATCGTTTATTATACCGATCGACTTAGAATCACTTTCTGCGTTGATTTAGCTATGTCCGTCAGTCCGTCTGTCTGTCTGTCCGTCTGTCCGTCTGTCTGTGCATGTATTCTTGTAATCAAAGTACAGGTCGCAATTATGGCACGATCTCGACGAAACTTTCCACATATGTTTTTTTGGCCCAGGGACGATCCCTATTGATTTTGGTTAAAATCGGTTCAGATTTCGATATAGCCCCCATATATATCTTAGCCCCGATTTGTCATGTAAGCGCTGTAAAAACTTTATTTATATCCGATCAGTATGAAATTCGGCAGAAAGAGGTTTCTTATTATATTAATGAACACTGTTAAATTTGAAAGAAATCGGTTCAGATTTAGATATAGCCCCCATATATACGTTACCCCCGATTTGGCATGTAAGTGATGTATAAACTGTATTTTATAGAAGAAATAAATCCATCGTTTATTATACCGATCGACTTAGAATCACTTTCTGCGTTGATTTAGCTATGTCCGTCTGTCCGTCTGTCTGTCTGTCCGTCTGTCTGTGCATGTATTCTTGTAATCAAAGTACAGGTCGCAATTATGGCCCGATCTCGACGAAACTTTCCACATATATTTTTTTTGGCCCAGGGACGATCCCTATTGATTTTGGTTAAAATCGGTTCAGATTTCGATATAGCCCCCATATATATGTTAGCCCCGATTTGTCATGTAAGCGCTGTAAAAACTTTATTTATATCCGATCAGTATGAAATTCGGCAGAAAGAGGTTTCTTATTATATTAATGAACACTGTTAAATTTGAAAGAAATCGGTTCAGATTTAGATATAGCCCCCATATATACGTTACCCCCGATTTGGCATGTAAGTGATGTATAAACTGTATTTTATAGAAGAAATAGATCCATCGTTTATTATACCGATCGACTTAGAATCACTTTCTGCGTTGATTTAGCTATGTCCGTCTGTCCGTCTGTCTGTCTGTCCGTCTGTCCGTCTGTCTGTGCATGTATTCTTGTAATCAAAGTACAGGTCGCAATTATGGCCCGATCTCGACGAAACTTTCCACATATGTTTTTTTTGGCCCAGGGACGATCCCTATTGATTTTGGTTAAAATCGGTTCAGATTTCGATATAGCCCCCATATATACGTTACCCCTGATTTGTCATGTAAGTGCTGTATAAACTGTATTTTATATCCGATCAGTGCAAAATTCGGCAGAAAGAGGTTTCTTATTGCATAAAGTAATATTGCCAAATTCGGAGAAAATCGGTTCAGATTTAGATATAGCCCCCAAATATATGTTACCCCCGATTTGACATGTAAGCGTTGTAAAAACGGTATTTTATATCCGATCGGTATGAAGTTCGGCAGAAAGGGGTTTCCTATTATATTAATGAACACTTTGAAATTTGGTAGAAATCGGTTCAAATTTAGATATAGCCCCCCAGATTTTACATGTAAGCGCTGTACAAATGTTATTTTATATCCGATCAGTGCGAAATTAGGCAGAACGAGGTCTCTTATTACTCGAATGCCAAATTCGGAGAAAATCGGTTCCGATTTAGATATAGCCCCCATATATATGTATGTTACCCCGACTTGACATGTAAGCGCTGTAGAGACTGTATTTTATATCCGATCAGTACGAAATTCGACAGAAAGAGATCTTTTTACACGAATGAGTATTCAGGGAAAATCGGTTCAGATTTATATATAACCTCCACATATATGTTCCTCCTGATTTGGAATCAAAGCGCTATAGAAGTTGTACTTTACTTCCGATCATTAAAATTGTCCAGAAAGATGTTTCTCAATTTAGGAAATTTAGCGATTATCGGTTCAGAATTAGATAGTATGTTCCCACCCATTTACCAATTATTCCAAATTATTATCGCAATGACCCTTATCGCATTGTTAGGTAGGCGTAGGGTATTATATAGTTGGCCCCGCCCGACTTTTTGCCTTTTCTTTTGTCTGGTTTTTTAATAATTTACAAAAAGATCGTTTCATGATTTGCTCCATATCCATAGATTTTTTCAGTAATAAAATTGAATGCAATCCATGGTGGAGGGTATATAAGTTTCGGCATGGCCGAACTTAACGGTTTTACTTGTTTTTTTTTTTACATTTTATATACGCACTTCGTAGGGAAAATCATATTTGGTGTCCGTAACATTTTGATCACGTTTGACCTAGGAAACATCTAAACTCTTTTCTCACTGAGTGATTTCGTTTTGGGGTATTTTTTTGCACTCCAAAAAGTAATAATTCGGAATATTTAATATTATGTTGTATCCTAGAGTTTTTCATTACATATGTCCCCTTTCAGATCCAGTATGTTTGAAGTTTCACAATTTTATTATTAATGCTACATTTAGTCCCTTCAATACCACTGTGTGCGCGGTGAACTTTCCTCATGTATGCTTCTGACTTTTATTTTTTGCATAAACCCTTCAAACTCTAACATCCCTCCCGCCCAAATTGCGCGCGGTCGTTTTCGCTTGACTGGTGTTTTCGAGGGTCCAATGATTGCAATCTGTAGGTGATTTATTACCTTATTACAGGCAATATGTACAAATTGTCGGCAAAAGTGACTTTACTGAAAACAGGCCAGCCAAAATATCCGAAACAAATCCCTGCTCTTTACGCCCTTGTCCTTGTTGTTAGGGTGACTGGTCAATGTCCGTGGAAAAACGGTAACATTCACATATTTTCAACGGTTTACTGCTGCCACATGGACATACCTCTGGAAGACCCAAATCCTTTTCCCTTCCCGTTTTTGTGAAAAATACAGACATCCACATAAAGCTCGCTATTGAACATGTCTCGTTATATTTAGCATCAACCCTCCCCCCACCTCATAAAACCGTAACGGGTTGCATTCGGCAGTTCAGAGAGAGGAGTGGACTTTTTGCCACAAATTATTGCCTGCCACAAAGCCCTTTTCCAGTCATCGTATCGTGTCGTACCGTCGTAGCGTTTCGTACAATACACTGTTGCCGTTCGAAAAAGAGTTGGTCGGTCGGTTGGTTGTGTTGCGTTCTTTGAGGTTTGGGTTGGGTTTGTTGTGGTTCGCCAAAGTGAAGATTGCCAATAACTGCAGTGATGCAGTGTGCATTCGTGCATCTTTTGCATTTGAGCGGGGCAGAGGGAGAGAGCCAAAGTTGCCATGGTGCGTCGAGTGCGGCAGACACTTGAAGTGTAACATGTGGCATAATGTGTAACCAGATCTCTGCTACCGAGGCAATTATTTCTGTTTTTGTTGTAGCTTTAGCATGTATTTGTGTAGTACTTAAAGGAACAAAGGGAGGAAGCAACACTTGAAGCTGAATTTTAGTTTTCAAGAATTATGAATAAATAGAAAGTGGCTTTATGTATTCCTTGAACTTATTAATTTGGGCATAGTTATACAATATTATCAAAACATTTCCCTTAAAGGAAGTGTTGTGTACCTCTCGCATTTATCAAATGTAGGAAATTTAACTCCTCGTAATATTTCACATTATTTAGTTTTCTGCAACATTCCCTGTGGTAGCTCCAATTGTGAACTTTCTATGTTAAATGCAATGATTTTGGAAAATGCTGCATTGAAACAACACATTAACGCATTTTTCAAAATCATTGAATTTAACATAAAAATTTGAAAAATTGGCTCTTAGTGGGTTAAGAATATAATATTTTTTTATTCCAATTTTCATGGAATGTGTCTCTAGCAATTGGACTATATTTTTTAAAGTATAAGACCGCTAGCGCAATGATATTCATTAAATTTAAGGAAATTTAACGGCTACAAATGTTTAGTTTAGTAACCATCATTAAAACTATAAAAAAAAATATTTTTTTTTGAAAAAAAAAACGTTTTTTTGCTGGATAAAAATAGAACAAAAATCGTAAAAATATTTTATTCCATATTGTAAAAGCTAGCACACTAACAAAGAAAACAATGCCTAAAAAAATAATGTTCATTTTGACCATTTTGTTTGGGAGGTACCAAAAGAGGTGTGGCAATGACGCCCATTTTTAAATAGACTATGGATGCTATAAAATCATTACACTCTACAAAATTTCATGTGTTTGTATGCACTGGAATCGATGCAAAATGTTCCGTTAGTATGTGAGATACCAAAAGGGGCGTGACAACTTCGGCAATTTTTCTAAAGGCGATATCGACTAATAAACTATTACTGTGTGTGGAATTGGAAATGATTCTTTTAACACTACATATGCAACAAAAAATATTTTTTTGTTTCTGAGACCTAATAACTTTTTTGTATAGATTGAAGCATACGAGTATACTTCTTTTCCGATTCTGAATTTAATCCAAGGGGTGATCCAAGTAGAGATACTTTTTTCAATAGCCTTTTTTGACAGATCACGTTCAACTTATGGTGAACATAATCGGCCTACTGAGTGTACTATACGCAACCCCATCACCCATCTTGAGACCCAGCATTCATTATTGGATAATATTCGACCGAATAGACAACGTCCAGCACACAGTGAAGAAAATTTAGCGACCGTAGCTGAGAGTGTACACGAAGACCGTGGAGAGTCGATTCGGCGCCGTTCGCAGCAACTCGGACTGACGTATGGAACGACTTGGCGCATTTTACGTCGAGATCTTAAATATAAGATGTTTTTTTGAGCAGAGAATCAATATGCAAATTTATTTTGAAATCGGGAATGGTGACCCAAAAAAGTATTCGGTTTGATATGGAATGAACGATATGCGGGCTATGTCTAAATCACAGGCTATAACTAAAACCGATTTCCCCAAATTTCACAGTGTTCATTCATGTAATAAGAAACCTCTTTCTGTCGAATTTCGTACTGATCGGATGTAAAATACAGTTTTTGTATGTAATTCCGAATCGATTTTAGCAATTGGGCCAAAATAACGAGATGTGCAAATTTTCATTGAGATCGGACCATAATTGCGACCAGTACTTTGATTACAAGAATACATGCGTAGACGGTCAGACAGATAGACAGACATAGCTAAATCAACTCATAAAGTGATTCTAAGTCGATCGGTATAATAAACGATGTATCTATCTCTTCTCCTTGTTTGTTGCATAGTGTGATTAAATATTGTAGCAGTATTTTTTCCAACCTGATTATTATTTTATATTCAATCCAGAAAGGAAAGATAAAAGTCGGCCGGAGCCGGCTATATGGTACCCTGCACTATCGTACTATCAAACAATGGATCAAGAAATCAATTTGTATTCCCTGCACCACATATGGTCCAATTTATTATGAGGTTGTGCATTTGTTTGTAACACCCAAAATGAGAAGAAATAGACCCATCTTTTATTATATCGATCGACTTTCCTAGTAATCAACGTGCAGGTCGTAATTATGGTTCGATTACGGTGAAATTTAACAGAGCCCACTTTTTTTAGCCCAGGGACGATCGCTATTGAAATTGGTGGAAATCGATACATAGCGCCCATATATGTTTTACTCCGATTTGGGTTCTAAGGGCTATAGAACGTATTTTTTACGCCAAATCGAGCTAAAATTTGACAAGCCAAATCTCTTCACCCAATAAGAACGTGCAATTCGGTTCAGATATAGATACAGCCCCCATATATATGTTCCTTCCGATTTGCCTTCTAAGAGCTATGGAAAGTATATTTCACATTATATCGAGGTAAAAAATTGCAGGGGGAAGTTTTTTTACCCACTAATAAAGACTACTCAATTTAGTGTATATCTGTTCAGATTTTTATATAGCCCCCAGATATATGTATGTCCCTTGCGATTTGCCTTCTAAGGGCTTTGGAAGGTGTACTTCACACAATGTCGAGGGAAAATGGAAGGGGGAAGTCTCTTCAGCCATTAATAAAGACTATTCAGTTTAGTTGAAATCGGTTCAGATTTTAATATAGCACCCATATATATTTTCCTTCTGATTTGCCTTCTAAGGCCTATAGAATAGCACCCATATATATGTTCCTTCTGAATTGCCTTCTAAGGCCTATAGAGGGTGTATTTTACACCAGATCGAGCTGCAGATACAAGTCTCCTTATCCATTTATAAAGAATACATAATTTAGTGGAAATTGGTATAGATTTTGATATAGCCCCCATATATATGATTATTCCGATTTGACATCTAAGTGCTATAGAAGCTGTATTTTCCATCAGATTAAAGAAAAAATGTGCAGAGGAAAGTCTGTTCAGCTTTTAATAAAAACCACTCAATTTATTTGAAATCAGTTCAGATTTAGATATAGTCCCATATATATATGTTTCTTCCTATTTGACTTCTGAGGGCTGTATACGCTATACTTTACAGACCCCTGTTACTAAAAAAATTTAGATCAAGTATATGCGTGCTTATTCTACTCTATCAAGATGGTCTAGACTATCATATCGAGCCTTAACAGCCAAAAAGACGTAAGCGCCACCATGATTTATTTTAATTCTTTTGCGGGAAATCGTTTAATTATGAGAAATGGTATCAATTGTCAGAATTGTATAGCAGATAAACAGATGCACGCATTACATACGCATATAAACAAAAAATTATCGCAAAAGAAACCACCTCCTCTACATTTTTGTGATTGGCGCTTACGTCTTTTTGGCGGTTAAGGCTCGATATAGTAGGCGCCGCCCGACTTTTTTCTTGACTTACTGGTTTTAATTGCATAAAAATCGTTTCTGAAATTTAGAGTTGCCAATCCTTGCATGCATTCCCTTCAAGCCAACATATAATGTAACTAAAAAAGTAAACATATTCTTTCATACTTAATTACCTAATTTCCACTTTTAACTACTGTAAGGTAAATACCACACACAGCTTTTAAGTACAGATTTTGAAAATTTTCAAAAATGTTTCTCCCTGTATTCTCTAGAAATTAACATAACTAATACCTTAAAATTCTAACAAATGATTTTTCTAATCCTGACCACTTTTGAATAAATTGTTTAAATCTGAATGGGGAAATCACATCTGAAATATGGCATGATTGGATTGAAGAACCCCAATATATAGTCAAATAATTTAGAATAGTCGTAAAATAATATTATAATTTTTCGATAATACTTCAATTAAAAAATAATATGCAAAAAGGCAACAGAATGGAGAAAACTGATTAAAATTTTCCAAAGATTAACAATAAAATTGTTCTATTCTTTGTATAGTTCGTATCATTCTTATGTCCACACCCTTGTGTTGCCTTTCAATTTTGCTTTCAGCTTTGTTAGCTATTCACCCTCCCCCATCTCTTTTGACCCCGTTTTTGGAGCATCCCATAACAAGTTTTGTTGTCAAAACCACACCAAAAAATTCAATTAAAGTTCAATTGAAAAATTGTTGGTGAAACTACTTTGGTATGTTATTAGTTACTGGAATTAGTGATGCCAAAATAGCACATAGTTAGTTGTAGTTTTATGCATGTTTAAACATGCATATGATGTGCTAATAATGTATTCTTTCAACCAAACGGTGGGTGTATGCAAATATACCGAAAACTGACGTTATACAGTGAATTTTACAAAACTTGTTTGCGAAACTGCTTTCGATGGATGTGCATAAAACGATGGCTGTTCCTGTTAAACTATTTATATTTAGTAGAAAAATTAAAGTTTCTTATTCAAATTAAGTTAACTAATTTAAAAAAAATCTAAAATAATAAATGAAGTGTTTATGTTGGGGGAGAAATATGGCATATGCAGTGTATCAAAATTCGGATCAAAAGCAAAGAGCGAAAATATGGAAAACAAAAAATAATATTTTAGTAAAAATAAACTGACTTAAACATGCTCTCACCTTTACGTAAATGTAATATTGAATTTTGTATACTTAGACGGTAGTCCAAAATAGTTCATACTCATTGTAGCATTATCTTTAAATTACCGATTTTGAAGATATTGGAGAAAATAACACCATATCGAGGGCTTATATACAAAATTGGTTATGAACAGAAACACATTTTTTAGGAGTGTGAAAAATCGGTGGCCATTATTGCTCAAAAACTTAAATAAGATTTATTGTAAAATCCTTAACGTTTTTTAATGGAATTTGCAAATTTTTATACAATTCAACACACAACAATCTATATGTATATGTATGTATATACAATTGTTGCGTGGCTGGCTGACTGACTGATCATCGCTCAGACCAAACGGCTGAAGCTACAATCATGAAATTTGGTGGGAGGGTAGCCCTTGGGATGTACACGAGCAATAAGACGGGATTTTTCGAAATTCGTACTATTACCCGCACAATAGGGCAAAAAGGGATAAATATGGTACCACCGCCAAATCTAAACGGTATGAGCTAGAATCCGAACATTTACCCGCACAATGGGCAAAAAGGGATAAATGTGGTACAACAGCCAAGTCCAAATGGCAAGAGCTAGAATCGTGAAATTTGCTATTAGAGTAGCTCTTGGGACGTAAACTAGAACAAGGAGCGATTTCCTTAGGACAACGGATCGGGGTATTCAGCTTTTTTGTGTAATCGTACTTTTCGGGGCACATTGGGACAAAAAGTGTAAAATAGGGTACAGCGTTTTAACAATGTTAGATATAGTCCCATGGTTCTAGGGTAGCTTTTGCAACATAAACTCGAGATCGGAAGTGATTTTTGGGAATTCTAATTTTAAGAGGCATAGTGGGGAAAAACGGGTTAATTATGACGCATTGTGGCAAAAATGAATCAATCTGGCAAAATTTGAACTTAAACTTGAGATTTATCGATAGTACGAATATCAGTACTGGAAAGATCTGTTAGGCTGCATATAAAGGCCGACCCCAGTCGTCGTTTACTCAAAGCGGGACAGTCGCAAAGCAAGTGCTCAATGCTCTCCACTTCTTCCTCATCTCCACAGCTTCGGCAGAAGTCATTGGAGTCAATACCCAATCTTTTGGCGTGTTCGCCGATCAAGGAGTGTCCCGTCAGAACCTGTACTAACGTAGACAATCGTTTCCTCTCTAGTGCGAGGAGATATTTTGACCTTCTCAGGTCATACCTTGGCCAGATTTGTCTAGCTACCCTGCAGGTGCCGATTTCTGTCCATCTCTCGTTGGACTGCCTGATTGCCTCTTGCCTAAGCCAAAGCTTGCACGTGGATAGTGGCGCACAAATATATGCAAATTCTTCGAGAATTTGTAATGTCGTCCCTTTCCTAGCAAGTTCATCGGCTTTGCAGTTCCCCGGGATATCCCTATGCCCAGGCACCCATATGAGGTGTATATTAAACTGCTCAGCCATCTCGTTAAGAGATCTGCGGCAGTCGAGGGCTGTTTGTGAATTTGGGGATGTTGCCTCCAGAGAATTGATGGCAGCCTGGCTGTCCGAGTAAATGACAACGCCAGTGTTGGTTACTATGTTGCGACTCAGCCACTTGGCGACTTCCCATATTGCCATTATTTCGGCTTGATAGACACTGCAGGTATCTGGTAGTCTGTGAGCTATATCCAGACTAAGTTCTTCACAGTGTACTCCGAAGCCAACCTTTTCATCAAGCTTCGAACCATCCGTGTAAAAGTGGAGATGGTTTCTATTACCTGGTATTCTGCCGACCCATTCATCTCTGGCGGGAATCATAGTGATGTCGGTCGGTTACCATAGCACTACACTTTGATATCCTCATGTGACCATAGTTCTTGTACCTCCACATTGATAGACCGTTTAATCTTATTGCCGCTTTGGTTGCAACTTCTCTCGCCACAATATTAATCGGCAGTATATGGAGTAGGGCTTGTAGAGACTCGGTCGCTGTAGTCCTTAAGGCTCCGCTTATGCTCAGGCAGGCAGTTCTCTGAACCTTTGTTAGTAGGTTGGTAATGGTTAGTTTGTCAGTTGCCGTCCACCATACCACAATACCGTATAACAGTATTGGACGAACTACTGCTATATATATCCAGTGGACGATTTTAGGAGAGAGTCCCCACCGCGACCCTACAGCCTTTTTGCAGGAATATAAGGCGACGTTGGCCATCCTTACACGTTCCAATACGTTAAGTCTAAATAACATTTTCCTATCTAGAATTATTCCTAAAAATTGTGCACTTTCAGAAAAGACTAGATCTGTTCCATTTATACGAGGTGGAGGGTCCACATGTGGGACATTATTCATCCCAGTAAAGAGAACCAATTCTGTCTTGTTGGGGTTAACGCCCAAACCGCTGCTTCTGGCCCATCTAGCCAACTTGTTCAGAGCCACCTGTAGGATGTCTCTGAGGACATTTACGAATTTGCCCCTCACTGCGATTGCCACGTCGTCCGCATATGCCACGACCTTGCAACCACAACGTTCTAGATCTAGCAGGATTTCATTCACCGCTAGGTTCCAAATTAGTGGAGACAATACTCCTCCTTGCGGGGTCCCTCTGTTTACATACCTTGTTAGAGTTGTGGACCCTAGACATGTTGTTATGCGTCTTCTGGTTAGCAGACTTTGAATTAGTCTAATCAAACTAGTGTTAACTTTTAGATGTGAGAGTGCCGCAATTACCGCATCTGAGTGAATGTTGTTAAAAGTCCCTTCTATGTCAAGAAATGCCACCATGGTGAAATCCTTGAAATGCAGGGACGATTCGATAGTGCTCACAAGTTCGTGCAAGGCTGATTCTGTAGACTTGCCCTTATTGTAAGCATGTTGGTTCCCCGACAGGAGTTTTGTATCCAGGTTTTCCCTAATGAAATGATCTAAAAGTCTTTCCAGACCTTTCAATAGGAAGGAGAATAGGCTAATTGGTCTGAAGTCTTTTGGCCTAGTGTGTGATATCTTTCCCGCTTTAGGTATGAATACCACTTTGGTATCCCTCCATCGATTCGGGACGTATGAAAGCCTGATACAGCCTACATAAATTTTCTCCAGCCAGGGGATAATTTACTTTAACATTTTCTGCATTTCTTGTGGAGTGATGCCATCTGATCCAGGTGACTTGAATGGCTCAAAGCTGTTAATAGCCCAGCTTATTCTGGATCTCTCAGTCAAGAAGCTAGCGATGCCCGCAGTCCACACGCACTCTTGTTGGTCCTGCTGATCCTCGGGTTCTGTTACAGAGTTCCCCGGGAAATGTGTGTCGAGCAGTACATTGAGCGACTGCTCGCTGTTTTTGGTCCAGTTATTTGCCTCATCCTGTAAATATCCCACTGTACAGGGTGAATCAGATAATATCTTCCTTAGCCTAGCGGCGTCGGAGACCTTTTCCACTTCACCACAGAAGGTATACCAAGAGCGCCTTTGCGCCTTTCTAAGCTCCTTCTTATAGATCTTGAGTTTCTCTTTATAGGCATCCCAATCATTAGCGACCCCAGTAGATTTAGCCTTATTGAATAGCTTGTTGCAGGTCTTTTTCATAGCCGTTAGCTCAGAAGTCCACCATTGGGGTTTAATTTTACCCTTGTACCTTGTTTTTGGACAGGCTTCTTCAAGGGATCTGTTGAATGATATGGTGATATGATCGACCAGATTATCCAGATATGATCGATTATTATCCAGGTGACTTGAAGGGCTCAAAGCTGTTAATAGCCCAGCTTATTCTGGATCTCTCAGTCAAGAAGCTAGCGACGCCCGCAGTCCACACGCAATCTTGTTGGTCCTGCTGATCCTCGGGTTCTGTTACAGAGTTCCCCGGGAAATGTGTGTCGAGCAGTACATTGAGCGACTGCTCGCTGTTTTTGGTCCAGTTATTTGCCTCATCCTGTAAATATCCCACTGTACAGGGTGAAGCAGATAATATCTTCCTCAGCCTAGCGGCGTCGGAGACCTTTTCCACTTCACCACAGAAGGTATACCAAGAGCGCCTTTGCGCCTTTCTAAGCTCCTTCTTATAGATCTTGAGTTTCTCTTTATAGGCATCCCAATCATTAGCGACCCCAGTAGATTAAGCCTTATTGAATAGCTTGTTGCAGGTCTTTTTCATAGCCGTTAGCTCAGAAGTCCACCATTGGGGTTTAGTTTTATCCTTGTACCTTGTTTTTGGACAGGCTTCTTCAAGGGATCTATTGAATGATATGGAGATATGATCGACCAGATTATCCAGATATGATCGATTATTATCCAGGTGACTTGAAGGGCTCAAAGCTGTTAATAGCCCAGCTTATTCTGGATCTCTCAGTCAAGAAGCTAGCGACGCCCGCAGTCCACACGCAATCTTGTTGGTCCTGCTGATCCTCGGGTTCTGTTACAGAGTTCCCCGGGAAATGTGTGTCGAGCAGTACATTGAGCGACTGCTCGCTGTTTTTGGTCCAGTTATTTGCCTCATCCTGTAAATATCCCACTGTACAGGGTGAAGCAGATAATATCTTCCTCAGCCTAGCGGCGTCGGAGACCTTTTCCACTTCACCACAGAAGGTATACCAAGAGCGCCTTTGCGCCTTTCTAAGCTCCTTCTTATAGATCTTGAGTTTCTCTTTATAGGCATCCCAATCATTAGCGACCCCAGTAGATTTAGCCTTATTGAATAGCTTGTTGCAGGTCTTTTTCATAGCCGTTAGCTCAGAAGTCCACCATTGGGGTTTAGTTTTATCCTTGTACCTTGTTTTTGGACAGGCTTCTTCAAGGGATCTATTGAATGATATGGAGATATGATCGACCAGATTATCCAGACCGGCTTTGTCATTCGGTTCGTACAGAACTTTAGAGTTGAGGACTTTCTTGAAATTCTTCTCATACAGATGCCACTTTGTCTTCCTTACATTTCTGTGGACGGCGGGTTTAGGCAAAAAGGTGTTAAATATGATAAAGTGTAGCAAATAGGATTAAATATGGTACAGTGCGGCAAAAAGTGTTAAATATGGTACAGTGCGGCAAAAAGTGTTAAAGGGTATAATATTGCACAATGGGAATAAAGGGTTAACCATAGTACAGGGGGGAAAACATAGTTAAAAATGGAAAAGTGAGACAAAATGGGTTAAATATGGTACAGTGGGCCAAAAAGCGTCACCTCGGAAATAGTGAGGCAAAAATGTGTTAACTATGAAACAGAGGGACAAAAATTATTAAATATGGTACAATGTGATAGTAATGGTTGACTATTGTACAGTCGTTCAAAAAGGGTAAAATATGGTACAGTGGGGAAAAAATGGTTAAAAATGCTACAGTAGGAAAACAAATGGTTAAATATGATACTGTAATACAAAAAGGTACTATATATGGGCAAAATCATGGATCTAGCAACACCTGGAGCATAAATATGGGATAGGAAGTCCTTTTTTCAAATGTTATGATTTTAGTTAAAGTTAAATATTATGGTGCAGAATGGCTAAACGGTGTTAAATAGGGTTGAGTATAGCAAAAAGGGTTAAATGTGGTACTGTATTGCTAGATGGGTTAAATATGGTACAGTGGGGTAACAAATTGTTAAATAAGGTAAAGTGTGGCAAATTGGTTAACGTGGTAAGTGGGGAAAAAGTGTTATATATAGTCCCAGATATGTATACAATTTCATACTTTAGAAGAACAGTGGAACTATAAAATATTGAATAAAGTTAAGTAGTGCAGTGATTCATAACCAGAGTGCGATGCCTTTATGTAAACCGTGGTAAAAAAGTTAAATAAGGCACGGTATGGTAAAAAGTTAAACGTGTCACAGATAGGGGACATAAAGGGTAAAATACGGCCTAAGGTTGCTAATATGGCTCTTGGAATATAAACTATGATTTCTCTAAATGGACACTTTTAGTAGCACTGTTGGGGCAAAAACGGTTAAATGTTGTACAGTTGTGCAAAAATGGTAAATTATGACACATTGGGTTGAATGAATGGAGCGAAAATGATTAAAGATGATCCCAATGGCAATTATAAGTCTTGACTTAAACTAAGCATTATTTTTAACCTTTGTTGATTGAAACGTTTAAAGACACGGTGGGGCAAACATTGTTTTATATTGTATCAGGGTGTGAATGTAGCTATTGGAACATAAACTAGGGGAAAAAAGTAAAATATTGTCCAAAAAATAGTTTTTGACGTTTAGAGGCACAGAAGGGAAAATATTGTACCTTGATGCCAGGAACATAAACAAGATATTTTTCCCCATATGGAACAGTAATTTGTTATTGAAAGAAACAAAAGAAGAGGTATAACTATTCTACAGTACCCTAGAAAGAAAATAAATAAATGATGGGGTTGCGAAGCGCACCGGGTTAAAACTAGTCCTACTAATATTATAAAATCGTTTGTTTGTCTGTTTCTGTGTTTGTTTGCTGATTCGTTCATCACGCCCAAACGACTGGACCGATTTTCATGAAACTTGGTGGACAGATAGACCAATACCTGAGAAGTAGGCTACTTTGATTTTCGATTTTCCGCCATTCGATTTTCAATCACTTGACCCCATGAAGTTTCTGTAAGTTCTAGAAAGGTGAAATTTTGCATACGCATAGTGGTGAAATGTTGCATAAACCACGGACTTTTCAAATATTCGTTTTTTGGTTCGTGGTCCGAACAAGTGCTTCCAAAAACGTTAATATTATTGTTGTCCTTTCAGAAACGTTTTATACGACACAAAGTTAAAACTTTGTTAATATGATGTACTATTAACGGAAAATATATAAGCGAAAAATAAAGACTGACAGTGGTAAGTGTAGCAGTGACCAGAAGGTTAATGTATTCTTCATAAAAATGCACTTTATATTTTATATTACCACATGCGCTTTTTTACATATTTTTCATTTTATTTTATTTTTTATGTTCATAGCCAATTTTACATTCACAAACTAACGTGTAATAGTCGTTTCCAAATTTATACACAGATGGCCGCCAAATCAGAGAATAATTTGCCATCAAAAACTCATTTTCGAAACGTAAAATATGAAGACACCCCTTTCGAAAATTATCGGACGTACCACTTGGGCGTACGGTTACATAAAGGCCAAATTAAAGTCAAAGTATTTAAAATGCCTTGAGAGATATTTCCTGCAAATATATTTAGAATTTTTGTAGGAAATTATATAAGCCGTTCTACTTAGCTATAAGACAGAGGTACAAATGTAAATTACTTCGTCACTATAATGTGAAATTTTCATCTCGAAAATATTTCACCTTCATATAATTTTTAAGACAATTTGATTTTTATCGGTTTGTTAATTAGTCTAAAACCATTTCTTGAAGAAGTCACATTTTGCAACATAATCGTATATGTTTCATATGTTGTTTAGTAACAAATATTTTACCTGACACAATTCCTCATAATATGTGTATTATTAATTTAATGATCCCTCTTGTAAAGGTCCCTCCCGATTTGACTCGTTAACGAACTGTTGTGATGTAGGGATTTATCCAGTCTGCTCCGCACGACTTTAGTCTTTCTTTACTTGTTAAATTCGTATTTTTATACGCTAAACCACACTGTTGTCCGAGGTATTATGAGAGTATACTTTTGTTTGTAAAATCCACTGGAATCACTTCCTGAATCGATTTAACCATGTCCATGTAAAACAAGTAAAGACGGATTAAGTTCGTCCATGCCGAATTTTATATACCATCCGCTAGGTTAGGTTAGGTTGAAGAGAGGAGACGTTTAAACGTCTCATGTCCATGGACATACACTTAAGCCAGTGGTTCGGCCTGTTGTGCGCTCCTTATTTATGATCTTTTTATACCTCACGAGCTACAGAAAATCGGTATTAGACAGGAATTTTCTCAGTATCTTCCAATCATATTCTCTGAGATGAGTCAAGTCTGGTAATATGTCGGACTCGAAATGTTGGGATCTTGCATGTGTGAAAGCCGGGCAGTGACACAGAAAATGTTCCATCGTTTCGATGTTTTCTCTGCATGCTCTGCATTCGTCGTTTCCTGCTAGTCCAATGCGATGAAGATGTGCTTGTAAGCTTGAGTGTCCCGTTAGAACACTCATCATCTTACTAATATCGATCTTGTTTAGTTTCAGAAGACTTCTTGTTTTCTTTTCATTTGGGTCACCCCACAGTATCTTTGCAGTTGCTCCTACTGTTGCGCTATTCCACACAGTTTTATGAGCCATCACTGCCCAGTGCTTCAACTCATTTTTCGTGGCTTCGAAAGGTTTCCAATTTTCCAAGTTTATTACTCGAAGTTCTCTGCCCTTTGAAGCCAAGCTGTTTGGCCGTTCATTTCCAATCACTCCGTTGTGTCCTGGTACCCAGCAAATACGCAATTGCCAATGGGCTGAGTAATCATTTATCGTTCTTTTACAGTCCAACACAGTTCTGGATTTGACCCTCATCCAGTCATATGTCATGAATGGCACGTTCAATATTGACTTGTAAAGCTTGAAGAGAGTCTGGTTTATTTCGAAAGACCAATGACTTCAAATAACCCCACAAGAAATAGTCTAATGGTGTTAAATCACAACTTCTTGGAGGCCATTCAATATCACAATTTCTTGAAATTATCAAATCCCCAAAACTTTTTCCGCAACAATTCAATTGTTTCATTTGCTGTGTGGCAAGTAGCCACAATCGGTCAATGGCAAAAAAATAGCTCTTAACGAGAGCTAAACTAATGCTCATGGGTTTCAAGGTCATAGGTCGGCTGGAAAGTGTTTTTATTTGGATTTAAAAAAAAAATTGACTTAGCGCACGAAAAGCTGCAATTGGAGAACGATTATTTTGATAATAAAACTGAATAATTTGTAAATGTTGTTCTTGCGTATATCTCTCCATGATGAAATTGTAAACACTACTGAATATAAAAAATGAAAAACAAAACAAAAACAGATCATGACATATTACAAATGGCCAAAACGTCACTTCAAAATGATATCAACCCTATTTTAAAACCCGTTATATGGGAGCAATATCTAAATCTGAACCAACTTTTTGTTCAAATTGAGCAATGTTGATCCATAGATAAATAAACTCTGCCATGCTAAATTTCAAAACAATTGGATGTTAAATACAGCTTCTATGGGGCTAAAGGTCCAAATCGGACGAAACATATATCTATAGGAGCAATATCTAAATCTGAACCGATTTTCTTAAAATTCGACAGAATTGCTCCATAGATCAATAAACTCTACCATGCAAAATTTTTGAACAATAGAATGTAAAATAGAGCTTCTATTGGCCCAAAGGGCCAAATCGATCCAGAATTGATCTTCCTTAATTTGAATATTTTACAAACTTTCCAATTGTTATTATAATGTGCAATGCGATCCTTGGTGGATTGCATGTGGGATTCGCCCTGGCTGAACTTAGCGCTATTTTTACCTATATGTATAAGGTATATTATACCAAAGATATACAAATATTTTTGAGTGAAAATTGTTGTTGCCTTTTTAAAAGCTTTTGTTGACAACGCTTTTTTATAACTAAGTATTTCAGAAATTCCTATTACTTTTCTTTTTTAAGAAATAAAAAAACTATAAACAAAACTTTTCAGTTTCTGGGGAAAGGTCATCCGAAATATTGCATTATTTCCTTTGGCAAAGCGAAAGCTATTAGTCTCTTAAGTGTTAGGTTTTTTTTTTGTGCTGTTCTCACTTTTATTAGTTTGCAGATCTCTGGGGATCTATAGCCTTAATTTGTTGGCAAAAACTTCCTATTTTATCCCTAGACATGAAACTTTTTTAATGGTTTCATTTGCCAAGTTAATGAACTTTTTTCTCCTGCGTTTTGGCTTTTGAGTGTGTGTGTGTTTGTGTTTGCGCGCGAGTGTGTGATGCCTCGCATTTTTGTGCTCTGCTAATATTTTATTATCTCACAGGAACAATAAAGCATAAGGACAAAGATGTATATCTTAAGTGTTTCCCCTCCCACACCATCAGCGCCACCAATTGGAATACTAATGCTGGAAGTTTGTCATCACGGTGTGTCATCAAAATTGACGATAACAAAGAAAGGAAGGACGTTTACTTTGTAAGTAGCCAAGGCAGGAGTAGGAGTTGAAGCAAGAGCATTAGCAAACACAAAGTTAAGAAGTTAAAATAACTATAATTTATTCACAGGGTATGCATTTCAAAGAAAAGTTTCATTTTGGAGTGTCCTTTTTGCGTAGTTTTGCACTTGTGTCCTTTTCTACGCTAGCGTCGTTGTCATCCTGTTCAATATTGGAAATCAAATTAGCCCCAAATATGTTGATGTTGATGGACGAGTCGAGGAGTCTGCAAGTGACATTCTGTCTGCAATGACTTGACGATTTGATTCTATTTTTTCTCTATCAAAGAAATTCCTTCAAGTGGGTGGGGATGGTTAGAATTTAAGTCTTCTGATGAAAATAACAAATCATTCATTTTTTCTACCACATAAATGTCAATTTAATGAGTTTTTTTTTGCCCACAACTTTCACGGGATGTTTTGCATCAATGACAAAAAGCCAAATGATTTCACATAAACCCAGACATGGCTCCGAAGGACTCTGAAATCCAAATATAAAGCTGATGTCACATTAAAAAAACTGTCCCACCATACAAAAAGAAAAGGAAAACATCAATGGTCAGTTTTAGATAATGGCATATTACACTATGCAACAACATTTTTGTCGAAGGGCTGCGCTTAACATTTTCTGGTGTAATATAGAGACCTAAACACGAAACAAATATTAAAACAAAAATTTTATGGTAAATGTTCTTAAAAATATTTTAGTAACAGTCGTTAACACAATTAGAAAAAAAAATACAGAAAATACGGTTTATTTAAAAAAAAACTATGGATAAATGTAGAAATTATATCACTTTTGGTGGAAATAAGAGAATTTCCAAAAAAAAAATTAAATTTTGTGACATGCAATGCTTTTACAATGCATACAGTCCCGTGGAAAATGGCCGTTATTGCCACGTCCCTTTTGGTACTTCCCATACAAATGGACCATTTTGCACAAAAAAATTAATGGTTTATAACTTTGATTCTAGTCCACACAAATACTTATAATTTTGTACAGTAGACAACCCTTTTGGTACCTCCAAAACAAAATAAAAAATATGAAAAATATTTGTTTTTAATTTCCTTATATGGTTCAAACACTAACGGTACCTTCCATGAAAAATGGAAAATCAGAAAAAAAAAATGTACCAATAAAATACGAGTAAATATCTTTGGTTTCATAAAATAGCATTCTTCAATCTATACAAAAAATGTTTTTAGGTCCAGGACACAAAAAAAATGTTTGTTGTATATTGTTATCAGTTATGGGAAAAAAAGCCGGTCAGCCGTCTGACCAAAATGTCAAAATTCTCCACGCTCCAACTCGGAAAGTCCTTTACCGATCTCGTTGATATTTTGTGTCAAAATATTAACCAATAGGACTAAGCCTGGTGCAAGTTTCATCCCAATCAGAAGACATCCCCCAATAATATATCGATCATTCCATGTCAAACTGAACACCTTTTTTACATCACCATCTCCGATTTCGTTGAAACTTTGTACGATATTTCTACTCTATAAAATATTTGATTTGTAGAAGACGAAAAAAATACCGAAATTTCTTTTCAAAAGATATGACCAATTTAAAATTGCGGAAATAAAGAAAAATTGCCGAGGTAGGAACATTGAAAATGGTGTAATGAGAAAACGCGTGGGCAGAATTCAAAGAATGAAGCCTTATTTGTAAGGCACTTGCAAGTAATTTTCGCCAACGGTCTCGGCTACTGACCAATCGACTGGACCATTTCGTGAGATAACACGTTCTCCAAACTTGGTTTCCAATAAATTGATTGTGGTATTCGCTGTGTGGCTTGTGGCGCCGTCCTGTTGGAACCACATGTCCTCCAAGTCCAATTGGGGCCAAAAATATTCTGTTATCATTGAACGGTAGCGATTCCCATTCACAGTAACGTGCTGGTCTTGATCATCACGGAAGAAGTGCGGCCCTATGACGCCGCCGGCCCATAAACCGCACCAAACCGTAATTTTTGGATTGCTGTCTGACCAATAACGCATATTTTGTTTATTGACGAAGCCATTCAGCCAGAAATGAGCCTCATCGCTAAGATGATTTTTCGATTTTTCGCGCTCTTAACGTTGAGACCACTGACTTCGAATTTCGGTAGTAAATTTTAATAATTTCGACTCGTTGTTGGCTCGTATATCTTTCCATTATGAAATGGCAAACCTTACTGAAGAGAAATGTCGAAAGAGCTGCAAAAATATGGCGTCGTTTGCTGTCCCTGTTGGTCTACTTTTGTAGCGTCCCCGTTGAAAAACCCTGTATATAGCCCCCATATATATGTTAGCTCCCGATTTCACATGCCAGCACTGTATAAACAGTATTTTATATCTGATCGGTACGAAATTCGGCAGAGAGAGGTTTCTTATTACAGAAATGAACACTATAAAATTTGGGGAAAATCGGTTCAGATTTAGATATAGCCCCCATATATATGTTACCCACGAGTTTGACATGTAAGCGCGGCAGAAATAAAATTGTTGATCAAAGTTGATAAAAATCTGTTTATATTATAATAGTTCCATCTATTTGTTCCTTTAAATTTTTGATATATGACAAAATACTTCGCATGTTAAGTTTTCCGTTGCAGATCTAGTTTATTATGATCAAAATCTTTAACTCCTCCTTGGTATAAGCCATGATGAGGAGGTGGA
The DNA here is from genome assembly GCA_963930755.1 of Eudasyphora cyanicolor. Classification (NCBI taxonomy): domain Eukaryota; kingdom Metazoa; phylum Arthropoda; class Insecta; order Diptera; family Muscidae; genus Eudasyphora; species Eudasyphora cyanicolor. The sequence continues at coordinate 35,357,139 of OZ005737.1, read as the reverse complement.
GTTAAGTACTTTGTTATGAGAAACGAAACAAATTATTCCAAATTATTATCGCAATGTCCCTTTTCGAATTGTTAGGGATGTGTTGGGTATTATATAGTCAGTCCCGCCCGACTTGTAGTCTCTCCTCACTGGTTTAGAAACTGTTATTTTCTCTTTTTAATTAACCCTCCCTTAGGCTCATGGTTCAATATTCATATACGTGCCTCATGAGTCTGTCCAGACCCAAAGACATGTTCATTAGATAGGGTCATAAAAAAAAGTTGCGTTTGTCACCCCCTAGATTTGAAGATTATTCGAAGACAATTTCAGAAAAAAATTTTTTAATTTTTTTGGTGCACCCTACATACCGCCCTTTTAGTTTTCTTTATCCTGTGTTGCTATTTGAAGTCCGATCGTAACGGGATGTATACCGTTGTTCACGTTTTGGAAAGGGCTATATTTCGTCCAATGGCCATTTTTGACTCCGAGGTCAAAGTCGATTATTGACCTCTGTTATCTCTCTTTCTACACCCCTTATTTGGACTTATTTTGAAACGATAATAAAGGCATTTAAAAATAATTAAACTTTCGTCTTTAAAGTACTCAGTTTTGTTCATAAACAAAAAAGTTACATAGGGTTCAAAATTGTAAAATATGTGTTGAGGTCATATTCGACTAGTTTCTTTTGGGCTCGTTTCTGTCTCTCTCTCGCAGACACATGAATAACCCAATGCCACAAACACACAACGACTATGGCGGTTCTTTACAGCATCAACAAATTAAATTTGCGGGATTCTCTAACAAATTTTGAATCTTTTTTAAGGAAGAATATAAGAATACATTCACTTTGTTTTCCCATTCACCCTACACTCCACCAAAATAGTATTTTTTCCACTAATTCCTGATTTAATCTAGTATGATATTTTTGTATGATACGTCGATGATCATCTCTTGACAACGACAACACTTCTTCCTTACTTCAGTTTTGAATCCGAAGTAAATTTTTACTAGTGACTTCAGTTATTTGATTTTCAACCCCGTAAATAACACTTATTTTGAAACACATGGGAAGGCATCTGGAAAATCTGGTAAAAAATCCAAAGTGACGTATGGAAGAAAAGTAGACCTTATAGAGATGATCCACAAGGTATCATACGTAAAGATAGGATAATAAATATGGAGTCAGTGGCAAAAATACTATTTTAGTGGAGTGTAGGGTGAATGTGAAAACAAAGTGATTTTATTCTTCCTTAAAAAGCTTCAACATTTGCTAGAGAATCCCGCAAATTTAATTTGTTGATGCTGGACCGAACTGCCATAGTGATTGTGCGTTTGTGGCATTGGGTTATTCATGTGTGTGTGAGAGAGAGACAGAAAACGAGGTCAAAAGAAACTAGTCGAATTTGACTCCAGCATATATTTTACAATTTTAAACCCTATGTAACTTTTTTGTTTATGAATAAAACTGAGTACTTTAAAGACAAAAGTTTAATTATTTTTAATTGCCTTTATTATCGTTTCAAAATAAGTCCAAAAAAAGGGGGTAGAAAACGTGATAATAGAGGTCAATTATCGAATTTGACCTCGGAGTCAAAAATGGCCAGTGGACGAAATATAGCCCTTTCCAAAACGTGAACAACGGTATACATCCCGTAACGATCGGACTTCAAATAGCAACACAGGATAAAGAAAACTAAAAGGGCGGTATGTAGGGTGCACCAAAAAAATTAAAAAAAAATTTTCTGAAATTGTCTTTGAATAATCTTCAAATCTAGGGGGTGACAAACGGAACTTATTTTTCTTGGTTGGGCATCGACCCTATCTAATGTTCATGTATTTGTATGAAAATATCGGATTTTTGGTGTTTCAATGAAACGTATTGATATAAAATATTGGTATACAATTTACATCTGGTTGTTTTTGTATGTATTAAGGTTCTTAAACTTATAAAAATAATATTAAAAAATATCGTAGAATGTGAATAAAATACAATTTATATTTTTGAACAGAATAAGAGAAATATTGTCAATATTTATCAATGTTTTTTGTCTAATGTTTCTGATCTGTCCAAAAAAAGATATTTGATAACGCTTAGATTCAAAATCAGATATATACATATTTATATATATATATATATGCGGCGCTATATAAATCTGGACTGATTTCTTGATATTTGACGGCGGTTTTTGCTACAACAAACTGTTATCTGTAAAATTTTATAAAGGTCTGTTGTGCAGTAAGGACTTTATAGAGATTATATGCAAATATATACCAATATAGGTATGTATATATGGGACCTATATCTAAATCGGAACCGATTTTCTTCAAATTCGGAACCCTCAAAAATTCCAAAGTGAGTGGAAGAAAAATACAGCTTCTTTAGCGTTATGCGGTTTAATCGGAAGGAAAATATATCGATACCTTCAGTCTAAAACATGCTTAGTCGACATAGCATGTTCTTAGGGAAATTGTATTTTTAATTTCTAAATATTAAAATTTATATTCAGTCAGAATTTGGAATTATTCACAAAACAGTACAGTTCGTTCGATTTGCATTGTAAAGGAATTCCATACACATTTAAAATTCCTCTCTTGAAAAACTACCTTTTTGCACTTAGCATTTTTTAGAATGGAGGTATAGATATATGGGGACTAGATTTAACCCGGTGCACTTCGCACTCCCATCATTTATTTATTATCATTTTAAGGGTACTGTGGAATAGTTATACCACATTCTTTCAAAAACAAATGACTATTCTATATGGGGAAAAATTATCTTGTTTATGTTCCTGCCATCAAGGTACAATATTTATCCGTTTTCCCTTCTGTGCCTCTAAACGTCAAAAACTATTTGTTGGACCATATTTTACCTGTTTCCCCTAGTTTATGTTCCAAAGCTACATTCACACCCTGTTACAATATAAAACAATGTTTGCCCCACCGTGTCTTTAAAAGTTATAATTAAAAAAAGGTAAAATGAATGCTTAAGTTGCAAGACTTACAATTGCCTTTGGGATCATATTTAATCATTTTCGCTCCATTCATTCAACCCAATGTGTCATAATTTACCATTTTGCACCACTGTACAAAATTTAATCGTTTTTGCGCCAACAGTGCCACTAAAAATGTGCATTTAGAGAAATCATAGTTTATATTCCAAGAGCCATATTCGCAACCTTAGGCCGTATTTTACCCTTTCTGTGACACGTTTAACTTTTTACCATACCGTGCCTTATTTAACTTTTTTCCCACGGTTTACATAGAAGCATCGTACTCTGGTTATGAATCACTGCAGTACTTAACTTAATTCAATATTGTATTATTCCACTGTTCTTTTAAAGTATGAAACTTAAAGTATGACACTTTTTCCCAACTTACCACATTTAACATTTTGCAACACTTTACCGTATTAAAAAAAATTGTACCCCACTGTACTATATTTAACCCTTCTTGCTTCACTGTACCACATTTAACTCTTTTTGCTATACTCAACCCTATTTAATACCTTTTATTTAGCACCTTTTTGTATTACGGGGCCGTATTTAACAATTTTTTAGCCCACTCTACCATTTTTAAGCCTTCTTGCTTCACTGTACCACATTTAACCCTTTTTAACCCACTGTACAATAGTCAACCATTTTTTCACATTGTACCATATTTAATCAGTTTTGTCCCACTCACTTTACCGTATTTAAAAATTGTTTACCCCACTGTACCACATTTAACCCTTCTGGCTTCACTGTACCACATTTAATTTTTTTTGCTATACTCAACCCTACCCAGCAAAAAACAAAAGAAGTACTTCCAAAAGAATAACATTATAAGTACTTCCAAATCATAAGTATGAAAATTTTTTCGGCATTTAATGAAGTTCTTCTAAATAACTAACCAAAATGTAATTTCGGAATATAAATTATTAACCCAAGAATGCATAATTTTAAAACGATTGGATGTAAAATGAATCTTGTGAAGTGATAAAAGGAACATATCGAGTCATAACCGCCAAAAAGACGTAAGCGCCACTCACAAAAATTTAGAGGAGAAAGATTCTTTTGCGATTATTTTTTGTTTAAATGCGTATGTAATGCATACATCGGTTTATATAACTGTGAAAATTAGTATGACGGTACATTTTACAGCTAAAAATTTCGGAAACATGATGCCATTTGTCATAAGTAAACGATTTCCCTCAAAAAATTAAAAGTAAATCGTAGTGGCGCTTACGTCTTTTTGGCGGTTAGGGCCCGATATGTATGAGGGCTATGATATATATGTAAAATACTGCTTCTATAGAGCTAAAGGGAAGAAATATATATTTATATGGCGGCTATATCAGAATTAGTGAATGGTTCTGGAAGCTAGTCGACTTTTTCATCAATTAAATTTCGTTTCAGTCGACTAGGTCGATAAATCAGACCTACAAGTCGACTTTTTCATAGCCGATTAAAATAACATAAAGTCATTTAGTCAAAGTATGCTGATTTTCTTCGAAATATGTTAAATTTTTAGAATTGTAGTACATTAGATTGCGATAAAAACTGAATTTATTAATAACACTTTATACTTTCAAAAATGTTAATATAGCGTCACCAGAAATGCCCAAGAGCATAACCCTCAAAAAATGAAAATTCGTTTTTCGTCAAAAAATCACGATTTGATTGAAGGAAAAAAGACGTAACATCAGTGCTCGTTTTTGATAAAGAACAAAAGGCGTAACTCACATTGTATTAGACAGAACGTACTGTATTCATCTATTTAGCCTTTGTAGTTGTTCTCTTGTTGCTGTTTTGATTTTTGTAAATCGTGTTTGACACGTATTTTAGATGCAAAATTCTATAATGGGTCTGTATTTAAATTTGGCCTTTATACATTTTTTATCAAATTTAGGAGTGTTTGTGATTCTATAAACTAATCTCTGCCCAATTTAATGATGCTCTGATGTAAAACATGAAAAAACATTTTTCCAACCTTGCTGGTGACCGTTTATTCTCGGATTAAAAAATCCTTTGTGCAAAATATAGTACATTTGACTAAAATATGACTTCTATGGAGCTTAGATGCTAAATCGGAAGGTACACATGCGAGTATGTGGGGCTATATGTTAATTTGAACCGATATTGTTCACACAGATATTAACTGTTAAAATAAGACACTCTTTTACCAAATTTCATGAATATCGAAAGGAAATTATATCTTCTATAGAGGGTATAAGCTAAATCGATGGTACATTCATATATATTACGATATCTGGTTCTAAACTGATATTCAAATAGATTTTTGATCGTTCGCCGTAGACGAAAGAAAATAAGTTACAGAAGCAGGCCCTATATCTAAATACGGATTGTCTTTCAATATCAATGCGAATTGTTCTGTCCCAAAATTAAGATATGTGCAAAATTTCTTCGAGATCGGACTATATTTGTGACCTGCACATAGATTACAAGAATGCATGCACAAACTGACATAGCTAAATCGGTTCAGAAAGTGATTCTAAGTCGATCGGTATAATAAACGATGGTTCTATATATCTCTTCTCATTTTTGGTGTTAGAAACAAATGCATAAAATCATAATAAATTGTACCACAGTGTGGTGTAGGTTATAATTAAATAATTTTAAAAGAAATTATGGTAATTAAATATACCATACATACTGTACCACACTGTGGTACTTTACTACTCTCTGAACCGGGGCTACGGAAAACTTTTTTTTGTGAGAATGTTAATTACACTATGGGGTCACACTTTTCAAGAGCCAGCTACACCATACAGATTACAGACATCTTCAAATGTCCTAAACATACATACATATATATGATCGTTGATCTCTTTGGAAAATAGTATATTATTTATACGTTCCCTTCCCTATGTCAACATTTGTATTCCTTTAAAATATGAAATCTCTGGACCCAAAGATGTTAATAAGAACGACATACATTCATCAAATAAATACAACACCAAAAAAGCAAATCTTACAGTGCTTTAAAAGAGTTGTGCAAAAGTGGTGACAAAGAAGTACTTCCACGGCGCGACAACCCCTTGTAAAATTCATTGGTGAAAATCCAAATTAGAACAACTTCCGGATCATAAGTTGGAAATTTTTATTGCTTCTTTGGATGCTCTATTTTTGCTGGGTATATAATACCTTTTATTTAGCACCTTTTTGTATTACAGGACCGTATTTAACAATTTTTTACCCCACTGTACCACATTTAACCCTTTTTGACCCACTGTACAATAGTCAACCATTTTTTGACATTGTACCATATTTAAACAGTTTTGTCCCACTGTACCATAATTAACACATTTTTGCCTCACTATTTCCGAGGTAACGCTTTTTGGTCCACTGTTCCATATTAAACCCATTTTGTCTCACTTTACCATTTTTAACTATATTTTCCCCGCTGTACTATGGTTAACTCTTTTTTGTCCTATTGTGCCATATTAAGCCCTTTGTCTCCCTGTAACATATTTAACACTTTTTGCCCCGTACTGTACTATATCTAATTCTATTTGCTCCACTGTATCAGATTTAACACCTTTTTCCCCTTTTTGACCCACGGTACCATAGTTACCCATTTTTGTCACACTGTACTATTTTTAATCCATTTTGCCCCACTGTATCATATTTAATCCTTTTTTCCCCACTGTATAATAGTTAATTAATTTTTGCTCCACTGTCCCATATTTAATCCATTTTGTCCTACTTTACCATATTTAACTATCTTTTCCCCACCTTACCATACCTAACCCTTTTTGACCCACTGCGCCATTTTTAACCCTTTTTGTCTCACTATACCATATTTAACACTTTTTGTCTCAACATTTTCACCACTCTAACATACATAACCCCTTTTTGGCCCCTTTTTGGCCCCTTTTTGACCCACTGTACCATAGCTAAAAAATTGTTGTTACACTGTTAGTTAATACAATTTGCCCCACTCTACCGTATCTAACCATTTTTGTCTTACTGTAGAATATTTAAAATTTGTCCCCACTCTACCATATTTAATCACATTTTATCCACTGTACCATTTTTGCCCATTATACATTATTTAATGTTTTTGACCCACTGTGCTCTTCACATCTCAAGTTTAAGTTCCAATTTTTCCAGATTGATTCATTTTTGCCCCAATGCACCATAATTAAAAATTTTTGTCCCACTGTGCCTCTTAAAGTTAGAATTTCCAAAAATCACTTCCGATCTCTTGTTTAGGTTACAAAATCTACCCTTAACCCTTGGGAAAATATTTAACATTTTTAAACCACTGTACCCTATTTTACACGTTTGGCCCCACTGTGTCCCGAAAAGTAATTTACAAAAAAAAAAACTGATTACCTCGATCCGTTGTCCTAAGGACATCCCACGCTTCAATTTTCACCATTCTAATTCTAGGCGTTAAAGTTGACGGTGGTACCATATTTATCACTTTCTGTCCCACAGTGCCCCTTAAATTTTCCAAAAAAAATCGCTCCCTGTTCTAGTTTACGTCCCAAGAGCTACTCTCACAACAAATTTCACGATTTTAGTTCTTACCATTTGGATTTGGCCGTTGTACCACGTTTATCCCTTTTTACCACACTGTTCGCGTAAATGTTCGGATTTAAAAAAAAAATCCAGTCAATTTCTGGGTCTACCTCATAAGGGCTACCCTCACGGCAAATTTTACGATTCTAGCTCATTCCGTTTTGCCCCATTGTGCGGATAATAGTACGAATTTCGAAAAATCCCGTCTTATTGCACGTCTACATTCCAAGGGCTACCATCCCACAAAATTTCATGATTCTAGCTACAGCCGTTTGGCCTGGGCGATGATCAGTCAGTCAATCAGTCAGCCAGTCACGCAACAATTTTATATACGAGTATATAGATATACCTAAATCTGAGATAGCTACCTGATGTTTCAAGTCGCTAGCGCGTTTAGAAATATCTTTAAATTTCAATTAAATTCGAAAAAGATCTGGCCAGACTCATGTGCCCAACCAACGGGGGGTTAAATTTAATGTTTTCTTTCTTAGAAGCCTTGACTTTTATAAAAAAAAGTCAAATAAACAAAAAAAATTATCAAAAAAAAAAATTGAAATTGTATTACATTTGTCCTCTTCACAAATCAGTATTTCCTTAAGGGCAACATTTCCATAACAAATTTTCTGCAAATTCATCATAATGTTCATCACCCGAATAAAAGTTATCTTTTTGTTTCATGGGAATACTTAGTAAAATAATATGTATTCAACATCACACCCGTCCTTCGAATAATATTTGCTATCTTTAGTTACAACAGATCCGTTTCCTTTGCCACAAGACACACATATACGATTCTGTCTCACACACGCACACAAGTCATGTGTCCTTAGCACACACACACACGTGCACATTTTTTTTTTGCCTTCACATCTCATTTGCTGTGAAACAAACATTCGATGATTAATGTGGCAAAAATTATTCTCCTGTGTAATCGTTTCTGGTATTTTTTGTCACTCTCTATCTCTATCTCTCCCTGTGAAAAGTTGACAAGTTCTTTTGGGCAAATAAAGTGATAAAATTGTGTTAGATTGGATTGTGGATTATATATTGTACAGTCGATGGAAATAGAAAGTTGAAGAGGCCGCAAGAGAATTAAGTGTTGTATTCAAAACATAGTTTAGGTTTTTAGGAATAACAGCCTAAGTCATATATTTTTTTGGTTATGATATGGTTGGCATATACATATATGTAACTGGCGATTTTGTATCTAATGGTAACATAGGCCACACTTTCTAATTGATCTTTTGATTGAAATTCGGATGAACGAAGTTTCGTGGTTCGAAAACTCTGTCGAGTTTCAAGAAAATTGGTTTAGGCATCAATTCGATAGGAGTGGAATTTCCCAATCAAATTAAGTATCTATCATTACATATCTTGGTTTCTGTAGATTTTAAAACTCAGTCATCATTTGAATGGCCCTAGATGGAAGGAATAATAATCTTTCAACATGATCCACCTTATTACAGTCCCACAAATTACATATTTGTATTTAGGTTTGTTCATTTTACGTCATACTCGTAGTAGTAATTGAATACTTTCTAATATTTAATTACCCATATTTTCATATTAACTGTTGGGAATTTTCCACAGCTTGCGTTCATTTCGTGTTTCATATTTGTACGACAATTATATCAAATATTTGTTTATGTCATATACTAGGACGTCGTTTGGTTAAATTGTTATACAATTGAAAAATTCCTAGAAATATATAATTGCTTTGCAATGAAATGTGTATAATTAGTTTGTAAATTGGTTTTAACGTAATTTGTATTTGCTAACATTAAATTAAGTGTTTGCATTTATTGTATAAATTAAAAGAAAAAATAAAACCAGTAAGGAAAGGCAAAAAGTAGAGCGGTGCCGACCATGTAATACTGGTTACCTCCCAAACAGAGCGTAAATGGGCAATGCGATAATAATTTGGAATAATTGGTTTCGTTTCAGTTAACAAAATTCGTAGCCGCACCTCCTCATCAAGGCTTATTCCAAGGAGGAGTTGCAAATGTTGATCCGTAATAATGTAGCTCTGAAACGATAATCTTAAAATGTGCAGTATTCTTTCATAGATCAAAAATCAAAAAAGGGCTTGAGTTGTCAGAGACCACATTTTTCTAAGGACAATTTGGCAGAGACTACGTTTTCCTTAGGAAAATTTGTCGGAGACCACCTTTTTCTAAGAAAAAGTCGTCGGAGACCACCTTTTCCTAAGGAAAAGTTCTGAGAGACAACCTTTTCCTAAGGAAAAGTTGTCAGAGACCAACTTTTCGTAAGTAAAAGTTGTCAGAGACCCCTTTTCCTAAGGAAAAGTTGTCAGAGACCACCTTTTCCTAAGGAAAAGTTGCCAGAGACAGGCTTTTCCTAAGGAAAAGTTGTCACAGACCACCTTTTCAGAGGAAAAGTTGTCAGAGACCACCTTTTCCAGAGGAAAAGTTGTAAGAGGCCAACTTTTCCTTACGAAGAGTTGTCAGAGACCAACTTTTCCTTACGAAGAGTTGTCAGAGATCACCTTTTCGTAAGGAAAAGTTGTCAGAGACCTCCTTTTCCTAAGGAAAAGTTGTCAGAGACCACCTTTATTTATTTATTTATATGTATTACAATACAAAGTAAATTTATATTCTAATTATAAGGTCCAGGGAAAGGCCGGGTTACAAAGACCATATGGCTACATTTTTGCAGCGACAGACCAGAGCCTCTGGTGGGAATCGAACCTACGACCCCCAAACTCATAGGCGAGTACGCTACCAACTCACCTACTGGGGCGCTCACCTTTTCCTAAGGAAAAGTTGTCAGAGACCACCTTTTCCTAAGGAAAAGTTGTCAGAGACCACCTTTTCCTAAGGAAAAGTTGTCAGAGACCACCTTTTCCTAAGGAAAAGTTGTCAGAGACCACCTTTTCCTGGGGAAAAGTTGTCAGAGACCACCTTTTCCAAAGGAAAAGTTGTCAGAGACCACCTTTTCCAAAGGAAAAGTTGTCAGAGACCACCTTTTCCTAAGGAAAAGTTGTCAGAGACCACCATTTCCTAAGGAAATGTTGTCAGAGACCACCATTTCCTAAGGAAATGTTGTCAGAGACCACCTTTTCCTAGGGAAAAGTTGTCAGAGACCAAATTTTCCAGAGAAAAAGTTGTCAGAGGCAACCTTTTCCAGAGAAAAAGTTGTCAGAGGCAACCTTTTCCAGAAGAAAAGTTGTCAGAGGCCAACTTTTCCTTACGAAGAGTTGTCAGAGACGACCTTTTTCTAAGGAAAAATTGTCAGAGACCTCCTTTTCCTAAGGAAAAGTTGTCAGAGACCACCTTTTCCTAAGGACCAGTTGTCAGAGACCACCTTTTCCTAAGGACAAGTTGTCAGAGACCACCTTTTCCTAAGGAAAAGTTGTCAGAGACCACCTTTTCCTAAGGATATTTGTAAGAGACCACCTTTTCCTAAGGAAAAGTTGTCAGAGTCCACCTTTTCCTAAGGAAAAGTTGTCAGAGTCCACCATTTCCTAAGGAAAAGTTGTCAGAGACCACCACTTCCTAAGGAAAAGTTGTCAGAGACCACCTTTTCCTAAAGAAAAGTTGTCAGAGACCACCTTTTCCTAAAGAAAAGTTGTCAGAGACCACCTTTTCTTTAGTAAAGTATGTCAGAGACCACCTTTTCCTAAGGAAAACTTGTAAGAGACCACCTTTTTCTAAGGAAACCTTGTCGGAGACCTTCCTTTCCTCAGGAAAATTTGTCAGAGACCACCTTTTCCCAAGGAAAAGTTGCCAGAGACCACCTTTTCCTAAGGAAAAGTTGCCAGAGACCACCTTTTCCTAAGGAAAAGTTGTCAGAGACCACCTTTTCCTAAGGAAAAGTTGTCAGAGACCACCTTTTCCTAAGGAAAGTAGTCGGAGACCACATTTTCCTAAGGAAAGTAGTCGGAGACCACATTTTCCTAAGGAAAAGTTTTCAGAGACCCCCTTGATATCATACTTATTTGTTCCAAAATATGACACCTATTTTAAAATAATCACTTTCTAGAATAAAAAGAATATTATTTATTATTTTAAATTATAACGATATAACTAATATTTGCTAAAATTACTTCTTCTTCGTAGACATCGTTAAGAACATCAAAAAATATTTTTCTTCTTTGTAAATATTCCCTTTGCTTTCCGTTGCTGGCAAATCAATATTTCCTCGAGTCATTTGTTTTGCTCTTTTTTGGGGGAGTACTCGTTAATGCTTCTCATTATCACAAAAGCGAACAACTAATAATTCGCAAAACTCTTAATTAACTAATAATGATGATTTTCAATCGTCGAGCAAATAAAACTTTAACTTCAGTTAAAAAATTCCAACTTTTGCCATGAAAAATAAACGAAACGAAATTTATAGTTCAGTTCAGTTTGTGAGCATTTTTCCCAAAGACCAAACAACAAGAGCGTATTTAGTCTAGTGAAAAATCAAAAGTTTTCGTTGTGAAAAATAGTAAAGCAAATAGAAAACTTTTTGGAAAATATTTTTAAAACAGCGAAGAAGAAGAGTATATACACTAATAAATAATGCTGCTGCTCATACAAGGATAACGGAAAAAGGAAGTGTATATGCGTACATACATATAAAAGTGTTTATATTCAGACAAATTAATACACATTCAGATACACTTACACATACAGAAGTGCTTGTGTGTGTTTGTTAGCAGTTGTTTATATACCGAAAACAAGCTCATTAAATTTAGTTTTTGCTCTTTTGGGGATTTTTGCAAACATTTCAAATTGTGGATATTAAGTGGAAAGGAAAAATGGCAAAAGTGAATGAGGAAACATGTGGCAAAAATGAATTTATATTCTAGTGTAGATTCATTGGAAAAAAAATAAAACTGTCATAATTCGCAAAATTTTTACAAAAAGTTAAGCGATTATTTCCAATGAATAGAACTCCAAATTTTTTAATTTAAAACACATACCACATAATCGATCGGCGAAAGTGTTAGAAAAATTGAATAGGTTGTCAAAAATTAGCAAAAAAGCAACATAAAAATGGATGTCAAATAAATCGTATTCGGATTTAGGACATGAAAGATCGGTACAATTTTGTCCATACAAAAAATCAACAACAACAACAATTTGTCCTAAGTTTATTAATTCGAATTTAATATAATAAGAAAACATCTTGCGTCTCCCTGAACCAACAAACAGCCATTGATAACTAATTTGAAATTTAAAACCGACAAAAACCCAAAACTTCACTCATTAAAATGACCATAAAATGAATCGAAAGGAAATGGAATAATGATGCGTTGGCACATATCATGCAGGATAATTATTACCAAATGAAAGAGTGACTATAAAAATGGACATAAAAAGAAAAGTCCACACAAAAATCCAAAGGACAAACACACACACTGCAAAATCCAATAGACAAACTTTTTTTTATAAATTTATTAAATATTTAAATAACCATAACAAAATAGCAAGTATATCGTCATCAGAAACGAGAAAGGGCCTATCATCATATTTAAAAATTTTACAGGAGAAGCAAAAACTAAATAAAATGAAAAATGTTGTCGTTAGAAAAACGGGAGTTTCAGGATTACACCTAAACATAATGACGCATATAAATATTCACACAAACATGATTTATAATGGTTTGACAAAAATGCGTGAAATAGGAATTTTTTTTAAATGCTTTCGGATTTGATTTAAAAACAAGTAAAGGCGTTAAGTTCGGTCATGCCGAATCTTATATACCCTCCACCACGGATAGCGTGTGGATATTTTCGGGCACAAATAAAGTCATGTTACCAAATTCCATCCCGATTCGTTGAAATTTGTGGTTTTGGTTGCGTTAAGAATTCATATATAGAGGGACCTTTGTATGGGGCGCTATATCAAAACATGGACCTATGACTACCGATGTTCGTGTGAGGGTTTCCGGGTATAAATAAACCCCAGTTGCCAATTTTCAGCCCGATCAGTTGGCATTTGTGGTACCTATGGCGTTAATAATGAAAATCGGACAGATGCTTTAATTATATATGGGGACTATATCAAGAAGTATCTATACCAAATTTCACCTAGCTCAAGTATTATAGATTGTAGCGTGATTAAAACAGACGGATGGACAGACGTAAATGGCTAAATCGTCTTAGAATTTTACGACGATTCAGAATATATACTTTATGGGGTCTCAGATCAATATTTAGAGGTGTTACAAACGGAGTGACATAATGGTAGGGAGGGTATGTATGAAATCTTTATTTGAGTCGATATAATGGTCTATATAATTCAATGTTTAAAGATGATTTCATGTAAATGTTGACCGCGGCTGCGCCTTAAATGGTTCATACGCTGGGTATGGCTGGTATCTCGAATCAATTCTTCAACATTGGCTTGCAGTGTGTCAACCATTGTGGTCTTGTCCCTATAGACATGAGCCTTAACATAGTCCCACAAAAAATAATGCAATCTAATGAGTGTAACATGTTAGACGAAAACAGCTGAGCTGCCAAAAACAGTGTTGCCAAAAAGAAAGTTGCCAAAAATCACCAATTATATCCAAATCTGAGCCGATTTTTATACCCTACACCACACTGTGGTACAGGGTATTATGACTTTGTGCATTTGTTTGTAACACCTAAAAGGAGAAGAGATAGACCCATTGTTTATTATACCGATCGACTCAGAATCACTTTCTGAGTCGATTTAGCAGGTCGTATTTATGGTCCGATTGTGATGAAATTTAGCATAGTGCTCTTTTTTGGCCCAAGGACGATCCCTATTGAAATTGGTTAAAATCGGTTCAGATTTGGATATAGTCCCCATATATATGTTTCACCCGATTTGACATGCAAGCGCCGTAGAAACCACATTTTACATCCGATCTTTATGAAATTCGGCAGCGAGAGTTTTATTATTACGTGAATGAACACTGCCGAATTCGGAGAAAATCCGATCAGAGTTAGATATAGCCCCCATATATATGTTTCACCCGATTTGGCATGTAAGCGCTGTAGGAACTGTATTTTAAATCAGATCAATACGAAATTTGGCAGAGAGAGTTCTCCTATTACATGAATAAACACTGCCAAATTCGGGGAAAATCGGTTTAGATTTAGATATAGCCACCATATATATGTTTCACCCGATTTAACATTTAAGCGCTGTAGAAATCGTGTTTTATATCCGATCAGTACGAAATTTAACAGAGAGAGTTCTCTTATTACATGTATGAACACTGCCAAATTCGGGAAAAATCGGTTCAGATTTTAACATAGTCCCAATATATATGTTACACCCGATTTGACATGTAAGCGCTGTAGAAACCGTGTTTTATATCCGATAAGTACGAAAATCGGCAGAGAGAGTTTGCTTATTACATGTATGAACACTGCCAAATTCTTATCGCAATGCCCATTTTCGCATTGGTAGGTAGGTGTAGGGTATTATATAGTCGGCCCCGCCCGACTTTCTGTCTTTCCTTACTGGTTAAAATTTGAAATAGCGTTTGTCCATGTACCAAGAAACACTTATGTGCCAGATTTCACAAAGATTGGTGGATAAATATTGCATCCGGAGTCTATAAAGTGGAATCGGATGGCACATACTCGTATATATGAAAGCTACATATATCGAAATCTGAATTGATTTTGCAATATTCAATAAAGTTCTTCCAAAGACCACCTCACACACATATGCAAAATTTTCTGAATGATAAAGGACAAAATATAGCTTCCGCACACGCTTAAAAAATAGCTTCTGTATTATATTGTCACAAACATATTCTGTTTGAAATATAAAAATGTTTAGAGTACACTCGAAATATATTATTTTTGCCACATACAAATCTTTATATATAAAATCATTTGTACTTTTATTAGCAACGCATGATCTCCGAAACCATAAAAGCGAATGGTCATTTGGGGGCACAATTTTACGTATATGTATGGACTGGAATCAGAGCTATAACAGTAAACTTTTTGTGTAAAATGGTCCATTTAAATGGGAGGTACCAACGAGTCGTGCAATAACCTCATTTTTCTCAGGATTATAGCAACCAAGCAACTAATACTATGTGTGTAATTGTGAAATATTCTGAGTAAAATATAGAAGTTATGAGATAATAAATGTTTCACTAAATTTGACCCTTCGTGCTGGATGTACTCGAAGGAATGGACCAACATACTCCATATTTGACCTATGTCTGAAATATATACATAAATATTATGATTTAAACTGAGATACTCTCTCGACTATAGACCAACCTGCTTCTATACAGTGATAGAAAGCAAGTATTTTACATGGCAAAATATATTGCAAGTATTTCATTGCGTGCCCACAGACTATATCATGATTTCTGGGGCGTGACCCCCGTCATCAGTAGTCTACATGGCCGGCTTTTCAAAAAAGCCTTTGATTGATGATTCGATAACCAAACTCTCAAAGCCTATCACGGGGCGACTCACACGAGCAAATGAGAATTGCACCCAAAGACTCACTTTTCGGCTATCGATCAAACAATCAAACACAATGAAATACTAGCACTTTGCCATGTCCACAAGAATTTCAATTAGAATTTACTTGTAGAAAAGCCGGCCATGTAGACTACTGATGACGGGGGTCACGCCCCAGAAATCATGATATAGTCTGTGGGCACGCAATGAAATACTTGCAATATATTTTGCCATGTAAAATACTTGCTTTCTATCACTGTATAGAAGCAGGTTGGTCTATAGCCGAGAGAGTATCTCAGTTTAAATCATAACGATTACAGACCGAAATAATAACGGGCAACCGACATGCATAAATATTATACATAAATTTACTTGAAATAGTCACTGTTTTTTTCGTTAGAAAGCTATCTACCAAAACCAACATTTTTTTGATTTTTTTAACAAAAACGTTTTAAAAAATTTTTTTTTCTATTAGTTTCAACGAAAGTTACTAAACTTCTGTTTCCACATGAAAGTGTCTTTATTAATTTAAAGTAAATCCCGGCTCTATCGATCTTATACTTCAAAAAATACATATACATACGTACATATACAAAAATATGGTACATATACAAAGGCACCTTCTAAGAAAATAGGAACCATGGGAAATACCATGTTTTTTTAATATTTTGTTCGTATTTAAGACACCATATTACACCAGAAAATGTATAATCCGTATGGTCGAAGCCAAGATATGTGGTAAGTTTCGTTGAGATCGGACCATAATTGCGACTGTACTTTGATTAAAAAATAAAGGGAGATCCAAGTAGAGATACTTTTTTCAATAGCCTTTTTTTGACAGATCACATGTGAATCGTGTCAAGCTGTCATGTTATTTTTGTTAAGTATTGTTTGGCATTTCATCATGGAAAGACTTACGCCTGAACAACGTTTACAAATCGTTTAACTTGATTACGAAAGATCACGTTCTGTGAGGAATGTGTTTCGTGCACTTCGCTCAACTATGATCAACATATTCGGCCTACTGAGCGTACTATTCGCAACACCATCACCCATCTTGAGACCCAGCATTCATTATTGGATAATATTCGACCGAATAGACCTCGAATAGTCGAATACCGGGGAGAGTCGATTCGGCGCCGTTCGCAGCAAGTCGGACTGATGTATGGAACGACTTGGCGCATGTTACGTCGAGATCTTAAATTGAAGGATACAAAATACAGATTGTGCAAGAACTGAAGCCGCCCGACCTTCCCAAGCGACAACGCATCGGTCTATTGGCTCTTGAAAAGTTCCAAGAAGATCTGACGTTTTTGAGCCTAATTTTGTTTAGCGATGAGGCCCATTTCTGGCTCAATGGGTATGTAAACAAGCAAAATTGCCGCATTTGGGACGAAGAGCAACCTGAAGAGATTCAAGAGCTGCCACTTCATCCAGAGAAGACAACGGTTTGGTGTGGTTTGTGGCCCGGTGGAATCATCGGTCCATATTTCATCCAAAATTATGCTGTTGAGAACGTAACCGTCAATGGCGACCGTTACCGTGCCATGATAACCGACTATTTGATGCCTGAAATTCAAGATCGTGATCTCGGCGACATTTGGTTTCAACAAGACGGCGCCACTTCCCACACATCGCATCAATCAATGGATTTATTGAGAGAACACTTCGGTGAGCAGATAATTTCACGTTTTGGGCCTGTCGATTGGCCACCAAGATCGTGTGATATCACACCGTTAGACTTTTTCCTGTGGCAATATGTAAAGTCTAAAGTTTATGCGGACAAACCCACTTCGAATCAGGCATTGGAGCAAAACATCACGCGTGTCATTCGCCAGTTACCAGTCGAAATGCTCGAACGAGTCATCGAAAATTGGACTCAACGGATGGACCATCTGAGACGTAGCCGCGGCCAACATTTGATAGACATAATCTTCAAAAAATAAATGCCAAACAATATTCATTCAAATGATAATAAAATCATAGACATAATCTTCAAAAAATAAATGCCAAACAATATTCATTCAAATGATAATAAACATTCCCCATTCAATTTAAATTTTCGGTGTTTTTTCATTAAAAAAGTAGGGAACCTCGAAATGGATCACGCGCAGACACACGGACGGACAGACTTCTGAAGTGTATTCTGTTACTATCAATCAATGCAATTTTTGTCCACTAGGAATGCTATTTACAAAATTCCCTTGAAATTCAAAGAGCTTTTCCTAGTAATTCATATATTTCCAGGGCATTACCGAAATTTCTTAGTAAAACTCAATCGCTACACTGGAACGTTTAAATTTGCGCAATTTTGTCGGCTCGTGCTTTCATCATAAATCAAATTTCCTTGAATATATATGAAAGGATTTTATTACAATTTCCAACACTATCATATGCGTTTCCATTCCGCTTCGATCTACCAAAAGCCCTCATTACCATCATCGTCAACGCCTTCAACAAAATCACCATTAAGAAACACCTCATCGACATCATCATTTCATTACTCATGGTATCCTTGAAGCAAATGGTACATTTAAAATTTTCGCAGCGATGTATCTGTCTGTGAATTCAGATACATACATATATCCTGATGTCTGATTCTGCGAAGAAAAAACTCGAAAACCTTCTCTGGCGTGTCAGAGATTTTCCACCAAACCATTCCGAGACTCTGCGAAAATGTATTTTTGCCATAAATGAAATTGCAGCGAAAAAGATGAAATGGAAATACTGGAAACTTCACTAATTAAGAAAACCGAAAAGTCTGGGGAAAAAGTGCAAATGTATCCTTTTTCTTTTCCTGCCACTCCGAAGCAGACATTTGCACAATCTCTGAATGCGTGTCTGTGTGGATGTGGGTACGGGAGTGAGCGCGAATGGTATTGCAACAGGAAAAGAACATAATTTCGGTGTATTTGAGAAGGGTATTTCTTACTCGTTATTTGGGCTAAAGTTCAATGGCTTTAGTTTTTGTTGATGTGCACGAAATCAAATTGGGAAATAATATGACGGAAGGTGAAGGAGAAAATATAATAAAAATGGGAATTCGGGAAAACTCAGACAAAACTGAATAATATGTATATTAATATTGGGAGAATAATTGTCTGTTATACCGTTTGTACAGAGAGTATGAATACGTTAAGCGTTAACATATAAATATTTGAACAGTATTTGTATTTTTTTCCGTATTTCGAGTATGCTTCTCCTGAAAACCTGAGCTTTTATTATTTGGGTCCTTTCTAAAGGGTGGTTAAATTGTAAGGGCCAATGCTGAATGTGAACCACACCTAAACGTCAAGTTTTTTTCTGCATTTCATTTGACATTTCTCAGTTTCAGACTAACTCAATTTGAACCATAGAATGATGCACAATCGATCAACGCGTTAAAGTTTCTAAGCCTTTTACGAAAATGGGCGTCCAAATCAAAATGCATTTCGTGCACTTTGTGATGTTTTTTTGATCAGCATAATCGACCAAATGTGTCCAAAATCGGGAGAATTGTGCGCAAATTTCATGTCTTTAGGAGATGTGAAAACACCTGTTCATGCTCGGCCAGTTCATTTGGTGCGTGTTTTATTCAAAGTCAACATTGGCCCTTAAAATGTAACCACCCTTTACATAAAAACTATGTAGGTAACACTATGCAAAAAGAATTTTTTGTCCGAGACCTAAAAACTTTTTTTCGTATAGATTGAGGCATACTATTTTATGATTTACATATAGCCCCCATATATACGTTACCCCCGATTTGAAGTGTAAGCGCTGTAAAAATGTTATTTTATATCCGATCAGTATGAAATTCGACAGAAAGAGGTTTCTTATTATACGAATGAACATTGTTAAATTTGGAAGAAATCGGTTCAGATTTAGATATAGCCCCCATATATACGTTACCCCCGATTTGAAGTGTAAGCGCTGTAAAAATGTTATTTTATATCCGATCAGTATGAAATTCGGCAGAAAGAGGTTTCTTATTATACGAATGAACATTGTTAAATTTGGAAGAAATCGGTTCAGATTTAGATATAGCCCCCATATATACGTTACCCCCGATTTGAAGTGTAAGCGCTGTAAAAATGTTATTTTATATCCGATCAGTATGAAATTCGGCAGAAAGAGGTTTCTTATTATACGAATAAACACTGTTCAATTTGGAAGAAATCGGTTCAGATTTAGATATAGCCCCCATATGTACGTTACCCCCGATTTGACATGTAAGCGCTGTAAAAACTGTATTTTATATCCGATCAGTATGAAATTCGGCAGAAAGAGGTTTCCTATTATTTGAATGAACACTGTTAAATTTGGAAGAAATCGTTTCAGAGTTAGATATAGCCCCCAAATATACGTTACCCCCGATTTGAAGTGTAAGCGCTGTAAAAATGTTATTTTATATCCGATCAGTGCGAACTTCGGCAAAAAGATGTTTCCTTCTACGTGAGGAAATACTGCCAAATTCGGAGAAAATCGGTTCAGATTTAGATATAGCCCCCATATATATGTTACCCCCGATTGGGCATGTAAGCGCTGTAGAGACTGTATTTTGTATCCGATCAGTACGAAATTCGACAGAAAGAGGTCTTTTTACATGAATGAGTATTCGGGGAAAATCGGTTCAGATTTATATATAACATCCATATATATGTTCCTACTGATTTGGTATCAAAGCGCTATAGAAGTTGTACTTTACTTCCGATCATTAAAATTTTCCAGAAATATGTTCTCAATTTCTACCTATTTACCAATTATTCCAAATTATTATCGCAATGACCCTTATCGCATTGTTAGGGAGGTGTAGGGTATTATATAGTCGGCCCGCCCGACTTTCTGCCTTTCCTTACTGGTTATACCCTACACCACACTGTGGTACAGGGTATTATGACTTTGTGCATTTGTTTGTAACGCCCAAAAAGAGAAGAAATGGAACCATAGTTTGTTATACCGATCGTCATAGAATCAATTTTTGAGTCGATTTAGCCATGTCCGTCTGTCCGTCTGTCTGTCTATGTATTCTTGTAATCAAAGTGCAGGTCGTATTTATAGTCCGATTGTGATGAAATTTAGCACAGTGCTCTTTTTTGGCCCAAGGACGATCCCTATTGAAATTAGTCAAAATCAGTTCAGATTTAGATATAGCCCCCATATATATGTTACCCCCGATTTGATATGTAAGCGCTGTAGAAACTGTATTTTATATCAGATCAGTACGAAATTTGGTAGAGAGAGTTCCCTTATTACATGAATGAACACTGCTAAATTCGGGTAAAATCGGTTTAGATTTAGATATAGTCCCCATATATATGTTTCACCCGACTTGACATGTTAGCGCTATAGAAACCGTATTTTATATCCGATCTGTACGAAAGTCGGCAGAGAGAGTTTTCTTGTTACGTGAATGAATACTACCAAATTCGGAGAAAATCGGTTCAGTTTTAGATATAGCCCCCATATAAAGGGTCCGCCATCTAACGTTTTTTTTTTCAACTAGTGCTTACTTCGTGAATGGTAACACTTAGCTCATGTCTGATTTGACAGATAATTAGTTTTATCCTTCCGCTGAACGAATATGTGTATATTGCGAATATTGTGACATTACTTTGAAAATCATAGTAATGTTGCAGAATGTGTGCGAAAATTGCGGAGAGAAGCACCGTCAGCTCCGTATGTTCGTTATCTTGTGAAAAAAGTGAAAGAAACTGGCATCCTCATCGATAAACCAAAGCGTGAAAAGCCAAAAACAGTGTGTACACCCGAGAATATTGCTGCTGTGGCAGAAAGTGTGCGTGAAGCGCCATCAACATCAATTCACCGTCGTTCTCAACAATTGAACATTTCGGAGACATCATTGAGACGAATTTTGCATAAAGACCTTGGTATGACGCCATACAAAGTCCAATTGGTTCAGGAGTTGAAGCCAACTGACCATCCAATGCGTTTTCAGTATTTTCTTTTTATAGCATTTTCAAAAAGTTATTTGGCGGACCCTTTATATGTTTCACCCGTATTTTATATCCGATCAGTGCGAAATTCAGCAGAAAGAGGTTTCTTATTACATGAAGGAATACTGCCAAATTTGAATGAAATCGGTTCAGATTTACATATAGCCCCCATATATACGTTACCCCCGATTTGAAGTGTAAGCGCTGTAAAAATGTTATTTTATATCCGATCAGTATGAAATTCGGCAGAAAGAGGTTTCTTATTATACGAATGAACACTATTAAATTTGGAAGAAATCGGTTCAGATTTAGATATAGCCCCCATATATACGTTACCCCCGATTTGAAGTGTAAGCGCTGTAAAAACTTTATTTTATATCCGATCAGTATGAAATTCTTCAGAAAGAGGTTTCCTATTATATGAATGAACACTTTTAACTTTGGAAGAAATCGGTTCAGATTTAGATATAGCCCCCATATATACGTTACCCCCGATTTGACATGTAAGCGCTGTTGAGACTTTATTTTATATCCGAAATTATACGAAATTCGACAGAAAGAGGTCTTTTTACATGAATGCGTATTCAGGGAAAATCGGTTCAGATTTATATATAACCTCCATATATATGTTCCTCCTGATGTGGTATCAAATCGCTATAGAAGTTGTACATTACTTCCGATCATTAAAATTTTCTAGAAAGATGTTTCTCAATTTAGGAACGCATATTGCTTAATTTTGCGATTATTGGTTCAGAATCAGATAATATGTTCCTACCCATTTACCAATTATTCCAAATTCTTATCGCAGTGACCTTTATCGCATTGTTAGGGAGGTGTAGGGTATTATATAGTCGGCCCACCTGACTTTCTGCCTTTCCTTACTGGTTTTAATTATCTTATTTCTACCAAAATGCTATAATTTCTACATTTAATTATAGATTTTATTTAAACAGGCATAGCTTTATTCGTTGGGATGCTAGCTTTCAAATTGGAATAAACACTTTTTTTTGCAATTTTTCTTCTATTTTTTATGTTATTTTTCGTGCCAGCAAAAATCGATTTTTTTTGAAAAATAATTTTTTTTCTTATTATTATAATGGCAGTTACTAAACTTTTGTTTCCACGTGATAGAGTCATTATTAACATTTGTAGTCCTCATAATTTCATTTTACTTAAAATATAGCACAGGTTTATCGAGCATAATCTTCAAAAAATACAGTCCAAATACTAAAGGCACCTTCCAAGAAAACGGGAATTGTAAAAAAAAAATTGTAAAAAAAAAATTTCTTAAATATTTTGTTCGTGTTTAGGAAACCATATTACACCAGAAAATATTATGCACAGCCCTTCGACAACAATTTTGTTGCATAGTGTAATCAATAACCATGATATAATCCATTTTATATTAATTACCTAGAAATTTTACCTGAAATCCCTATCATATATGAAAAAATTGTCTAAATAATATTTTTATATTGTTCAATGATTCTAAAAATTATGTTACATTTCTTATCAATAGACATATGCTTCACGTACCTGGTATTATGGCGACTACAAATAATGCAATCAAAGATCGTGTCACAAATAGTCCATAATTCCACATGATGTCAATAAATCGGCATTAAATGCTTTATCCAAATTATAGGAAAATTTGTTGCTTCTCTTTTTTGCGACGAAGTATTCACTGAACAAAATTTACACTTTCCAAGAAGTTAGTTTCACTTAGTCAAATATCTGCAAAAAAAATACCATGAAAAGGAAAATGCATTAAATGTATACACAAAATATAATCAATTCACAAAATTTCACACTCAAACGAATGCATTAAACTAACAACAAACTTGTATAAAATGTTTTTTCTTTCTCTTTTTCAATTCTTTAACAAATAACATTTGCTGCTAAAATACAGACATATATATATTTATACTACGAAGTAGCAGGCAAACTCCTCGGAGGAGACCAAAGACAGCGCACGCAAATATATCAAGAGAGATTTTGAAAGAATCTATAACAAATACACCAAGTCATAAGTAAGTCTGCACATATACATATCCACATATAGATACGAGTATGGAGTATAAGCATGCCGTGGTGTTGTATTCACACTAATGACTGGCACATCTCCACACACACATCCAAGAAGAAGCAAAAACTCTCTGGGAGTCCTGGCAGCAACTCACAAACATCCACATCTTTACTCTCAAAGGATTTAAATTTTTTATATTCGCAGAAAAATTATACGACTATTATTCAGTGATGTGAATACCCTTGGAATGTACTCGTATGCGTGCATATTTATATATACGCGTATGTATATGAGGATGTATGTGTAGATATTTATCCGGTCTCTTAGTGTGCACACTCACCCATACATAGGAATATTTTCAGAGTTTCACAGTTATCCCAGTCACACCCTGGCCCTTTGCTTTCACTAAGGGTACTGGGTTACTACTCTCTGTAACATTCACAGTGAAATCTTTAGGGGCTCATGAGGGATCTTAAAGGATTTAACTATGAATCACTAATGTTATGCAAACGATATTTACATATCACGCTCACATTCACATATACATACTATGAAAACAGCCGCACTCTGGAGAATCTACCGAATCTAGTTTGTAAAAATATCAACAGACACAAATACGATATTGAGAGGAAAAACGAGTTAACAAACACTAATACAAAACAAAACCAGTAAGGAAAGGCTAAAGTCGGGCGGTGCCGACTATATAATACCCTACACCACTTGATTTGATTTGACGCATTTGCCATTTTATTTTCCAAAAAATTCTTAGAGTAAAAACTGTGCGGCACACAGCTAACAAACAATAAGTAAACATGCCCGGTAAATTCCAGACCTACAAGCAAACATTATAGGGTGTATGGCGCAGCCACTACACACATCATTAACAGAACAAAGAAAGATAAATTAATCAAAAGTGCCCAAAAAAATACGTAATAACTCTGATATATAAATTTTGTAATTCATGTATAAATTGTTTACATAAATTTACTTTTGGGACATTTTATACTTAAATAATACCCTGTACCACAGTGTGGTGTAGGGTATAAAAACGATTGGATCTAAAGAGCCAAATCGGATGAAACATATATATGGGAGCTATAGCTAAATCTTTACCGATTTTCTTCAAATTCGGCAATGTTGGTTCATGAATCAAGAAACTCTACCATTCTAAATTTCAAAACGATTGGATGTAAAATACAGCTTTTATAGGACTAAAGGGCCAAATCGGACGAAACATATTAATGGGAGCTATAGCTAAATCTTAACCGATTTTCTTCAAATTCGGTAGTGTTGGTACATGGATCAAGAAACTCTACCATTCTAAATTTCAAAACGATTGGATGTAAAATACAGCTTTTATAGGACTAAAGGGCCAAATCGGACGAAACATATTAATGGGAGCTATAGCTAAATCTTAACCGATTTTCTTCAAATTCGGCAGTGTTGGTTCATGGATCAAGAAACTCTACCATTCTAAATTTCAAAATGATTGGATGTAAAATACAGTTTCTACAGGACTAAAGGGCCAAATCGGACGAAACATGTATATGGGAGCTATAGCTAAATCTTAACCGATTTTCTTCAAATTCGGTAGTGTTGGTTCATGGATCAATAAACTCTACCATTCTAAATTTCAAAACGATTGGATGTAAAATACAGCTTCTATAGGACTAAAGGGCCAAATCGGACGAAACATATATATGGGAGCTATATCTAAATCTTAACCGATTTTCTTCAAATTCGGTAGTGTTGGTTCATGGATCAATAAACTCTACCATTCTAAATTTCAAAACGATTGGATGTAAAATACAGCTTCTATAGGACTAAAGGGCCAAATCGGATGAAACATATATATGGGAGCTATAGCTAAATCTTTACCGATTTTCTTCAAATTCGGCAATGTTGGTTCATGGATCAATAAACTCTACCATTCTAAATTTCAAAACGATTGGATGTAAAATACAGCTTCTATAGAACTAAAGGGCCAAATAGGACGAAACATATATATGGGAGCAATAGCTAAATCTTAACCGATTTTCTTCAAATTCGGCAGTGTTGGTTCGTGGATCAAGAAACTCTACCATTCTAAATTTCAAAATGATTGGATGTAAAATACAGTTTCTACAGGACTAAAGGGCCAAATCGGACGAAACATGTATATGGGAGCTATAGCTAAATCATAACCGATCTTCTTCAAATTCGGTAGTGTTGGTTCATGGATCAATAAACTCTACCATTCTAAATTTCAAAACGATTGGATGTAAAATACAGCTTCTATAGGACTAAAGGGCCAAATCGGACGAAACATATATATGGGAGCAATAGCTAAATCTTAACCGATTTTCTTCAAATTCGGTAGTGTTGGTTCATGGATCAAGAAACTCTACCATTCTAATTTTCAAAATGATTGGATGTAAAATACAGCTTCTTCAGGACTAAAGAGCAAAATCGGACGAAACATATATATGGGAGCTTTATCTAAATCTTAACCGATTTTCTTCAAATTCGGTAGTGTTGGTTCATGGATCAAGAAACTCTACCATTCTAATTTTCAAAATGATTGGATGTAAAATACAGCTTCTTCAGGACTAAAGAGCAAAATCGGACGAAACATATATATGGGAGCTATATCTAAATCTTAACCGATTTTCTTCAAATTCGGTAGTGTTGGTTCATGGATCAAGAAACTCTACCATTCTAAATTTCAATACGATTGGATGTAAAATACAGCTTCTATAGGACTAAAGGGCCAAATCGGACGAAAGATATATATGGGAGCTATAGCTAAATCTTAACCGATTTTCTTCAAATTCGGCAATGTTGGTTCATGGATCAAGAAACTCTACCATTCTAAATTTCAAAACGATCGGTTGTAAAATACAGCTTCTATAGGACTAAAGGGCCAAATCGGACGAAACATATATATGGGAGCTATAGCTAAATCTTAACCGATTTTTTTCAAATTCAATAGCGATCTTAACAGCCGCGAAATACTCTAAACTGCAAAATTTCAGAACGATCGGAGAGAAATTGCGACCTGTAAGCGACGAACAACTTTACATGGACAGACAGACGGACGGACGGACGGACGGACGGACGGACGGACATCGTTAAATCGACTCAGCTAGTGATTCTGAGTCGATCGGTATACTTTAAGGTGGGTCTAGCTGTGTTATTTTCAGGTGTTACAAACGTCTGCCGTGAAACAAACTTATAATACCCTGTACCACAGTGTGGTGTAGGGTATAAACACGTTAGAGCGCCCCAGTAGGCGAGTTGGTAGCGTACTCGCCTATGAGTTTGGGGGTTGTGGGTTCGAATCCCACCAGAGGCTCTGGTCTGTCGCTGCAAACATTTAGCCATATGGTCTTTGTAACCCGGCTTTCCCTGGACCTTATAATTAGAATATACATTTACTTTGTATTGTAATTCATATAAATAAATAAATAAATAAAAACACGTTAGAAAAAAATGGTAAGGAAAGGCAGAAAGTCGGGCGGGACCAACTATAAAATACCTTACACCTCCCTAACAATGCGCAAAGGGGCATTGCGATAACACTGTGCAACAATGAAAAAAATACTTAACGGTATAGGTTCGATTCAACTACCATAGGGTAGTATAACCCTATACCCGTTTTTTTGGTTACCAATTTTTTATGGGCTGCAAAAGTTTTGAATATCAGTGGGTCCCTCGAAAAAGGCGTCATCAGCTTTTGTCCAACAACTAGTACAGACTTGGTGATACAGCTTAACTATATTTGACATAGAATATTCTGAAAAAAGCCTTTTAACATTTTTAGCGAAAAATTTTTCCAGCACTTTTTTTTGAAAAAGAGAAGGAAAAAATAATTTTGTTTTCATTTTTCAGCACAACTTTCAGGGAGTCATAATTTTGAACTAGCAATATTTGGCAAAATTGTAGCCACGCTAAATCCAAACAACTTTTGTGAACATATCAATTCAATCTGAACTTGTCTAGGCTCCATAAATAGCTCAAAAATATCACATTGAGTATTTCTTTTTGGTGGAGGATATGTTCAGCAACTTTGTAGAAAATAGTAAGGTCAATATTTTTGTGGAACATATAAACCCTCTATCTCCCCCACATAACTGTAATTTTTGAACCTATTTTAATAAATTTCATTATACCTAATTTCAGCACAATTCGTTGAAATTTGAGGATTTGTGGAGTCCAAAAAGAAGTCAAATCTAGAGGGACTTTTGTATGGGGGCTATATCAAAACATGGACCTATGACTACAGTCGTGTGAAGGTTGCCGGGTATAAATAAACCCCAGTTACCCAGTTACTTTCAGCCCGATCAGTTGACATTTGTGATGCCATATATGGGGTAACATATATATGGAGGCTATATCTAAATCTGTCCCTTTCCTAGCAAGTTCATCGGCTTTGCAGTTCCCCGGGATATCCCTATGCCCAGGCACCCATATGAGGTGTATATTAAACTACTCAGCCATCTCGTTAAGAGATCTGCGGCAGTCGAGGTCTGTTTGTGAATTTAGGGATGTTGCCTTCAGAGACACTGCAGGTATTTGGTAGTCTGTGAGCTATATTCAATCTAAGCTCTGCACAGTGTTCTCCGAAGCCAACCATTTCTTCAAGCTTCGAACCATCCGTGTAAAAGTGGAGATGGTTTCTATTACCTGGTATTCTTCCAACCCATTCATCTCTGGCGGGAATCATTCTGATGTAATTTCTCTTGAAGGTGTACACCGTTGGTATATAGTCCACTCGGTCGGTTACCATAGCACTACACTTTGATATCCTCATGTGACCGTAGTTTTTGTACCTCCATATTGATAGGCAGTTTAATCTTATTGCCGCTTTGGTGGCAACTTCTCTCGCCGCAATATTAATCGGCAGTATATGGAGTAGGGCTTGTAGAGACTCGGTCGCTGTAGTCCTTAAGGCTCCGCTTATGCTCAGGCAGGCTGTTCTCTGAACCTTTGTTAGTAGGTTGGTGATGGCCAGTTTGTCAGTTGCCGTCCACCATACCACAATGCCGTATAGCAGTATAGGACGAACTACTGCTATATATATCCTGTGGACGATATTAGGAGAGAGGCCCCACCGCGACGCTACAGCCTTTTTGCAGGAATATAAGGCGACGTTGGCCTTCCTTACACGTTAAGTCTAAATAACAGTTTTCGATCTAGAATTATTAATACAAATTTTGCACTTTCAGAAAAGACTAGATCTGTTCCATTTATCCGAGGTGGAGGGTCCACATGTGGGACTTTATTCATCCTAGTAAAGAGGACCAATTCAGTCTTGTTTGGGTTTACGCTGAAACCGCTGATTCTGGCCCATCTAGCCAATTTGTTCTGAGCCACCTGTAGAATGTTTCGGATAACTTTTTCGAATCTGACACTCACTGCGATTGCAACGTCGTCTGCATATGCCACGACCTTGCAGCCGCAACGTTCTAGATCTAGCAGGATTTCATTCACCGCTAGGTTCCAAATTAGTGGAGACAGTACTCCTCCTTGTGGAGTCCCTCTGCTAACAAACCTTGTTAGAGTTGTGGACCCAAGACATGCTGTTATGCGTCTTCTGTTGAGTAGACTTTGAATTAGTCTAATCAAACTAGAGTTAACTTTTAGATGTTGCAGTGCCGCAATTACCGCATATGAGTGAATGTTGTTAAAAGCCCCTTCTATGTCAAGAAATGCCACCATGGTGAATTCCTTGAAATTCAGGGACGATTCGATAGTGCTCACAAGTTCGTGCAGGGCTGATTCTGTAGACTTCCCCTTATTATAAAATGTTGGTTCACCGACAGGAGTTTTGTATCCAGGTTTTCCCTAATGAAATAATCTTAAAGTCTTTCCAGACCTTTCAATAGGAAGACCTTTCAAAAGGATGTGTTAATTCGTGTAATAAGAAACCTCTTTCTGAACAATTTCGTACCGATCGGATATTAAATACAGTTTCTACACAGCCTAAATATCAAATCCGAGATAACATGAATATGGGGAATATATCTAAATCTGAACCGCTTTTCCTGAAATTTAGTATTGTCTCTAAGTGTATCAAGAGACTTCTCTATGTCAATTTTTATACAGATCGGTTAAAACGTATTGGTTATACTTACACAATGCATATATGCCAAATCGGAGGGGCATATATATGGTTTATGTAAACCAGAATCGATTTTAACCAAATTCTATAGGGATCGGCCTTGGGCAAAATGAAAGGTACGGACGGACAAATGGACATAGCTAAATCAACTTAGAATCTGATTCTAAGTCGATCAGTAGAATACACGATAGGTCTATTTTTATACCCTACACCACACTGTGGTACAGGGTATTATGACTTTGTGCATTTGTTTGTAACACCCAAAAGGAGAAGAGATAAATCCATTGTTTATTATACCGACCGACTTGTAATCACTTTCTGAGTCGATTTAGATATGTCCGTCTGTCTGTCCGTCTGTATGTCTGTAGATCTATTCTTGTAATCAATCTTGACGAAACTTTACACATATCTTTTGTTTGGCCCAAGGACGATCCCTATTTAATTTGGTTAAAATCGGTTCAGATTTGGATATAGCCCCCATATACATATATGTTAGCCCCGATTTGAATTCATACGATCAGTATGAAATTCAGCAGAATTTGGAAGAAATCGGTTCAGATTTAGATATAGCCCCCCATATATAAGTTACCCCCGATTTCACATGTAAGCGCCGTAAAAAATTTATTTTATATCCGATCAGTAAAAAAATCTACACAAAAAGTATCTTATTATATGAAGGGATACTTCCAAATTCAGAGAAAATCGGTACAGATTTAGATATAGCCCCCATATATATGTTACCCCCGATTTGACATGTAAGTGCTGTAGAGACTGTATTTTATATCAGGTCAGTACGAAATTTGACAGAAAGAAGTTTCTTTTTCAATGAATGAGTATTCAAGGAACATCCGTTCAGATTTACATATATATAACCTCCATATATATGTTCCTCCTGATTTGGTACCAAAGCGCTATATAAGTTGTACTTTACTTCCGATCAAAATTTTCCAGAAAGATGTTCCTAATTTTTTTATATAAGCGCTATTTTAGAGACCTGAAAGGCTTCAGCGGAAATGAAAATTAAAACATTACTTAAACCAATTATTCCAAGGTAGTACCAATTATTCCAAGATAGTACCTACCTAACATACCCTGCATATATTACTTATATTGTGTACGACCAAAAATCGGACTATTTATTGTGTTAAGGCTAATAATAACCACAGTAAATGCAAATATTATTATTAGTTCAATTTTTAATTCCACACATTATATTAAACTCCTCTTTGGAATAAGCCTTGACGTGGCGGGGGTGCTAAGTTCTTTCGTAAAAGAAAGGAAACTAATTATTCCAACTATTCAAAAAGAAATTCTTAATGTACATTGCCGAGGTGGTGTAGGGTATTATATAGTCGGCCCCGCCCGACTTTAACCTTTCCTTACTGGTTTCTCCTTTGGGCGTTTCAAACAAATGCACAAAGTTATAATACCCAGTACCACAGTGTGGTGTAGATAACACCGTGCGACAAATTCGAACTTTTTTTCCCTCCCAAGAACGGGACTGTATAGAAATAAAACTATGGGCCAACAGTAGATAAACTGCATACTCAGTTTTTTATTTCGTGATCGTTTGTCCTTTTTACAGGATTTTGAAAATTTCAAGGATAACAATTTTAAAATATTTTTATTTGCACTTACAACAACGCGAATTGATAAATATGGGTATCCAATAAAAGGGGAGAATTCCCTGGTATTTAATAAAATTTTTGGAAAAAAATCCAAGGACGAAGGCTACAAAAAAATATCCTTTCAAACTTTAATCCTTTAATATCCTTCAAAGTTGTGCAATTAAAAATCGTAAAAAATACATGTTACGGACACTGAACGGTTTAACGGTTGAGGAATAACAATTATTTGAATTTCACAGCCTATATAGCAAATTTAGGACACCGATACAAAACAAAATATTTTATTCCCTCCCAGGAAAGGCACTATATAAAAGTTCAAATATAGGGCACTAGTAGGAAAATGACGTACTAACTTCCTTATTTCGTGATCGTTTGTCCTTTTCACAGGACTTTTAAAAGTACAAGGTTAACAATTTTGATATGACTTGTTTACACATTTTAAAATGTGAATAACATCAATATGCATATCAAATGAAAGGGGAAAATTCCTGTTATTCACAAAAATTTTAGGAAAAATTTTCCAAGGACGAGTAATATTTAAAAATGTTCTTTTTAACTGTTATCCATTAATATCCTTTAAAGTTGTGAGTAGAACAATTTCATCAAACAAAATCAGCCTTCTATCAGTGTGAGTTAAGGAATTGCAATTATTTTAAATTGGCAATCTTAAGACAAATATCGTAAAGAAAACGCAAAGTATTTAAAACAGAAAGGAAAATACACGCGCACCGTACAAAGGCAATATGCTACGTGCGTTTATTCAATATATTAATATTTTTCATGTTTACATATATTGTATGTATTTTATATATTTTAAATGTTTATATTAAATAATATTCTTTCAGTTGGTTGGAATGAACTCTTTTGCACTGCCGTTATTGTTGGTAATCTGAATCGTGACATATAGACCACAAGTATTCCGACAGCATATGACAATCATTTTTTCCACTAAATCACTTTTCAATGGTGGCGAGGTCTTGGTGAAACCGTTCACCGTGTTCGTCGCTGAAATTTCCCAAATTGTCGGGGAAGAAATCGAGATGGCTCGCAGGAAAGTGTATTTTTAGCGACATGTTAACACCCATTTCTCGGAAACTTTCCAGCATGTTGCGAACAATGTCTTCATAATTTTCATCTTTTTTGTTCCCTAGGAAATTCTCTACTACGCTCTGGAAACATACCAATGCAATTTTCTCAACAGGTGAGAGACAATAGGTATCGGTGTCCTAAATATGATATACGAATATAGGCTGTGAAATTCAAATATTTGTTATTCCTTAACCGTTAAAGATAGAAGGCTGAAATTTTAATATGTGTTGTGTCAGTTAGAGTTCTGTAACATTTATTTTTTTTACGATTTTTAATTGCATAACTTTGAAGGATATTAAAGGATTAAAGTTTAAAAGGACTTTTTTTTGTAGCCTTCGTCCTTGGAATTTTTTCCCAAAAATTTTATTAAATAGCGGGAATTCTCCCCTTTCATTTGATACCCATATTTATCAATTCGCATTGTTGTAAGTGCAAATAAAAAAAATTTTAAATTTTTATCCTTGAAATTTTCAAAGTCCTGTAAAAAGAACAAACGATCACGAAATAAAAAACTGAGTATGCAGCTTATCTACTGTTGGGCTATAGTTTCATTCCTATATAGTCTCGTACTTGGGAGGGAAGTCGTGTCGCACAGTGTAATAGAAATGTGATCCAAATACTAATATGGTACCTTCTACGAAAATTGGAATTTTAGAAAAAAAAAACTAAAAATATCTTTACCCTAAAAAAATTGTTTGCTTTGGTTTCATAAAATAATATGTCTCAATCTACACAACAACAAAATTTTTAGGTCTCGGAAACAAAAAAAAATTGTTACATTAATAAATATATTCAAAAGTTTTGAATGTATTGATATTTTTCATAGGTTTTGTTTATATTCGCCCCTCACAAAGAGTTAAAATTCAATGAAATCAAATCATAGAACACTTTTTAAATCTGTACATTATTTAAATCAAATTATGGGAAATTAACCCTTTCCTAGGTCTTTCAGAACCTCTAACACAAACGACCTATTTTTGCCAAAACTAATAGCTTATATACGGTTCAAAGAAATGCCTTTTAAGTATCTACTGTACTGTACCTTATCTTAGTGTCTTAAACTTATGTATTTAAGTTTAGAGTTGCAATTTTTATCCCTTCCTGAATGTCCTACAAAATATCAATTTGGCAGATAATTCCCTTTACTCAATTGAAATTCTCATACACTTTTCTCACTGTTTTTACACTTGTTTTATTTTTTGCTGGTAAGCTCATTTCTGCTTTCAGAGATGAATACATGTGTAAGCATATGTTAAATCTTGTATGTATTTCCTGGTTTGTTATCGTTACTGAAGTTTGAAGACAAACGTACGAGTATAGGTGTACGTTAGGATGAAACGCTGTCCATTTTTAACTATTCCCTATTGAACTACTAAAATAAAGGATTTGGATTCAGAAATAAATATCATAATGTTCAGATATATAATACAGAAACTGTATTATATATCTGATCAGCACGAAATTCGGCAGAAAGAGCTTTCTTATTACATGAATGAATACTGCCAAATTTGGGGGACCAATCGACCGTGAAATTATCTGATCACCAAAGTGTTCTCTCAATAAATCCATTGATTGATGCGATGTGTGGGAAGTGGCGCCGTCTTGTTGAAACCAAATGTCACCGAGATCACGAGCTTCAATTTCAGGCATCAAATAGTCGTCAAAATAGAATACAAACTGCAAAGCTTCTGCTAAATTGCTTTAAAAGTGTGGTATGTATTTTGGAGAGACCTCTATAGGGGAGCTATATCAAAACATTGACCGATATGGCCCATTTGCAATCCCAAACAAACTTCCCGTAGCAAACTTCCAAATTGTCTTAACTTCCCGAGCTTGATCAATACCGGCAGCGTATTGACATCACTGGAATCTCCTGTACACCCCCGTCAGAGACTTTCGCTTAATACAGATGTGTTAGATTGCGGATTGCAACTGGGCGGTGGTTGTTGTGCGGCTGCCTTGCATTATCCTTGGGTCTCTTTCCTCGCACCTTCTAAGGATTCTGACACTTCTAATGAACCTCTGAGTTCACCAGTCGTAGTCGAGCACTCTCCGAGTGAAGTTGGCAATTGGAGTCTTTGTTCGGCGATACTATCGCGCACATCACTACTAGTCATTGTTTTTGCACTACGCTCGCGCACTTCTACTTGTCTTTGGTTCTACTACTGAGCACTACTTGTAGTTTTTGCTTTCGAACTATTCGCACGGCCTTGTCGCCACCGATACATGGTAATATACGTTATCATATACACAAAAAAGCTCTGCCTTTATCATAATCAAAAATGCTAAGTTCTTGTGTTTTATTTATTTTATTTTCTGTTGCGCCCATTGTATTACTGCTTCGCCAAAATCGGTCACTACATACATGAACACACGTGAACACAGACATCGTTTCCACATTGAACTAAGTTGTTATTGTAATTGGTTTGGAGATTGCCATAGACGGGACTTCGTCGATTCGTATAATCTCACCTTCCTTGTCGACAAACCCCGTACCAAATTACTCCAAAAGGTGGATTCGCATCAACTGAGCTATCGTCGCCCTACCTAAACACATAGTGTAATATAAAAAAGTTTTAAGGAATTCAAACCCCTTCAGAATGTTAGAATAGAAGACATTAGAGAATCAGTATTTCACTAAATATTAACACTTTGTGGGGGAGGTACCAGAGGGTGTAGATCAATATGGCCCATCGTCGAACTTAGCCTAAGAAGGAGAAAAACATTATCGCATACCAAATTTGAAGTCAATCGGTTACTCCTTTCAAGAGGTATCGTGTGCACCAGCCAGCAGACAGACAGACGGACGGACGGACATTGCTCATTCGACTTAAAATGACCTAAAACGGATATCCGCCGGACATACTTAGGGTCTTAGGTCACTCCTTCGATGTGTTACACATTTGCCTCGTAGCAAATGATATTCGAGTATACCCTCCTCTCGATGGTGAGGTGATAAAAATGGTGAAAATTTCGCGGTCACATTTCGCAAAACTTAGATATTATGGGGTCATCGTAAAACAGTTTCTCGGCCAGCATTGTGCAATTGGTGCACAAATTGGAGCCGTTGGGGCAAGTTACAGATGTGAAGAATCGTAAGTCGCTCAATTACAATTGAGAATGTTGCTGTTGTAGGCCACAGTGTTAAGGAAAACACAGGTTTTTCCATTTCTCGTCGATCTTTGGAATTCCACAAACAACATTGAATAATTTAATGATTTAGT
This sequence comes from Eudasyphora cyanicolor, assembly GCA_963930755.1. Classification (NCBI taxonomy): domain Eukaryota; kingdom Metazoa; phylum Arthropoda; class Insecta; order Diptera; family Muscidae; genus Eudasyphora; species Eudasyphora cyanicolor. The sequence goes on along the minus strand of OZ005737.1, from coordinate 35,321,212 downwards.
ATGGCCTGTGTTGGAAGATATTGATGTGGACGATGTTTATTTTCAGCAAGTCGGAGCTACGTGCCACACAAGCACTGATACTATCGATCTTTTGCGTTAAAAGCTTTTTGACCGAGTGATCGCTCGAACAGGTGATCACAATTGGTCACCGAGATGTTGTGATTTAACACCTTTAGACTTTTTTTGGGGGGCTACGTGAAAAATAAGCTCTACGAGTATGCCAATGGCGAACAATCGATTCAACACCTCAAAGATGAAATTTGTACAGATATCAAGGACATACATCAGCATATGTGCGAATTGGTGATGGAAAATTTCATGAAAATAATATGATCCTACAAGCGTAGCCGTGGCGGCAATTTGACAGATATTTTTTTGCGTTGTAAATTCCATACCTCTTTACAATGAAAAAAACATTCGATGATTTCCCTTAAATATCAAAATTAATCCTCTTATTGGAAGATCTTTAATTGGTTTTCGATTATCTGAAAATATGACACCAGAAGTCAATTTTCGTTGCGTGCAAAGAGCAGTCGGTCTATGGAATACTTATGAGTTCCAGAGAAGAAATCCATTTTTAAACTCATGAGAATAATAGAATTTTCTTTATAATTTATACTACTATTTATTTATATGAATTACAATACAAAGTAAATTAATATTCTAATTTTTTAAGGTCCAGGGAAAGGCCGCGTTACAAAGACCATATGGCTAAATTTTGAAGCGACAGACCAGAGCCTCTGGTGGGAATCAAACCCACGACCCCCAAACTCATAGGCGAGTACGTTACCAACTCGCCTACTGGGGCGCTCTACTACTATTTATACTACTATCTATAAAACACATTTTTCTCAACAATATTTATACCCTACACCACACTGTGGTACAGGGTATTATAACTTTGTGCATTTGTTTGTAACACCCAAAAGGAGAAGAAATAGACCCATCGTTTATTATACCGATCGACTTAGAATCACTTTCTGAGTTGATTTAGCCATGTCTGTCTGTCTGTCTGTCTGTCTGTCTGTCTGTCTGTCTGTCTGTCCGTCTGTCCGTCTGTGCATGTATTCTTGTAATCAAAGTACAGGTCGCAATTATGGTCCGATCTCGACGAAACTTTACACATATCTTTTTTTTGGCCCACGGACGATCCCTATTGAATTTGGTTAAAATCGGTTCAGATTTAGATATAGCCCCCATATATATGCTAGCCCCGATTTGATATGTAAGCGCTGTAAAAACTTTATTTTATATCCGATCAGCATGAAATTCGGCAGAAAGGAGTTTCTTATTATATGAATGCACACTGTTAAATTCGGAGAAAATCAGTTCAGATTTAGATATAGCCCCCATATATACGTTACCCCCGATTTGACATGTAAGCGCTGTAAAAATGTTATTTTATATCCGATCAGTGCGAAATTCGGCAAAGAGAGGTTTCTTATTACATGAAGGAATACTGCTAAATTCGAAGAAAATCGGTTCAGATTAAGATAGAGCCCCCATATATATGTTACCCCCGATTTGACATGTAAGCGCTGCAAAAACTGTATTTTATATCCGATCAGTGCGAAATTCGGCAGAAAGAGGTTTCTTATTACATGAAGGAATACTGCCAAATTCGGAGAAAATCGGTTCGGATTTAGATATAGCCCCCATATATATGTTACCCCCGATTTCACATGTAAGCGCTGTAAAAACTGTATTTTATATCCGATCAGTATGAAATTCGTCAGAAAGAGGTTTCCTATTATATGAATGAACACTTTTAAATTTGGAAGAAATCGGTTCAGATTTAGATATAGCCCCCATATATACGTTACCCCCGATTTGACATGTGAGCGCTGTCAAAATGTTATTTTATATCTGATCAGTGCGAAAGTCGGCAAAAAGAAGTTTCTTTCTACATGAAGGAATACTGCCAAATTCGGAGAAACTCGGTTTAGATTTAGATTAACACTCACATATATGTTACCCCCGATTTGACCTGTAAGCGCTGTAGAGACTGTATTTTATATCCGATCTGTACGAAATTCGACAGAAGGAGGTCTTTTTACATGAATAAGTATTCAGGGAAGATCGGTTCAGATTTATATTAAAGCTCCATATATATGTTCCTCCTGATTTGGTATCAAACCGCTAAAGAAATTGTATTTTACTTCCGATCATTAAAATTTTCCAGAAAGATGTTTCTCAATTTAGGAACGAATATTGCTTAATTTAGTGATTATCGTTTCAGAATTAGATAATATGTTTCTACCCATTTACCAATTATTCCAAATTATTATGGCAATGACCCTTATCGCATTGTTAGGGAGGTGTAGGGTATTATATAGTCGGCCCCGCCCGACTTTCTGCCTTTCCTTACTGGCTTTTCTATATAGTTGTTATAATTCTCTAGATATAACCAAATTATATTTATTTCACGAAATATGTCATTATGCCATATGCCACAAATAAGCCCATAAAGGAAATTAGTTGAATCCTTTGATGTGTTACTCATTTATTTGTAGTAAATTACATATGTCCTTCTGTCCGTAACATGAGAGCGTCAAATTGTTTAACATATTAAAAAGTTAATTAAAGTTTTGAGAAAATCGGAAGTTTGTCTTTATACCAGATATTTTTTCATGGAATTCGGTTTATAGCCTTTAACAAACACCAAGATATTACGAAAAATTTTAGGTACTCGTAGTTGTGCCCTTTGTGTTAATATTTTTCAACTGAAAGGAAATTCCTGATTTATCCCAAAGCATAGAGCATTTCTGGAGTTTTTTTTTTATTTAAAACCTGTCAAAACCACACCAGAAATATGCCACAAGTTATAGAAACAAGCCGCAAATATCCTTTACAGAATTTATAACCAGCAACAAAATGCTTTCTCTTCATTGTTGTTGGGGATATGGTCACAGACAGGACACGAGCTGGGGCTGGAGTCATTGGTTGTTGCCATTAACAAAACCGCCTCCATGATGATGATGAGGTCACCCACCAATACCAGCAAACAATGCAGCTCCACTTGCGTGCTTGTGTATGTGTGTGTATGCGAAAGTGTGGTTGTGTCAGTTACCAATACTTATGCATTGGTTTTAAACAAACTTAGCGTTAAGTGGCTTATTAATAATACCACAGAATTGTTTAAAAGTTAACAATTTTTGTTTATTCTTCTGTTGGTTGCCAGGTTGGCAAAAGTTTCCAATACCACGCGGTGTGTGTTTGTGGCAAGGTAAGCCATGTTACATAAAGGCATAACAAAAGTTTCCAAAGCTGTTGCAGAATATTTCAATATTCCTTAGAATATTTTGTTAAATGTTTGAACAAATACATATTCCGAACAAGGAAAACTCCTAAACAATAGAAACTTAAAGATGACATCTTAAATAAGAAGCAACAATAACATTAGAAAACAACCTTAGTCTTTGTTGTGATATCAGCCACAAACGGAGTTTGTTTACATCGCCCTTAGTGCGAAAGGCGATGAAGGATGAGGGCCATCATTCCTTAGACTTCTTATCAACTCCCACTGTAATACGACTACCTATTTTTAACAATAACACCTGCGCCAACAACAACTAACTTCGTGATTGTTAATATGAAAATATGCTAATGTGTGTGTACTGCTGATTGTTGTTGTAGCAACACCTGCTGCTTTTACAGTGTTATTGTTATTGATGCTCTCTGGCACAGTGAATCAAAGTAGTGAATGCTAAGTGATAAAGACACAGAATAATAAAAAAATATTAAAATGTACCACCTTGACTCACATTCGGCTACCATCGAAATAAGACCGGCCGACCTATATTTGTATACCCTATATATATATTGTATACACATTGTGCATTTTTATTCTTTCACTTACGAAAAGGGGATTTTCTACAGACCAAAAGTGTAAGACTAACCTAAGACCCCTAGTATGTTCGACGGAAATCCGTTTTAGGTCATTATTCCCTCACCTTACAGAGGTGGGGATACTCTTATATCACTTGGTACGAGCCAAAAGTGAAACACATGGAAGCTGTGACCTAAGACCCCAAGTATGTTTGGTGGAAATTCGATTTGGGTCGTTTTCAGTCATTTGAGAAATGTCCGTCCGTCTGCCTGTCTGTCTGCTGGCTGAAGCGCACGATAACTCTCGAAAGGAGTAGCCAGCGCTTACATGTCAAATCGGCTGTAACATATATATGGGAGCTATATCTAAATGTGAACCGATTTTCCACAAATTTTGCAGTGTCCATTCATGTAGTAAATAACATCTTTCTGCCGAATTTCGTATTGATACAGTTTCTACAGCGCTAACATGTCACATCTGGGGTAACATTTATATGGAAGGCTATATCTAAATCTGAACCGATTTTCCACTAATTTTCTATTATCTCTAAGCGTATCAAGATACTTTTGTGCGTCAATTTTTATTCAGATCGGTTTAAAATGTTTATAGACGGACGGACGTATAGACGGACGGACATATGGACGGACAGACAGACGGACGTATAGACGGACGGACAGACGGGCATGGTTAAATCGTCTAAGAAAGTGATTCCAAGTCGATCGGTATAATAAACGATGGGTTTATCTCTTTTGCTTTTCGGTGTTTCAGTTGGTGTGGTGTAAGGTATAAAAATTGGAGAATTTCCCTCGCCCTTTTTGGTACCTCTAAAAAAATGGACCATTTTGTACCAAAAGTTAACTGCTTATAGCATTAATATAAGTTCATACAAATATTTAAACCTTTGTACAATGTAATGCTGTTAGAGTCCAGAGAAAATTAGGCGTTATCGGCACGCCCCTTTTGGTACCTCTCACAGAAATTGACCCTTTTGCACCAAAAGTTAAGAGATCATAACTTTAATGCGTATGAATCCAGTGGCATTAGCCGTTTTTCTAGGTTAGCTCTTTTTTTTCGCTATATTCGACCACAAAGTTTGCTTGGAAATAATATAGGATAGCTACATAGCGGAATGCACGCTTCAGTCCAAAGAATGCATGGAACCCTTGGAGAAATGTTTTTCACAAAACAGTAGCCTCCGCTTTCCTTCTCCTTATCCGTAAAAATTTTAATCAAATTTTAGCATATGTCAAAAACCATATAAATCTACGAAAGAAAAATATTCCTCCTGAAAAAATTCTGAGTCCTTTCTCAACGTTTTTATGAAAATTAAGCGATTTCGAATTATTAAATAATTTAAGTATTTTTCTACTCATAGCAGAAAATATTTACTGATATTAGTTTCTTAACATAGATTTTTGTAAATTATTTGTTGGTGTGTGTCTATGGAAATAAAAAGGCTTACCAACAAAATCTGCTAATTTTTCAAAAATATATTGAATGGAGACCCATAGTAATTTCTCGCGAGGAATTTTTTTCTCAAAGGCACCAACTAAAAATTTCGACGACTTGTATGACGTTTGATATATGGTAAGATTTGGTTGCACTTTTTCTGGAGTAAGAGGGTGAGTACCGTGGACGACTACTTTAAGAGAAATAATTCTCGAAAGGTTCCCTTTATTTCGATCTTTGAGATAACGAACCTCTCTGATTTCAAAACACACTTTGTGGTCGAATATCGGGAAAAGAAAAGTTAACCTAACCTAAATTTCTTAGAAAATGTAATGTTTACGCTTAAAAAAAAAATTTTACTGCGATGAATTCTTGTCTTAATTAAATTTAAACTGCAAAGATTCAGTTAAGATGCTTAGAAAATATGGTATTTATGGCTTTAATACGTATATTTTGGAGCGACGTCCATTGCATTGAAACATTGACCGATATGGCCCATTTGCAATCTCAGACAATCTGCAACTATAAGTAATATTTCTACCAAATTTGCTTAGCCTAGCTCTATTATTACGGACTGTAGCGTGATTACAACAGACGGATGGACGGACAGACGGAAATGGTTACATCGTATTAGAATTTTACGACGATTAAGAATATATATACCTTATGGGGTGTCAGATCAATATTTAGAGGTGTTACAAACGGAGTGACAAAATTAATATACCCCCATCCTATGGTGGGGTGTATAAAAAACAAGTAAAGACGGATTAAGTTCGGCCACGCCGAATCTTATATGTATACCCTCCATCATGGATCGCATGTGAATAGCTTCGGGTACAAATAAACGAATTATACCAAATTGCAGACCACTTCGTTGAAATTTGAGGTTTTTGTGGCGTTACGAAGTCAAATCTAGAAGAACCTTTGTATGGGGGCTATATCAAAACATGAACCAATGACTTTCATTGTTTGTGTGAAGAATTTCGGGTATAAATAAATCCCAGTTACCAATTTTCAGCCTGATCAGTTGACATTTGTGTCAAAAGTATCAAAAAGTGGACCGATATTGCCCATTTTCAATTCCATGTTACCTGCAGCTATAAGAAGTTCTATACTAAATTTCAGTTAACTAGCCGAATTATTTTAGACTGTAGCGTGATTACAACAGACGGACATGGCTAAATCGTTTTAGAATTTCACGGCGATTAAAAATATGTATATATATTATGGGGACTCCGATCAATATTTAGAGGTGTCCATCCTACTTTTGTCATTCCTTACTGGTTTGTTAAAAAATTAAGCTCTGCAATACAATTCTATAAATGCCTTTCTATAAATACCCAAAGTCCTTGGAGTTGCCTTACTTTCAAAGTAAACATTTTTGTAAATTTTTCCAATCCAAATCACCTCTGACTTTTTGTCAAAATTCTTTTAAATATAACTAAATTTGGCTCATCTGATATCGAATCCGTTATTAATTCAAAATATCGTTTATGCCACTTTTAAAACAAAATTTTCATATATAGCTCCCATATACTTATTTACCATATTATGAACCGGTTTTACCAATTTCAATAGTGATCACCCTGGGGACAAACTAAAATATTCTCCACAAAACTTCATAAAAGTATGATGGAAATTATATCTCCTATATTACAACCAAATCAAACGATTATATCAAAATCTGAACCGATATTAACCAATTAAAATAGGGACCATCCTTAAAGTAAATATGTGATCGGTTCAATAACACTGTATATAGTGTTTTACGTCATGGAATTAAAACCATATACGAACACTACTAAGTGATAGAAGACCAAATAAAGTCCCGTGTCTCCCAGTTTTGCCCAAGGTCATGCCCTTTTTTTATGGGCCCCAAAGATGTGGAGCCTGGGTGTCATTTTTGCCAAAAAAGTGATCATTTTCTCAGTTTCATATCTTGCAAACCGTTCGAAATTTTGATTTACTCTCTGAGGCAAAGTTGTACCCCTTGTCATGAAGAACAGAAATTGTGAACATATAAAATCAAAAAAACTTCATCATCAAGGCCAAATCGAATTTTTAAAAATTCGCCAAAAAAGTAATCATTTTCTCAGTTTCATATCTTGCAAACCTTTCGGAATTTTGATTTACTCTCTGAGGCAAAGTTGTACCCCTTGTCATGAAGAACAGAAATTGTGAACATATAAAATCAAAAAACACTTCATCTTCAAGGCCAAATCGAATTTTTAAAAAATCGATTTTTTTTACCTTTCTTCCCCTGTTAAGGTCCATAGGTAGCAAACCGTTCAAAATTCATGGAAACAATCAACTACAAAATGTTCCTAAGATCTCAGTGAACAACTTTCTAGAACATATGAACTTGGAATGATTCTTAACACCGTTTAGGTAGCGCTTATGTAGCCGCAAAAGTGAAAAATTTCCTAAAAATTTTTTAATTGAATTTTTTTCGTTTCTTCAACTTTGAGATACTACTCGTATGCTATCCATTACAAAAATAATAAAATACGGACACTACTACGTGATAAAAGACAAAAAAGGCCCGTGTCTCCCAGTTTTGCCCAAAGTTATGCACTTTTTTATGGGCTCCCCAATGTGGGTCTTCGGTGTCATTGTTGCAAAAAGTGATCATTTTCTCCGGCTCATATCTTGCAAACTGTTCGGAATTTTGATCTACTCTCTGAGGCATAGTTGTAGTTCATGTCATAAAGAACAAAATAAAGAACAAAATAATCAAAAAACTTCATTATAACAAAACATTATAAAACAGAACAGACAATTTTTTAAATTTTTAAGGCACTGGATGTACCTTTATCGGGGACGTTTTGTTCAGCATTTTTTTTCTCCTATTCAATATCTCCAACTTTGCTTCAGACACAAAAGAGATGTACTAGAAAAAAAAATAGAAAAATCCTAAAGGAAAAAGATAAAAATCTAATTTTTTAATGTTTTTTGCAATTTGGACCTTGAAAATGAAGTTTTTTATTTTATATGTTCACAATTTTTGTTCTTTATGACAAGAGATACAACCTTGCCTCAGAGAGTGAGGTCTGCAAGATATGAGCCTGAGAAAGTGATAACTTTTTTGCAAAAATGACACCGAGGCCCAACATTTCGGGGGCCCATAAAAAAGGTGCATGACTTTGGGCAAAACTGGGAGACATGGTCTTTTATCACGTAGGAGTGTCCGTTTATGGTCATATTTTTTCGTGTTGCACTGTGTAATCTATTGGTCTATCACTTCTTCTTTTGTTTGTTACAAACAAATTTACCAAGTCATAATACCCTGTACCACAGTATGTTGTAGAGAATACAAATAAAAAGTGTAGTATCACTGTTTTTCACAAAAGTCCACACTCATTGCATTGGCGGCCCAAACATCGGAACCTTAAACAACTTACACAGTACAACACATGTTTTTGGGCCTCAATTCTGAGAATTGTACCTTTAAGTAGCACCAAAAATAAGAACTTCTGCATCATTCGTTTAGTCAAGTTAGCTCAATTAATAATTTAATGAACATACGATTTTTTTTCTCAAAATAGTTTTTTCTGGCGCTTTTTCTATATTTTTTCTTGGTATACCGTACGAAATAACTCTTTTTGTCTGAAGCAAGACTGTAATTATTGAATAGGAGAAAAAAATCGGAACACCCTACCCGAACAATGTGCATCCAGTGCCTAAAAAATCGCATAAATATCCATATTTCAAAGTTATAAAATAAAACAGAACATTCAAACAGAAGTTTATATAACAGAACAGAACAGAACGATTTTTAAGGCACTGAATGTACCTTTTTCGGGGAAGTTTGTTCCGCATTTTTTTCTCCTATTCAATATTTCCAACTTTTCTTCAGACACAAAATAGATATACTGAGAAAAAAATATAGAAAAAGTGCTATAAATCCACCATTGAGCAAAAAATAGCTATTAAATTATTAATTGATCCAACTTGACTAAACAAATGCTGCAGAAGTTCTTATTTTTGGGGATACTTTCAGATACATTCTCAGAATTGAGTCCCTAATCAGTGAGCTGAAAAATTGTGTACTGTGTTAGTCAACAACTTAACAGTATCAACTTTGGCTGATATCCACATTTCAAATGTATATTTCACACTTTTTATATTTATAAGCATTTCTTGATAAAAATTATATGAAGTAGACAGTAGTTTAAAAATTCGAACTACTTCATTTTATGATATCGTAACAACCCACCATTAGATCAATACACAGATAATTCTTTATCAAATATCGATTACTTAGCATTGTCAACTCCTTTCGACTAATAGTGCTCCTTTTCTTCTCACTAATAAATCTACTTTAAACATCCTTTCTTATAAATTCTATGGAACTTAACTCCCTTCCTCCTAAAAGTATGCTTGACCACGAAATGTAACTGCTATATAAAAGAGCACATACTAAAAACTACTGCTAAGAACTTCAATAAAAAAGGGAATGTCCGTAGCAAAACTGGGACCAATGAATAAAAATCTGGAATAAAAAATGTTATATCTATAAAACTCCATAGATACTTGTAGATACATTGTATTTTTGAATGTGTTCTCGTATATAAGTAGTCCCTGAAATAGAATTCTCATACGAGTATACGGTGAAAATATTCGAATGATCATTTAACAATGCACCCATTCAAGTGCGATTCATTTCGAATATCCACCCATTGTAGTGGATGTATGTATGTATCCTTTGGGGAATATGAGCCATTTCGAGGGAAATAAATCGTTATAATTTTTAGACATCAATTCTTGAAATATTTTTTTTAGCATTTGGTTCAAATTATGAATTAAATGAACACAAATAATTTGAGGATATTGAATAATTTTGAAGAAATGGAAATAAATATGTAATTTTTTAACCATTCCACAAATTGTGAAGAGATTTAAACTATTTATAAGAGAGTTATTGTCGAGCTTAACTTTGAAATTTTGACATTCTTTACCTATTACCCCAATCGCGGGACCTCCAAGTAGGCCACCTTAAAATTGCCCGCGAAATGTCTCGTATATCACATTATATTCCCAACAATAAAGCCACCAATAACTGCAACAACCCAGCAAATGCGAATTGTATGTAAAAAGTAATGACCAACTGGCCACAAATCCAGAAGAACACCACGAAAGAAAACGTAGTTCCAACAGAGCTCCCGTGTAAGTAGTAAATGTGCTACACCATTGTTGGGAACTGCAACAGCAGTAGTCGTGGCAGTTAAGCCAACCGAACGACTGCAGCAAAGAAGTATTCCAAAGTACTCCATGAAGTCAGTAGATTTTTTAAATGTATCCTTTTCAAATGAGCGCTGAACATATTTTGAAAAGAAAAAAAGCCAGAGAAAAGGAAAGAGTTGTGAAAAACTCTAAAGGAATGAAAATCACTATATTTTTGAGAACCGTTTGCTTTAATGGCAACTGTTGGTGGCTTTTCGTGCTTTTATGAATAGGGAGTCTATTCGAAAAATGGCTCCATTACAATTAGAAAAGCAATTGTGTTGTACTGCATGTATTTTTCACAAATTCTCCTTTTTATCCATTTTTTGCACCCATTCCTTTATTGTGTCTGTGGTCAGTCAATTTGAGTTCCTTTTTTGCCAATTATCAAAATCGTGAAACGAATATAAGAAATTGATTACTTCCTGCAAAACGAAATTAACAATGGAATGCATTTGAGAATATGTGGCAAGGAAAAAAACGAAATAATTGAGCTGCAGACATAAAGCGAAGAATAAAATGAGAAATCATTATATGGAAGGATTGTTAGATTGGAAATCAATAAGACATTTCTTTTATTAAATATTTAAAGACGAGTTAAGCGTTGTGCAGTTCGTACATTTAATTGAACACTGTGACGTATGCATATAAATTATATACCATTGAAATTTATCATACGTCAGGGTGTACTATGAAAACTATAACGGGGCTTCTCACCAGGTTTTGCGTTTTGCGGCCTATTTGCAAGATCTTGAAGGCTGCGTGCACTCCCATATAATCACCAATTTTGAAACTAATATCGAAAACCATTAGACATTATTACAAACATTTTATTAGCAAAGTTATCGATTTTAGAAAAAATATTTTTAAACAGCATCTACAAAATGTGAAGAATGTTACTCTAACTGACTGCTACGACAAAAGATATTTAAAAAAAAGGTATTTCTCTTCCTAATTTTATGTTATGTTTGTTTGACATTTTAAAGTTTTATCATTTTTGGTGTGCTGGGGACTTTTAGTTATCGGCAAGATTATCCAAAAAATCTGTATTCAAGTTTAAGAGAATTTTAAATAAAGGAACTTAATTATGACTGTAGCATATATAACTTACAGCAGAACTTCTATATCTATATCTATATCAAAAAATGGACCGATATTATCCATTTTCAATCCCAACATACCAGCAGACATAAGAAGTATATATATACATACCCCCCATCCTATGGTTAAGGGTATAAAAACGTCACATGTTCGTAATTTTTTGGCCGAGAAGAATACCGCAATCATGCCACAATCACCATATTCATCATATATGGTCTCCTGCGACGTTTTTCTGTTCCCAACATTGAAGAGACCCATGGAAGGGCGGCGTTTTGCGACGATTGAGGAGCTAAAAACCAAAAATTAACTCAACTAAAAACATATATATTTACTAGTTTCAACCCGGTGCACTTCGCAGCCCCCATCATTTATTTATTTTCTGTTTAGGGTACAGTAGAATAGTTATACCTCTTTTTTTCAAAAACAAGTGATTATTCCATATGGGGAAAAAGTTTTTGTACAATAAAATACGAAAATACCCTACTAATTTCTTGTTTATGTTCCTGGCATCAAGTTAGAACATTTATCCCTTTTCCATTCTATGCCTCTAAATGTCAAAAACTATTTTTTGGATCATATTTTACATTTTTTCCCTAGTTTATTTTCCAATAGCTATATTTACACCCTGGTACAATATAAAACAATGTTTTAAAAGTTTTAATTTAAAAAAGGTAAAATTAATATCTGGTTTTAGTTGAAAGACTTACAATTGCCATTGGGATCATATTTAATGATTTTCGCTCTATTGTAGCACATTTAACCCAATGTGTCATAATTATCCATTTTTGCACCACTGTACAACATTTAATCGTTTTTGACCCAACAGTGCCACTAAAAGTGACAATGAGAATATCATTGTTTATATTCCAAGAGTCATATTCGCAACCTTAGGCCGTATTTACCCATTATGTCCCCTATCTGTGACACGTTTAACTGTTTACCATATCGTGCCTTATTTAGCTTTTTTTGTAATACATAAATTAATTCAATATTTAATTATTCCACTGTTCTTCTAAAGTACGAAATTGTATACATATCTGGGACTAAATATAACACATATTCCCACTTACCACATTTAACCACTTTCCACACTTTACCGTATTTAACACTTTTTTACCTCACTGTAGCATATATTTAACCCTTTTTGCTTTTCTGTGCCATATTTAACCTTTTTTGCTACACTTAACCCTATTAAACACATTTTAGCCACTCTGCCCCATAATTTTAACTAAAAGCATATATAACATATTTAACACTTTTTGCCCCACTGTACTAAACTTAATCCCATTTGCTCCACTGTATCATATTTAACACATTTTTGCCCCTTATTGTCCCACTGTACCATAGTTAAGCATTTTTGTCATACTGCAACGTATTTAATCTTTTTTGTCCTACTGTATCATAGTTAATAAATTTTTGCCCCACTGTACCATATTTAATCCTTTCTGTATCATAGATAATTCCTTTTTTTGGCCAACTGTACCATATTTTATTCATTTTGTCCCACTTTACCATATTTAACTATTGTTAGCCCCACTGTGCCATTGTTAACCCTTTTTGTTCTCCACTCTACCATACTTAACCCCCTTTTTCACCCGTAGTATTATAGTTAACTGTACCATACACACACTGTACCATATTTAATCATTTTTGCCCCACTGTATCATAGGTAAATATATTTTTCCCCATTGCTCCATAGTTAATCCTTTTTGCTTCACTGTACCCTATTTAATCCATTTTGTCTCACGTTACCATATTTAAATATTTTTGCCCCACTGTGACGTATCTACGTATCTGTGTGTCTCTTAAAGCTAGAATTTTCAAAAATCACTTCCGATCTCTAGTTTATGTTACAAAAGCTACCCTAGAACCATTGGACAATATTTAACATTTTTAAACCACTGTACCATATTGTACACCTTTTCACGATTCTAGCTCATTCCGTTTAGATTTATACCTTTTTGCTCCATTGTGTGGGTAATAGTACGAATTTCAAAAAATCCTGTCTTATTGCACGTCTACATCCCAAGAGCTACCCTCCCGCCAAATTTCATGATTCTCGCTTCACCGTTTGACCTGGGCGAAGATCAGTCTGTCAATCAGTCAGCCAGTCACCCAACAATTTATATATATAGATAGATATGTTCGAGACAAGTATGTCCACCTAAAAAAACGCTAATCTAATGCACGTAGCCCGAGAAATTTCAAAATTCACCTTTCACCAGACCTCGCATAAATTTTTAGGAAAATCAATATTCACGAAAAATTGATTTTGAGAAAAATTGATTTTGATGAATTTTTTATAAAATTTCTATTTTGACGAAATTTTTCTTTAAGACAATGTTTCTATTAAACTTCTTCAAAAGTGTATTTCAAATTCGCAACCTTCTAAAAAAATGTTGTTAAATTTAAAGTTTTCTACAAAATTATGTTTAAAAAAAAAAAACATTTCATTAAAACGCATCGAAATTGTCTAGAAAAATTATATTTTGCATAATTTTCTGCAAAGAAAACGAGATTGTCAACAAAAATGTCTAAACATTTTTGTGGAAAAATTTGTTGCAAATTACGATTTTTTTTAAAAAAAATTAATATATATTGTTCTATAAAAATTAAATTTTATATAACTTTTATAAAATTAAATTTTGAAATTAATAAAAAATTTAAGTTTTCTATAGAAATGCAATTTCCACAAAAAAAGCCAAATTTTCAATAACATTTATTTTTTGAAAACATTTTAAAAAGATGCGTTTTTGACGAAATTTTCTATAAAAATATAATAAGAAGTTTTTTAGAATTTTATAGAAAAATACAAGTTTCAACGATTTTTTTTACAAAAATTTATTTTTGACGATTTTTTTTAAAAAAATGCAATTTTGACGAAATTTTTTAAGATTAGAAAAATTTAATTTATTTTTGAGAAAAATGCATTTTTTACGAAATTTTTAGGAAAAAAAATTTTCACGAAATTTTTGTTTTTGAGAAAAATACTATTTTGAAGAAATTTTTTGTAAAAAAACAATTTTGCCGAAATTTTTCTAAAAAAAAAATTTTCTAAATAAAACTCCTTCAATATTATATTTCTCTCGAAAATTTCTTAAAACTTCTACCCTTCTGAAGAAGTTTTTTAGAATTTTATAGAAAAATACAAGTTTCAACGAATTTTTTTACAAAAATTTAATTTTGACGATTTTTTTTGAAAAAATGCAATTTTGACGAAATTTTTTAAGATTAGAAAAATTTAATTTATTTTTGAGAAAAATGCATTTTTTACGAAATTTTTAGGAAAAAAAATTTTCACGAAATTTTTGTTTTTGAGAAAAATACTATTTTGAAGAAAGGTCGAAAAGTGGATTAAGGGCCAATGAAGTGGTTAAAAACCGATGAGTCGTTTCAGGGACGATGACCCCATATTACAGATCGTTGACTTTATTAAAGGCCGATGAACTACATTTTCTGGGAAAAACTAATTTTGGAGAAATTTCTTACAAAAAAGCGATTTCAAATAAAATGCATCGAAATTGTTTAGAAAAATTTTATCTTGCATAATTTTCTAAAAAAAACAGATTTTCAACTGAAATTTTGAAAAAATTTTATGGAAAAATTTAATTTTCAACGAATTATTTTGAAAAATTTAATTTTGATGATTTTTGTTAACTTCTAGTACCAAATTTTTGTATAAAAATTCAATTTTATTAAACTTTAATATTTTTTTTAATTTAATAAAAATTTGAAATTTTCTATAAAAATGCAAATCAACGGAAAAACCAAATTTTCAATAACATTTATTTTTTTAAAAAAATTTAAAAAGATTCGTTTTTGACGAAATTTTCTATAAAAATCAATTTTTAAGAAGTGTTATAGAATATTACAGAAAAATGCAAGTTTCAACGAATTTTTTTAAAAAAATTTAGTTTTAACGATTTTTTTTGAAAAATTCAATTTTATGTATGTTTTTAAAGAATAGAAATATTTAATTTATTTTTGATTATTGTTAATTGTTTACGAAATTTTAAGGGTTTTATTCTCGTATCATTCGTCTCTTCGTTTTTCCCCTATTGCCTTGACACTAGTGCCGCAACATTTCGTCTGTTTCTATCTCTATACATTCAGTGAACTTTGTACTAAACCGGCGATCTTGCTATGTACTCAAAAACCTGTTCAAATTCTAATGCATTGCTTTGCTGGTACATACAATCGATCATCACTGACCAGTCTGTAAATTGTCATAGCATAGTTGAAGTCTGCCGTCTGCCCTGCTGTAAACTAACGAGACAGAACAACAAAACGGGACTGCTTTTTTTGTCCCATCTAATCTGAAGAAAGAAGTCGAAATAAACTCTGTGAAACAATTATAATTGAATGCAAAACTATAAATGTGTTTTTTTTTATTTTCTGCCACTCAGTGAGCTCGTTACAATCTCGTACACACGAAATTTTTATTTTTGAGAAAAATACTATTTTGACGAAATTTTCAAAAAAATCATTTTTTGACGAAATTTTTCTTTCAGACAATTTTGCTATAAAACTTCTAAAAATTTTAGTTCTCTAGGAAGTTTCTAACCTTCTTAAAAATTTTGGTGAATTTAAAGTTTTATACAAAATTATGTTCAAAATGCATTTCTCAACAAAATGTTTTCAAATTAAATGTATTCCAGAAATGTCGATACTCGGATTAAGGGCCAATGAAGGAGTTAAAAATCAATGAGTGTTTCACAGACGATGATCCCTTATTACAGTTTGTTGACTTTATAAAAGGCCTATGAATTATATTTTCTGGAAAAAAATAAATTTTGAAATAAAATGCATCGAAATTGTCTAGAAAAATTCAAAATTTCAAATAAAATTTAGAAAAAACATTATGGAAAAATTTAATTTTCAACGAATTTTTTATTTTAAATTTAATTTTGATGAATTTTTTCAAAAATTCTAGTACTAAATTGTTGTATAAAAATTCGATTTTATGAAATTTTTATAAAAATTTAATTTTAAATTTTATAAAAATTTTAAATTTTGCAATTTTCACGCAAAAATTAACAACATTTTAAAAGGATTTGTTTTTAACCAAATTTTCTATAAAAATACGATTTTTAAGAACTTTTATAGGAAAATGCAAGTTTCAAAAATTTTTTTGCGAAAAATGTAATTTTGACATTTTTTTTTGGAAAAAATTCAATTTTAACGAAATTTTTATATATATAAAAATTTCATTTAAATTTGAGAAAAAACGCAATTTTGACGGAATTTTTAGGAGATGTCAGTATTCACGAAATTTTAAAGGATTTGTTTTTAACCAAATTTTCTATAAAAATACGATTTTAAGAACTTTTATAGGAAAATGCAATTTTCAAAAAATTTTTTGCGAAAAATTTAATTTAGACATTTTTTTTGGAAAAAATTCAATTTTAACGAAATTTTTAAATATATAAAAACTTCATTTAAATTTGAGAAAAACGCAATTTTGACGAAATTTTTAGGAGATGAATTTTTATTTCTATTACTTTTTTGCAATAGACAGAAAGTAAATGAAACATATGGTCTCAAACCAAAATAAATTCTGACTGAATAACAAAAGCACAGACCAACAATAAATAACAACAACACATAGAAACACATGAGGTACGATGACGTTGGCATTGGCCGTTGAAAAAACTACATTTGTTTTCGTGGTTCACGATGCGAACCCAAGCAAAAAACAAAAATGTATTTAATTTAAAAAAAAAACCCATTTCGTATTATTAGAATCTCTATATGAGTCGGTTTATCTATGTCCTTCAGTCTATGCGTTCTTGTGATAGTGGTACAGATTGCAATATCGATAAGACTACAACGAATTTTGACAGAAATATATTTTTTCCTTCTGCGATGATCTTCATTGAAAGTTTCACATGATGTACATCGAATGTGAGGTTATACTCTGTAGATGCCAGGATTTTCAACCGATTGGTTAGAAATTTAGTAAATCTTTTTGGTCTGAAAGCTAACCAATGCCAAATTGATGAAAAACTGTACACATTTAAATGTTACCTTTATGGGTGTCACAAAATCACTTTCATCCGACTTTAATTGTAATACATTTATTTTGCTTCAATTTCCTACTATATTCTTTCATGTCCTACTTCTTTCAAACTATTTGTCTTTATATTCATTGCCTTAAGGGCCTGTTTCTGTAACTTATTTTCGTTCGTCTACGGCGAACGATCAAAAATCACTCTATTATTCCGAGAAATCTATAAGTCACAGCAGTTTATAATTCGGTGTGTCTATAGAAAAGCACGTAAAAAGCTCGTACCTAAAATATTTTTAACCTGCGTTTTATAGAATTCAAGTAATAGTTGAGAGATTTTTGATCGTTCTCCGTAAACGAACGAAAATAAGTTACAGAAACAGGCCCTAAGTTTTCTTTATACGCTGACTGACCTCTACTTTTTTTGCTTTCTGCAAAAAAGAACAAAATTTTTTTAATTGTTTTCAAAAAGACCCTCATCTTTCGCTGCTGTTAAATTTATTATTAGTTTCAACGAAATTGTCTTTATATTTTTATTAATTTCCGTAAAAGAGAAATATTTTCTCTCTGGAAGATTTAAAGCACATAAAATATAACACTAAACTTGACTAATTCTACGACATCATTTCTCTTAACTTACAAGGAAAAAAATACATGAATTAGTAGTATAAAGTTAAGCTATAAATTAAGTTAAAAATAATACAACAAGCACAAAAGTAATGATTGTAATGAACCAAGACAACAATATCCACATTCAGCTAAGAAAGAAAATACTACAGACGAATACAACTAAATGCATTTTGAAAGATAACGTTCTTTTCTGGAGGAGGAGACAAACAAAAACCAAGGACGACTACGAGGACAAATGGGACAAAACAGAAAAATTATAGAGGATAATCCCAAAGAAATAGATACGAACTCAACTGTTTATAAACAGTCAGGGGCACAAGTATGGACATAGAGCTACATCTGAAGCTCATTTCACGATTCTAGCTTCAGAATTTTCTTTCTTGTACGTACGAGTATATTTAAGCTCATAACTGTACTTTTGTATTTAAACAAAAATTTTATAAAAACGGGAACGAGTGACTCAAATGAAAGAAATACTGGCCAAGAGCTATTGAGAGACTCATTATGACTGTAATGCTATTACTGGAGATGCAACTGCGAAGTGACGTTCTTTCGGACCATCAGCAACTGACTGACATACAGATAAAAGAGATTCTTCTCTTGACTTTAGAAAACTGCAGCAGTCTTATATATTTTATATTTATTGCATTAAAAGTAGTTGTTACACATTTTTTACAACTTCATTAACTCACCCCAGTCGACTTTACTCTTCGTTGATATGTACAGCAAACTACCATGGTGGTCGGTTGATATAATTTAAAGGAACTGTTGGGCATAGCGCCTCACATATGATCAGGGAGTGGGTGTTTTTGATAACGGCACCCAAAAGGCGACGATTTCTATCGAATAAACTGGCTTCCATTTTACACCATCCTAAGATAATATAAAATCGTATATTATATCTCGGCATTGGTGGATTAATTGACCTTTTAACAAGTAAGAAAGTTTCAGTCGGGTAAACCGACTAAGGTATACCCTCACTTTGTGAGTAATGTAATATATAACATTACACCAATAAATCTGTCAATTTGTGTGGGAGGTACCAGAAGGGGTTTTCCAAATACACATATTTTTCGGTAAACAGTACATTCTTAAATACATTGCATTGTGCTGAACTATAAGCGTTTATGTGCACTGGTATATTGAAGTTACGAGCTATGTAATTTTGGTATGATTTGGTCATTTTGTGTGGGAGGTACAAAAAGGGGCGGGGTGATAACGCCCACTTTTTACAGGACTATAGGCACTATAACAGCATTACACTGTACAAAATTTCAAGTATTTGTATGCACTGGTATTAAAGTTACAAGCCGTTTACTTTTGGTACGAAACGGTCCATTTGTGTGGGAGGTACCAAAAGGGGCTGTACAATAATGCCCATTTTTTACCCGACTATAGGCGCTACAAAAACATTATACTGTAGAAAATTTCAAGCATTTTTATGCACTTGTATTAAAGTTATAAGCAGTTAAATTTTGATGCGAAATGGTCCATTTGTGTGGGAGGTACCAAAACGGGCATGCCAACTCCACCCATTTTTCTCGAGTTAATAGCGACTAATATACTAATATTATGTGTAGAATTTCAAAAGATTCGAATAAGTAGTATAGAAGTTATTAAAGAATCAATATTTCACTAAATTTTAACCCTTTGTGTGGGAGGTACCAGAAGGAGTAGACCAATATGGCCCATCTTCGAACTCATCCGGAGATAGATCAAAATATTACCACATACCAAATTTGAAGTCAATCGGTTACTCCTTTCGAGAGTTATCGTGCGCACCAGCCAGCAGACACACAGACAGGCAGACAGACAGACAGACAGACAGACAGACAGACAGACAGACAGACGGACGGACATTGCTCATTCGACTTAAAATGACCCAAAACGGATTTCCTCCGAACATACTTAGGGTCTTAGATCACTCCTTCGATGTGTTACACTTTTTTCCGTAGCAAATGATATATACCCTCGTCACACTAAAGTGAGGGTATAAAAATGGATTTATTTAAAAAGGATTTGTTATAACAATATATATATTATACAATATATTCAATAATTATTTAATGCACTCCTTAGACGAATGCGTATTAACTATATTCAGTTTATATGCCTCATACTTTACATATCAGAGCTATTAAACTGTTGGGCAAATCATCTTATAATGTCCAAGACTCTTTAAAAAGAAGATTTGATCTTTCATCCAATTTACGAGTTTATTCGAACCAGCTAGTTACGAAAAGTAGGCGCGATATAGGATCCATCAATTGCATTCGTCTGATTTCAAAGATTAATTTTCCCAAAACATGTATAACATAAGATAAACAAATAATTTATTGTTTCTATTATAGACATTTGAAAAAATGGAATAAAAAATGTATTTTTCTACAGAATGTAGTTCTGATTTATTTATAACATCTTTTGAGTAAATCGATTTAATTTAAACCTTATTTGTCTTAGGTCATTCGTTGGTTATGTTACACGTTTGGCCCGTTTATGTGAGATAAAAAATTCAAGTAATTCCATAAATCACATCATTTTATATATATATATTGAGGCTATATTACAAAAATTTTAATAATAATATTTATGTAATTTTTAATTTTTCTCTTAAAATTTCGATTTTTAAAACTGTTGTCAGAACACAACATTCAATATCGAGACTTTTTCGATCGAAAAACCATTTTAATTTTTGTTATTAAGAAAAAATGAACATTAGAATTAATTAAAAACTATCCAGATAATCGGTATAAGAACATATTTAAATGATCTGCTTGAATTCGACGGATTATTATACTCTATTAAAGATAAATCAGTAAGGGAATATATAAAGTTGGGCGGGGCCGACTATATAATACACTACATCTCCCTAACAATGCGAAAATCGGCAGATGTATCTATTAGATCTAAGCGATAACCTTAAGATCGCACTTTAATTCGGAAGGAATCGGAAGGAATCGGAAGAAACAAATAGATGAGACTATACATAATCTAAGCAGATTTTCATCAACTTGGACCAAAAATCTCATTTTTGTAAAAACATATAAAGATCGGACGTAATACACCGTTTCAATAGCGGTTAAATACTAAATAGGCAGGAACACATATATAAGCAGTATTACTAAATTAAACCAGTAAGGAAAGGCAGAAAGTCGGGCGGGCCGACTATATAATACCCTACACCTCCCTAACAATGCGATAAAGGTCATTGCGTAATAATTTGGAATAATTAAAAACGGGCAGCAACATATTATCTAATTCTGAGCCGATAATGGCTAAATTAAGCAATATTTGTTCCTAAATTGAGAAACATCTTTCCGGAAAATATTAATGATCGGAAGTAAAGTACAACTTCTATAGCGCTTTGATACCAAATCAGGAGGAAAATATATATGGAGGTTATATATAAATCTGAACCGATTTTCCCTGAATACTCATTCTTGTAAAAATACCTCTTTTTGTAGAATTTCGTACTGATCGGACTTAAAATACAGTTCTACAGCGCTTACATGTCAAATCGGGGGTAACATATATATGGGGGCTATATCTAAATCTGAGCCGATTTCCCTCAAATTTGGCAGAATTATTTCATGTAATAAAAAACCTCTTTCTGCCGAATTTCACACTGATCGGTTATAAAATAAATTTCTTACGGCGCTTACATGTGAAATCGGGGATAACGTATATATGGGGGCTATATCTAAATCTGAACCGATTTCCCTCAATTTTGGTAGTATTAATTCATGTAATAAGAAACCTCTTTCTGCCGAATTTCGTACTGATCGGATTAAAAATACACTTTTTACAGCGCTTACATGTAAAATCGGGGGTAACATATATATGGGGGCTATATCTAAATCTGAACCGATTTCTTCCAAATTTAACAGTGTTCATTAATATAATAAGAGACCTCTTTCTGCTGAAATTCATACTGATCGGATATAAAATAAAGTTTTTACAGCGCTTACATGTCAAATCGGGGCTAACACATATATAGGGGCTATATCCAAATCTGAACCGATTTTAACCAAATTTAATAGTGTTCATCCATATAATAAGAAACCTCTTTCTGCCGAATTTCATACTGATCGGATATAAAATAAAGTTTTTACAGCGCTTATATGTCAAATCGTGGGTAACATATATATGAGGGCTATATCTAAATCTGAACCGATTTTAACCAAATTCAATAGGGATCGTCCTTGGGCCAAAAAAAAAGATATTTGTAAAGTTTCGTCGAGATCGGACCATAATTGCGACCTGTACTTTGATTACAAGAATACATGCACAGACAGACGGACAGACGGACATAGCTAAATCAACTCAGAAAGTGATTCTAAGTCGATCGGTATAATAAACGATGGGTCTATTTCTTCTCCTTTTGTGTGTTACAAACAAATGCACAAAGTTATAATACCCTGTACCACAGTGTGGTGTAGCGTATAAAAATTCTTTTTATACCCTACACCACAGTGTGATACAGGGTATTATGACTTTGTGCATTTGTTTGTAACACCCAAAAGGAGAAGAGATAGATCCATTGTTTATTATACCGATCGACTTGTAATCACTTTCTGAGTCGATTTAGCTATGTCCGTCTGTCTGTCCGTCTGTCTGTCTGTCCGTCTGTCCGTCTGTCTGTCTGTAAATGTATTCTTGTAATCAAAGTACAGGTCGCAATTATGGCCCGATCTTGACGAAACTTTACACATATCTTTTTTTGGCCTTAGGACGATACCTATTTAATTTGGTTAAAATCGGTTCAGATTTGGATATAGCCCCCATATATATGATAGCCCTGATTTGACATGTAAGCGCTGTAAAAACTTTATTTTATATCCGATCAGTATGAAATTCGGCAGAAAGAGGTCTCTTATTATATGAATGAACGCTGTTAAATTTGGAAGAAATCGGTTCAGATTTAGATATAGCCCCCATATATACGTTACCCCCGATTTCACATGTAAGCGGCGTAAAAAATTTATTTTATAACCGATCAATGTGAAATTCGGCAGAAAGAGGTTTCTTATTACATGAAGGAATACAGCCAAATTCGGAGAAAATCGGTTCAGATTTAGATATAGCCCCCATATATATGTTACCCCCGATTTGACATGTAAGCGCCGTAGAGACTGTATTTTATATCCGATCAGTAAAAAAATTGGCAGAAAGAGGTTTCTCATTACGTGAATTAACACCGCCAAATTTAAGAGAAATCGGTTCAGATTTAGATATAGCCCCCATATATGTACATGTTACCCCCGATTTGACATGTAAGCGCTGTAGAGACTGTATTTTTTATCCGATCAGTACGAAATTCGACAGAAAGAGGTCTTTTTACATGAATGAGTATTCAGGGAAAATCAGTTCAGATTTATATATAACATCCGTATATATGTTCCTCCTGATTTGGTATCAAAGCGCTATAGAAGTTGTACTTCACTTCCGATCATTAAAATTTTCCAGAAATATCTTTCTCAATTTAGGAACGAATATTGCTTAATTTAGCGATTATTGGTTCAGAATTAGATAATATGTTCCTAACCATTTACCAATTATTCCAAATTATTATTATTGCAATGACCGATATCGCATTGCTAGGGAGGTGTAGGGTATTATATAGTCGGCCCCGCCCGACTTTCTGCCTTTCCTTACTGGTTTTTAGTTAAATTTTCCTCAAAACATGGAAATTTTACTTGCCATGAGTAAATTAAACTAAATTTAAAGGTATAAAAAATTGGTCACTTACTCGGAAATAGGAAAAGATTTTACTTACATAATTTCCATCGGCCAAATCAATATTTCCTATTATTTCCTATATCCTCACTTTTACTGGTCAGAATTTCGCTTGCGTAGTTTTAACTACAAGCATCTTTAAAGTTTTAACTACAAGTATCTGAATTATCTAAATTCTTTTTCATATTTTATCTGAAATTTATTGAACTGTTTGCAAATAATGCTTGAAAATTTGTTAAGGACAAAATTCTCTTTTCTTTCAAGAGGTTCTTCCTTAACTGTTCAACTATAAGTTCAGACAGCAGTTGCGAAGTTAAATAACTTAAATTCGCGGTAAATATATAGGAAACTATGTGAACTACTTAGGACATATGATTGATACATTGAATGATAATTTTTTTTCTTCTAGGTTTTTTGAATTCGTTTCAAATTCATTGGAGCAAAACATTTATCTGAAAATTCACAAAAGTATTTTACTGATCTATATTAGTAGTAATGAACTAAAATTTAATTCATGTCTAGTTGCAAGTACAAAAATTACTCATTTAAAGTTTAAGGTTTCTTTTATTTTTTTCAATTTTCCTATTTTCAAGTAAAATTGAGCATAATTTGAGGAAATATTTTACTTCAAATTAGTAAAAATGGAACAAAATTTTGGTAACAAATTAACTTGACTTCAGTTAAAATTTTAACTTAAGAACAGTTCTATTAACTTATTTATGGGTTCGATTAGATTCATACCCAACAAAATAATCGTCATTGGTCTTCGTTTTGTTATAACTTTTGCGACTTAACTTCTTTAAGCTCTGTAAAAAAATTCTGATTTTAGTTGTGCTTAGATACTTTTTCAACAAAAATCATTATTAATCGACATTTTCATATAGCCCCATAAACAAAGGATCCATACGATCTGTCTAATTGATGTTATGGACACTTGACAGTATGAATTTAATTTAACTTTCTTCAATATTTTACACTCAAACTAATATTCGTAAATTATTTTTTTTTTTTAATTTTTTTGTTTTTATTAAATTATTATCAATATTAATTGCATTGCTAGCATTGCACTGTATAATATTTCATGTATTTGTATGCACCGGTATTAAAGTTATAAGCTGTTAACTTTTTGTTCAAAATGGTTCATTTGTGTGGAAGGTACCAAAGGGGCGTGCCAGTAACGCCCATTTTTTACTCTAAAGGCATTACACTCCACAAAATGTCAAGTAAAGAAACTAATATTATTTGTGGAATTGTGAAAGATTCTGGGTAGTAGTATAAATGTTGTGAGATACTCAATATTTCTCTAAATCTTGAACCTGTGTGGGGGAGGTTCGCAAAGGAGTGGACTAACATAGTCCATCTTTGACCTTAGCCTGAGATAGAAAATAATATTGACACCTATAATTTAAAGTCAATCGGTTAGTCAAAAGTTATCGTGCGCACCAACCAGACAGACAGACGGACAGGCTGATCAAAATTGCAACAATGACTTAAAATGGAATAAAACGGATCTCCGCCTAATATTCTTGGGGTCTCTTAGATCACTTCTTTGATGTTCACAATAGTGGCGGTATAAATTCGGATTATATTAAAATTTTCTTATTTTTACCAACGGTGATATACTTTCTACATTTATCTACAGATTTTCTTCAAATATGTATTGTTTTCTTCGTTAGGATGCTAGCTTTCAAAAATTGAAACTAATATACTTTTTGCGATTTTTTCCCCATTTTTTATTGTTTGAAAAAAAAACATATTTTGTAATAGTTTTAACGACAGTTACTAAAATTCTGATTCCACGTGAAGGTGTCATTATTAACATTTATTGTGCTTATAATTTTCTTTAATTAAAAGTATATAGCAGATTGATCGAAATCCTAGAAAATGGGTATTTGAAAGAAAAATATTGAAATAAAAAAATTTACCATAAAAAAATTAAAAATTTGTTTTGTGTTTAGGACATCATTATACATCAGAAAATGTTATTCTGTGACCTTCGACAAAAATTGCTTTGCATAGTGTAATTAATCCATTATACCTCTTATATTATCTGCCTGAATCGTATCTAATTTCTGACATAATATTAGTTCTTCATAGCCATTCGTTTAAGAAAACAGGGCAACCTTCCACATATAACAATAACAATAATTTTGTACCGGAGAGAAGAACACAAACTTTCATACCAGTACATTTAAACATATAAAATTTTATACAACCAGTAAGGAAAGGCTAAAGTCGGGCGGTGCCGACTATATAATACCCTACACCACTCTCGTAATATTAAATAACTCTGATATATACATTTTGTAATTCATGTATAAATTGTTTAAATAAATTTACTTTTGGGACATTTTATACTTAAATAATACCCTGTACCACAGTGTGGTGTAGGGTATAAAAACGATTGGATCTAAAGAGCCAAATCGGATGAAACATATATATGGGAGCTATAGCTTAATCTTTACCGATTTTCTTCAAATTCGGCAATGTTGGTTCATGGATCAAGAAACTCTACCATTCTAAATCTCAAAACGATTGGATGTAAAATATAGCTTCTATAGAACTAAAGGGCCAAATCGGACGAAACATATATATGTGAGCTATAGCTAAATCTTAACCGATTTTCTTCAAATTCAGTAGTGTTGGTTTATGGATCAAGAAACTCTACCATTCTAAATTTCAAAACGATTGGATGTAAAATACAGCTTTTATAGGACTAAAGGGCTAAATCGGACGAAACATATATATGGGAGCTATAGCTAAATCTTAACCGATTTTCTTCAAATTCGACAGTTTTGGTTCATAGATCAAGAAACTCTACCATTCTAAATTTCAAAATGATTGGATGTAAAATACAGCTTCTATAGGACTAAAGAGCAACATCGGACGAAACATATATATGGGATTTTCTTCAAATTCGGCAATGTTGGTTCATGGATCAAGAAACTCTACCATTCTAAATTTCAAAACGATCGGATATAAATACAGCTTCTATAGGACTAAAGGGCCAAATCGGACGAAAGATATATATGGGAGCTATATCTAAATCTGAACCGATTTCAACGAAATTCAATAGCGATCTTAACAGCCGCGAAATACTCTAAACTTCAAATTTTCAGAACGATCGGAGTGAAATTGCGACCTGTAGTCGACGAACAACTTTACATGGACAGACGGACGGACATCGTTAAATCGACTCAGCTAGTGATTCTGAGTCGATCGGTATACTTTAAGGTTGGTCTAGCTGTGTTATTTTCAGGTGTTACAAACATCTGCCGTGAAACAAACTTATAATACCCTGTACCACAGTGTGGTGTAGGGTATAATATTTACAGTAACTGCAGCTCAGGGAAAAATCGTCAAAATTTACACAAGTTTTTTGTGCTCCCAACCAAGGGGCAAGGAGATGTGACTCTAATACATATACATAGAAACACACCGAATTCGATACAGTGCATTATTTTAGTAGTCACTGTTCAACTCCCACAATCATTGACGAATTCTTACTAAAATAATGTCCTATAGCAGTCAAGTAAATGTCTTTATATTCTGTATTTAAGATTACTTATTGAATGACTAAAGTCTGATAGACAACGGACAAAATTTTCAACCACTCAAAGTACCAAATATCACATTACATTTCTGACAAATTAATGCTTTGTCTTTAGTAGGACTGAAATTTGCTTACTTATTGTTCTTCCCCTTAGTATTATTGACTACGTCTCTGTTGGCTATTATGTCCCTCATTATTAGCGTCATCATTATCAGAGACACCACCATAGAAACCCTCCCCATCACTATCACGAAAACTTCTATTATTAGCTACAATTTGATACTACTAATATACGTACATTTACTCCAAGAGTAAAGTTGTCACAATGAAAAGAAACTAAACAAAGGATCATTGGTGTCACACTACTAGAGTCCTTTATTTGCTGTCTTTTCTAAACATCATATTTAACAAATTAGTTTCAAGATAAACTACACTTAAGCCAAACACAACCCGAGGAAGTACGAATACAAACAATCTTAACAGAATATATATTCTGTACATTCATCCTCGGAAGAAGTGAATAAATCAACGACAGACTTCTTTGTCCGACAGGAAGAGCAGGACTTTAGCTACAATCTTTTGCTTTTTAGCTATTGTACGAGTGAAGGGAATAATGGACAGGACACACGGAATTTAGCATGTTCACTTTTTTACACACATACACGCACACCCAAAATCACAACAGGAAAAATGTATTTTAAAGGTTTTTCATGTTCGAAACTTTTACACTGTCTGAGTTACTGGGGAGCTGCTTCTGCTGTTTATTTTGTGTATTATTTTTTAAATAAATGACATCATTTGCCAAAACATATTTAAGCTTATCTTTCATGTTCGTCTTTGAAGGTTTCAGTTGAAGAGTTTTTGTTCTTTTTTGCTTGTTTGCCGTATATTTCCCTTTTTGAGCTTCGCAGTTGATTGTAGTATGTCCTGCGAAAAAGTAAAGCAAAGATATGCTTCTCAACTCGTGGTCGTTATAGTCTTACCTGTCTATTCGTTAAGAGGATGTTGAGTTTAAAGAGAAAAAACAGAAAAAATTGGTTTCTTTATCGCAAAATATTTAACCTGAACAACAACAGCTGCCGGACTACTGCCCTCGCCTACATTTCGACTTGGTTTTTCTTCCTTATTTGACTTAATCTGTGAGTTGTTTTTCTTACCTCAACTTTCGTTGCGTTTGTCAAAATGCTCTATATACTTTAAAAGAACCGCTGTGGCAACTTAATGGTTTTCTCGCATTCTTTGGCTTTAAGCCACTTTTGACATTGTCCACTTCTCATCTTAAGTCAGTTCATATTTTTTTCGTTTTCGTACAAAAACAGCATTTTTGATGTGGCCAAAATGCTGTCTGTCTGTTTTTCTGACTGTTTTTCTTTTGATGGCCATTGCATTGGTTTGAGGTCTTGTTTTTTTCTCAAACGCACAATTTGACAAAGTGTATTTTGGAAGATTAAAATAAATGACTTTTTAAGATTTCGCTCTTGTCAGAAGTATAAGGACGTGGATTGAATTGCTTAAGACAAGGGATTTGGTGGAAAATATTGAATAAACTGTATTAAACAAATAGGTAAACTACAATGATTTAAAACGATCTTAATTTGTGAAAAATGTGATATGCATTTTAGTAATTTGAAATATAAAATTTAAAATGTTTCCCGTTCTTTATCAGACTACAGCCATTGAATAGTTTTCGTAAAATACCGAGTACAACGTCAGTTTTGTGTTTGCTACATAATTTATGGGTAAAATATTTTCCTATGAATTTGTCAATTTAGGCTAAGGTTACCAGAGATGTTTCTCTAGTTGATAAGTAGGAAAATATGTGCGAATTTACGTTTTATACTAGTTGTAAGGGATTCAATATTTCACTAAATGGAGTGGACCAACGTGTCACATCTTCGAATTTTGCCTAAGATAGAAACAAGTAAAGACGGATTAGGTTCGGCCATCCCCAATCTTATATACCCTCCAGCATGTATCGCATGTGAATGGTTTCGGCTACAAATATACTCATTATACCCAATTTGTTTAAATCTGATACATATTTTTTTCTATCTCAAGCTAAGTTCGAAGATGGGCCATATTGGTCCTCTCCTTCTAGTACCTCCCTCACAACCTCCCCCATTTAGTAAAATATTGAATCATTAATAACTTCTACACTTCTTATTCGAATCTTTTGAAATTCCACACATAGTATTAGTTTATTAGTCCAAATATAGTTACGCATTCTCACATTGATAATATAAATATAATGTCTAAAAATAACCACAATCGGTGAAGCCGTTTAGAAGTTACACTACTCCAGCCGGCAAATCTAAAATTCTATATAAAAATATATAAGATGTATTATAATATTGACTCAATAAAATTTATATATCTTCTAGGTCCATCAAGATTCCACTTTGAGTTTTTCGTAGTCAGTTCATAATAGTTTGACCCTAGACTACCAAAAAAATCAAGGTTATTAATTGATACCTTTTCGAGATATTCAAGGACTACGGATATATTCCATATTTTCATATCCTTTCACCAAAAGGACATAAATATTTCATTCCGCAACATTTAAGATGAGTAGCACAGCTTTTCATTGGTGTTAATATCTGCAAAATACGTGATGCGGTTAAGAAGATATGGATAATTTAACAAATGGTAATTTTGAGACAAATCCTTGAGATAGGCAACTTTGGAGCTCGGTACCACAAACTACAATGAATTTAGAAAAACTAACAACGCCAAAAAATTCCCGCACACTAGGAGAATTATTGTGCTAAATTTTGTGAAATTGAAAGGGGTAATTTTTTGAGTTGGTCGAACTGCTTTGGCATTACCCCAATATTAATTATCAATATTCCCCAATTCCACACATAGTATTAGTTTCGTAGCCGCTACCACCTTAGGAAAATTGGCGAAGTTTCCACGCCCCCAAGAATATTTGGCGGAAGCCCGTTTTGGGCCATTTTAAGTCATTTGAGCAATGTCCGTCAGTCTAGTTTGATTATTTCTTAACTTCTATAATTACTAATGCCCAGAATCTTTCAACATTGCACACATATTATTACTTCCTTGGTCGCTATCGTCTTAAGAAAAATTCGCGAAGTTGCCACGCCCCTCTTGGTACCTCCCAAACAAAATTGCCAAAATAATTAGTAAGGAAAGGCAGAAAGTCGGGCGGGGCCGACTATATAATACCCTACACCTCCCTAACAATGCGATAAGGGTCATTGCCGTAATAATTTGGAATAATTGGTAAATGGGTAGAAACATATTATCGAATTCTGAAACGATAATCGCTAAATTAAGAAATATTCGTTCCAAAAATTGAGAAACATCTTTCTGGAAAATTTTAATGATCGGAAGTAAAATACAACTTCTATAGCGGCTTGATACCAAATCATGAGGAACAATCAATATAAATCTGAACCGATCTTCCCTGAATATTCATTTATGTAAAAAGACCTCCTTCTGTCGAATTTCGTACTGATCGCATATAAAATACAGTCTCTACAGCGCCTACATGTCAAATCGGGGGTAACGTATATATGGGGGCTATATCTAAATCTGAACCGATTTCTTCCAAATTTAACAGTGTTCATTCATATAATAAGAAACCTCTTTCTGCCGAATTTCATACTGATCGGATATAAAATAACATTTTTACAGCGCTTACAAGTCAAATCGGGGGTAACGTTATATGGGGGCTATATCTAAATCTGAACCGATTTTCTCCGAATTTAGCAGTATTCCTTCATGTAATAAGAAACCTCTTTCTGCCAAATTTTGCACTGATCGGATATAAAATACAGTTTTTACAGCGCTTATATGTCAAATCGGGGGTAATGTATATATGGGGGCTATATCTAAATCTGAACCGATTTCTTCCAAATTTAACAGAGTTCATTCATGTAATAAGAAACCTTTTCCTGCCGAATTTCATACTGATCGGATATAAAATAAAGTTTTTACAGCGCTTACATATCAAATCGGGACTAACATATATATGGGGGCTATATCTAAATCTGAACCGATTTTAACCAAATTCAATAGGGATCGTCCTTGGGCCAAAAAAAAGATATGTGTAAAGTGTCGTCGAGATCGGACCATAATTGCGACCTGGACTTTAATTACAAGGATACATGCACAGACGGACAGACAGACGGACAGAAGGACATAGCTAAACCGACTCAGAAAGTGATTCTAAGTCGATCGGTATAATAAACGATGGGTCTATTTCTTCTCCTTTTGGGTGTTACAAACAAATGCACAAAGTTATAATACTCTGTACCACAGT
This sequence comes from Eudasyphora cyanicolor, assembly GCA_963930755.1. Taxonomy (NCBI): domain Eukaryota; kingdom Metazoa; phylum Arthropoda; class Insecta; order Diptera; family Muscidae; genus Eudasyphora; species Eudasyphora cyanicolor. The sequence goes on along the minus strand of OZ005737.1, from coordinate 35,289,399 downwards.
GTGGTGTAGGGTATAAAAATTGAGAAAAATTGCGCTATGCAACAAACTACTGTTATTCCAATTATTCAGCGAGATTTTTTAACGAATAAGCACAGCTAAACCTCGCCGAATGATCGGAGTAGCATCCGTGAAATAGCTATACGAGGAGCTGAGCTGTCAAGTATTCTATAACACCGTGGGACACGACTTCCCTCCCAAGAACGAGACTATATAGATGTAAAAATATAGACCAGTAGTATATTAACTACATACTCAGTTTTTATACCCTACACCACACTGTGGTACAGGGTATTATAAGTTTGTTTCACGGCAGATGTTTGTAACACCTTAAAATAACACAGCTAGACCCACCTTAAAGTATACCGATCGACTCAGAATCACTAGCTGAGTCGATTTAACGATGTCCGTCCGTCCGTCCGTCCATGTAAAGTTGTTCGTCGACTACAGGTCGCAATTTCACTCCGATCGTTCTGAAATTTTGCAGTTTAGAGTATTTCGCGGCTGTTAAGATCGCTATTGAATTTGGTTGAAATCGGTTCAGATTTAGATATAGCTCCCATATATATCTTTCGTCCGATTTGGTCCTTTAGTCCTATAGAAGCTGTATTTTACATCCGATCGTTTTGAAATTTGGAATGGTAGAGTTTCTTGATCCATGAACCAACATTGCCGAATTTGAAGAAAATCGGTTTAGATTTAGATATATCTCCCATATATATCTTTCGTCCGATTTGGTCCTTTAGTCCTATAGAAGCTGTATTTTATTTCCAATCGTTTTGAAATTTAGAATGGTAGAGTTTCTTGATCCATGAACCAACATTGCCGAATTTGAAGAAAATCGGTTAAGATTTAGCTATAGCTCCCATATATATGTTTCGTCCGATTTGGCCCTTTAGTCCTGTAGAAGCTGTATTTTACATCCGATCGTTTTGAAATTTAGAATGGTAGAGTTTCTTGATCCATGAACCAACATTGCCGAATTTGAAGAAAATCGGTGCAGATTTAGATATAGCTCCCATATATATCTTTCGTCCGATTTGGTCCTTTAGTCCTATAGAAGCTGTATTTTACATCCGATCGTTTTGAAGTTTAGAATGGTAGAGTTTCTTGATCCATGAACCAACATTGCCGAATTTGAAGAAAATCGGTTAAGATTTAGCTATAGCTCCCATATATATGTTTCGTCCGATTTGGCCCTTTAGTCCTATAGAAGCTGTATTTTACATCCGATCGTTTTGAAGTTTAGAATGGTAGAGTTTCTTGATCCATGAACCAACATTGCCGAATTTGAAGAAAATCGGTTAAGATTTAGCTATAGCTCCCATATATATGTTTCGTCCGATTTGGCCCTTTAGTCCTGTAGAAGCTGTATTTTACATCCGATCGTTTTGAAATTTAGAATGGTAGAGTTTCTTGATCCATGAACCAACATTGCCGAATTTGAAGAAAATCGGTGCAGATTTAGATATAGCTCCCATATATATCTTTCGTCCGATTTGGTCCTTTAGTCCTATAGAAGCTGTATTTTACATCCGATCGTTTTGAAGTTTAGAATGGTAGAGTTTCTTGATCCATGAACCAACATTGCCGAATTTGAAGAAAATCGGTTAAGATTTAGCTATAGCTCCCATATATATGTTTCGTCCGATTTGGCCCTTTAGTCCTATAAAACTGTATTTTACATCCAATCGTGTTGAAATTTAGAATGGTAGAGTTTCTTGATCCATGAACCAACACTACCGAATTTGAAGAAAATCGGCTAAGATTTAGCTATAGCTCCCACATATATGTTTCATCCGATTTGGCTCTTTAGATCCAATCGTTTTTATACCCTACACCACACTGTGGTACAGGGTATTATTTAAGTATAAAATGTCCCAAAAGTAAATTTATGTAAACAATTTATACATGAATTACAAAATTTATATATCAGAGTTATTCAATATTACGAGAGTGGTGTAGGGTATTATATAGTCGGCACCGCCCGACTTTAGCCTTCCCTTACTGGTTTATTTCGTAATCGTTTGTCCTTTTGACAGGACTTTTAAAATTTCAAGGATAACATTTGTATACCCTACAGGGTATTATGAGTTTGTGCATTTGTTTGTAACACGTAAAAGGATAGGAGATAGACCCATCGTTTATTATACCGATCGACTTAAAATCACTTCCTGAGTCAATTTAATCATGTCCGTCCGTCTGTAGATGTATCGTTGTAATCAAAGTGCAGGTGGTATTCATGCTCTGATTGTGATGAAATTTTGCCGTTTTGGCCCAAGGAGGATCCCTAATGAAATTGGTCAAAATCGGTTCAGATTTACATATAGCCCCCATATATATTTACCTCCGATTTGACATATAAGCGCTGTGGAAACCGTATATCCGATCACTACGAAATTTGGCAAAGAGAGTTTTCTTATAACAGGAATAAACACTGGCAAATTCGGCGAAAATCGGTTCAGATTTAGACATAGACCCCGTATATATGTTACACCAGATTTGACAGGTAAGCGCTTTAGAAACTGAATTTTATATACGATCAGTACGATATTCGTCAGAAAGAGGTTTCTTATGACATGAATTAACACTGCTAAATTCGGGGAAATCGGCCCAGATTTAGATATAGCCCCCATATATATGTTCCCCCGATTTCGTATCAAAGCGGTTTATAAGTTTTATTTCACTTTCGATGCAACATTTGACAGAAAGAAGTTTCTTAATTTAAGAACTAATACTGCTTAAATAATCGGTTCAGATTTAGATATAGCCACTATACTATGTTCCAGCCTATTTATTATTTAAGCGCTATTGAAACTGTATTTTGCATCCGATCTTTATATTATTTGGCAGAAATGAAGTTGCTGAAAATCTGTTTAAATTGAGTATAGCTCCTGTTCCTTCCGATGATCTATGAAAGAATATTGCGCATTTTAAAATTATCGTTTCAGATCTAATTTATTATGAACAACTTCATCATGATATGAATCTTGATGTTATTCACATTGCAATAAGTGTAAAGAAAATTATATTAAAACCAGTAAGGAAAGGCAGAAAGTCGGGCGGGGCCGACTATATAATACCGTACACCTCCCAAACAATGCGATAAAGGTCATTGCGATAATAATTTGGAATAATTGGTAAGTCGGCAGGAACATATTATCTAATTCTGAGCCGAATTTAAGCAATATTTGTTCCTAAATTGAGAAACATATTTCCGGAAAATATTAATGATCGGAAGTAAAGTACAACTTCTATAGCGCTTTGATACCAAATCAGGAGGAACATATATATGGAGGTTATATATAAATCTGAACCGATTTTCCCAGAATACTCATTCATGTAAAAAGACCTCTTTCTGTAGAATTTCGTACTGATCGGATATAAAATACAGTCTCTACAGCGCTTACATGTAAAATCGGGAGTAACATATATATGGGGGCTATATCTAAATCTGAGCCGAATTTCTCTTTCTGCCGAATTTCACACTGATCGGTTATAAAATAAAGTTTTTACAGCGCTTACATGTCAAATCAGGGCTAACATATATATGGGGGCTATATCCAAGTCTGAACCGATTTTAACCAAATTAAATAGGGATCGTCCTTGGGCCAATAAAAAGATATGTGTAAAGTTTCATCAAGATCGGGCCATAATTGCGACCTGTACTTTGATTACAAAAATACATCTACAGACAGACAGACGGACATAGCTAAATCGACTCAGAAAGTGATTACAAGTCGATCGGTATAATAAACAATGGATCTATCTCTTCTCCTTTTGGGTGTTACAAACAAATGCACAAAGTCATAATACCCTCTACCACAGTGTGGTGTAGGGTAAAAATATTAATCTGGTAATTTTAAAAAGTCCTGTGAAAAGGAGAAACGATCATTAAATAAGGAAGTTAATGCATTGTTTTCCTACTATTATATTTATTTATTTTATTTTATATGAATTACGATACAATAATTTTACGGTCCAAAGACAATATGGCTAAATTTTTGCAGCGAAAGACCAGAGCCTCTGGTGGGAATCGAACCCACGACCCCCAAACTCATAGGCGAGTACGCTACCAACTCGCCTACTGGGGCGCTCTTCCTACTAGTATGTATATATTTCAATTGTATACAGTCTCTTTTGTGGGAGGGAATGAACATTTTCTTGGCCCAGTGTCTTTAATAAATTTTGCAGACTCTGGAATTTAAAAAATTTTTATTCCTTAACCGTTACTGATAGAAAGCAGAAATTTGGATATGTATTGTGTCAGTAAGAGTTCTATAACATTAATTTGTTTCAGATTTTTAGACCTACTACTTTGAAAGATACTCAAGGATAAAAGTTTTAAAGGACATTTTTTAGTAACGTTCGTCCTTGCAAAATTATTGCAAAAATTTTAATGAATAGCAAGAATTCTCGCCTTTTGTATGATATGCATATTAATCAAATGACATTGTAATAAGTACAATAAAAAAATATTTCAAAAATGTTATCCTTGAAATTTTAAAAGTCCTGTAAAAGGACAAACGATCACGAAATAAAAAACGGAGTTTTCAGTTTATCCACTGCTGCTCATATTTATCCTCACTTTAGTGATACGAGGATATAGTTTGCCTTCAAATTTGGTATGTGGTAATATTTTTGTCTATGTCCGGCTAAGTTCGAAGATGGCCATATTCGTCCACTCCTTCAAGTACCTCCCAACAATGGGTTAATATTTAGCGAACTATTAATTATTTAATAACTTCTATACTACCACACATAGCACTAATTAATTGGTCATTATCACCTCGGGAAAAATGGGCAAAGTTTGGTACCTCCCACACAAATGGATTATTTTGCACCACCACTTAACTGCTAATAGCTTTAATATCGTTTCATGCAAATACTTGAAATTTTGTACAGTGTAATACTTTTATAGTACCTAGAGTCCAGTGAAAAGTGGTCCTAATTGGCACTCCTGTTTTGGTACTTCCCACACAAATGTACTATTTTGCACCAAAATTTAACAGCTTATAACATGAATACCAGTGCATACAATGACTTGAAATTGTGTACAGTATAATGGTTTTATAGAGAAAAAAGAGTGTTATTATCACGCCCCTTTTGGTACCTCCCACACAAACGTACCAAAGTTAACAGGTTATATCGTGATTTACATTTTTATACTCGTATATAACGGGTGATCCAAGTATAGGTACATTTTCAATAGCTTCTTTTTGACAGATCACGTATGAGTCGTGTCATGTTATTTTTGTTAAGTATTGTTTGGCATTTCATCATGGAAAGACTTACGCCTGAACAACGTTTACAAATCGTTCAACTTTATTACGAAAATTCACGTTCTGTGAGGAATGCGTTTCGTGCACTTCGCTCAACTTATAATCAACATAATCGGCCTACTGAGCAAACTATTCGCAACACCAGTACTCATCTTGAGACCCAGCATTCATTATTGGACAATATTCGACCGAATAGACAACGTCCAGCACGCAGTGAAGAAAATGTAGCGGCCGTAGCTGAGAGTGTACACGAAGACCGTGGAGAGTCGATTCGACACCGTTCGCGGCAACTCGGACTGACGTATGGAACGACTTGGCGCATTTTACGTCGAGATCTTAAATTGAAAGCATACAAAATACAGCTTGTGCAAGTACTGAAGCCGCCCGACCTTCCCAAGCGACATCGCTTCGCTCTATGGGCTCTTGAAAATTTCCAAGAAGATCAGACGATTTCGAGCCAAATTTTGTTCAGCGATGAGGCTCATTCAGGATTCAGGAGATGCCACTTCATTCAGAAAAAAAAACGGTCTGGTGTGGTTTGTGGGCCGGTGGAATCATCGGTCCACATTTCTTCAAAAATGATGCCGGTGAGAACGTGACCACACCCGTTTAGTACCTCCCATACAAAATGAGCCAATATATAAATTTTAATGGCTCATAATATTAGTACATATACCAGTGCATATTTACATTGCTCACAAAGTGAGGGTAGTATACCTTAGTCGGTTTACCCGACTTAAAATTTTTACTTGTATATTTTTTTTTTATATTTCCAATTTTCTTTACATATACCTTTAGAATGTGCACCCTATTTTTGAAGTATAAGCCCGATAGGGCCTTGAGAACCCTTAAATTAAAGAATTATGTGAGGGCAAGAAATGTTGGGAGCATAATTTTCTTGTAGAAATAGTGGTTTAGAATCTGTCGTTAGAGCAATTGGAAACAAATTACATAAAAAAATGTGTTTTTACTGGAGCGAAAAATACAATAAAAAATAGAAAAAATTTAAAAAATTATTTTTCCTATTTATTATTTTGGCCAATTTGTTTATGATAATAACGTAAATTTTTTGATGCACTATGGGAACTATAAAAGCTTTACACTGCACACAGTTTTAAGTATTTGTATGGAGTGGAATTAAAGTTATAAACAGTTAACTTTTTGTTCAAATTGGTCCGTTTTTATGGGAGGTACCAAAAGGGGCAACTTCGACTGTTTTTCTCAAGGTGATAGCCGCCAAGGAATTAATATAATGTGTGGAATTTTGAAGTATTCTGGGTACTAGTGTAGAAGATATGAGATAATCAAACAAGCCAGACAGACGGACATTGCTGAACTGACTTAAAATGGCCCAGAAAGGATTTCCGCCAAATATTCTTGGGGTCTCTTAGGTCACTCCTTCGGTGTACTACACTTTTGGCCCTCAGCAACTGGGCCTTTGTTCCTTGTGGGGATGTACGAGTATAAGAACTGGATTATGTAGAAATTATTTTATTTCTACCTAAATTTCTACAATTTCTACATATATACATATTGTTTCTTGAAATAGACGTTGTTTTCTTTATTAAGAAGATGAATTTCAAAAATAGGAACAATTTTTTTTGCGAGTTCTTTTTATTTTTTAAAAGTTTTTTTTGGACAAAAAACAATTTTATTTAGCATATCGTTATAATTTCCTTTACTTTAATTTTGTTTTTTTTTCATAGAATAGTATGCCTCAATCTACACAAAAAAAGTTTTTAGGTCTCGACATCTTGATATAAAGGGTGTCCCAAGAAGAGCGCAATTTTTTAATTACTGATGCAGCAATTGAATTGTTTCTCTGGCTGTATGACAGGTGGCGCCGTCTTGTTGGAACCACATGCCCTCCACATTCATTTCTTCAATTCTAGGCAAGAAAAAACTGGTTATCATTTCACGATACCGAACACCATTGACTGTTTGCGCTTGACCTGCCTCAAAGGTCCAATGGTTCCTCCAGCTCAAAAACCACACCACACAGTGACACGTTGAGGATGCATTTGCTTCTCGCGAATCACTCGAGGATTTTCCGCACCCCAAATGCGACAATTCTGCCTATTGACGAAGCCATCAAGATGAAAATGGGCCTCGTCACTGAAGATGATTTTATCGGCAAAATCAGCATTTTCATGTTGTCTCTCCAATACCCAATTAACGAACTCCCTTCGCTGTCCTTCTCCATTTTTACTAACCTCGTACCTTCTACTAACAAACAATAACAATTATTCAAATGTCGAACAATGACACTTCGAATGTTGCGAGATTTAAAAATTGCGTTCTTCTTGGGACACCCTTTAGTTCACAGATTATCAGATACTTGCAGTGTTTATCAAGCAGAAATAATCGTGACTTAGTGACCACCACTGACGTCGTGCTTTACACAGACAGCCAGGCAACCATTAAATCTCTGGAGGCTACATCCTCAAATTCACAAACAGCCGTCGATTGCTGCAGATTTTCAGGAAAGCCAAAATATTTTTTCTTGTGTTGTGTGGAAAATTTTTGTTTATTTCTGAGACCTAAAAACTTTTTTTTGTTTGTATACATCGAGGCACACTATTTTATTAAACCAAAACAAAACAATATATGGCAACGTTTTTTTTAATTCCAATTTTTCTGAATGTAATTGGACATTCCTAGGAGTGTCGATTGTTAGTAAGAATTAGCTGAATACATTTATGCTAAAATTACAAAGTCGAAAAATTCTGGCATAGGCTGTTATTCCAGAAAACCTTAAAGTTATGTACTAAACATAAATGTTTGAAAATAAACAATTTATTAAATTTCCAAATTATTTCATTATTAAAGTTAATGTATATAACTACAAAAACATTTTCGTAAATTTAATCCTGACACGCCAGGAAAATAAAGACATCTAAAAAACTGTCAAATTTCGCAATAATCCAAGATACTAAAATAAATTATCATCTTATGAGAGCCAATTGAAAATACATTAAATGCCTGCTGTGTCCACAAAACGACAAATAAACACGCTTCGAAACAAATAGCCAGTCATTCACCCCACAATTGATGCTAACTTCAAAGGAAAGCGAGAAGAACGCTTTGTTAGATTGCCCTCCCCTCTGACAAAAGACGCACAAAAAATTACATCAGAAAAAACACAACGAGAAGAAAATGGTCAACTAATTGATGATAAATCGCATACAAAGTGTATCTATTGTAGTAATGTTGGCCAAGGAAATGGACAAATGGTCAGACACAACACAAACACACGCGCGCTCAGACAGATACAAACAAATTTCCAGATAATCTTGGCACAACACAATGAAATCATACAAAGAGCAACAACAAAAACAGACGAAAAACAAAATAAATGGAAATTTATGTTTGACTACCAACTGTTATATGAAAATTATACGAAAAGAATAACAACTCTGTACGCTTTTATGGAGCACATTGAGAGATAACAAGCCAAACAAACAAACAAACAAAAAACGCTTTAACGCACCCAACAACAAATGATGAACCAAAAAAGCATACTTTAAGGGACCACGCACGCAGTGTACAGTGTACAGCATACTTATGGAGGTCAGCCATATGACGGAAGAGCCATCTCAAGTTTAACATGAGAATGCAATAAAAATAACATTAAATTCACACTATTTTTGCATGTGAATGTCATACATAAATATTCCCACTTTATTGCTTAATAATGTTAAAATGACAACAAAGTATAGTGTAATGTAAAATGGACGACCGGACGATCGGCAAATGGCAAACAAAGATGCAGAGTATACTTTCAGAAGCAATGAAAAGTTATATGCTTAACATATGCTAAGGGTCAGTTAAATAACGATAGTATTTTCTGAAAAGCATGAGTGCATTAAAAAGATTCAGCGACGGAGTATTTATACTGAAAAATGTTTATTAACAAATACATTATTGATAAAAGAATATTTATTTTATTAAGATCAAACATGTTTAAATTGAAACATGTAAAAAATAAGATGTAAATATTTTAAAATTAAAAAAGAGTTGGACGATTACAACTCTTAATAAAGGAAATCCAGGGCCTACTTAAGAAACCGGTTTCCTTAGGAAACCACGGTCCTCTTTGGTGGACCGGGAATCCCTGGTCACCCTAGGAATCCCTGGTCTCCTTGGGAAACCCTAGTCTCTATAGGAAACCCTAGTCTCTATAGGAAACCCTCGTCTCCTTAGAAAACCCTAGTCTCCTTAGGAAACCCTGTCCTCCTTAGGAAACCAGGGTCTCCTGAGGAAACCTGGGTCTCTTGAGGAAACCAGGGTCTCCTTAGGAAATCAGGGTCGCCATAGGCAAACCAGGGTCTCCTTAAGAAACTAGGTTCTCCTTAGGAAACAAGGGTCACCTTAAGAAACCAGCGTATGTTTAGGAAACCAGGGTCTCCTAAGGAAACCGGGGTGCCCTTAGGAAACCGGGGTGCCCTTAGGAAACCGGGGTCTCGTTAGAAAACCAGTGAACCGGGTCTCGTCATGGAACCAGCGACCCCTTAGAAAACAAGGGTCTTCTTAGGAAAACAGGGTCTCCTTAGAAAACCAAAGCCTCCTTAGGAATCCATAGTCTTATTGGGAAATCTCGGTATCCTTAGGAAACCAAAGTCTCCTTAGGAAACCAGGGTCTCCACAGAAAATCAATAACTCCTTGCGAATCCAGAGTCTCGTTAGGAAAGCTGGGTCTCCTTATGAATTCAGGGTCTCCCTAGGAAGTTAGAGTCCCATCCAGGTCTCTATAGAAAACAAGGATCTCCTTGGAAGATTGGGGTCTCTGATGAAACCAGTGTGCTCTAATGAATCCAGAGTATTCTTACCGAACTATAACTTAGATTGTTGTAAGGAAACCACAGTAGCTCAAGGATCGTAAGGAAACCAGAGTATCGAAAGGAGACCAGAGTATTGTAAGAAAACCAGAATATTTTAACGAAACCAGAGTATTTTTTAGGAAACCAGGGTACATCAAGGAACGTAAGGAATCCTGAGTATCCTAAGGAAACCAGAGTATCCTACAGAAACCAGAGTATCCTAAGGAAACCAGAGTATCCTAAGGAAACTACGAAACCAGAGTATCCTAAGGAAACCAGAGTATCATAGCGAAACCTGAGTATCCTAACGAAACCATAGCCTAAGGAAACCAGTGTATACTAACGCAACTATTGTAACCTAACGAAACCAGCATATCCTAAGGAAAGCAGAAACTGCTAAAGAAACCACAGTCTCTAAAGTAAACATTTCTTTCCTAGGAAAACCGGTGTATCCAAAGGAAATCAGAGTATCCTAACGAAACGTGTTATCCTAAGGAAACCAGGAACTCCTAAGGAAATCAAAATACCTACAAGAGTCTCCTTAGGGATCTGTAGACTCCTTATTAAAATGGAATCTACTTAAAAAGCCACAGTGTCTTAACGAAACTTGAGTCTCCGAAAGAATCCTGACTTCCCTAGGGATTCAGACTTTACTGAAGAACTCAGACACTATTAAGGAACAAGTTTGGTAGTGCTACTCGTGTAACCACATCTTTGATTTATTTTACTTAAGGCATGGGAATATCAAAATATTAAATATTTCACTCAATTAAATATGTTATTAATAAAATAACATTAAAAAAGACTACTGTAATTTACAGAGGTACTGTGTCAACATCATTTCAATAATTTCCACAATATTTCACTTTTATTACATCTCTTTGGGTTTCCCTACAAATCATTGAAAGTATAAAATATACCAGTTAATATTAGAAACCTCTGACATAAATTAGAGGTTATTAAAGATTTGCATAAGTATATTTCAAAAGGATAACCCATACAAAAAAAAGCAAGTCATAAATTTACAGGCTCCTTCTGTCACAAATCCATGGCAAATCTCTTCAATATTGTATAGCAATTCTTAAAAATAAAGGACAAAAGACTAGAAGCGACAGCACATATAATAAAATTCAATAATTTTTGAATGAATGAAGTTTATCACAATTGTGCAGCTGCCAACAGTGGCACTCGGTCTTATGGCATAGCATCGAAGTGGAAAAAGACAAAAAATATGCGATACAATATTAACAATATATGTATTGACCCTTTTATTGTTAAATGGGAAAAAACTGGTGGAGAATATCCCTTCTTCTCTACACAGTGTCACCAGCAGTTCCAGTAGTACGTAGTTATGGCAACGAGGAAGTCAGAAAATGTTGTAATATATGTCGTTCGTATGCTCATGAAAGCATGCTGACGATGGGGAACCCTTTCAGGACTTTAATATTTTTTATGATGAACTGGGGAGGATTGCTGGTCGAGTTTTGCAAAAGAGATGACTGACTGGATTGGAATGTATATATCTGTGTAGTGTCCTTGTATCTTTGTGTACTTCTGTGTGTTAGTATTTTTTAGTTAACATTGTTATACGAGTATGTATGCGAGTCTGTGAGTATGTGCTTCAGAGTGTGTTTTTGTATTATTGAAAAGATAGCGGACTTAAAATTCAATTTCGATTCTCCAGTGCTGTACCACTCTGCCCTGTATGAATGTCCTGTCATTTTATAATACAGAAGCTTATTGTCACTAAAGCTTGACGGCGACGACGACAACATTCACAACGTCAACGATGACAATGGCATAAAGAGTGCGTCAGACACATGCGGAAAGTAGCCCAGTGCACAGTGGCTTTAAATGTGAAATATTCTTATAAACCAAAGTATCCTATTGAAACTGGGTCTCCTACGGAAGCGCGGGTCTCCCAAATAAAGCTATATCTTTTGTGGAATCCTGGGTCATATATGTAAACCTGGGTCTTCTTAGTAAACTTATGTCTTCCAAGCAAACCTAAGGAAACCTTGGTCTACTAAGAAAACCTTGGTCTCCTAAGAAAACCTTGGTCTCCTAAGAAAACCTGGGTCTCCTACGGAAACCTTGGTATCCTAAGGAAACCTTGGTCTCCTCTGGAAAACTTGGTCTCCAAGGGAAACTTTGGTCTCCAAAGGTAACCTTGGTCTCCAAACGAAACATTGGTGTCCTAAAGAAACCTTGGTCTCCTAAGGAATCCTTGGTCTCCTAAGAAAACCAGGGTCTTCTAAGGAAACCTAGGTCTCATATGGTAACCAGGGTCTCCCAAGGAATCCTGGGTCTCCTAAGGAAACCTGGGTCTCCTAAGGAATTCTTGGTCTCCTAAGAAAACCAGGGTCTTCTAAGGAAACCTAGGTCTCATATGGAAACCAGGGCCTCCCAAGAAATCCTGGGTCTGCTAATGAAAACTGGGTCTCCAAGGGAAACATGGGTCTTCTAAGGAAACATGGGTCTCCTAAGGAAACATGGGTCTCCTAAGGAAACCTGGGTCTCCTAAGGAAACCTGGGTCTCCTAAGGAAACCTGGGTCTCCTAAGGAAACCTGGGTCTCCTAAGGAAACCTGGGTCTCCTAAGGAAACCTGGGTCTCCTAAGGAAACCTGGGTCTCCTAAGGAAACTTGGGTCTCCTAAGGAAACCTGGGTCTCCTAAGGAAACCTGGGTCTCCTAAGGAAACCTGGGTCTCCTAAGGAAACCTGGGTCTCCTAAGGAAACCTGGGTCTACTAAGGAAACCTGGGTCTCCTAAGGAAACCTGGGTCTCCTAAGGAAACCTGGGTCTCCTAAGGAAACCTGGGTCTCCTAAGGAAACCTGGGTCTCCTAAGGAAACCTGGGTCTCCTAAGGAAACCTGGGTCTCCTAAGGAAACCTGGGTCTCCTAAGGAAACCTGGGTCTCCTAAGGAAACCTGGGTCTCCTAAGGAAACCTGGGTCTCCTAAGGAAACCGGGGTCTCCTAAGGAAACCTGGGTCTACTAAGGAAATCTGGGTCTCCTAAGGAAACCTGGGTCTCCTAAGGAAACCTGGGTCTCCTAAGGAAACCTGGGTCTCCTAAGGAAACCTGGGTCTCCTAAGGAAACCTGGGTCTCCTAAGGAAACCTGGGTCTCCTAAGGAAACCTGGGTCTCCTAAGGAAACCTGGGTCTCCTAAGGAAACCTGGGTCTCCTAAGGAAACCTGGGTCTCCTAAGGAAACCTGGGTCTCCTAAGGAAACCTGGGTCTCCCAAGGAAACCTGGGTCTCCTAAGGAAACCTTGGTCTCATAAGGAAACCTGGGTCTCCTAAGGAAACCTTGGTCTCCTAAGGAAACCTTGGTCTCATAAGGAAACCTGGGTCTCCTAAGGAAACCTGGGTCTATTAAGGAAACCTGGGTCTATTAAGGAAACCTGGGTCTATTAAGGAAACCTGGGTCTATTAAGGAAACCTGGGTCTATTAAGGAAACCTGGGTCTCCTAAGGAAACCTGGGTCTCCTAGAGAAACCTGTGTCTCCTAAAGAAACATGTGTCTCCAAAAGAACCCTGGGTCTCCTAAGAAAACCTGGGTCTCCTAAGGAAACCTGGGTCTCCTAAGGAAACCTGGGTCTCCTAAGGAAACCTGGGTCTCCTAAGGAAACCTGGGACTCCTAAGGAAACATGGGTCTCCTATAGAAACCTGGATCTCCTATAGAAACCTGGATCTCCTATAGAAACCTGGCCCTCCTAAGGAATCCTGGGTCTCCTAAGGAATCCTGGGATTCCTAAGGAAACCTGGGTCTCCTAAGGAAACCTGTGTCTCCTAAGTAAACCTGGGACTCCTAAGGATACCTGTGTCTCCTAAGGAAACCTGGGTCTCCTAAGGAAACCTGGCTCTCTTAATGAAACCTGGGTCTCGTAAGGAAACCTGTGTCTCCTAAGGAAACATGGGTCTCCTAAGGAAACCTGGGTCTCGTAAGGAAACCTGGGTCTCCTGAAGAAACCTTTGCCTCCTTAGGAAACCTGGGTCTCTTAAGGAAACCTGGGTCTCCTAGGGAAAAATAGGTATCCTGAATTAACTAGTTTGCCTTTGTACGGCCGATTTACATTAGGATTAATCGACCAGTTAATCACTTCATCCGCATGAATCCACGGTCTCCTGAGAATTTCACCACCAACATAGGAATACATTGTTTTCTGATAATTCTAGGTCCATCTAAGAAATCCATTGTCTTTTTAAAATTCAACATCCCCATTAAAGATCCCGGTCCTCCATTTGAAATTCCAGTTCACCCATCATAAGGGTCCTTTTCAAACTATGGTCATTGGTAGAACTCAATTTTATTTCTTAACATTACCAAAAATAAAGATTTGCATGCCAATGTGTCGTGTAATGGAGACAGTCACTGCTGTGGCAGCATCACCAGTAATAATCCACGAGTATATTGATCCCAGCTATCCCTAATAGCAGTTATAACTGAAAAACGTGCATCATTCTGTTGGCTTCAAATGGAATTGATGCCCGTCGTCCCTGAAAAAACCCACAATCTCTCTGGCATTTTAGCCGGCTTCAGTTTATGAGGAAGGGAGGCTAAGGGTATTGTACGAGTATCATGTTGTTACCATATTTTCATTTGATTCGTTTCGTTTTCGTTCTTATTTTTTGTTCGGTAATATAGTCAGTATCCGCTAAGGGTGTTACTCGTACATTCCGTCATCCATTGCTGTAAAATGATGGAGGTTCTGAATTCCAAATGAAAGACGTAAATATCAAACAATATTCACTTCCAATTTGGAGAGTATGCCACCAATAACACTCGACTTCACTCGGCAGTCATCCGCACCCCTGTCGTTGCCTCGTCATCCTCATCATCGTCCTTGCTTCGCTGTGTAACTTATTTTGGGGCTTTTATATTTGGTCAAGCTGTTGTGTGCGGATAAAGTGGTTTAAGTCACAATTGCAATAAATTCAATGATGATGGTCGTCATTATTTTTGTTTCTCTCCCTCTCCCGGTCGTTGAGTCCATCTCTTGTTTGTAGGTTCCTTTCTGTGCCATTTTGAGGGTGTTGGTGAGGAGATGGATTCTGGGCCTTGTCAGGATCTCTTCGCAAAGGATATACAATTGGCAATACAATTCAATTTGATGAAAGAGCTTATCCGTAGACACTCACTCACACACATAGCGAGACTTTGGGAGAATTGTATATTTTGTTAACACCATTTGGTTCATTTAAACATATACTGCTGGCGGTTATAAATAAATAAACCATAAGTAATGCTGTAAACCATATACTCTGAGAGCACGGTGGGATTAGAAAGAAAAGCATTGAATATTTCTGTTGTAAATTCTAAGGATTTTAAATGAGATTATGACTTTTTTAATCAGGCACTGACCTTAGTTTTTTTTCTTTTTAACTTTTCATATACAGTACCTCTCCATAGTTCCTACACTTCAATGATAACGAGGTTTTATATAGGAATAATACATACATTTTCCTATCCCACTGTCCCATAATCTTCTGAAATGTGGTTCTGCTTGGCCTCTTTTCCTTCAATACAAAATTCAAAAAATACCCTCTTTTATCTCAAATAAATTGAAAATCCATTTACCCTCACAAATCGTCAAGCCTCTTCACTTATCCTTCCCCTCACAACTTTGCCTGAGTCGGCTATAAAATCCTTCAGTCCCAGTCGTATGTTGACCTCAGATAGCTATAGCATCCTTAACCAATTTATTGCGATTTTGTCTTTTCATAACCTTTTGCACAAGAAAATGTTAATGAATGAATTTGTCCTTTTTCGCCTACTTCTTCTTCATTCCGTGGTTAGCTAGTTGTCCGTCCATCCTTCTTTCCCTCCTGTCTTCCGAGTCATATTTGTTGCCACTCATTTTCAATTCCCTCATCACATAGACCGCTTCAAATTTATATTGTTTCCAATTGTGCCCTTTTGTGGGTAATGGCTTAATTTGTGCACTCATATGTGAGAATACTTGAAGACTGTAGACTGTGTATGGGTGAGTGTGTGTGTGCGAGGACATATAGGAGGGCTGAACATCATTGCCTCTTCTACATCTCGTCCTTGTCATCCTTGCCATTGTCTTTGTCATTGCTGTTGATTGGTGTTCTTCAAATGTTATTGAAGCATATTTTTGGGCGTTTATTAGATTGTAAGTGTTTTTTGACGATAAAAGACCACAAGTGTTATTGAAAATTGCTTTTCGCAATAAAATAGCATTTGACTTGGCCATTGACAATTGATGCTGCTTGAAAATTGCTTCGCAATGAAGGGAAAAGTTAATTTGATGACATTTTTAAGAAAGTCTTAAATCGAGTTATATGGCAATACAACGCAGAAAATTTATGAGACTTTATTTTTTTCTTAAAATGATTGTGGATTATTTTTTTAATGTCATGCCTCAATCAACACAGGATTATTATTCTCTATAAATTAAGGATACAAAATATTACGAGAAAAATTTGCCTCGGTAACGAATATGTAAAAGAAAATATTTAAATTTCTTTAAAGGAAAAATCAAGCCTCTTATTGCCCATACGCCTCAGTGAACTGAGCTATAGGAATAGTGAAGCCTCAGTCAACTGAGCTTCAACTTTTCTATAGAGAACTGAGATTGATTTGTTAAGAAGAATACTCAAGCCCCAGTGATCTGAGCTTGAACTATACTATAGGATAGTCAACCTCAGTGAGCTGGCGTGAACATAGGAATAGTCAAGTCTCAATCAACTGAGCTTGAACTTTCCTACAGGAATAGATATGTCTCAGTTAACTGAGCTTGAACTTTCCTATAAGAATAGTCAAGCCTCAGTGAACTGAGCTTAAACTTCCTATATGAATAAACTGTCCTATATGAATAGTCAAACCTCCTATAGGAATAGTCAAGTCTCAGTGAACTGAGCTTGAACTTTCTTATAGGAATAGTTAAGCTTCAGGAAACTGAGCTGGCCTCAGTGAACTGAACTTGAGCTATCCTACAGGATTAGCTAAGCCTCAGTGAACTGAGCTTAATCTTTCCTTTCGGAATAGTCAAACCTCATTGAACTGAAAATTATTTTCCTATAGGAATAATTAAGCCTCAGTCAGGTTATTGAACTATTCTACATTTATGTTTAAAGGATATTGAACATTCCTTTAAGGAACGGACTTATAACACTTTTATTTATACTGGAGTCGACGCCTGAGATTTTTCTCTATAGTTTTTCTGTTGTAGAGCCATCATCTCTGAAGTTTTTTATATACTTGAGCCATCCTCTCTGAATTCTTGCTCTACTCTTGCTGGTCTTTTCTCAATTTTTTCTCTCTCAATTCTGTCTCCCTCAGGCCTTTCTGTCCAATGTCTTCCTATATATTGGAGGCCTCCTTTCGAGCGACTTCCTTTATATTAGAGTCGTTATCATTGAGGTCTTCGTCTAAAATAGAGTCATCCCCTCTCGGGTGAATATATAATAAAGTCGACTTTGCTGATATTAGAGTAGTCCTCTACGTGGTCTGCCTCTATTATAGAGTCATCCTCTCTACGTTTAAACTTATAATAGAGTCGACTTTGCTGTGGCCTTAAACTTTATTATAGTCGATCCTCTCAGCCGATGTCTCTAATATAAAGGAAAAATATTAGAAACATCGTCTGAGAGGTTTTACTTTATGCTAAAGTCGTCGTTTCTCGAGTACTTCTCTATACCACATCTGAAGTTTTTAAGACATTAGCAGCAGATTCGTCCTCTACACCGTATTCAACTCCTGAGGTATTTTCTATACTAGGGCCATCCTCTTGCAGACTTGTCTCTACATTATAGTCTTCCTCTTTATTAGTGTCGTCCTCTGTGAAGTCTACTCTCCTCTCAATTCGTCGTCTGTAATAGGGACATCATCTCTGAGATATTTCTCGATATTAGAGTCGTCGTTTCTGAGGTATCCTTTATAATAGAGTCGGACTTGCTCTGGTCTTCCTCCATACTAAAGAATATCTCGTATTCTCGGTGGTCTTCTTTAATAAAAGGCCTTCGTTTCTGGTCTTAGTGTCTCAGGTTTTCTTCTCTCAAGTCTGTCTTTCTCAGGTCTTCCTCTATAATAGAGTCGTCCACGCTGAGGACTTCGTCTATATCAAAGTCGTCCTCTATAATAGAGTCATTGTCTCTGAGGTATTCTTCTATTATAAAGTCGCCCTCGCAGACGTTCTCCTCTATATTAGATTTGTCCTCTTTGCGGTCTTCCTCTATACTGGAGTCGCCCTCTCTGAATTCTTACTATATGGTAGAATCGTCGTCTCGGAGATCTTCCTATATACTGTTGTCGTTTTCTCTGAGGTCTTCGTTAATAATAGGTTATCCTCTTTGAGACTTTCCCCCACAGTAGAGTCTTCCTCTTTATTATTGTCGTCCTCTCTGAAGTCTCCTCTCCTCTGAAGTCGTCTTCTGTAATAGGGTCAACCTCTCTGAGATATTTCTCGATATTAGAGTCGTCTCCTCTGAGGTATCCCAACTAGAGTTGTCCTCGCGCAGGCCTTCCTCTATACTAGGGTCGTCCCGTCTTAAGTCTTCCTCTTTGAGATCTTTTTATTATTAGGGTCGTCTTCTCAGAGGTGTTCCTCTCTACTATACTCGTCTTCTTGGAGATCTTCCTCTATATTATTATCATTTGCTCTGAGATCATATCTGATGTCATTCTCCATACTAGAGTCGTCCTCATTGAGTTCTTGCTTTATACTAGAGTAATCTTCTCGGAGATATTCCTCCCTGGTCTTCATTTCTCAGTTCTTCCTCTCACAGTTCTGCCTCACTCAGGTCTTCCTCTATTTTAGAGTCGTCCTCCCTGAGATCTTCTTCTGTAATTGAGTAATTATCGATGAGGTGTTATCGTCCTAGCAGAGGTCTACCTCTACACTGAAAAAAATTTTCATAAAATTAAAGAAATGCTCCATATACGTCATTAGTTTTTAAAATAAGTACATTTTGTACTTAAAATATAGATAATTTCAATAATATTAAGTAATTTACTTAATTTTAAGTACATTTTCTTAATTTTATGTACAAAATGTACTTATTTTAAGACCAAGACGTCTTTGGAGTATTTCATTAATTTTATGAAAAAATTTTTTTCAGTGTATGCTTGAGTCACCTTCTCTGAAGTCCTCGTTGATGTGCATCGACCTCGTTGATGTGCTCCTCTATATTAGAGTCGTCTTCCCTGAGGTCTAGACGTCTTCTCTGAGGTCTTCTTTAATAATAGGCCTTCCTCTCTGGTCTTAATTTCTCAGGTCTCCGTTTCCCAAGTCTGTCACCCACAAGAATCATTGTGACTGAAGTCTTCTTCTAATTCTTGAAGTCGTCCTCGCGGAGATCATCCTCTATATTAGAGTCGTCCTCTCAGAAGTTTTCCTCTATACTAGATTCGTCTTCCCTGAAGTCTTCCTCTAACTAGAATCGTCCCCTCGGAGAGTTTCCCCTATACTATTGTCTCCTTCTTTGAGGTCTTCTTTAATAATAGGTCTTCCTCTCTGGTCTTAATGTACCAGATCTTCCTCTATCAGGTCTGTGGCCCTCAGGTCTGTGTCCCTCAGGTCTTACACAATAATAGAGGTGACCTTGTTAAGGTCTTCCTCTATATAAAAGTTGTTCTCTCTGATGTCTTCCACTATAATAGATTCGTTGTCTCTGAGGTCTTTTTTTATTACACAGTCTTCCTCGCAGAGGTCATCGTCAATATTAGAGTCGTCCTCTCTGGGGTCTTCCTCTATAATAGTCATTCTCCCTGAGGTATCTTTCTATTATACAGTCGCCCTCGCTATATTACTGTCCTACTCGCACAGTTCCTCCTCTATATTAGAGTTCCCTGAGGACTTCCTTTATACTAGAGCACCATATCTGAAGTCACTCTAGGAGATAGTCCTCTCTCTGGTCTTCTTCTCTCAAGTCTGTCTCCCTCATCCTCTCGGAGATCTTTCTCTATTCTCGTCTTCTCTGAGGTCTTCTTTAATAGTAAATCGTCCTTTCTGATCCCAATTTCTCAGGTTTCCTCTTTCAGGTCTGTTTCACTCAGGTCTTTCGCTATATTAAAGTTGGCTTCTCTGAGGTCTTCCTCTTTAATATAGTCATTGTGTCTGAAGTCGTCTTCTGTTATACAGTCATCTTCGCAGAGGTCATTCTCTACATTAAAGTCGTCATCTCTGAGGTCTTCCTTTGACTAGAGTAACCCACACTGAGGTCTACCTCTATACTAAAATAGTTCTCTCGCAGATCTTCTTCTATACTATTATAGTCTTCTCTGAGATCTTCCTCTACAATAGAGCCATTCTCTCTGAGGTCTTGTTCTATACTCGAACTAAAATCATCCTCTCTGAGGTCTTCCATTAGAATAGTTTTATCCTCTCTAAGATCTTCCTTTATACGAGAGTCGATCTCTGAGCCCTTCTTGTTAATTTGTAGTTTGAGATAAATTGAGCTTTTTTTGTTGTGTATAAAAAGTTAAGTCTAATTTATTTGCACAATACTTTTTCCAGAAAATTTGTTCTTTAATCTGTTCATATTTTTCGAACATTTTGTATATTCTCTTTTAACATTGTTTTACAAAATTCGTCTTTTTATTTTTTATCTGGTCCCAATTTCTCAGGTTTCCTCTTTCAGGTCTGTTTCCCTCAGGTCTTTCCCTATATTAAAGTTGTCATCTCTGAGGTCTTCCTCTTTAATATAGTCATTGTGTCTGAAGTCTTCTTCTGTTATACAGTCATCTTCGCAGAGGTCATTCTCTACATTAAAGTCGTGATCTCTGAGGTCTTCCTTTGACTAGAGTAACCCACTCTGAGGTCTACCTCTATACTAAAATCGTCCTCTCGAAGATCTTCTAGTCGAAGAATCTAGTAGTCTTCTTTGAGATCTTCCTCTACAATAGAATCATTCTCTCTGAGGTCTTGCTATAACTAAAATCATCCTCTCTGAGGTCTTCCCTTATACTAGTTTCATCCTCTCTAAGATCTCCCTTTATACGATATTCGATCTCTGAGGCCTTCCTGTTTATTTGTTGTTTGAGATAAATTGAGCTTTATTAGATGTATATAAAAAGTTAAGTCTAATTTATTTGCAAAATACTTTTTCCAGAAAATGTGTTCTTTAATCTGTTTATATTTTTGGAACATTTTGTATATTCTCTTCTAACATTGTTTTAAATTTTTCGTCTTATTTTTTAATATATAATTGAATTGATGATTTGTTGTTTTTACTTTCTTCTTTTTAACACCTCTTCATCCTTCTTCCCACATTTTTAATGACTTTCCTGTTCTACGTTTTTCACTTAGTGTTCAAGTTCATTAAAGAGATTTTCTTGTCACCTTTTGGTTGACTTTTTTATATTTACTTTCCTGTAAAGGCAAAAGGACTGCATTGTCAACAACATTTGTGCGTAGAAAATTTCAATCAGAATTTCTAAGACCAGAACATGGTAGGTTTGTTGTTTTTGGGGCGAAGGACCAAAGGACCCTATTTGGCCCTGTCTTTCGGCCTGTTAAGCCAATTTTTTTTTGCAAAAAATGTTTTTCATAAATTTCATTTCAAGCACAGGTGATACAACAAACTCTTGTCTACGCATTTCTGCTGTCTCCTTCCAACTGTGGCATGTTCTGGGTTTCCTGCCCGGTTTGCTGCTGGAAAGAAAAAAGTCATGTTTTTCTTCATCTTTATGCGAGATATTTTTTATTGGGGAGCCAAGAGACTTGATGTTGATGATGATGACTCTGTGGGAACATAGCAAAAAATTCGTAATTTTTTCTCCTTCTTTGCTGTTATACACTTCATGAATATTGATTGATTGCTTACAACTTGGCATAATAAAATCAGCCAGAAAAAAAGTTTCATGACAAGGAAGCAAGGCAAAAAATACACGGTATCTGAAAGGAAATTGTTTGTAACATAACGAAAAAAAAACAAGACGTTGAGGTGGCAAAAGAAAAAACGAAGGAGATGGCAGAAATGGTATTAAAAAAAATATTGAGTTTTTCCCAGCATCATCACCTTGGTTTCGCCATCGTCATCATCATCATCAGCAGTTCAGTTCAGTTCTCTAAGTTCAATTTGCATCCCTTTCCATTTTCCTGCGGCATGATATTATTTCTGGGAGTTGTGGCATTGTGGCTGATGTAAATTAATTAGTTGTAACATGTAAAGGAATTGGTAACAGATTTTAACGAAAAATTATGCAAAATTTTTTGTCTCAAAAAAAAAGGCACAAAAAGGACCGCAACGCCAACACTCAGAAGAAAAGCCGCTTATTTAATTAGTGTGGTTGAAAGCCGTTTGAAAAAAAGCTGAGATTTTTCGGTGGGAGCTTGCTACTTTTTGTGCGGTCCTGGAAATGCTTGAAAATACTTTAATGAAATTAAGTGTAAAGAAGGGAATGAAAACATGAATAGATTACAATTAATTAAAATTGCAGACAAAAAAAAGAGGTCACACTAACCTTAAAACAGAGCAAAAGAAAGGTAATAAAAATGGCTCTTAATTTAGGCGGATTTCGAGGAGAAGGAATGTGAAAAGGTTTAGCAAAATTATTACCGAAACTGGAAATTAATGGGTCAGAATATTTAATATTGTCCTACAAATGTGTGCAAAAAATCAATCGGCTTAGGAACACATTCTGAATCCATTTATCTATGTCCGTCTGTACATGTATTCTTGTAATCACCGTACAGATCGCAATATAAATCTAATCTCAATGGAATTCGCACAGATCTATTGAAATTGGTAAAAATAAAATTTAGATATAGTCTCATATATATTTACCTCTGATTTCACTATACTCTAGAGTGCTTATATGTGCTATGTAAATAAAATTCTACACAAAACATAGTTGAAACAAGCATAGATGATGCTGTTCAAAATAATCGGTTTAGATATTGGATCAATATCTAGAGTCTTCCTAAACGGATATACGAATTTTTCACTTTTGAGTTTAGTGTAATTTTCTTTGGGGTGTTATAGTAGATCGCTTCCTCACAGTGCACCCTGGGTAATGCCAAATTATGTACCAAGTATTTGTGCGGATCCTTGCTGATACCTGGCGCATCAACGAGTAACAGGTGCTAACGGTCTTGATGTTCTAAAGCCTACCGAACGCATGAGATGCCCCCATGTACCGATGGACCAGGCTCTCGCAGTTGCAATGGAGAGGGTATCTTCAATCGTCCGAATGGCCCTCGGTTGGTCCTAGCCAAAGCCGACCACTCCAAAAATGGTGAAAAAGTGGAAAAAATATTAGAAAGCGTCATGTCAAAAAGCAAGCGCAATGAACACCGGATAAAGCTCTGAAATTGGAGGCTGTTGAGGTTCCGACTAGTGTCGAAAAACAAATAGAGTCACTTACTTGGGCTAAGGGCGTCATAAAAGCTTCCCAAAGCACTGCGTCACCTGAAAAGGCCACAACTTCAGCGGTGCTAACGGTTAGTAATAAGACCAAAAGAATCAGATCACCTGATGCACCTCTGCCTTCGACAGGATACATGATATTTGCCAAGCCCCTCAATGAAGTGTCGAAGGAGAGTCTTGTGATGACTGTTACGAGTATAGACTAAAGTGGTGAGGATGGCAACATCCGCAAGGACGAACGGAGACATGTGCAATCGGCCTCATAACCTGGCTGCCCACAATGAGATGCCAGATAGCCAACATATATATCATCTCTCTCTAATTTGTCTTCTTAACCCCATAGAGACAAACAATTTCAACTAATGGGCAAAAAATTGGTGATAGACCAATACTTATAAGTCGAAACCTTCACACGAACAACGGTCGTCATTGGTCCTGTGAGGATGGCAGCATCCTCAATATCGAATAGAGCTATTTGCAATGTGCCATTATGGCTTATTACCTCGCTGTCCTCAGTGCGATGCCAGATGAGGCAATATCGGTAAATTTTTTGATATAGCCAACATATATAGCATCTCTCCAATTTGTCTTCTTAATCCCATACAGACAACAAATTTCAACTGAATTGGCACAAAATTGGTGATATAACTATACTTTTACCCAGAAACCTTCACATGAACAACGGTTTATAGGTCCATGTTTTGGTACGAGTATAGCTCGCACACAAAGAACTCTCAGGATTTCATATTTTAACGCAACAAAAACCACAAATGTCAATGAGTCTGGCTGAATTTTGGTGATATGAGTATATTTGCTCACAAAATCATTCATGTGCGATTCATAGTGAAGGGTATATAAAGTTCGGCATGGCCGAACTTAACGCCGCCTTTACTTTTCATATCCTACACCAGACTGTGCTACAGGGCATTCTAAATTTGGGCAAACTGGGTCTGTAGGAGATGTGAAAACACCTGTGCATGCTGGCCCAGTTCGTTCTGCGGAAGACATTGATGCTGTTCGATATAGTGTTGCAGAAGAGCCGTGAACCTCGACTCGTCGTTGGTGTTCGTTATCTCGAAATGATAACGAACTTCTTGTGGCCAGAAATTGCGGATATGGACCTGGAGAATATCTGGTTCCAACAGGATGGTGCCACTTGCCACACAGCCAACGAAACAATGGCTCTTTTGCGGGAGAAATTCTTCTCACGTCGCACAGCGGGAGGAATTCCAAAAAAGTGAAATAATTCTTCCGTTTATTAAGCAGACAACCGATTGCGACGAAACTCGAATTTCGAAAGTAAATCACATTTTCTCCAATCGCAAAACAAAAATAATAAAAATGTTGGCATATTTTTATGTGGTAAGGTGTTGTCAGTTGAACTGCAAAGGGAATCTGAAACCCGGCTTTTAATATAGTAGATATAGGGGAAAATCCAAAAAATACAATTTTGGGGGATTTTCAAAATTATTTTGGGAATTGTGGGATTGACTTTTAAAAATATAATGCTTCGCGAATGACATTCGATTTGTGATATCAAGACCTACAAACAATTAAGTATTTTATTGAAATATGTTCATTTTTAAATTTTATTTGTACGTCTTGACACCAGAAATAGAGGCTATTTATAATATTATTATATTTGTAAATATAAATCCCAGAATTCCGAAAATAAATTCGGAAATCCTCCAAAAAAGGATTTTTTTTGGGTTTTCCCCAAAATAACAAAAAGCCGGGCTCAAACGCGGCACCCATCATGCGCGCAGTTTTCGAATTTTTATGTGTTTTGTCAATATTCGATTTATAGCACAGCTAGCTCACGCATATTCAGCCAGCGATCATGCAATACTATTTGGTGGAAAATGAGCAGACTCCCTAAAAGTAGAGTGGTTAGAATTAGAAGAATCCTCTCATGCAATCGCTGTAGAAGTTGTATTTTACACATGGGTCACTGTGAATAAAATATGTATACATATATATAAGATATGATATAAGAATTAATATATATGTACATATAAGAATATAATATATATATTAGATATACATATAAGCGCTATAAACTACACATTTGTATCCCCTCACCTTAGAGAGGAGGGTATATGTATATCATTTGCTACGAGCCAAAAGTGTAACACATCGAAGGAGTGACCTAAGACCCTAAGTATGTTTGGCGGAAATCCGTTTTGTGTCATTTTAGTCATTTGAGCAATGTCCGTCCGTCCGTCTGTCTGTCTGCTGGCTGGTGCGCACGATAACACTAGAAAGGAGTAACCGATTGACTTCAAATTTGGTATGGGTAATATTTTTCTCTATCTCCGGCTCAGTTCGAAGATGGGCCATATTGGTCCACTCCATCTAGTACCTACCCCACAAAGGGTTAACTTTTAGTGAAATATTGATTCTTTAATACCTTCTATACTATTCACTCGAATCATCTGAAATTTCACCTATAGTATTAGTTTGTTAATCGCTAACACATCAAGAAAAATGGGCGAAGTGGCCACTCCATTTTTGGTACCTCCACACAAATGGATCATTTTGCTCCAAAAGTTAGCTGCTTATAGATTTAATATCAGTTCATACAAATACTTGAAATTTTGTACAGTGTAATGCTTTTATAGTATCTAGAGTCCAGAGAAAAATGGGCATTATTGGCACGCCCCTTTTGGTACCTCCCACACAAACGGACCATTTTGTACCAAAAGTTAACAGCTTTAAACTTTAATACCAGTTCATACAAATACCTGAAAATTCGTAAAGTGTAATGATTTTATAGTACCTAGAGTCTAGAGAAAAAAAATATTTAAGAAAGTTTTTTTGGGACTCTAGGTGAGGGGTTCATAAGTCGGTTTACCCGACTGAACTTTCTTACTTGTTAGACAATAAATTGTCATTAGGAAAACAACATTGATAACGCTTGATATTTCTCCTTATTCTGCTCTGATAGAGTGGTATAGGGTATCATATAGCCTGATTTGTCCGACTTTTTCCGTTCCTAGCTTGATGCTTGCTCTGTGAAAAACAATTATATTGTTGAAATCCCCTCCTGTTACCACCCACCAAAATTTCCAAATTCATGTGAAAGTAATTTCCTTATAAGTTCAAGTTCTTCCAATTATGTGTTTCAGATTACATTTCCGACGACTTTAGCCCGACAAATAATAATCAACATTTTCTCTCCGACCTATATTATATTTCTCTATTGATATATTCTTACTTGTTTGAAAGTATCAATAACCATATCAATATTTGGAGCTTTTAATATTTCATTAACAAAATCACTAAATTGTATACAATTTTTATTTTTCGTTCCAGATACACTACATATAGTTGCTACTAAAGTATTCTATCAAAAACAAACCATGTTCATGCATGCTTCAATGGCACTGCTCTTGGTGTATGGTTGGTGGGGAGTATAAAGATTCTTAGAATTTTCATTATTTGTGGTACCACAGCTGTACGCAACTCCTTACTCCCTCAATCGAAGCTAACACAACCCATTCGATTCAGTCGTCACTGCATCCATACATTTACGAATGAATGCATATCCGAGTGTTATTCTGTCCATATTCAAATTCGTTCGAAGTACAAAACCAGAACTGGTGGAACGATTTTTTCCAGAAATTGAAAACTGGGTTAACGAAGGTACTTGAAAATATCTATTCATTTATGTTTCTCTCGCTCTATGTGTGAGTATTTGGCGGTATATGAAAGTCTTATGGTGCTTCTGTATATACATATGTGTGCGTGCGTGAATTTGACATTTTTTATTTGTGGTTGTTTTTGTGCAATATAGCTTTTGTTGCTCTCAAATCCACAACATCGTCGACCCCTTTCTCTAGAAAAAAAATGTGTTTCTTGTTTGGGTCAAAATACTTGTCTTTGGCATTTTCAATGGAAAACAATTGAGGTCTTTGAAAAAATATCAACTATAGTTCCTTTGTTTTTTTCGGCACGAGTAACTGAAAATATAGTCGTCATAATAAAGTGAGTAAATTGAAATTTCTGGAATATTTTCCAAGCAAGATTCTGTGAATTGAAAACAAAACAAGTAAAAAAATTGCCTTCGAAGAAACCGAATAAAGTATTCGTTCGCTTTGTGAGAAATGTAATATGGATTTTGGTACTTTATGTGGGATACGGAAGAATGGTGGACATGTTATAATTATTCCTTAATAGATTTAATGTTAAAGATAAACCCGCAGAAGATATGGGCCAATGTTGGCCTTTATCTAACTTAATATGAGACAAATTTTGTTTACAGCTAATCAATAAATTATTCCGATTTTTTTCAATTTAAATCTTGTCTTAATATCATAATAATAGATATGATATAAAACAATTAAGAAAGTTTCAGTCGGGTAAACCGACTAAGGAATACCCTCACTTTCTGAGTAATGTAATATATAACATTACACTAATTAATCTGTCAATTTGTGTGGAGGTACCAGAAGGGCAAATATACCAATTTTCGTTAAACATTAGATTCTTTAAATACATTGCACTGTGCCGAACTAAAACCTGTTATGTATACTGGTATATTAACGTTACGAGCTATTCAATTTTGATATGATTTGGTAATTTTGTGCGGGAGGCAGGGACGTATACTGTGGGGGGGGGGGGGGGGCGTTACAAAAAACAATACAAAAGCGTAAAAAATGGTAACAGTAAAAGTAATCTATATATATAAAAATGAAACGGTCCATCTGTGTAATGGCATCACGTCAGAACGGCTGGAGCGATTTGGATGATTTTTTTTTTATTCTATTCTAAATTTTCACGAGATGGTTTATATAGAAAAAAAAAATTAATTGGACAAAGGGGCGTGGTACCTCCCATACAAATCGCAGGTTAAAAATCCGATATTTCTGCTCCTATTATAGGTATAGTGCTGAAATTTTGTTTGTATGCATTTAATGGCAGATTATGCGAATTTTCCAAAAATGGGCGGAATCGGACCAATGGGCGTGGCCCCGCCCATATAAGCCAAATTTTGAAATTGAGATATTTTGCACAATTTGTTAGCGAGAGTGCTGGAATTTTGTGTATATGTAAACGGTGGCAGTCTACGTGATTGGTCCAAAAATGGGCGGGATCGGACCAATGGGCGTGGCCCCGCCCACATAGACAAAATTTTGATATCTTGCACAATTTGCTAGCGGGAGTGCTGCAATGTTGCGTATATGTATCTGGTGGCATTCTACGTAATTGGTGAAAAAATGGGCGGGACCGGACCAATGGGCGTGGCCCCGCCCATATAAGCCAAATTTTGAAATTGAGATATTTTGCACAATTTGTTAGCGAGAGTGCTGGAATTTTGTGTATATGTAAACGGTGGCAGTCTACGTGATTGATCCAAAAACGGGCGGGATCGAACCAATGGGCGTGGCACCGGCCATATAAGCCAAATTTAAAAAATGTGATATCTTGCACAATTTGTTAGCGAGAGACCTGGAATTTTGTGTATATATATCCGTTGGCGATCTACGTGATTGGTCCAAAAATGGGCGGGTTCGGACCAATAGGCGTGGCCCCGCCCACAATGACCAAATTTGAAATTTTTATATCTTGCACAATTTGCTATCGGGAGTGCTGCAATGTTGTGTATATGTATCTGGTGGCATTCTACGTAATTGGTCAGAAAATGGGCGGGATCGGACCAATGGGAGTGGCCCCGCCCTTATAAGCCAAATTTTGAAATTGATATAACTTGCACAATTTTTTATCTAGAGTGCTGTCATGTTGTAGATATGTATCTGGTGACAGTCCACGTGATTGGTCCAAAAATTGGCGGGATCTGACCAATGGTCGGGCCACCGCCCATATAAGCCAAATTTTGAAATTGAATTATCTTGCTCATTTTGTTAGCGAGAGTGTTGAAATTTTGCGTATATGTATCTGGTAGCAGTCTACGTGATTGGCTTTCAAATGGGCGGAATAGGACCAGTGGGCGTGGCCCAGCCCATATTTTGATATATCTTGCAAGTATTATATAGGAAATACATGAACAAAAATGCTCGGTATGCGATAATTACAGCTGCTCACTCCAATACAATCGCAATATGATAATGTGATGCAATATCAATGAAACAAGAATTTGGAAATTTTATAAGTATACATTTCTATTTTCTGGACTTTCCACTGAATTCGGTATTTTTTCATTCAGTGAATTTATTACTAATACCAGTAAGGAAAGGCAGAAAGTCGGGCGGGGCCGACTATATAATACCCTACACCTCCCTAACAATGCGATAAGGGTCATTGCGATAATAATTTGGAATAATTGGTAAATGTATTTTGAACCGATAATCGCAAAATTAAGCAATATTCGTTCCTAAATTGAGAAAAATCTTTCTGGAGAACTTTGTAATGATCGGAAGTAAAGTACAACTTCTATAGCGCTTTGTAACCAAATCTGGAGGAACATATATATGGAGGTTATATATAAATCTGAATCGATTTTCCTAGAATACTCATTCATGTAAAATAGAAACCTGTTTCTGTCGAATTTCGTACTGATCGGATATAAAACACAGTCTCTACAGCGCTTACATGTCAAATTGGGGGTAACATATATATATGGGGGCTATATCTAAATCTGAACTGATTTTCTCCGAATTTTGCGGCATTCCTTCATGTAATAAGAAACCTCTTTCTGCCGAATTTCTTACTGATCGGATATAAAATACAGTTTCTACAGCGCTTGAATTTCAAATCGGGGGTAACATATATATGGGGACTATATCTAAATATGAACCGATTTTCTCCGAATTTGGCAGTATTCCTTCATGTAATAACAAACCTCTTTCTGCCGAATTTCGTACTGATCGGATATAAAATACAGTTTTTACAGCGCGAATTTTGACATGGGCAGCGAAGCGCACCGGGCTCAGCTAGTAACAACTAAAAATAAGAAAAGTGCATGGTTTCCTCGCTAAAACTTTTTAAATTATGCATCGATTTTCTTCGGAATGGTCTCAATTTATTCATAACCTTTCAGAGTTTACGGTAAAATCACAAAAATATGACAATTATGCGTTTCTAGATGTTTTTATGAGGATTTTATTTAAAAATTATTAAAATTTTCTCAAAAAATATGATTTTTTGCAATACTTTGTAAGATATCGTCGAAACTGCTGAACGGATGGAAAATTGTATTGTGCGAAGTTGAAGGCTATTTAATTCTGTAGTTTGTAAAGCTCACCTGAACCAATTCGGATGAATGGTTCTCTAGTTATGCCATAATATGTGGTTCAATCTCTCTTTTTTCTTAGCCTAAAGGGTTGTCTCTTTAAATTCTCGCGATATTATGTGATATGGAAAGAAATTAGTGGTTGAACGACATATAGAGGCATAACTCGAGGACCATTTATCCGATTTGGTTGAGGAAAGTTTTAAAGAATTAAATATTAAGTAGCCTTTAACTTCAGCGGTTCCGTTCAGCGGTTTCGACGATATACGAGTATTACAAAATATTGCAAAAAAATGTGATTTTTTGATAAAATAAAATAATTTTAAATAAAAATAAAACAATCTAAAAATGAACAAATGTTATATTTTTATGATTATATCGTAAAGTCTGTTCGGTCATGAATTAAACGAGCCCATTCCGAGCCCCCATCGATGCATAATTTAAAAAGTTATAGCTAATTTAGTAAGGTTTTAACTTTAAAACTTTCTTATCGATGTAAAATTTACAAAAACAAACTTTAAAAGCTAAGATTGGAGATTTTGACGTTTGTTGACATCTAGAATCAGAATCTATGCATTAAAACAGAAACCCAAGAAAAAATTTTGTTTTTGTCGACCGGTGTAATTATTGGTTGGCTTTAAATTTATGATAACCAGATATGGCGAAAATTAAGTTAAAATTACATTTATGAACTCTTATCTATCTACCTTTTTAACATGTAGGTTGCAGTGATGGAATGAGTTTGCACAACCATGTATGTAAATTTGACTTTACATTGGGTGTGGTAATAAGTAGTACGGGTTTGGCCATTACACAGAACTTATCACGGTATTTGCAAACGATTAACCTAGATATAATAAAGGCTTACGAAATCATAAAATTGGCAACGACTAAATTAAGTGACATGCGTAGAAATTCAGATGCGGAGTTTAATAAACTGTTTGAAGAATCCACACATCTTGCAAGAAGTTTTGGAATAAATGCTGCACTACCTAGAAGAGTAGGCACTCAAAAGTATAGGCCTAATATTCCTGGTTCAGATGCCAAGGCGTATTTTAGGACAACATTGTTCATACCATATCTGGACGAAGGAATATCACATATAAATTATAGATTTTCCGAACATGAAGCTATAATTACAAGTCTGTTTAATATCGTTCCGATACGAGTTGTAAATCTAATAAAGGAAGATTTCGAAGAAGTCACACTTTTTTACAAAAACGATTTAAAAAATTCAGCGAAATCTGTTTTAGCTGAAATAAGTATATGGATTGATTATTGGAAGCAAAAGAATGATAAGCCATCAAATGCATTAGATGCTATTTCAGTTTGTGATGAGGACATGTTCCCAAGCGTTTTTACCCTTTTGCAGTTACTGGCCACAATACCTGTGGCAACGGCATCTGCTGAGCGAAGTTTCACGACGTTAAGAAGAATAAAAACTTATCTGGCTTTGATGTATATATACAAAGATGAAGTAAAAATCGATGAAATAATTGATATATTTCTTTAAAAAATCGAAGTTTACATTTTTAACTCTTACGTATTTTATTAAAAAAGTTTTACTGATCTCGTTCTAAAGTACACATTTATGTTTAGGAATAAAATTCGAATAAAAAACGAAGGAAATTAACTTCCATTACCTACACAATAAACGCAATTTTTTAATTGTTTATCTTTGTTATGGAAAAAAAACGTTGGTACTCTACTAAAAATTGTTTACTTGTTGTTTACTCAAATTATTAAAAAAAACGCTACAATTTTTAGCCAAATTGTTCAACCTGAATTATGTGGTATTTATGGCTTAAAACTGAATTTTTGGGAGCTACATCTACACATCTATATAGAACACAAACTGCAAAGTTTCAGAATTTCTTAAAAAATTTGGTGTTTATGGCTTAAATAAGCCTTTTTGGGAGCGACATCTATAGGTGGACTATAACAAAATATGAACTGATTTAAAAAGTTTTTACTGCGATCAATTCTTGTCTTAATTAAATACGCACTGCAAAGATTCGTTAAACTGCTTCGAAAATGTGGTATTTATGGCTTAAATACGTTTATTTTGGAGCGACCTCTATAGGGTGACTATAACAAACTATGAACCGATTTGTAACATTTTTGCTGTGATGAATTCTTGTCAAAATAGAATACAAACTGCAAAGTTTCTGCTAAATTGCTTTAAAAATTTGGTATCTTTGGCTCAAAAATCGAATTTTGGAGCGACCTCTATAGGGAAGCTATATCAAAACATTGACCGATATGGCCCATTTGCAATCTCAAACAACCTGCAACTATAAGAAATATTTCTACCAAATTTGATCAACCTAGCTCTATTATTACGAACTGCAGCATGGTTACCACAGACAGACGGACGGTCATGGCTAAATCGTCTTAGAATTTACGACGATTAAGAATATATATACTTTATGGGGTCTCAGATCAATATTAGAGGTGTTACAAACGGAGTGACAAAATGAATATACCCCCATCCTATGGTGGAGGGTATAACAAGGAATTGTAAAACATCATAAAGTCAAACTTAAATGTAGTCTAATAAAAACGTAGCGTCCCGAACGTGATAAAATCTAACAGTTTTTTTTGAGCTAAACACTTAAATAATTCCTTAAAAGTACATGTCTTAAATTCACATTTGTGTATAAACATGTCCAGAAAAGCGTATTGTTAAATTGTGAAAAATTAACTGTCTCAATTTGGAAATGCCCAATTATTATTTTATAAAGTCGCAGAACAATATTTTGGTGTTGAAAACGGTGAAGGGTATACCAATATCTTGCTGATTTTAAGAAACAAGATGCCTCAGTGCTTGAATGGGTGAGTTTTCAGGTAACTGAAAAAATTATTATTTAGTAGCATATTCGTATTTACGAATATTTTACAGGGTTTTCCAATAAGAGTGATAAGATTTATTTGAAAAAAAAACACACTTATTATTAAGGAAATTCAAAAGTTTTCTTTTAATGTGAAGTACAATCGATACAATTAAGTTCTAAATAAAACGTCATTCAAATGGCCTCCACGACTTCTTCTGCAGGAACGAATTCTATGAACGCAATTTTCGAGCACATTTTCCACTAAATCAAGTCGTATGTCATGAATGGCACGTTCAATATTGACTTGTAAAACATGAAGAGAGTCTGGTTTATTTCGATAGACCAATGACTTCAAATAACCCCACAAGAAATAGTCTAATGGTGTTAAAACACAACTTCTTGGAGGCCATTCAATATCACAATTTTTTTAAATAATCGAATCTCCAAACTTTTCTCGAAACAATTCAATTGTTTCATTTGCTGTGTGGCACCTAGCCATAATCGGTCAATGGCAAAAATATAGCCCTTAACGAGAGCTAAAGTATTGCTCATGGGTGTCAAGGTAGTAGGTCGAATGGAAAGTGTTTTTTTTTATTCAGCTTCATTTTCAAATGTGAACGGAAAGTTTATTTTTGCTCTAGCTCCTTAATATATAGGTCATAACGAGAGCTTAAAATATTGCTCATGGGTGTCAAGGTCGTAGGTCGACTGGAAAGTATTTTTTTGTATTTTAAAAAGAAATGGACTTAGCGCACAAAAACTTGCAATTAGAGAACGATTATTTTGATAATAAAACTGAATAATTTGTAAACGTTGTTCTTGCGCATATCTCCATGATGAAATTGTAAACACTACTGAAGACAATGAAAAACAAATGACAGATCATGACATATTACAAATCCCTATTGGAAAACCCGTTATAAAATGTATGTATCAAAACGCTGCGATTGCAAAAACTTCTAACTCTGTATTATTTATTAAAAATGTAATCATGCATTTGATATACAAAAATATTCAAAGTATCAAAAATTTATATTGGAATTTGATATCCCTTAACAAAAACTAAACATTTACAGAACATAGATTTGTTCATCTTCGATTCTCTTCAAAATAGCTTTATTACTTCAAATTTGTATATGTCTGCTTCCTCTTCTCCTGTATGTCTCCGCCAGACCTATATAATCTCAATAAAATCCAAGATATGTATGTATAAAAATATATCGTAAAGCATCTGTTATCTCAAGATTGCTATCCCCCTCTCTACCAGTATACATAGATAAGTAAGTATAAAAGTCTTCGAGAAAGAGAGAAAAAACTTTTAAACCAAAATCTCCAAAAAATGTTACAAATCTACTTTAGATGGTTATCACATTTGCTGTAAAGCATATTTCCCCACCTTAAGCCCAAATGCCCGAAAGCAGAATTTCTCTCATTCATTCAACAAAACTGAAACCACAAAACAAAAATCCTTAGAACAAGAATGAAAATGATATCAACAAAATATGAGGAGAAAAAGAAAAATATTTAAACAAATAAAGGAATTTGTTGTGTGCTTTGTTTCCACATCTCTACAATTGAGATATTTTGTTTTATGCCGGCAAAAATATACCCCAAAAATGTCTTGCAAAATAAATAAACTTCTTTTCGGCATAAAGAAATTGTCTCGAATACGAAGAAGAAGAAGCCTGAGAAATTTGAGACCCCTCAAAAAAAAAGTTGAGGAAAAGTAAAACCTCACCCAAGGAAATGTTTTCTCTGTAAGTTTGGAGGCAAAAATATGGAATTTAAGTATTTAAGTAAAGTGGTCTTACATTGTGTGCAATATTTTTTTTTTGCTTTATACAAAATGTGTATTATGAAGCCAAGCAAAACAAAAAAACTCAGAGTATGAAACACGAAGAATGTTTCATTCAGTGGGATATCATCTTTTTGTGGCAGGAGGGATTATTTAGGTTTTAGTAGGCAAAAGCTTTAAGTCTCTGTTCAAGTACCAAAAAGAGATTGCCTTCCCTCTCCTCAGAGATCTCTTAAATCCCCGCCGGAAAACCATCTTTCAGTACTGAGAATTCCGGTAACTTGTTTTTTCCCGTGATGCGCCTTGTTGTGTATTTTGTAGAAATACTTACCACAAAAGGAAACCCGCATTCGATTATTTGAACATTTTGCAAAAAAAAGGAAGAAAAAACGTACAACATAGAGTTCCATATCACTTTTCTGTGGCTCAAGTCAAACCAAACAAACAAAACTCAAAAACTTGCTTGGTGGAGGCACAGTGGGCGGTATTAAAGCCGGAGACCACCTTTTCCTAAGGAAAAGTAGTCGGAGACCACCTTTTCCTAACGAAAAGTTGCCGGAGACCACCTTTTTTCTAAGGAAAAGTTGTCGGAGACTACCTTTTCCTAAGGAAAAGTTGTCGGAGACTACCTTTTCTTAAGAAAAAGTTGTCGGAGACTACCTTTTCCTAAGGAAAAGTTTTAGGAGACTACCTTTTCCTAAGGAAAAGTAGTCGGAGACCACCTTTTCCTAACGAAAAGTTGCCGGAGGTCACCTTTTTTCTAAGGAAAAGTTGTCGGAGACTACCTTTTCCTAAGGAAAAGTTGTCGAAGACCACCTTCTTAGGAGAAGTTGTCGAAGGCCCTCATTTCCTAAGACAACTTCATATATTTTTCGAAATTTGCCCATTGTGCGACGGGTGTAAACTGCTGTATAAGAAGTTTCGCCCGTTTCCAAAAAAACGTTTATTCACTTTTTTCCTTGGTGTTTGGCTTGATACTCAAGAAGTAAAGGAAATCTAAAAAAAAAGAAAAACAAAACCACAAATACAATGTAAACGTTGGCGGAGAAAGCAAGGCAAAAAAAGTACATGTCTCAAGCAGTAAAATGTCAACAAGGCAAGCAATCAAATTTAACAACAGCCAAAAAGCAAAAGAAAAATAAATAAAAAAACAACGACCACCACCAACAACACGCCCCATGTAACAGCTTTGACATACACAAAAAAATGTTCAGAATTCAGCCGCCAAAAAACCGCACAATTGCTAATACAGACTTCATTCAAACCACAAAAAAATAAACGAAGAAAATCGAAACGCAGTCGTGGCGAAAAATCCCGGAAACCGGAAACATGAAACCCTGAGACTGTCAAGTGGCTTAATAAACAACTTAAACCTGAAGAAAATTATATTATACGAGCAGGAATTGATAAAATGTCATAAATATAGCTACAAAATGAAAACAAAACTCTTGTGGTCACGCTGAAGCACTTTAAAGGCGAGTGTCAAAGAAGACCCATTTAATTTGGCCAACGAAATTAAATCAGTTGATAGGACAAAAGGGGCAGAAATATTATAAGAGCTCTTTGCTTAAGACTTTGAAACACAAGTAAATTGTTTAAGGACAACAGTACTAAAATTTTTCATTTTGAAAACTCTTGGAAACAGAAGCTTAGTTTTTCACTTAGGATATTAGAAATAATTGCCTATGGACCAAAAGCGTAACATGTGAAAGTAGTGATTTCAGCCTTATATACAACGGATAGAAATCAGTTGCAGAACAATTTAAGTGATTTGAGCTATGTCCGTCCGTCTGTTTGGCTAGCGCACTTCCGAAAAGAGTGGTCGATGTTGTATGCGATAACATTTTCTTCTATCTCAGGCTAAGTTCGAAATTGGATTAGTTTTATCGACTCCTAGGAGAGAATTTTTTGATTTTAAATGATGAAAGAAATTTGCCTGCACACCATTTTCTAGAATAATTTAAGTACTCGATTGATGTTCGAAAATTATTATTTTTTTCATAAATGTTAGACTTTACGTTCAAAACGATAAAGAAAAAACTTTTAATGCAAACATTTTAATCAAAGAAAAATTTTTTGATATGTTTGGACAGTGTGGCAAAATGGGATAAATATAGCCAAATCAAATCAACAAGAACTGGAAGCGTGAAATTTGGTGTGAGGGTAGCCATTGAGACGTATACTAGGCTTTTTTTTAATTTTTGGGCAGAAAGGGATAAATATGATACCACCGCAATGTTTAACGGCTAGAGTTAGAATCGCATAATTTGAAGCAGAGGTTGTCCGTAGGGCAAAGTATCGGGATATGAAGCCATTTTTCGAAATTCGTACCGCTAGGGT
Source organism: Eudasyphora cyanicolor (assembly GCA_963930755.1). NCBI lineage: Eukaryota > Metazoa > Arthropoda > Insecta > Diptera > Muscidae > Eudasyphora > Eudasyphora cyanicolor. The sequence continues at coordinate 35,251,800 of OZ005737.1, read as the reverse complement.
AGCACTTGGAACGTAAACTAGAGATTAGAAGTGTTTTTTAGAAATGCATATTTTGAGGACAGAGGGTAAAACGGGGAAAATTGGAACATAAACTTGAGATAAGAAATGTTTTTAAGAAAACGTATACGCTTATAGGTGCACAGTTGGTCTAAAACAGTTAAAAAATGTACTGTCAGTAAAAATGTTTAAATATAGTGCAGTTGGAGCAAAAATGGTTAAATATGCTACAGTGGGAATAAAATGTTGTATATAGTACAGTGGGACAAAAATATGATAAATATGATAGAGTGTGGCAAAAAGGTTATAATATATACCATCAATGAAAAAAGAGCTAATATAATACTGTGCGGAAAAATGTGGTACAATGGGAAAATAAGGGTTTTATCCGTTCAGTCTCGCAAAAAGGGTTAAAGAGGGTACAGTGTGTCAGAAACAGTTAACTATGGCACAGTGCGACACAAAAAAATTCCTTATTATACAATGGGGCAAAAAGGGTTAGTTAAAAAAGGTTTTGATAAAATAAAAAAAGTCGACTTTTAGACTTTTTAATACAAAAAAGTCGACTTTATTACTGAAAATGCGAATATTTATAGTTTTCTTTATTTGTGATTCTAACTAGGATACTCTCCCGGCTTCAAGACCATTTTGTTTCTATATTATTATAGAAACAAGTATTTTATACATGGCGGTGTATAAATATGTATTAAAAATTGGCAGCACACATACTGGATCATGATTTCTGAGCCGTGACACTCGTTATCAACAGTTCTGCTGCAATTGTATGGGAGAAACGGAGCTCTATATGGTTGACTTCTAAACACAAGCAAATGAGAAATCTTTGTGAAACCACACTTCTCCAAAATCTTCCAAAACACAATTGTTAACCAAAGTTAATACAAAACACCAGCCATGTCCAATGAGAAGCAAATTTTGCTCCATCAAATGGAAAATTACCACACTATGCAGAAAAGCTTTTTATGGTTTTTGACTGCACTAAGTGTAGTTGTGGTGAGTCAAATACATTTATAGTAAAATACAGGAGAAGATAAAACCAGTAAGGAAAGGCTAAAGTCGGGAGGGGCCGACTATAAAATACCCTACACCACTCTCGTAATATTGAATAACTCTGATATATAAATTTTGGAATTCATGTATATATTGTTTACATAAATTTACTTTTGGGACATTTTTTACATAAATAATACCCTGTACCACAGTGTGGTGTAGGGTATAAAAACGATTGGATCTAAAGAGCCAAATCGGATGAAACATATATATGGGAGCTATAGCTAAATCTTTACCGATTTTCTTCAAATTCGGCAATGTTGGTTCATGGATCAAGAAACTCTACCATTCTAGATTTCAAAACGATTGGATGTAAAATAAGGCTTCTTTAGAACTAATGGGCCAAATCGGACGAAACATATATATGGGAGCTATAGCTAAATCTTAACCGATTTTCTTCAAATTAAGTAGTGTTGGTTCATGGATCAAGAAATACTACCATTCTAAATTTCAAAATAATGATTGGATTTAAAAGACAGCTTCTACAGGACTAAAGAGCAAAATCGGACGAAACATATATATGGGAGCTATAGCTAAATCTTAACCGATTTTCTGCAAATTCGGCAATGTTGGTTCATGGATCAAGAAACTCTACCATTCTAAATTTCAAAACGATTGGATGTCAAATACAGCTTCATAGGACTAAAGGGCCAAATCGGACGAAAGATATATATGGGAGCTATATCTAAATCTGAACCGATTTCAACCAAATTCAATAGCGATCTTAACAGCTGCGAAATACTCTAAACTGCAACATTTCAGAACAATCGGAGTGAAATTGCGACCTGTAGTCGACGAACAACTTTACATGGAAAGACGGACGAACGGACGGACGGACAGACATGGTTAAATCGACACAGCTAGTGATTCTGAGTCGATCGGTATACTTTAAGGTGAGTCTAGCTGTGTTATTTTCAGGTGTTACAAACATCTGCCGTGAAACAAACTTATAATACCCTGTACCACAGTGTGGTGTAGGGTATAATAAAAAAAATTGGCGTTTTGGCCGGATCCAAACAATGTATAATATTGATGAGAATATCCCATATCCCATATATATGTTTCGTCCGATTTTGCTGTTTAGTCCTGTAGAAGCTGTCTTTTACATCCAATCGTTTTGAAATTTAGAATGGTAGAGTTTCTTGATCCATGAACCAACATTGCCGAATTTGCAGAAAATCGGTTAAGATTTAGCTATAGCTCCCATATATATGTTTCGTCCGATTTTGCTTTAGCCCTGTAGAAGCTGTCTTTTAAATACAATTATTATTTTGAAATTTAGAATGGTAGAGTTTCTTGATCCATGAACCAACACTACCGAATTTGAAGAAAATCGGTTAAGATTTAGCTATAGCTCCCATATATATGTTTCGTCCGATTTGGCCCTTTAGTTCTATAGAAGCTATATTTTACATCCAATCGTTTCAAATTTAGAATGGCAGAGTTTCTTGATTCATGAACCAACATTGCCGAATTTGAAGGAAATCGGCAAAGATTTAGCTATAGCTCCCATATATATGTTTCATCCGATTTGGCTCTTTAGATCTAATCGTTTTTATACCCTACACCACACTGTGGTACAGGGTATTATTTAATTAAATATAAAATGTCCCAAAAGTAAATTTATGTAAACAATTTATACATGAATTACAAAATGTTTATATCAGAGTATATATCATATCAATATTACGAGAGTGGTGTAGGGTATTATATAGTCGGCACCACCCGACTTTAGCCTTTCCTTACTGGTCTTATTATAGAATTACTATGCCAAACTATTTATAACTATAGAAAAGAATATATAGTTATGGGATTCATTATCATATTATCACGCTTTAGTTCGAATTACATACTTCTAGGGGAACAGTGTGGCAAAATAAGGTAAATGTGGTGCGATAAGGTAAAAAGGGTTAAACTAGGTTCAGATGATTATCAGAAATATTAAATGTGGTCTTGGGGTACGAATTAAGCTCTTGGAATATAAACTATGTTTTTACCTAAATGCATACTTTAAGTAGAACTGTAAAATCTTGTACAGTGGTGCAGTAATGGTCAAATATAACATGGTGGTTCAAAATGTTTACTTATGATGCAATGGAGCAAAACGACTAAATATGGTACCCAAGGCGACTTTAGGTCTTGCAACTTAAACAAGGGATATTAATCCATTTTTAAATTCGTTCTTTTCGGGACTCGGTGTGCCCCAAACATGGTTTTATATTGTGCCAGGAACAGGTAGAATATGATCTAAAAAGTAGTTTTTCGGCATTTAGAGGCACATTGGGGAAAATGGATATATATTAGGGCGGTTCGATTTAAAAATCGCCCATTGCTTAGTAAAAATCGTATTCTAGGGATCAAAATAAGAAACTTTGCCGAAGGAACCATACCTCTAAGACGAATTCTGATGTCCCGGAAAAAATACCACTTTGACCCATTTATAGTGCTCCAATCGAGTCCAAATGTATGACCGACCCCCACTCAGTGAAGTGCTCAGTGAAAATCGTATTCTAGGGATCAAAATAAGAAACTTTGCCGAAGGAACCATACCTCTAAAACGAAATCTGATGTCCCGGAAAAAATCCCACTTTGACCCATTTAGAGTGCTGCAATCGAGTCCAAATGTATGGAACCCCCAGGGGGTTCCAGGGGGTGTGCCACTGACATGGGTGGGTCGGGCCTCCAAAGTTAGTGGGGGTCGGTCACACATTTTGACTCGATCGAAGCACTCTAAATGGGTCAAAGTGGGATTTTTCAAAATTTGCCCCTACCCAAATTCCGGGACATCAGAATTCGTTTTAGAGGTATGGTTCCTTCGGCAAAGTTTCTTATTTTGATCCCTAGAATACGATTTTCACTGAGCAATGGCGACTTTTTTTGCCTCCCCACAAATCGACCCAGCCTAATATATATATAGTAAAATGATGCCAGTGTAACTTTTGGAACATAAACTAGAAATGAAAAGTTGTTTTCGTATTTTATTGTTTAATAAAAAGAGCCTAATCTTCTTAATTGTTAGCCCATATGGAATAATCATCTGTCTTTCCAAGAAATTGGTATAACTATTTTACAGTAACCTACACAGAAAATAAATAAAGAAGAAAAGGTTATAAGGTTATATATAGTTATGGTTATGGCTAAAATAGCATAATACAGTTCCCAGGCTATAACTTGGTTTTATTGGATTGACTCTGATACGAGTACATGCAAAAATGGAGAGTTTGCTCCATATATTTTGAGCACAACTCCAAAACCATTCATTGCATTTGTTTCAGAAATGTTTTATAAAATCAGAAGTCGCCTTTAACATCTATTACTGTAATTTTTTCATCTGGTAAAGGCTTCCCTAGATATACGACAAAATATGGCGAGCAATTCTGGGAGATATGTCGCTATTTGGTCGATATGAGATTCACGGTTTTGGGCTATATGACGCTACGCCCATATGCTGTATGATGGAATAGAAAATACGACTTCTGTAGTGCTTAGATGCCAAATCAGCAGTTGCACATATGAATATGAACCGATTTTCTTCAATCTTCAATCTTGGCAATGTTAGTTTCTGCACCAAAAACTCATCTCCCAACTTTTATAATGGGTTTATACCAAATCGGAAAAGACTTATACATACCGAGTGGTCCATGCTAAACGCACGAGAATTCAGAGAATTATCTTATATTTTTATTATCTTGATCTTTTTTATAAAGATAGAGGGATCTACGACAATTATGTGTGAACCAAAAACACACTATGCAACAAACAAATTTTTTTGTGTCCGAGACTTAAAAACTTTTTTTTGTATAGATTGAGGCATACTATTTTATGAAACCAAGACAAAGTTTTTTTTAAATTTATTTTCTAAAATTCAAATTTTCATGGAAATTACCTTTAGTGTTCGGACGAAATTTGTTGAAGTATAATCTCGATAAAGCTGACATACCAATTAAATTAACGGAAATTATGAGGACTAGAAATGCTAAAAACACAACTTTGTCGTTGAAACAGAAGTTAAGTAAATGTCGTTAAAACAATTAGAGGAAATTAGACGTATTCCAAAAAAAACCTTTTTTGCGGCACGAAAAAACCCAATAAAAACCAGTAAGGAAAGGCAGAAAGTCGGGCGGGGCCGACTATATAATACCATACACCTCCCTTACAATGCGATAAGGTCATTTGTAAGAACATATATATGTGGATATATCTAATTCTGAACCGATACTAATCGCTAAATTAAGCAATATTCGTTCCTAAATTGAGAAACATCTTTCTAGAGAATTTTGCAATGATCGAAAGTAAAGTACAACTTCTATAGCGCTTTGTAACCAAATCAGGAGGAACATATATGGAGGTTATATATATGTAAATCCAATCGATTTTCCCTGAATACTCATTCATGTAAAATAGAAACATCTTTTTGTCGAATTTCGTACTGATCGGATATAAAATACAGTCTCTACAGCGCTTAGATGTCAAATCAGGGCTAACATATATATGGGGACTATATCTAAATCTGAACCGATTTTCTCTGAATTTAGCAGTATTCCTTAATGTAATAACAAAACTCTTCCTGCCGAATTTCGCTGTGATCGGATATAAAATACAGTTTCTAGAGCGCTTGAATTTCAAATCGGGGGTAACATATATATGGGGGCTATATGTAAATCTGAACCGATTTTCTCCGAATTTAGCAGTATTCCTTAATGTAATAAGGAACCTCTTTCTCCCGAATTTCGTACTGATCGGATATAAAATACAATTTATACAGCGCTTACGTGTGAAATCGGGGGTAACATATATATGGGGGCTATATCTAAATCTGAACCGATTTCCCAAACCGATCCAAATTCAATAGCGTTCGTCCTCGGGCCTAAAGAAAGATATGTGCAAAGTTTCATTGAGATCGGACCATAATTGCGACCTGTACTTTGATTACAAGAATACATCTACAGACAGACAGACAGACAGACGGACATAGCTAAATCGACTCAGAAAGTCGATCGGTATAATAAACAATGGGTCTATCTCTTCTCCTTTTGGGTGTTACAAACAAATGCACAAAGTCATAATACCCTGTACCACAGTGTGATGTAGGGTATAAATAGAAGAAAATTCGCAAAAGAATTGTTTGTTTCATTTCTTGAAAGCTAGCATCCTAACATAAAAAACAATGTATATTTGCGAAATGTCTATGGATAAATGTACATATAAATTAGGACCCATATTATCAAAATTGAGAAATTTTTATGCCCTGGAATCAAAGTTATAAGCCGTTAACTTTTTGTGCAAAATGGTCCATTTATATGAGAGGTACTAAAAGGCACGTGGTTGCTTCTCCCATTTTTCTCGAGGTTATATCGTCCAAGAAACTAATACTATGTGTGGAATTGTGAAAGATTTTTGGTTGTAGTATAGAAGTTATGAAATAATGATAGATAAAAATATTCTCACACCCAATTTGAAGTCTATCGGTTAATCCTATCGGAAGTTATCGTGCGCACCCACCATACAGACAGACGGACAGACAGACTGACATTGCTAAAATCACTTAACATGAATCAAAACGGGTTTTCGACAAATATTCTTGGAGTCTTTTAGATCACTCCATCGGTGTGTTACACTTTTCGCCCGGTGCATCCTATGTATACCCTTGTTCACAATAGTGGGTTAAAACGAATTATGTTGAAAATCTTTTATTTCTACCAAAAGTGCTATAATATTTACATTTATCCATAGATTTTTTTCAAATAGGCATTGTATTTTAAGTTAGGTTCGATTTTTTCTATTTTTGTGGTTTTTCGTGTCATTTATATGAATATGGGCCCCAAAAAATAACATGTCAAACAACAAAAATTTTTTTGGGGCTTACTTTCTTTTTTCTGCTTTTTGGGGTTCATTTATTTTTTTGTCTGCTTTTGGGGCTTATTTTCATCTATAAATTTAGAAACTGAAGAGGCTACGCATAAAAGATTTGCTCCACGTTGCCAACTTTGGATCCTGTCCATAGGAGAAATTCTTAAACAGAGGCCAAAAGCGGCATTATTATTAGCAATGATCCGAAGTAAGATAAGACTTCTGTTGCACACAAATTCCAAATCGGAGGTAAATCTATATCAGAGCTATGAATATCTAAATCTGAACCGATTTTCTTTAAATTCGGCAGTGCTCGTCCTTTGATAAAGAAACTCCTCTTCGTTCAATTTAAATTTGATTGGATGGAAAATATAACTTTATAACATTTAGAGGCCAAATTGTTAGGAACATATAAAGACTCGTAAAATCAGGCGAAATCCTGGGTTGCGGACGTTACGTTCTTACGCAGTTAGTTTTATTAATATTCATCCTGTTGGCGTTATGAATGCGATATTTATATATAACTTTTAGCAGCAACAGTTATTACAGAGTTCTTTTAAATGACATTGTAATATTTACCAAAATAATTTTGATGAATGCTATACCTGCGGCGAAAGTTCCTTTGCGGACGTTACAAAAAATGGAAGTAGGATTTCAGGTTAACATGAATTTTCATATTGTTTAGCTAAGTTTGCATAGTAATCTGAGAAATCGAAATAGATAGATTTTATTTTAATAATTCATTTACAAAATCATAATTTTTTAAAATAATTAAGAAAAAATCTAGTTTGACATAACATATTTTGTTGTGTGTCAGATTGGCTTTATATTATTAAATTGACTAGGTTGAATTTACATCAAGATCATTTAATTGCATTACGTATTCAAGGATTAAATTCATTTTGTATCAAATTTCTGTATTTCAAACAATTTATTAAATATTTATATAGTTGTAAAAAGTCTTTACCGTTTAAAATTTCATAACATTCGTTTATTGTGAGTACTCTTTTTCCGAAACGAATGTTTCTTTCGTGGGCGAAAATTGGACAGACGGCTAGAAAATGATACGTGTTTTCGGATTCATCTAAGTTACATATTGTGCAAATGCCATATGTATTATTTCTAAAAGCTCTGGCATTAATATTAAGTAGTCCACCTCTGGCACGAAAGATTAAACTTATCATTTTATATGAGTTTGTATCCACAAAATATGATGGTATGTCATATAGGAGATTTGGATATATATCATGGAATTGGGATGCAACAGCCCTCTCAGCGTATAACGTCCGTTCACGAGAGATTAACTTCTCTAATATGGATTCGAGCAATGCTCTTAGCTCCCGGCCCCATAGCCTGATGTCTACAACAATCCCCAGTTCAGAGCATAAGTCCCTCCGTTTTCCTGCCCACAAGATACTAGTACCAATCACTCTCTCGGGCACTTTGCGGGGGAGTCTATCCGGCGGCATCGAGAGTACCTTTTCCATATAATTAAAGTGTAGTCTGAGTGTTTCAGAATACATGCTGGGAAGACCCGTCTCAAGGTGTAGCATATAATTTGGGGTATTACTAGGTAGGTATAGAATCTTTTTAATAAAGTATCTAAGAAGTTTCTCCACCTGGTCATAACTCTCAAAACCCCAGACCTGAGCACCGTAAAATAAAATTGACTTAGCAGCCGTCTCGAAAATTATCATCTTCTTCGAAAGTTTAATTCTATCATTATGTATATAGCGTGTCCATGTAGCATTTATAGCCAGAAATCGAAATATGTGTGCAATATTCAAATCTTAGACGATTAAAAATTTTAAACTTCAATTCTCTAATACCTCTTTCACAAATATGCTAAGTTCTGTCGCACTTGGCTGTCTTGTTAAGAAATGACGGAATTATTTCCTCCTTTTTTAAACCCTCCTACAACGTGTTTTTTGTCAACTATGCGCTGTGACGTATACAGGGTGGCTGATATGTATTGCAACCAACTTCAGGTTGGTATCATTTCTAAACCGCTAGTCTGATAGCTGACATATTTATTTCAGTGACAGTTCATTTTATTGTTTACAAGCTTACAAAAGCATTTTGATCTATTGCATTCAGAAAAAAGTTATTCGTGATGGAATTCCAGCGTGATAGTGTGATTGCTTTATATTTGGGTGGAAAAACACAAGTGGCTATCGTTAGAGCCCTCCAGCATTTAAATGTGAATAAATCTTTTGTTTCTCGTACCATTGCTCATTACCGTGATACTGGCAGTGTTGCATCGCGTCCAAAAAGTGGACGAAAAAAAACGGTAACAACAACAGAAATGATCCGAAAAGTGAAGGCCAGATTTGATCGAAATCCACGCCGCAGTGGTAGAAAAATTGCTCGTGAGCTGAACATATCGCGAGAACGGATACAACACATATTAAAAAATGAGCTTGGACTAAAGCCATTGAAGTTCCAAAAAGTGCAAGAGCTCACCGATGCACAAAAAAAGTTAGACTGGAAAGAGCCAAGGAGTTGCTTCGCTTGCACGAAAGTGGCCAGTTACCGAATTTGGTTTTCTCCGATGAGAAGCCATTCCAAATTGAGCAGTTTGTGAACAAACAAAATGATCGGGTTTACTTGCCAATGAGGTTAGCTGAAAATTTACACCTTCGATTGGCCACCAGAACTCAAGCGCCGCCGATGGTAATGGTGTGGGCCGCCGTAACGGCCGATGGTCGCTCCCCGCTCGTATTCATCAAAATAAGTGCCGAATATTATCGGAAACATGTCCTAAAGACAGTATTGAAGCCCTGGGCAGACAAACATTTCGGCCGCAGACCATGGACATTCCAACAGGACTCAGCACCATCGCACTCAGCACGCGTCAACCAAGAATGGCTTAAAAAGGAGGTTCCTCGCTTCATTTCTACCGCACAATGGCCACCAAGATCTCCGGATCTCAATCCGTTGGACTTTTGCGCCTGGGGCATTTTAGAGAGTAAGGTTCGCACTAAAAAATATCAAAGTATCGATCATCTCAAGACGGCGCTTCGCCGGGAATGGACCAAAATACCACAGAGCCACTTTCGTGCAGCGTGTGATGGCTTTGTCGGCCGTTTGAAGGCGATAATTCGTGCCAAAGGTGGCCAATTCGAACAAATCTAAACTGTTTCTAAAAATGTATGTTATATCCGATATTTTTTGCGTTTGAACAATAAAATTAAAAAAAAATTAAAAAAAAAATATAGCGCTTTACTTTGTTGCATTACATATCAGCCACCCTGTAAGCAACAATTCTGTTTTCTCACTACTCATACGCTCAGACACACTAATACAAATTAAATATTTTTTAACCACTTAATAATTTTAATGCATTACGTCTTCTTTAATGAAATAAAATGTTTCGATTATATTAACGTCATAATAATTGCGTTTTAATTTGTCTGAAAAATTTTTCAAACCATTGCCTTACACATTGAACCAAATTTTAAAAAATGTGTGTCTGTTTCATACAACTCACAATGAACTGCTTACGTCATTCGCCTATAACCTCTTCTATAGAATGTGTCCCTCACTTTAATGGCTTGGCTAACTATTATAAAGGCATTTAAATCGATGCCCTTTTAAAATACTTTCAAGGTCTCTCTAGGAGGAAGTGAAACTTAATCTCTCGTCCACATTTCGGTGATTCATTTCAAACATTTTCTCAATGACATAGAAGAAATTTATTAGGTTTCTGACAATGCCTATGACCTTTCTTTACAACCTTAAAGCTATTGCGATGGTTAAATACGTCTTTTCACCAGAAATATGATAGCTATTGTTAACAAACAAACAAACAGAAAAAAGAAATCCCTTTATTCATCACTACACCAAGGCCTTCTACTTCATTCATGTGACCTCTAACAAAAGTAACCAAATAAATAACATTAATAACCTTTCAAAAATGACAAGACTTCTTGAGGTCATAAGGCAAACAATAAAATGAAATGAAAAACAGATCACAACCCAGAGTTAGAGTATTATAATCAATGGCAGAAAAATGTCTTTAACAATTCTTAGAAAATACTTGATTTCACAGAGCTCCGACAACAAAAATATAACCATTTTTTATATATATGTATAAAATGGTTAATATCTTTTTAACTCCTAAATTTTATACTTGTATTATTGAAAGGTGAGAATCATGAATAAAATAGGTATGGAAATAAATAACGTAGACAGAGCTCCTAATAATATTGTTTGACATAACATATATTAGAGCGCCGCAGTAGGCGAGCTGGTAGCGTTCTCGCCTATGAGTTTGGGGGTCGTGGGTTCGATTCACCCCAAAGGCTCTGGCCTGTCCCTGCAAAATTTAGCCATATGGTCTTTGTAACCTGGCCTTTCCCTGGACTTTAAAATTAGAATATAAATTTACTTTGTATTGTAATTCATATAAATAAATCAATAAAATATATTAAATTATTTCATATATCTCTTAATTTTGTAATGCATTTCATGAAATGCATTGGCTACATTTCAACAAACGGCCACGGTAATAGCAATAACAAGCTTAGCACACAACCCACCCATCCCCCATTGTTATAGTTAAGATTATAAAAATTATCACTGCTTTGGGACAAAATGGGTGTTGCATAGTGTAATTTACATACACGCTGAAAAAAAATCGCTTCTGTAGTATATTGTCCCAAACATATTCGGCTTGAAACATATATATGTTTGGGGTAGACTCTAAGCATGTAATATTTGGTACACACAAAAATTGTGTATTTGGGAAGATGTTGTTCTAAACAAATATTTGTTTACATTCCAATATGTTTTTATTTGGGACCATTATTTCCGAAACAAATATTTATTTGCATTTAAGTATTCATAAAATACATAAATTGTCTCAAATTTTTCAGTAATTCAAAGTTAAATTTTTAGAAATTTTTAATGTTCGTAAAAAATAATAATTGAAATCATATAATCTTGGATCAATATAAAGTACTTAGGCTGACGCCAGACCGCACACCGAAGCAAAACAATGCGACAACTGCTCGAAGTCACTGCTAAAACAACGACGCAACATGTCATGCCGACTGCCGAGAGCCAGAAAATTTACACATGTGTTGAAGTGAGAGATCAGATTGAAAGTGTTTGTTTTTTCTCTTTCTTTCTTGCATTTGTGTTCTGACGGAGCAAAGCACAGTTGGAAACGCTTCAAAACGCGCTCTCTTGCTGAAAGTAACGGAATGTGTTACTCTCAGCAAGAGATCGCGTTTTGAAGCGTGTCTATCTCTACTTTGCTCCGGCAGAACACAAATGCAAGAAAGAAAGAGAAAAAACAAACACTTTCAATCTGATCTCTCACTTCAACACATGTGTAAATTTTCTGTCTCTCTGCAGTCGGCATGACATGTTGCGTCGTTGTTTTAGCAGTGACTTGGAGCAGTTTTCGCATTGTTTTGCTTCGGTGTGTGGTGTGGCGTCAGCCTTAGAGGATTGACGACTAATGATGGCTTGGAATACTCAGAAATTTGAAATGATTGATTTAAAACAGAAGGTAATGCTGCATATGGTATCATAACTGGGAGGTATAATTCGAAACCCAAGAAAAATTGAAATATGAAAAACTCAGCAAAAGTTTTGGAAATATTTTTTAAATAAAATATATTTGGAAAAATTCCTAAATAATAATTTTATTTGTATTTAAACACATATTTTATTTGAGAAATTTAGTTTGCAAATATAATTTGTTGTAATATATTAATATATGCGTTCCAAATATATTTTATTGATTTTCAAATAAAATTTATTTGCTAAGAAATATATAATATTTAAAAATTTGTGTTCCAAATATATTTTCTTTCGATTCAAACATATCAAAAAAGGCGATTTTGCCCCGTGTATAATAAAACCAAACACAATTTCCCCCGTTTCCCCCCACAATCATGTTTGCTAACATTTTCATTATTATTACTGAATATATTTCAAAATTTTCGTAACTAAACAATTTTCAAAATGTTTATATTATTCTTCGTGATTAACATTTAATTAAAAATTAAGTTTTCATTAAACATTTAACTCATACGGTTGTGTGTACTGGTGTGTGTGTGCTATACTTCATGTACCCTAAGCAAATATTTGCATTTAACTGGCACCCCCTTGCCGAAGATAACCACTATAATTCCGCTCCCCTTTTTCTGGGTTTTGCCTTTTGGCATTACATCGTATTGCATTGCAAAAGAAAAACGCGGTGTTGTATTTCTCATGTTGGCGAACGCTACCAACCAACGTGTTGCACGCGTCTCTTAAAACGCAAATGAGTAACACAAGAACGTTGGGTAAAATCGTTTTACTACTCGCTACCTCGCAAAAACAAATTCCACACTCTCACAAGGGATAAAAAGTAGACAGGTGCTGTGTGCCCGGGACATTCATCTACTCGAATGAACACACATGCACAGACACACTCACACTGGCAGCACAGTCATTTATCCAACATCCTTTAGCCACACACATAAAGTCTCGCTCATCGCGGGAGCTGAGCTTACCGTACAAACACATCCTTAATTAAAGTGTAATGCGAGTCATTATACACACAAAAGGCAACGAAATGAGTTTCGCTGCAGAACAACGGAAAAAGGAGTGCTTATTGTGTGCACTCGTCTTCTCCTGGAGTAGGTACGCTAAATGCGGTGGCGGTGTGATAAGTTTAGAAAACAATTCAAGGGCTTAGTATTTTGTCCGTCCTTAAGCTTTTGCAAACATTTATATTTCATAAATATTATTTATGCTATATTTTATAACATCAACTTACATTGAGAAGGATTTACTAGTATACCATTTGCTATAGCTTAAGCTGCCAACATCTGGTCCAAATTATTCTCCCTATTTTTACATACCCACAACTACTTCATCGATCCAGAAGGAGGAAATTGTACCTTTCGAATAAATTAGACTGAGTAATATATACAATTTTATATTGGATATGGCAGAACAGGTAGCGACCTTTTTTTTCTAAACTAACTTTAACCTCGACAAATATCAGATATCTGCAGATATCGGAGATAGGTGAGCCGCTTAAAACTCACCTGATTTGGGAGCCCGGTCATAGGGACACTCCAGGAAAGTATAGAGTACATGAGTTTGCAAGAATGAGGGGACACCATTCCCTTTCTACCTTTAATGTGTGGGAAATCCTTTTTCTACGGGAAAACACCACACTGTTGGGAAAATCATATTCTGCAACTAATGACAGGTGGGCCTCCGGAAGGGATTGGCTATAATCCAGTTGAATGTGGATCTGTCTACAGTTTCTGCAACAGTTATTACGACTAAATTTATCTCTAATCATATCCGCCAGACTGCACGCTGCCTGGCTGGATGACCCGCTGCTATGCTAATAGTCAAGACTTTGTGGCATCACAAACTACTTTTTGACTCTGAGTACAGACAATTACTCAAACATTGCAGAATGTAGTAATTGTATACTCGTAGAAGACATTTCGATACAACTCTAATACTTTCTTTAGTTAACATACTAGTATGTGAAATATGCTTTTAAAAAATACTTACGTTTAATATAAGTTGAGTATGTCTCAGATTTATTTCTCGAATTTACTGAAAATAAGAAAAATACTAGTCAATTATTCATTCAAATTTTAAATTGCTAAATTATTAAATAATTTTCTATATGGTTCAAAAAAAATAAAAAAAATGCAAGGGTTAAATGTCAAACAAATCGTAAAAAAGCTTTATGGTTTGTATATCTGCCAAACACAACACATCTAAAATATTACAAGGGGTCATTTCTCAACATACATATGAGAAGTAAACATGAGTCAATTTTCTTTATAGTAAAACTCTTTCTATAGGAAATCTGGCCTGCGAAAACCATCAGCAGAAAAGTTCAGTTGTGATAAGTCGATTTTAAGGTAAAACCAGTAAGGAAAGGCTAAAGTCGGGCGGGGCCGACTATATAATACTCTACACCACTCTCGTAATATTGAATAACCCTGAAATATAAATTTTGTAATTCATGTATATATTGTTTACATAAATTTACTTTTGGGACATTTTATACTTAAATAATACCCTGTACCACAGTGTGGTGTAGGGTATAAAAACGATTGGATCTAAAGAGCCAAATCGGATGAAACATATATATGGGAGCTATAGCTAAATCTTTATCGATTTTCTTCAAATTCGGCAATGTTGGTTCATGGATCAAGAAACTCTACCATTCTAGATTTCAAAACGATTGGATGTAAAATATAGCTCCTATAGAACTAAAGGGCCAAATCGGACGAAACTTATATATGGGAGCTATAGCTAAATCTTAACCGATTTTCTTCAAATTCGGTAGTGTTGGTTCATGGATCAAGAAATACTACCATTCTAAATTTCAAAATATTGATTGGATTTAAAATACAGCTTCTACAGGACTAAAGAGCAAAATCGGACGAAACATATATATGGGAGCTATAGCTAAATCTTAACCGATTTCCTTCAAATTCGGCAATGTTGGTTCATGGATCAAGAAACTCTACCAATCTAAATTTCAAAACGATTGGATGTAAAATACAGCTTCTATAGAACTAAAGGGCCAAATCGGACGAAACATATATATGGGAGCTATAGCTAAATCTTAACCGATTTTCTTCAAATTCGGTAGTGTTGGTTCATGGATCAAGAAACTCTACCATTATAAATTTCAAAACGATTGGATGTAAAATACAGCTTCTATAGGACTAAAGGGCCAAATCAGACGAAAGATATATATGGGAGCTATATCTAAATCTAAACCGATTTCAACCAAATTCAATATCGATCTTAACAGCTGCGAAATACTCTAAACTGCAAAATTTCAGAAAGATCGGAGTGAAATTGCGACCTGTAGTCGACGAACAACTTTACATGGACAGACGGACGGACGGACGGACGGACAGACATGGTTAAATCGACTCAGCTAGTGATTCTGAGTCGATCGGTATACATTAAGGTGGGTCTAGCTGTGTTATTTTCAGGTGTTTCAAACATCTTCCGTGAAACAAACTAATAATACCCTGTACCACATTGTGGTGTAGGCCGACTATAGTCTTTGGCAGTGTTTATTGTTGAACCAACGAACTCCTTTATGCAAAATTTGATAATGATCAGATGTAAAATACGATTTCTTAGATGCCAAATAGAAAGTAAATTAATCTGAACCGATATTTATTAATTAGGGATAATCCTTAGGCCAAGAAAGAGCATATATTTCATCACGATCGGACCACAAATACGATATGCACTATCTATTACAAAGATACGTCTACAGACGGACAGATAGACGAACAAACGGACATGGTTAAATCGACACAGGAAGTGATTCCAAGACGATCGGTTTAATGAACTGCATAGTTTCAGTTAGAATATTTGCAACAATTTCGATAAATATATATTTAAAAGCAAAATTAACAGAAGAGCTATATTGAAACACGTCCCATATGGAAAATTTTCGATGAATAGAAGAAAAGATCTAGATATAAAACACAAACTGCAAAATTTTACCCCCATTAGAAAAATTTGGTATTTATGGTTAAAAAGGGTATATTGGAGAGCGACCACTAAGAGGCTTATAACAAAATATGAACCGTTTTCATATAAGAATACAAACAGCAAAGTTTCAGCTGAAGGGGCTATATCAAAATCCATTTGCAATCCCAAACTACCTGCAACTGCAAACGACCAATTTTGATCAACCCTGCTCTATTATTATTGCTAAGTCGGGTTGGAATTTTAGGACGATCAAGAATATATACCCAGCAAAATTTCTCATTACCAAATAATCTGACGATTAAGCAAAATTCTATAATGGTAAGTACTTATTATTTGGCTACATTTCTCATTATTATACCCTACACCACACTGTGGTACAGGGTATTATAAGTTTGTTTCACGGCAGATGTTTGTAACACCTTAAAATAACACAGCTAGACCCACCTTAAAGTATACCGATCGACTCAGAATCACTAGCTGAGTCGATTTAACGATGTCCGTCCGTCCGTCCGTCCATGTAAAGTTGTTCGTCGACTACAGGTCGCAATTTCACTCTGATCGTTCTGAAATTTTGCAGTTTAGAGTATTTCGCGGCTGTTAAGATCGCTATTGAATTTGGTTGAAATCGGTTCAGATTTAGATATAGCTCCCATATATATCTTTCGTCCGATTTGGCCCTTTAGTCCTATAGAAGCTGTATTTTACATCCGATCGTTTTGAAATTTAGAATGGTAGAGTTTATTGATCCATGAACCAACATTACCAAATTTGAAGAAAATCGGTTCAGATTTAGATATAGCTCCCATATATATCTTTCGTCCGATTTGGTCCTTTAGTCCTATAGAAGCTGTATTTTACATCCGATCGTTTTGAAATTTAGAATTGTAGAGTTTCTTGATCCGTGAACCAACATTGCCGAATTTGAAGAAAATCGGTTCAGATTTAGATATAGCTCCCATATATATCTTTCGTCCGATTTGGTCCTTTAGTCCTATAGAAGCTGTATTTTACATCCGATCGTTTTGAAATTTAGAATGGTAGAGTTTCTTGATCCATGAACCAACATTGCCGAATTTGAAGAAAATCGGTTAAGATTAAGCTATAGCTCCCATATATATGTTTCGTCCGATTTGGCCCTTTAGTCCTATAGAAGCTGTATTTTACATCCGATCGTTTTGAAATTTAGAATGGTAGAGTTTCTTGATCCATGAACCAACATTGCCGAATTTGAAGAAAATCGGTGCAGATTTAGATATAGCTCCCATATATATCTTTCGTTCGATTTGGTCCTTTAGTCCTATAGAAGCTGTATTTTACATCCGATCGTTTTGAAATTTAGAATGGTAGAGTTTCTTGATCCATGAACCAACATTGCCAAATTTGAAGAAAATCGGTTAAGATTTAGCTATAGCTCCCATATATATGTTTCATCCGATTTGGCTCTTTAGATCCAATCGTTTTTATACCATACACCACTCTGTGGTACAGGGTATTATTTAAGTATAAATTGTCCCAAAAGTAAATTTATGTAAACAATTTACACATGAATTACAAAATTTATATATCAGAGTTATTCAATATTACGAGAGTGGTGTAGGGTATTATATAGTCGGCACCGCCCGACTTTAGCCTTTCCTTACTGGTTTTAACATGGGGATGTCATTGGAAGAAAGTACTTCCCAAAAGCATACAATAAAGTAGCATAATAAGTACTTATTTGTAGCATAGGCACACCACATAAATATGTGCTTATATTTTTACGATTTTAAGTACTTGAATAATGCATTTCCAATAAGTTATAAAATAAGTAGTAGATATGTAGAGATGACCATTTAAAGTGACTTTTTGCATATTCTCAGGATATTTATCGCAGCAAACAGTTTCCTCATGCCAGATTCGAATTTCTGAAACCAAACACCCATGTGAAAAATTCTTCAATGGTCTAAAATCATACGATATACGTAAATATTTATGGTATTTTCATTCAAATATGCACGTATTATTTGAAAACATGTTGAAAAATAAATAAATCTTGTACAATAACATATAGGCAAAATTGCATTATATTAAAATTTGCCAAAATGATTTTTATAACCAAAAATCACTTATTTCTGTTATTATTAGTAAGTCATTACTAATAAGCCGAAAGTAATGCAGCGAATAATGAGATGTCATTATTTGGTAATGCAGGGAATAATGGCAGGTACTTACCAAGATTTTGCTGGGTATACTTTATAGGGTCTCAAATCAATTTTTCAAGGGGTTACAGATGGAATGCAAATGGCACTCATTCTATGGTGAAGGGTATAAAAAGAACGTTTTTGTATTGGTGTTTGTCTTCGTTTTTTGTAACCGATTTCTGAGTTAGAGTTAATTGAAATCTGGATATAAATACACGCACAATACCAATTTTCAGCCCGATCAGTTGAAATTTGCAGTATTTATTGCTTTAAGAAATAAAATCGGGACAAAGCTGTATATTGGGGCTATATCTTACAAGTAACAAATTGTAATCGGGTAAACCGACTAAGGTATACCCTAACTTTGTACCCTAACTTTGGTCAATGTAAATAACGGGGTTTCCAATAGAGATGATATGGTTTTGAAGTGACGTTTCGGCCATTTGTTTTATGTCATGATCTGTCATTTTTTTTCATTCTATTCAGTAGTGTTTACAATTTCATCATGGAGAGATATACGCAAGAACAACGTTTACAAATTATTCAGTTTTATTATCAAAATAATCGTTCTCCAATTGCAACTTTTCGTGCGTTAAGTCAATTTTTTTTAAATCCAAAAAAAAACTTTGCAGTCGACCAAAGACCTTGACACCCATGAGCAATATTTTAGCTCTCGTTAAGAAGCGAAGTACCGTTAAGGAGCTAGAGCAAAAATAAACTTTCCCTTAAAATTTGAAAATGATGCTGTCATTTTTTTTTAAATCCAAAAAAACACTTTCATGTCGACCTACGACCTTGACACCCATGAGCTATCTTTTTGCCAGTGACCGATTGCGGCTAAGTGCCATACTGCAAATTAAACAATTGAATTGTTGCGAGAAAAGTTTGGAGATTCGATTATTTCAAGAAATTGTGATATTGAATGGCCTCCAAGAAGTTGTGATTTAACACCATTAGACTATTTCTTATGGGGTTATTTGAAGTCATTCGTCTTTCGAAATAAACCAGACTCTCTTCAAGCTTTACAAGTCAATATTTAACGTGCCATTCATGACATACGACTTGATTTAGTGGAAAAAGTACTCGAAAATTGGGTTCATCGAATTCGTTCCTGCAGAAGAAGTAGTGGAGGCCATTTGAATGACGTTTTATTTAGAACTTAATTTTAAAATCTTAATGAGTACGATTACTCTGTGCAAAAGTATTGAGTCTTTATTTATATATGTATTTATATGAATTACAATACAAAATAAATTTATATTCTAATTTTACGGTCCAGGGAAAGCCGGGTTACAAAGACCATGTGGCTAGAGTTTGCAGCGACAGACCAGAGACTCTGGTGGGAATCGAACCCACGACCCCCAAACTTATAGGCGAGCACGCTACCAACTCATCTACTGGGGCGCTCTGTTCAGGGGGCACGGCATCCGTTAACGAAATCGTTTTCGTGTCGAAAAAGTTATCGCAGCAACGACTTCTTTGGATCACGGGAACCGATCGACAATTTTGATTATACCCTACACCACACTGTGGTACAGGGTATTATAACTTTGTGCATTTGTTTGTAACACCCAAAAGAAGAAGAAATAGACCCATCGTTTATTATACCGATCGACTTAGAATCACTTTCTGAGTCGATTTAGCTATGTCCGTCTGTCTGTCTGTCCGTCTGTCTGTCTGTGCGTCTGTCTGTCCGTCCGTCTGTGCATGTATTCTTGTAATCAAAGTACAGGTCGCAATTATGGTCCGATCTGGACGAAACTTTACACATATCTTTTTTTTGGCCCAAGGACGATCCCTATTGAATTTGGTTAAAATCGGTTCAGATTTAGATATAGCCCCCAAATATATGTTAGCCCCGATTTGACATGTAAGCGCTGTAAAAACTTTATTTTATATCCGATCAGTATGAAATTCGGCAGGAAAAGGTTTCTTATTACATGAATGAACTCTGTTAAATTTTGAAGAAATCGGTTCAGATTTAGATATAGCCCCCATATATACATTACCCCCGATTTGACATATAAGCGCTGTAAAAATTTTATTTTATATCCGATCAGTGCGAAATTCGGCAAAAAGAGGTTTCTTATTACATGAAGGAATACTGCTAAATTCGGAGAAAATCGGTTCAGATTCAGAGATAGCCCCCATATATATGTTACCCCCGATTTGACATGTAAGCGCTGTAAAAACTGTATTTTATGTCCGATCAGTGCAAAATTTGGCAGAAAGAGGTTTCTTATTACATGAAGGAATACTGCTAAATTCGGAGAAAATCGGTTCAGATTTAGATATAGCCCCCATATATACGTTACCCCCGATTTGACTTGTAAGCGCTGTAAAAATGTTATTTTATATCCGATCAGTATGAAATTCGGCAGAAAGAGGTTTCTTATTATATGAATGAACACTGTTAAATTTGGAAGAAATCGGTTCAGATTTAGATATAGCCCCCATATATACGTTACCCCCGATTTGACATGTAGGCGCTGTAGAGACTGTATTTTATATGCGATCAGTACGAAATTCGACAAAAGGAGGTCTTTTTACATGAATGAGTATTCAGGGAAGATCGGTTCAGATTTATATTGATTGTTCCTCCTGATTTGGTATCAAACCGCTATAGAAGTTGTATTTTACTTCCGATCATTAAAATTTTCCAGAAAGATGTTTCTCAATTTAGGAACGAATATTGCTTAATTTAGCGATTATCGTTTCAGAATTAGATAATATGTTTCTACCCATTTACCAATTATTCCAAATTATTATGGCAATGACCCTTATCGCATTGTTAGGGAGGTGTAGGGTATTATATAGTCGGCCCCGCCCGACTTTCTGCCTTTCCTTACTGGTTTATTATCATTTTGTGTGGAATGGCTACGTCAAATAGTGAGGAAGAAGAATAGTATATATGAATAAGCAAGTTGTCAATGGCGTTACGAACAACTTAAAGAAATAAGAATGAATATATGTAATTGCAGTGAAGTTTATTTTAAACACTAAATAGATTCAATGTTTTTTTGTATTCATCTTCGGATTTAGAGGAGTAATACAAAGCACAGCCCATTCAAATAGAAATAAGGGACAAAAGAAATATTTCCTCAATATCTAAATTATGATTATAAAACAAGTTTTGTAGATTTAAAAAGCGTTTAAACATTCAAAAAAAAGCGTTTACTAATTTCACCGACCATTCGTAAACGTCCGTTCTACCATTATTAAACCTAAACGCCACACAAAATCTTCTGGCCGGTGGTGGTTACGATGTTGGAACTGATTATCTTGGTTAACATAACACGGATTTCATGTCAATGCACGGAGTAATGATTGTTCAAAACGACCGAAGAGAGCATACTTTCTATTAGAAGTTTCAGTTGTATATCATTTTTAAGCAGGCCAATGCTCGGTTCTAAAATCAACTACCATTAGTGTTTATTTTCCATTAATTCTGCTAACATTAGTTAATAAAACGTTAAATTTTGAAAGGGTTAAGATAAGATGGCACAGAAAACATACAATTGGCTCCTTTCTAAAAACATCTCCAAATTCCACTCAACAGAAATAAAAAAAAACATTACACTGTACAAAATTTTAAGTATTTGTATGCACTAGTATTAAGGTTTAAATAAAACCTCTATGTTATATAAGTATTGTGTTGTCCGGAACGTGCCGTCCGGAATTCAACAAAATATGTAAACATTTAACGTTTTAAAGGTAAATGGTAAATATACTATTAACAAGTAAGAAAGTTCAGTCGGGTAAACCGCCTAATGAATCCCCTCACCTTGAGTCAAAAAAAACCAGTAAGGAAAGGCCGAAAGTCGGGCGGGGCCGACTATATAATACCCTACACCTCCCTTACAATGCGATAAGGGTCACTGCCATAATAATTTTGAATAATTGGTAAATGGGTAGAAACGTATTATCTAATTCTGAAACGATAATCGCTAAATTAAGCAATATTCGTTCCTAAAGTGAGAAACATCTTTCTGGAATATGTTAATGATCGGAAGTAAAATACAACTTCTATAGCGGTTTGATACCAAATCAGGAGGAACATATATATGGAGCTTTAATATAAATCTGAACCGATCTTCCCTGAATACTTACTCATGTAAAAAGACCTCCTTCTGTCGAATTTCGTACTGATCGGATATAAAATACAGTCTCTTCAGCGCTTAGATGTCAAATCGGGGGTAACATATATATGGGAGCTATATCTAAATCTGAACCGATTTTCTCCAAATTTGGCAGTAGTCTTTCATGTAATAAGAAACCTCTTTCTGCCGAATTTCGCACTGTTCGGATATAAAATACAGTTTTTACAGCGCTTACAGTCAAATCGGGGGTAACATATATATGGGGGCTATATCTAAATCTGAACCGATTTCTTCCAAATTGAATTGTGTTCATCTACATAATAAGAAACCTCTTTCAGCCGAATTTCATACTGATCGGATATAAAATAAAGTTTTTACAGCGCTTACATGTCAAATCGGGGGTAACGTATATATGGGGGCTATATCTAAATCTGAACCGATTTCTTCCAAATTTAACAGTGTTCATCCATATAATAAGAGACCTCTTTCTGCCGAATTTCATACTGATCGGATATAAAATAAAGTTTTTACAGCGCTTACATGTCAAATCGGGGGTAACGTATATATGGGGGCTATATCTAAATCGGAACCGATTTCTTCCAAATTTAATAGTGTTCATCCACATAAGAAGAAAGCTCTTTCTGCCGAATTTCATACTGATCGGATATAAAATACAGTTTTTACAGCGCTTACATGTCAAATCGGGGCTAATATATATATGGGGGCTATATCTAAATCTGAACCGATTTTAACCAAATTCAATAGGGATCGTCCTTGGGCCAAAAAAGAGAAATGTGTAAAGTTTCGTCGAGATCGGACCATAATTGCGACCTGTACTTTGATTACAAGAACACATGCACAGACGGACAGACGGACAGACGGACAGACAGACAGACGGACATAGCTAAATCAACTCAGAAAGTGATTCTAAGTCGATCGGTGTAATAAACGATGGGTCTATTTCTTCTCCTTTTGGGTGTTACAAACAAATGCACAAAGTTATAATACCCTGTACCACAGTGTGGTGTAGGGTATAAATACTAGTAAATTAATTTATTTTTTTGTTTTATTTAATTTATTATCAATTTAAATTGAATTTAATAGCTTTAATGTATGTACTGATATTAAAGATAAAAACTGTTTACTGTGAGAGGTACCAAAAGGGACATCCCAATAACTGTCACTTTTCTCTGGACTCTAGGTACTATAAAAGCATTACACTGTACAAAATTTCATGTATTTATATGCACTGGTATTAAAGTTATAAGCTGGTAACTTTTGGTACAAAAAGGTTCATTTGTGTGGGAGGTGCAAAAAGAGAGAGCCAATAACGCCCACTTTTCTCTGGACTCTAGGTACTATAAAAGCATTACTCTGTACAAAATTTCAAGTTTTTGTATGCAGTGGTAATAAGCTGTTGTAGTAATAAGCTGTTAACTTTTGGTGCAAAATTTTCAATTTGTGTGGGAGGTACCGAAAGGGGTGAGGCCACTTCGCCCATTTCGAGGTGATAGCTGCTAATAAACTAATACTATGTGCGGAATTTCAGAAGATTAGAGTAAGTAGTATAGAAGTTATTAAAGAATAAATATTTCACTAAATTTTAACCCTTTGTGGGGGAGGTACCAGAAGGAGTGGACCAATGCGGCCCATCTTCGAACTTAGCCGGAGATAGAGAAACATATTACCGAATACAAAATTTGAAGTCAATCGGTTAATCATTTCGAGAGTTATCGTGCGCACCAGCCAGCAGACAGACATACACACTCACCGACAGACTGATAGACAGACGGACGGACATTGCTCAAACGACTTAAAATGACCCAAAACAGATTTTCGCCAAACATACTTAGGGTCTTAGGTCACTCCTTCGATGTGTTACACTTTTGGCTCGTAGCAAATGATATATACCCTCCTCTCTAAGGTGAGGGGTAAAAAGGGCTATCAAATGGATCCCACATCATATCTCTTAATGTTATTAGGAAAATTAACTTTATTTTTAGTGCTAACATAGATAACCTATAACATTCATTTATAAACATACATTTATTCATAAATTAATTTTTAATTATAAAAAATGTTTTAAAAAACATTATTAAAAAATAATGTAATTTGATTTGTTAAAATAATAAAAATGTGTATTTAAAAAGTTCAACTAGTAAAAATGGGTGCCGTGACATAACTCCCAACGGACTTAACGCCAAAAAACGATTTTGGGAGTTATGTCCGCATATAATCTTGGACATAACACCCAAAATTTTTGGGACTTATGTCCAACGTTGTCGAGTGGACATAACGCCCAATGGGAGTTATGTCCTTTTTATTAATTTACATAATTTTCTTAGGGAAATACAATTTTATTCCGAATTTATAATATAGTTCAAGTAAAGGAGTAAATATTTATAATATATTTATATTATGAAATATATTACTCTTGATAATATATATTGCTCTGTATTTAAAGGAAAAATTAATTTAAATTAAAAATTGTTCAGCGCAACAAACTGCCTGCAGAATGGGCATAATGTGAGTGTAAATATTTTTATTAATTTCGTCAAATGGTTTCAAAATTGTATTTTCTCTATTCATATATTTCTCAAAGTCTGTAGTAAAAGTTTTTGGTTTAAGCTTAAAAATGTTTGAGTCTGTAAACTATTGGATATGCTCATATGACTTCTGTTTTTTATTAGCCATTAGTATGAACGCAAAAGAACAAACCTACATATAAGTAATTAACATAAACGTAATTATCAAAGATGAAACGATTTGCAGACAATATAAAGTTTGAAGAACATAGAAAACCCTGCAATAGATTTTTTAGCGCTCGATTTAAAAATTATTCATTGAACTCAGGACATATGGCGATTATTATTTTAAAAAATCGCGCGATTTTGTCCTGAGTTCAATGAATAATTTTTAAATCGAGCGCTAAAAAACAGCAATGATATTAATCTTCCAGAATAGCATTTCCTGTCCGAGTTCCCTAACATGATTATACAACCCCTTACGGCATAAATTAGTGCAGTTGAACAACACACTAATTTATGCATATTCGGAATGTTTCTGAAAACATTCCGAATATGTGTGAGTGGTGGAACTATTAATACTGTAGACTGTAAATTTTTTAAAAACTTTAAAAAAAATATTTAAAAAAGAAAAAAAAATAACTTAGATTATCTGATTTTTAAATATTATAATATTCTCTTCTTGAAAACAGCAATTATATTAATCTTCCGGAATAGCATTTCCTGTCCGAGTTCCCTAACATGATTATACAACCCCTTACGGCATAAATTAGTGCAGGTAAATAACCCATTATTCTGAAAACATTCCGAATATGTGTGAGTGGTGGAACTACAAACGTTTGTGTCTGACATACATACAATCACTCGCATGTGGTAGAATAAGTTTGCATTTGTGTCTGCAACTGTCCGTCCGTCCATTCAGTCGTCCCTAACTATACAGCGGTGGATGGATGCCGTATTCCTGGGCACCTACGTATATGCTATAATTTTTATTTTTAAATGGATGACAGACTGTGTGGAGCGAAAGAAACGAAGCAAAAAAAGTTTTAAATGAAATTGTAGTAACGAGCTTGAAAAAGGGTAACATTATCCCACACACACACACGCTCAAAGAACTGCAAACACATTGGCGGCATATACCTTTACACACACACACATAGCCAAAGAGATTTTGTGAAAGTGCAAAAAGCATGCACACAAATACATATTCCACATACATACACTCATACAACCACCTAAAGACACACACTTATAGTTTAAAGGATGCAAAAAATATCTTTCTCACTCACGAACGTTTTTTCTTCTGCAATGCTCCAAAAGTCCTGAAGGGTTTGCTTGCAGAGGATATACTTAAATATTATCCTTATAATTTTTGCAAGGATATATGATTACAGATATCACCGCGGGTTTGAAGTACAGGCAGGAGTATGCGAGAAATAATTTCACTGAACATATTTCGTTAAAAAGCAGTCTCGTTGAAATTATAATCTACATTTTTCGGGGGAAAGAAAGTTTTAATTAAAACATCCGGAAAATATGCTGCTATTAACACGGTAATGGTTTAAAGCCTTAATGTGTGCAGAAAAAAATTGAAATTTCTGAGAAATGATTTAAGGAAGTATGATCTACATTAAAATCATATAAGCGGTAAATAAAAAAACATGGAATAATACGAGTATAACTGCGCAAGTTGGCTTTGAGCTGATTTGTAAAAATGCAGAGAGATTTTTTTTATATTTCAGTAGATTTCAAAGAACTGCAATTGAAGAAACTACCGGAGCTTAAATTTGGATAATAAAACAAATTTTGCCTAGTTTTTTTATAATTAAAAAATATTAGTATTATGTGATATTGCCTTAAAAAAATAAACTACAGAAGTTTAAATTTGGATAATAAAACAAATTTGACAAGTTTTTTTATTATTAAAAAATATTGATATTACAGGGTGGCTGATATGTATTGCAACCAACTTCAGGTTGCTATCATTTCTAAACCGCTAGTCTGATAGCTGACAGATTTATTTCAGTGACAGTTCATTTTATTGTTTACAAGCTTACAAAAACATTTTGATCTATTGCATTCAGAAAAGAAGTTATTCGTGATGGAATTCAAGCGTGATAGTGTGATTGCTTTATATCTGGGTGGAAAAACACAAGTGGCTACCGTTAGAGCCCTCCAGCATTTTAATGTGAATAAATCGTTTGTTTCTCGTACCATTGCTCGTTACCATGATATTGGCAGTGTTGCATCGCGTCAAAAAAGTGGACGAAAAAGACGGTAACAACACCAGAAATGATCCGAAAAGCGAAGGCCAGATTTGATCGAAATCCACGCCGCAGTGGTAGAAAAATTGCTCGTGAGCTGAACATATCGCGAGAACGGATACAACACATATTAAAAAATGAGCTTGGACTAAAGCCATTGAAGTTCCAAAAAGTGCAAGAGCTCACCGATGCACAAAAAAAAAGTTAGACTGGAAAGAGCCAAGGAGTTGCTTCGCTTGCACGAAAGTGGCCAGTTACCGAATTTGGTTTTCTCCGATGAGAATCCATTCCAAATTGAGCAGTTTGTGAACGAACAAAATGATCGGGTTTACTTGCCAATGAGGTCAGCTGAAAATTTACACCTTCGATTGGCCACCAGAATTCAAGCGCCGCCGATGGTAATGGTGTTGGCCGCCGTAACGGCCGATGGTCGCTCCCCGCTCGTATTCATCGACCATGGGGTCAAAATAAATGCCGAATATTATCGGGAAAATGTCCTAAAGACAGTATTGAAGCCCTGGGCAGACAAACATTTCGGCCGCAGACCATGGACATTCCAACAGGACTCAGCACCATCGCACTCAGCACGCGTCAACCAAGAATGGCTTAAAAAGGAGGTTCCTCGCTTCATTTCTAGCGCACAATGGCCACCAAGATCTCCGGATCTCAATCCGTTGGACTTTTGCGCCTGGGGCATTTTAGAGAGTAAGGTTCGCACTAAAAAATACCAAAGTATCGATCATCTCAAGACTTTCGTGCAGCGTGTGATGGCTTTGTCGGCCGTGAAGGCCATAATTCGTGCCAAAGGTGGCCAATTCGAACAAATCTAAACTGTTTCTAAAATTTTATGTTATTTCCGACATTTTTGCTTTTTGAACAATAAAAATTAAAAAAAAATTTAAAAATATAGCTCTTTACTTTGTTGCATTACATATCAGCCACCCTGTATGCTGCATAGTAGGTAGTATCAAAAATCTGAATTATCAGCGTAACAAAAATAGATTATAGAATACAGTATCAATTTATTCTAAATCCCAATTAGAATTTTCTTATATATGCGATTACTTTAGAAAACACAGTTAGTTTAACAGAAAAGTTTAATATAAATTCACTTTGAGCGCACCAAAATATATCATCAATGAAATCAATTTCCAGCGCATAATATATTGGCAACAAAGTTTTCTGGGAAATCGATATGTTTAGACCATAGAGCATATACGTACTATTAATTTTTAAATATTTCGAGGATCGCACTCATTACTTCTATGTTATATGATGTATGTATTTTAAATAAGTATAATTTAGTATGAAGGCAAACACATTCTGTTTAATTTCGGAATTATAAATCTGTGTCCGAAATGTCTCGTCTCAGTTTAGTCAATGTTCATGGTAAACTATCCCATATGTAAATATCCACAAGTCAATTCACAGTTGTACATATTGCTTAAGAAGAAACTATATATATTATGAGTATTTTTTAATAATTTTTTTAATATTTCGGTATGACTGAATTATAGCAATGTTTGATATCTTCAAATTGTCATTTAAATCGTAACGATATCTTCAAAAGTTTCACAGATATTGCAACTTTTATTTTCTGAACTATGGAGCGTATACGTATTATAAATGTTTCACTACTTCCAGAGAATTACTCGGAACTTCCATATTATTTGAGATATTTTAAAAATTTAAACTTTCTGGTAATGCTAACACAATCTGTTTTTATATATCTGTATTGTATTTTTTTTTACAAGAAAGCACTCTACAATATATGAACTGTTTATTTTGAAAGTGGAGTAAACGCCATTCTGCTTTACTCGATTCAACATTAGAAAAAGCGGGTTAATTAAACTAGAATGCGAAAATGTTCACTTAATATAGAAACATTGAAGTCTTGAGATTAACTGCATGTAAGATAGATGTGTATATACATATGTATTATTCACATAGCCTTTTAACGATACTACAGAATGGCGTCTCATTGGAATTAATTTGATCCGAAATATTTGTTGTGACTTCCGCTGGGAACGTTACCTTTATCATCCATTCAATTATATCGACACATACAAATATTTTATCGATGTGCACACAACTTCCAGTCAAAGACACATTGTGCTTCCGGTAGAAATAATATTACTATAACCAAAATTTATTAGGATGTCATCGACATACCAAGCAATGAATTTATTGCAAACGAAATTCCCAAGCAACTAAATCGCCTGATTTAATGCCTTTAGCCTATCTGATGTGGACCATCTCAACGATGCAGTTTTTTATTTGTGGTGCTGATTTTAATTGAATTTATGAATTCGAAGTGGATCTCTTTTAAATAAATTTTTCGTGTCGGAGAAGGAGATATGAGGATCCATTGCACAAATTTTGTGGCTGTCCAGTTTGCAAGATTTAACGCCTTAGCAATATCTGCTGTGGGGCCATCTCAAAGATGGAGTTTGTTTTTGATGGTGTTGAGTTTAGTTGAAATGACGAATTTGAAGCGGATATCTTTGAAATAATTTTTTTTGTGTCGGAGAAGTAAATATGAGGAGCCATTGCACAAATATTTTTTTTCCTTAAATAATTCCTCTTAATATTTTTGATAATATTTCGGCATTTTTGTGACTCTATGTTGGCAATTTCACTCTGATTTTTTTTCTCAAGTCTTTTATTAGTTCTATGTAAATCAAAAAAATCTTGACGGAAAAATTTCTCCAGATTCATCTATTGTTGCATTGACTGGGTGATATGTCGAAACGATCTGTTGACATGTCATACAATTTATACTTGACGCCAGTCAAAAGAAAAATCTAAGTCTGAAAATGAAATTCGAACTTGAGTGACTTGAGAAAGATAATGTATCCTCGATTAAAACAACTAACCCCGCACAATTTCTACTACTTTTTCCTTCGACATTGCTTTTACAAGATAAATATTTATCCACAGAGTTTGCTGGGTAAACAAACAGTTAAACAATTTCGGACACAATTTTAGTGTGAAAGGCTTTGAAGTAGATGTTTCATGTAAAGCAATGCAATCGTAAAAGCTGAACAGATTTTGCTGAATTTTTGCATGAGAATATCGTCTGGTGTGTGGAAGGTAGCTATATTCGGTTTTAAATGGACAAAGGGGCGTGGCACCACCCATACAACGTAAAATTTAAAAGTGGAATATCTTGGGTACTATTGGTTCAAAATACTCGAAATTCGATATGTGTGACCTTGGTATCAGTACACATCATGGAGCCAAAAACCTAAAATTCAAATATGAAATATTTCGAATACTATTGGAGCAAAATTCTCGAAATTAGGTATGTGTGACCTTGCTGCCATTACGCGTCATGTAGCTGAAAACTGGGGTATGTGGGCGTGGCACCGCTCACACAACTTAAAATTCATGTATGAAATATTTTGAGTACTATTGCAGTAAAATTCTCGAAATTTAGTATATGTGACCTTGGTACCAGTACGCGTCACAGGACTCAAAACGGGGAAACAGTGAAAGTGGGATATGAGATATTTCGAATACTGTAGTAGCTAAATTCTCAAAATTGGGTATGTGTGACCGTGGTGCCAATACTCGTTATGTAGCTGAAAACTAGGGTGATAGTGTTAGTGGGCGTGACATCGCCCACCCAACCTGAAATTTAAAAATGCTACATTACGAGTATTATTGCGGTAAGAGTCTCCAAATTGTGTATATGTGACATTGGTACCAGTATGCGTGATGGAACGATAAACTGATATGACAATTATAGTGGGTGTGACACCGCCCACACAACCTGCAATTTACAAATACTATATATACTATATTTTTTATTTGTGCCTTGGTAGCAGAACGCGTGTTGGAGCCAAAAACAGATGTGATTGTGACAGTAAGCGTGGTACCACCCACACTACCACAAATTCAGAAGTGCAATATTTTGATTGCTATTGGACAAAAATTCTCGAAATTTGGTATGTGGAACCAGTTTGAGTGTTGAAGCAAGCAATTGGGGTGATAGTAACATTGGGCGTGGCACCGCCCACACAACCTTAAATCTGAAACATGACATGTATGTGGAATATATAATATTTTCTGCACTATTGCAGCTAGCCTGTACAAATGGGTGTGTAACCTTCGAACCACAACCAACGATTGAACCAAAAACTGACATCGTATGAACAGTGGGTACTCCTACACAACCTGACATTTCAAAATTCAATATCTTGATCACTATATCAGCCATGGTTTCGAAGTTTGGCTGTCTGGCCTTTGTACCAGTAGCGGTGGTGGAGCTCCAAACAGGCACGATGGAAAGAGTTGGCATGACACCGCCATATAAATAAACCAGTAAGGAAAGGCTAAAGTCGGGCGGGGCCGACTATATAATACCCTACACCACTCTCGTAATATTGAATAACTCTGATATATAAATTTTGTAATTCATGTATAAATTGTTTACATAAATGTACTTTTGGGACATTTTATACTTAAATAATACCCTGTACCACAGGTAAAAAACGATTGGATCTAAAGAGCAAAATCGGACGAAACATATATATGGGAGCTATAGCTAAATCTTAACCGATTTTCTCCAAATTCGGTAGTGTTGGTTCATAGATCAAGAAACTCTACCATTCTAAATTTCAAAACGATTGGATGTAAAATACAGCTTCTATAGAACTAAAGGGCCAAATCGGACGAAACATATATATGGGAGCTATAGCTAAATCTTAACCGATTTTTTTCAAATTCGGCAATGTTGGTTCATGGATCAAGAAACTCTACCATTCTAAATTTCAAAACGATTGGATGTAAAATACAGCTTCTATAGAACTAAAGGGCCAAATCGGACGAAACATATATATGGGAGCTATAGCTAAATCTTAACCGATTTTCTTCAAATTCGGTAGTGTTGGTTCATGGATCAAGAAACTCTACCATTCTAAATTTCAAAATGATTGGATGTAAGATACAGCTTCTACAGGACTAAAGAGCAAAATCGGACGAAACATACATATGGGAGCTATAGCTAAATCTTAACCGATTTTCTCCAAATTCGGTAGTGTTGGTTCATGGATCAAGAAACTCTACCATTCTAGATTTCAAAACGATTGGATGTAAAATATAGCTTCTATAGAACTAAAGGGCCAAATCGGACGAAACATATATATGGGAGCTATAGCTAAATCTTAACCGATTTTCTTCAAATTCGGTAGTGTTGGTTCATGGATCAAGAAACTCTACCATTCTAAATTTCAAAATGATTGGATGTAAGATACAGCTTCTACAGGACTAAAGAGCAAAATCGGACGAAACATATATATGGGAGCCATAGCTAAATCTTAACCGATTTTTTTCAAATTCGGCAATGTTGGTTAATGGATCAAGAAACTCTACCATTTTAAATTTCAAAATGATTGGATGTAAAATACAGCATCTACAGGACTAAAGAGTCAAAATCGGACGAAACATATATATGGGAGCTATAGCTAAATCTTAACCGATTTTCTTCAAATTCGGTAGTGTTGGTTCATGGATCAAGAAACTCTACCATTCTAAATTTCAAAACGATTGGATGTAAAATACAGCTTCTATAGGACTAGAGGGCCAAATCGGACGAAAGATATATATGGGAGCTATATCTAAATCTGAACGATTTTAACCAAATTCAATAGCGATCTTAACAGCTGCGAAATACTCTAAACTGCAAAATTTCAGAACGATCGTAGTGAAATTGCGACCTGTAGTCGACGAACAACATTACATGGACAGACGGACGGACGGACATGGTATAAATCGACTCAGCTGTAGTGATTCTGAGTCGATCGGTATACTTTAAGGTGCGTCTAGCTGTGTTATTTTTCAGGTGTTTACAAACATCTGCCGTGAAACAAACTAATAATACCCTGTACCACA